>OU015491.1:217251913-217336913 GCA_907164885.2 Dolomedes plantarius
AGAATCATTTCTTAGATCAAAAAGTCAAATGACAATTCAATGAAAATACCCAAAAGAAGAAAGTTTTCCTAGTTAATTTTAAGATTTTAAAAGTATTCATTTTTAAAAATTTAACCGTATTAAAAAGCAGGAAAAAGAAAAATTTCTTTTGGGTAAATTTTGGTTTAGGGAAATAATTTTCAGAATCGTTTCTCGAAGTCAAAAACGCTAAAGACCATGTAATGAAAATACAATAGAAAAGAAAGTCTACAAAATTTCATCTTCATATATTGCGATGAATCCTAGTTATTCTTTTAAGGATATCAAATCACGAAAAATTCCTTTCTGAGATAAATAAATCGAGTTATACAGAAGAGTACACAGTGATACAGCATAAAAATGCTGTACTTGGTAATAAATCATCACAGAAACATACGATTTCCAATATTCCATTTTTAAAGCCACTAAGCGTGTTTTAAGCCAAGAAAGAAAAAAATGCGCCAGCAAAATTTATATATATATATATATATACAGTGGAATCTCGATCTATCGTTTTTCAAGGGACCGACTGAACTGAACGATAAATTCGTGAAAACGATAGATCGGGAAACATAACAAAGCAATATGATCGTCGGAACTAAGTAAAATAAACGACACATACGGGAAAAGGATGATTCCGAAAACGATCGATCGAGATTCCACCGTGTATGTATATATATATATATATATATATATATATATATATACACTTCATATCGAAATTTTCTATATATCGAACTCTTAGCGAATCTCCATGTTCATTACATAGAAAAACTGTTTCTATATATCGAAAAAATCTCTATATATCGAAATTTTTTTTTCAAGACATATTGGGAAATTTTATTCCACTTTAGAATAAAATCTCCCAATTTTTGTCGTTTGAAGCAATACGTCGTGGACTTCAATTCGCGGAAAATGTCCCTGATGAAGTTTTTAGTGGACTGAATAAATGCGAACATTTCTTTGATGAACTTTCCGCAAAACTGGCTGTTCAGCAAGATATTCGTAGTTTTTTTTAAAAGAATGTAACTGTGATCATTGTAACCATCGTCTGGATTATTGTTTTTTTAAAAGGTATGTAGTACTCAATAAATCTTTCATATTTATTCATTTTTTAGTTATTAACTTTCATTTAAAGAGATCGCATATAAATTAGAAATGGAGTTTCGTGTACGAAAATTAGCTTTAATTTTAATGGTTTAGGAGAATTACGATAAAACTAAGATCAATTCTGTATATCGAAATTTCTATATATCGAATTTATTTCCAGCAATTTGCTACTTCGATATATGGAGGTTTGACTTTATATATATATATATGTATATATATATATATATATATATATATATATATATATACACATATATATATATGTGTGTATATATATACATATATATATATATATATATATATATATATATATATATATATATATATATATATATATATAATGAAAACCTCACCCAATCTCCGAGGCGAACTTTCCAGAGCGATCTACCATTATCTTGTTTCATTATGTAAAGCAAAATACTACGAAGTAGCCAATTTCTTTTTTCCCTCGCCACAAATAATCAGGCCCGCAACTGCTTAACGCACGTATTTTAAGGCTATAACATTTCGACGCTTTCTTATTCATTCGTAATAATGACTAATCCCTCATCCAGTTACCGCTCGCATTTCCAACGTGGCGGGCCAATTACGTGCCGAGTCCACTTTCTTTTCGGGATAAAATAATCTACGCTCTGCGTATTCGTTCTCGAGCCAATCGTTAAGACGGGGTGCTGCTCCTTCTCTAAAAGTAAGCACATTAGCAAGCGCGCGTTCGTCGGGTGCGAGACTTTTTTGCAAAGCAGCAGACAGTCGCGCCTTCAGAATAGACTGTTTTTTACCGTTCCGTGATTTGAATGCGAGCCAAAAAGACTTGGAGGGAGTACTTGCCGTCTTAAATGGATGAAACGACGTTTTTATATGAGAGGGCCATGGATGGGAAGATGAAGGAATTCCGAATACATTGACATTTTCCACTCAATAGAGGTGCACGCGCCGTCTGCGAAACGGAAGGCGGATTCTTGGGCGAAGCATTTTGAAAGAATACGGGCTGAAAAGAGATCACACCACTTTAGACAGATATATTAGCCATTAGGCTAACAGAATTTTAGAGTGACTTATCATGCTGGCATTTTGTTGCGAAAGGAAAATTAGGAGATTGTTATTGGGAAAGATTCTTATTTACGAAATACATTCGTGAATGTACTCAGGAAGAAAGCAGCAACTGCAAAAATCTCATCACTTTATTTAACCCTTTAACGGTACGGTGCGGGTCGGATCCGACCCAAAGGTGTGTCTTCCCCCTCCCGTACTCTCCCCTCTCATTGCAAGAGATCGAGCTGACAAGGAACCCTACCAGATAGACCTACTGGACCCCCCCCCCCCAACTAGATATAGGAACAAGTAAATACGAGTGTCTTTGCTCAAAACCCTAATTCATGATCAATGGTCATTTAAAAAAAAATTTTAATTTTAGATTTTTTTAATTTCAATTCTGAAGGCCAAAAATGTCAGTATATATTATTTTTAACATTTTGTGTTCGGAAAGTTGGTTTTACTAACTTCTAAAACTTGGTAGACTAAATTATATAATAGACCTAATCTACACAACATTCTATGTGAATGCCAAAGGCTTTTTCTTTGTTTAGAAAAATTACAATTCGTTGTTCATTTTTTTATACAAAAAGGGCTTTATTTCATGTAAAATATTATCAATGAATGTTATTATATAACAAACATGCTTATTGTGTACTGGTTTCTACCAAAAACCTCATCAAAAAAGCGTACCATATATTTCGTCTCAAACCACCGCACCGTTAGACGGTTAAAAGTCACGAAGAAATTTTCCCACTCCTCGTTTTCCCGAACAAATCTCAGAACTTAACTAGAAACCCAGGTCTTCAATTCAACACTCATCCAAATTTTACAAGTTTTACGCGTAGATTATATATATGCTCGCATAAAAATATTTTACACTAAAATTATTATTTTTTTAAATCTAGAAAGTGCTTCATTTTTGTTTGGACTTACAATATTTAAGCCAATCGTTTTAACATATTTACTTAACATTAGAATTTTACGGAAACTGTAACATTCAAAAATTAAACCTTCACCCTTCTGTCTAACAAAAGCAATACCTCCTAAGTTTGTTCAATGTTTTAAACCAGACATAAAACCAGACTACATGGACATACGAATATCGGGTACACTTAAGAATTTCTAATCACCACTAAAATTGATAGCATTTTCTCTCCTTTGATTATAAAACCCAAGCATTGCTGCAACCCCCCCCCCCCCACAAATTTCTGGGAGACGATAGCATGGTATTTAAAAAAAAGTTGTGTAACACTTCCAGTTATAAACTGTGGTGTCACATGTCAATGAATCCATTTTTAACTTTAAAACAAATAACCAGAATATTGATTAAAATTTGGTATATAAAATTTGGTTGTACAGTCGAACCCCGTTATAATGAACTTCAAGGGACTAAACATTTTGTTCGCTTTATCCGGTGTTTTGCTATATCCGAACCGTTAAGAAAAATGCTAGAGTTCGCAAAATGTATAACTCATTAGTTGCAATGTGTATTCAATAATGATGTATTAAAAAATGATAAAATCTATTAAAAATGATCATTAAAGAATTAAATCGACTAAAATCGATTATATTAAACTGACACAATACTAATTAAACTACGCACAATGGGAAAAAGGCGGGACCAAAATTTTCGTTCGTTATATCCGTGAGTTCGTTATATACCAGATTCGCTGTAACGGAGTTCGACTGTATTTCTTCTTGCCAAGATACACCGGGGGGAAAAAAATCCCAAACTCTCAAACAGACAGAAAAACAGAATTTACTTAGAAACCCTTTTCAAAATCCAGAATTTTGTCGAAGCCTTTTCTCGAGCCCTGAGTAGAATTCAATCGTACAGATTAATAGGTTGAATCATTCTAAGAAGCATACGTCAAAGAAGAAATTTAGTAGACTTAACATTTACTAAAGCATCTTAACAGTAACTAAAAAAACTCTTAAAAGTAACTTTCCAACGGGATACATGATAAAGATAGTTTTTCAATTGAAAACCCTTTATTCTGGACCTGATTTTGAATTTTGGTAAAAGAAAGCAAAATTTATGATTTTTTTTTTCAATTTTTAGCTAATTTAAAACTTTTCATAGTTTAAAAGGAATATTTTACCCTACCCTAACTTTTTTTATGCTGAAAATATTTCGTGAGCCGGTATATTCTATAATTCCGGAATAGTCCATCAGCGTAGCACTCATAGTTATACCGCTGTCAAGCCCTGTAGTGCAAGACACCAATATTTTTAAATAGGAAAACCAATGCAAAGTTTCTCCATACAGTAGCATAACTTAATATTCGAGAAGAAGAGAGTAACGTAAACGGTCAAAACGTTTTTCAGTTAGACAAGTAGGTCAACAGAATCTGTTCCACTTGGAGATACGACTTCTCTCCCCTTCTGGGGTCAACAATTCATGTTCAATCAAGTTTAGTTTGGTTTAATTTGGTCATCGAATGCACCGCTTCGGAAATCCTCCTACCCATCGCTGTATTGATTCTTGTCTAAATTAGGGAAACTTTACCAGATTACCATAAGCATAATATGTTTGATTCTTTGTTCCACATATCGCACCCCGGCGAGAAAAGAGACACAGCTCAAAAATGCAGCATTTGAGAAAAATCCGACTGAAAGAATACTATACAGCTTGGACTAGTAATACAATAAAACTGATACAACTGCCCTCCGGTGGACAAATTGCGAGATAGAGATTTCGCTTTTCGGCTACGATGGGGCACTTCATACATATTTTTTCAATGACATAACCTCAAAATTGCCATTTTTTGACTTGTGTCACTCTTCTTGCCTGGTCTGCGATATAATTCCAGTAATTTTTGAGTGACTTGAGCTCACGTGATAGCAGGGCCGCCCAGAGACTTTACGGGGCCTGGGGCAAACTTCTGTTGGGGCCCCCAAGAAATCTGATTAATCGAATAATTTTTTTTTATTTTTTGGGGGGCCCCTTTTTTCAGGAAATGATTTTGAATTTTGAAGTACGGTACAAGCTTCAGAATTTTCTTTCGGAGGAAATCTAATACAAAATTTTAAAAAAATTTTTTGGGGCCCCTCCGGCAGTTGGGGGTCTAGGGCAAAGTGCCCCAGTTGCCCCCCCCCCCCCTCTGGGCGGCCCTGCGTGATAGTGGAACCCTGAACCGTCTACAGGCACAAGTCTTTTAAATAGTGATCCTCAAACCGACTGAGCTTTCATACAAATATAAATTGTAATAAACTAAACTATAAATACTGCAAATAATTTTTTGTAAAGAGCAGAAACAAATTGCTAAGCGGTCGTAACTCTTATATGTATTATTACTTGAAATAAGAAATCAGAATATAAATTAACCGTAGACAGGTTTTGCAAGAGATCAAAAGACTCAGTTCTCAGAGAACTAAGTAAGTAGAAATGCAGCTGCATTTTATCTACTAAATAACTCAATATCCTAGATTAAAACCTACGGCAGTTTATTATTATTATTATTATTATTATTATTATTATCTACAAGACAAAACGTATCCGTTACAATAGGAATACTGGAGAAATTTTTATAATTTTAATGCAATATAGAGGTACCAAAAACAGATCTATAACTACACAAACGTTGATTCCAGCACCTAGCAAACCCCTGATAGTATACAGTACTTGTGGTGGTGACTATATTCAGAACAATTTTTATTACTCATTAACTACGACACCATTTCTCCCCCATCTTGGACGAAATATTTTTATCTCAAATCTAATTATGGAGCCAATATTAATTACATGCAAACAAATCTTATACAATGATAATTCATTACCCCGAACATTAATAAAAAGATTATTCACCAAGGAGACGAATAAAATGCGCATAAAAAAACCACCTCCGAAAGAATGTTCACCAATATCGGAAGAAAATAAAAAAAACAGCGTGCACTAGCTGAGAATCTTTGCAAAACTTTTCACGGATGTTGAAAAGCTAATAATGAGCAGCGTTTATGGATCATGAAGATGAAACCCAACATTTGAATTGTTTATGAGATAATTCGATCGTAAAATTTTTTACGAGCCACTCCATGAGTGAGAGCAAAAGTGGGTTTCATTGCAGCGGAATGGTTCTCTCCGAGTCAATCTGATCCACGCAGACCTTCTGGAACAGTAGGACAGCTATTTAATATTATATACCTTCCTCGTGGGTTCGATACACTTTCCAACATAAAAAAACAGGGTTGCCTATCATCCGCCATCTTGTTTCCTCACGTAAAATGAAGGATGTAAGGTTGGTATAGAGTACAGATCCTAATCTACCATTTGCCACCATGAATGAAAAAGAAGTTGAAAAGCTAAGACGTCGCAAATTGCAAATTTCAGTTGAACAAGATAAAGTAAGGACCTTCTATAAGTGGGACAATTTTTCTAATCACGAATACAAATCCATTGTGTATTTCGCTTCACAACCTTCGTAAGTAAGGTTCTAAAATTGAAATTTCTGTGTTGTATTTTGTCGCCTCAAAAACACACTCATCTTTTTTTTTCAGTCAAACGAGTCAATCACATGAGGTCTAAATCTTCGGCAGGGTAGATTTTCATGCCTAAATGGCAATACTTAAATGGATCTCAGAAATTTGTTTTATAACAGCTATTAAAAACTATTCTTTTCAAGTACCGATAAAGAATTTAATACTGCCGAAAAATTTTACGTAAAAGTATCATTGCGTCGCCCAATTCCTTCTTTCGATAGCATTTTTCTATCAAATGAAACTAAACAAAAACATTTCCCGCTGATGCCACTTGAAAAATATGAAGCCATATACTATACTTAGAGAAGCAGCGCCATTTAAGTATTAGAAATTCAACTGGACAATTTTCGAAGGGGAGTTTTGTTCGGAAAACGCATTTTCACGGAGAGAGCGATTCATTCTGGGGGTCGTGGACACCGCGGGGAGGGATCTTCAGAAGTAGAGCGTTCGACGTCATCTTGACAAATAGATCGCGTTCGTTTCCACCC
The DNA here is from genome assembly GCA_907164885.2 of Dolomedes plantarius. NCBI lineage: Eukaryota > Metazoa > Arthropoda > Arachnida > Araneae > Dolomedidae > Dolomedes > Dolomedes plantarius. Next base: position 217,259,044 of record OU015491.1, read on the forward strand.
CAGAGCTGTCCAGTCATTTGGAGCCTGTCTCTCTTCCTCCCCCTAGAAAATCCATGGAATCCATCAAGATCGTCCGGCAGGCGAGGACGCAATAGCCAGAGACCTGCGGTGAACGTGAACTTTTATTTCTTTCTATCAACTATTCTTCTAGGACGTGGCGAAAGCAGAAGATTTGAAAATCTGACGGATGGTTCTCACCTCAGCCAAACCAATTGCAGAAACTAGGTCGGGATAAAAACCTAAGCAGAAACTCCCCACGCAATGAAGAATAGAGCTTTTATCTCTTAAGTAAAATATTTTAATGTTCTTCAGCTACAAAAGATATCTGTAGACATCAAGACAAGAGATCTTCAACAAACTTTCGATATGTAAGCTGTTATGAATGGGCTTGGACCTCGTAATGAAAAATGAGAACATAACTTAAAGGGGTGGCAATATGCAGATGGGCGAGAGAGATACGTGATTAGAGTGCTGAGATATTTGTCTCGAAAAGACTTGAAGCATATATTTATTTAAATAGGCTAAGATGGGGACATGGTATTTTATAAGAACTATATCATCTAGAAAATCAGTTCTGTTAATCTTCATGATGACATTACTTCATTATTATCTATAAACGAGGCAATTTATCAGTACATAATGAGTGAGCGCAGCACCTAGATTGTCCGAATTTTTTTCTTTTCAGCGAGAGAATCTATTTACATATTTTGTGGAGAATTATACAATTCGTCTTTCTTATGTGATGCTGTTTTTTTAACCTGCTGAGTATTTTATTTATTGATTTATAAAACATGATGTCTACGCACTATAGTAGTGATGTTTACATGTTCGTTTGACCAGTTCATCGTTTATTATTTAAGACGTCGTGGTACTGATGCATATCAGAATATTGAGATAAAATGAACCTGCATGAGTTCATGGATTTTGAAAGTGATTTTTCTTTTGATTGGGATAACATCTGTAACAAATTTATTATTTAGTTGTAAGAACTGGTGACACATTATATTATATTATATTTTATTTATTTATTTTTTTGCTCAGTTTTATGGGTGTCCAGAAGTTACCTCTAATGAATCTAAGTAATGATTTTAAGACATAAACGCAGAAAAAAAAATACAACAACGTTCCCATTCGAAGGAACCTCGGTTATTTCTTAGCTGCAGAACGAAGTTCATTCCAAAGTGCCTTTTGTGAAATGCCTATTCTTAACAATACATGTAGTAGTATTGTTAAATAAGTAAACTTACTTAACAATATTTAATTTGTACTCTAAATTCTTTATTTTAGAGCAAACCATTTACTAATGGCAGAAATCCAGCAACTCTGGAACGAGAGTTGTACACCCTAGTCTAGCAAAAATATTCGTGCCACCCTTTAAGCTGGGGGAAAAATTTATGGTCTAAAAAACCGGATCCGCCTAGTGGACATTGTATATAAAGATATCTAATTACGAATTTCGAGCACCTAGCACAGTTCCTCTAAAGCTCACTTCCAAACATACAGATTGCAGAGTCAAACGCACCTGGACTCCTTAGGAAACGCCTATTTCAAGCAAGGACATTGGTATAAATTGCCTTAAATTTTTCAGGGGATAACAGACATGCGCAGTTACTTAATGTTTGAATAAGTAATAAGCGAATAAAAAATACTAGAGAGTTTTCTAGAGGTAAATTAAGATAGTGTGATAGTAAACTTCAAATGAATGAAACTTTAAGTTTCGAAGGAATGGGAGGGTAAGACAACTTTTATGAACATACATTACAAAGAAAAAAAAGTATTCGAAATATAAATTTATTCTTTATAAATGTTATAATCTATATATATAAAACAGTTCCGTAACTGGCTGACTCACTGACTGACTGATTGACTGACTGACATACAACGCACAGACCAAACCGATGGATCTAAAGTGCTGAAATTTTGCATGGCGATTCTTCTTATAGTGTAGGGGTGCACTAAGAAAGATTTTTTGAAAAATTCTTCTTAGATTTTTTTAAATTAAATTTTTAAGCTGTTTAAGTAACTTTTTTTAAGTTTGCGTTTAAAATAATCATTTGAGGGTTATAAAATTTATATCACGAGAAAGATCCTAAAAATTCCTTTAAAATGAAATATTTTTCGAATCTTTATCTCCATTTTCTGATTTTTGGTGAATTTTTAAAGATTCATTTTTAGAATTTAATTTATTAAATGCTGATAACGTGATTTGTTTTTCTGGTACTTTAAATAAATTATCGTCACGTGTGTAACAACTAAATAGACAAAAAAATATTTTTCTTTTCTTGCTAATGCGGCAGACGATTGGACATTATCCAAAAAAATATTAAAATACAGTAAAAGATATGTTCCTCAAACTGTACTATATTCTTTAGTATGTCCTATTAGATTTAATTTGAATATTTTCTTCTACATTATTTTGTCTATAAAAATATCCGTTACGATTTTTTTTATATTTTTCGTTTATATTTTTTCGTTTTTTTTACATCAATTGCATACATTGATCGTTGCATTTATTATAAATATATTTATACATATATTTGGCATTAATTGCATACATTGACCGTTGTGTATTTAATTTTAAATGTACTCCGTAGCGAAGTACGGGTTTTCAGCTAGTATTTAATAAATGAATCTGATATGATCAGACATACACATCAGACGACATCTCATCAAGTAACTATTTCATCGAAGTATTTCGGCAATTCAGTATAAACTCGGAACAGTAGCTACAGAAATAATTTCATAGCAATTCCTTTTTCGTTCCAGAAGATAAGGAACTACAGCTACCTCGATGAAATTCACATGTTAAGGATCTTTTTAACCCGTAATAGACATAAGCACGAAACGTTCCAGCAAGTAACAGAAGAACGCGGTTATAATAATTCCATTCTCTTCTACAGCGTTCCTTTAAGAGTTAAATATCTAAAAGATGAGTGTTACTTCTTATAACTAAAACAAAATTTAATTTTTTTTAAAGTTTCATTACAATCTATATATTTCAACGTATTCTCCACGTTCTATTTAAAAAACTTCATATAAGAAAGAAAATTTATTACATAGAAACTAGTTTTAAACTTACTTTCAAGCTAAAATTTTATGCTAATAGTATAATGAAACAACTGTTCTAGTAATATCATTCTGCATAAGGGAAAATGAGCTTATATCCAACAAAACATATACACACGAGAGATTTAATAGCGACTAAAAATTGTAATTGTAAAGCAAAACTCTAAAAACACATTATATGGAGTGTCTACTGTATGTTAAATACAGTAAGACACTGGATCATTCTGTAAGGAATATATATTCAGTTTTATATAAATCATTGCCATATATATCATCATGCATCATTTCCCATATATATCACTTATAATACCTTAAAAAACTCACACTCACTAATACTGTACACCAGGGGTGTCAAACTCAAAGGCTACCTTGGGCCAAACAAACAAGGTTTAATTATAGGTGGGCCGCAAAAAAAATCAATATTAATAGAAACGTAGGTTTATTTACCTAATTACAGTATATTCGACATAAATATATGCATTTTGTTTAATAATAGCAAAAAAGAGTATCATTAAAAAAATTTAGCGAATTCTTCCTATCTTATTATAATTCTGCGTCGGTTATTTTATTATATATTATTGTGGGCCAATATATTGTCCGGCCTGCGGGCCGCGAGTTTGACACTCCTGCTGTACACCTTTACAATCTATGTCTAAGCCGTAAGCTTTAATACAGTAACAGGAACTTGAGTGCGTGGGAACTCGTCAGCCATTTTTCAAAACAAGTATTGGAAATAACACATTTTCCACGTAAATATACCAGATTATAAATAATCAAATGAGGAACATTGTGACACTTTTATAAAGGCTACACATATTTCATAACTGAAACCTTATAAAAGAAAACACTAAACTTCCTAGGTGACGATTTGAAAAATGAATCGTCCCCTCAGGAAAAAGCAATAAAAGTAGTATGAAAGTCGAGGCCACATTCATAAATCCAAATTCAAAATGCTTTTTTTTACCGTAAAGTCTAAAAACAGAGAAACTGTTTCACATCCTAGAATTTTTCATTAAGAAAATAGCAATAACAGATAATAAATTCGGCTGAAGTCACAAGGGAGCCAGGAAGCTATGTCTCTAGTTGAAATAAATATAGGCAAGCATATACAGAGTATTTTTTTTTTCACAAAAATCCTGCAATGATATGCATTTCTAGAGCACCCAAGAGCCTGGATTCTAGATCTCGCTCTTATTTAGGGCTATTCAGCAAGCCACAGTATAGGGATGGAAAAAAATCCTACGGTGGAACTTTTCTCAACTTTACTGATGACTGAAAAAAATATAATTAACACAGCTTACAGAGGAACAAACAAAGCCGACAAGTACACTGGAGGGGAAAAGATTCCAAAAGCTTAATTTCTCAAAATATTTACAGGAGATTTACAAATTGAAGTCAACCCAGTACACAACAAAAGAACCAAGGATTTCCACGATTTGTGGTACAAAATTATAAATTTTGGAGCTAATTAAGCAGTTTTATCCAGTGTTGCTTTCAACAACTATCGCTGTTAAGAGCCCAAGCACAATCTTTCCACAGTCGACGCAAAAAAAAAAAAAAATATTGTCAAAAATCTACATTTAATACAGACTTCAAAATCCATCCCATCACGTCCGGTGCAAGACTGCCAGCAAGGAAGGTAAAGCTATATCCCTTGTTTTAGCTACAGTACCAAGAACTGCAATAGCAATCGTAGGTTTCCACTTCATGTTATTACCTAACTGAATAGCTAAAATGCCTGAAATTCCAATTAGCATTTTTTTTTCTCTTAACATCCACTTTTAACGATTCCTACCAGAACTTCTACGACAACCACGTGAAACGCACCAGATATTTGACACTGCGCTTTTGCAATTTAGTAACCCTTCGAGAATCTGAACCCTTAACTCTGATCTACGCAAACGAGGGTCGCCAAATTGATGCAGGACCGTTCCGCTGTCTAACGCTCCCTCCCGACATCTAGATGGATCTCCCCCCCCCCCCCCCCCACAAGCCCTCTCGTAAATCCCAACGGTCAAGTAATTTAACGTCCCCTCTCCGTCTAGGGCCTACACAAAGGCGTAATGCGGACGAAATTATTCGAGAGGCAATGAAATGATGTGCGCCTAGAGGGGAAAATATATATTAAAATGAGAGGGAGTAAAATGAAACACGAGTTTTTTTTTTTTATGTCCTTTCTAAAACGTTTAAAATCAGCCCTCATAAGTGGGCAGGTCTGCGTTCATTTCCACTCCATATTATGAGATGGTGTTTATAATAGAAAGCGATCGCTTAATAATGAATTTGTTTAGCAATTTCGTGCCAAATGACACAGGCAAATACGAAAAACAATCCGGATACCTCGGATCGACATGATTCTAATAAATAAAAAAATAAATAAATAAATAGATAAAGAGTTGCGGATGGTACCATGCACATTTCATAATAAAAAAGCAATGTAAGAAAGTCATCATACCAGACTTATTTCAAACAGCTCAACTAAATAAATCGCTAAACAAGCCAATGCCCTAATAACAATTGATTTTTAGCTCGCTTACTCCAACAAAAATGTTTTTTAAGAAAATGATAATAAAAATTAAGTCTGGTAATAAAATTACTTCTGGTAATAAAATTACCAGAGTTAATTCACACGGCTCAACTAAATAAATTGTGCAGCAAGCTAATGCTCTAATTACAAGTGATTTTTAGCTCCTTCAATTCATCCCACAAAACTGCTTTTGAACAAAAAGGATACTAAAAATTAATTCTGGTAATAAAATTACTCTGATATGAAGTCATTCTACCAGAGTTAATTCACACAGCTCAACTAAATAAATTGTGCAACAAGCCAATGCTCTAATTACAAGTGATTTTTAGCTCCTTCACTTCATCCCACAAAACTGCTTTTGAACAAAAAGGGTACTAAAAATTAACTCTTGTAATAAAATTACTTTGGTATGAAGTCATCATACCAGGGTTATTTCGACCATGTCAACAAAATAAATTGGTCAACAAGGCAATGCTCTAATTACAAGTGATTTTTAGCTCCTTCACTTCGTCCCACAAAACTGCGTTTGAACAAAAATGATACAAAAAATTAACTCTGGTAATAAAATTACTCTGGTACAAAGTCATCATACCAGAGTTATTTCAAACAGCTCAACAAAATAAATCGTTCAACAAAATAATCCTATAATTACAATTGATTTTTAGATCCCTTACTTCGTCGCACAAAACGGTTTCTGATCCAAAAAGACAATAAAAAATAATGAACTATAATAGACTCCCTGGATGGGGGAGTCCTACGGGATATGTACACAAAATGGCCGCGAGGGGCTCTGACGTGGAAAAGGGAGAGGGGGGCGCGAAATCCAACCCCAAATAGAATTTTCGTACTATTTCTGAGACGAGTAATAAACGTCACGTATAAAGGAAAACAATTTGAAACAAATTTAAAAGAATTTATATGAATGATATGAACGGAACAACTTGAAGATTAATTGGATCATTTTTAATCTTTTTGAAAGAGGAAAAGAAGAGGGATAATTCTGTAATTAAGGTGTGCAAAGGGGCATGAGCTTTTAAAATCGGCGTTTCCGAGAACTGGAATAAATTCAAAACGTCGTTGAAATTCTAGGTTTCACGATAAAGATCATTTTCTGTTTCTAAACTAGAAAAAAATTAAATTATCAGAGTTCTGTACTACTGACGATCGTTTAGCAGCAAGGTAATTTTATAAATGGTTTATTTAATGTATCGTTTATTCGGATATAATGGAAAACTTTGTCAAAGTGTATAAAAACATCGAGAAAAATATATCAGCTAGAAAAATCTGCTTTGTTTGCATTACATCCTTTTCTCAACTTTTAATGGCGGGCGATGGCTGGAGAGCAGGCATTCGGTCCAGAACCTGCGGGTTCGAGTCCCACCGTTGGCATAGATAGTTGTAGCTATAGGCGTAGCGTCGGGGGTGGGAGGGGCACGAGGGGGCACGTGCCCCCCAACTTAACTTCAAATAAATTAAAACGTTAATAGAAGTTCAGTTAAAATTGGAAAATTGTAGAAAACTTTTAAGAAATTTGGTTTTGTCTGTGAAACTGAAACTGAAACTGTGAAACTGAAGATTCCGATTAAGTCTTTAGCCTTAACATAGTTTTTAACAGTGATATGATCTATAACAAAAATTTGATGCTATATTTTTTTTTCTCATTTTATTTACATTATATTTATTTTCTCATTGTATAACTTTTGAATACTACTCAAACATCAATTCTATTGTTATTCAATTTTTAAAAAATCATAATATTTCATATTTTAAGGACCGTCCGGCAGTCAATGCACTGAGAAGGGCCATAACGGAATTCGATTCGTGCCCCCCACCTCCCCAGAAAAAGTTAGAAGCACGCTACGCCTATGGTTGTGGCCGTTCGGAATCGGTTTTAAATTACTTCAAGCAAACATATGTACTTCCTATTAATATAAAATTGATACTTCATATTGAAATCAAATTGTATATTGATGTACATGTAACATCAAAACATCCAATTAGACACGTACTTCAAATACCTTTGACACATAAATCAAATTATTTTTTATATAAAGCTTTCCAAGCGCGTATCGAGAGAAAAAGTACAAATTTCAACCACAGAAAACTTAAAAAAGACAAAGATTACATGCTATATTCTGATCCGGAGATCTTTTTTCTCTGCTTGTTTATGTAAGAGAACTAGAAATGACAAAAAGCAACCCACAAACCTCAAAACGTTTAGTCGCAGGAAGGAAAAGAATCAAAATCAAATGATAAATTAATCAATTAGAAATAAAAGATAAAAGCTTGCAAACGTGTAATCTTCTTTCATTTTTGTTGCCGCATGAACATAACAACAAAGACGGCCGATTTAAAATATTTTCGAGTGGCGAGGGGAAAAGCAAGAGTAACCCGGCTTTAATTTCTGTTTCAAATCTAAAGCATTTAGATAACATTGACAGAGAGGCTCGTTTTGAAACACTTTTACGTACGTATTTACGATACGGATGCAATTAAATAAGTTGCCACAATAAAATTTAATAAAAAAGAAAAGAAAGAAAGAACAAATGTCAGATGAACCTAGTGAATTTCATTACAGCGAAAATTCAATGAAAAAAACTGAATTCTAGAAGCCGTAAAATGATCTTGCATCTGCATATAAAACGGTATACTAGTTCCACTTACGACGTTCGATTAACTTATCTCGTAGCTCTAATGCAATGAATATTTCTTCCACACCAAGAAAACTCACTTCTATTAATGTCTCTTCTAGTAGCTTTTTTGGTCTATTCAATTTGGATACATTACTCTCTACAGACTTTTAATCTTTGATACATATTCGCCACTTAAAAATAACTTTTATTGGAAGCCCCCCCCCCCATTTTTTTTCTCGGGTGGGGTGGGGTGAGGGACTTTCTCTCTGCAAAATACTTTACATAATTTTCTTTTCTTTTTCACGTAGATACAGACACAAGCGTTTCTATAAAGATAAAATAGCATTTTTCAAAGTCTTCGATGATATCGTCAGCAATTTCACCTTGCTGGGCACTTGAAGGTTGTACTATTGGACTTTTCTTTATAGATAGTACGGCTAATTTATGCCGTATAAGGTCATAAATTCTCGATTTCTGATGAGAAGTTTTCAATTCATTGTAGAAACAGGTAATAAAGGGCAAAATTTTTTTATTTTATTTAAAAACAACTGTTACATTTCATATTTCAGGAGCAAAATTTCAAACAATGATAATCAATAAATAAAGCATTATACAGGGTTGGCACAAATGAATGACAGGATTTTAAAAATTTATATTTTCGAAACTTTTACACATATTACAATAAGTGATACACGAAACGAAAGAAAAATATACCAAGTTTTACGTTCCGCACCGATAGATGGGGCGTGAGGGTGATAGTGATTTACCCTTAATCACATGGCCACCAAGATCCCCGGACCTTACGCCATGGGATTTCTTTTTATGGGGTTACGTCAAAGATACTGCTTATGCAACACCGATTTGTGCAGCATTAGGAACCATTGACAGTGTGATACTACAAAATGTGTGGAACGAACTTGATTACAGATTAGATCTTTGTCGTGTAACAAAAGGGTCATAGATCGAACATTTGTAACTGAAAATAAAACTTGGTATATTTTTCTTTAATTTCGTGTATCGCTTATTGTAATATGTGAAATAGTTTCGAAAATATAAATATTTAAAATCCGGTCATTGATTTGTGCTAACCCTGTATAATTTACCTAAATTACAAATTAAAACTATATTTTCCACGAATAACATGCTTTGGTCGAAAATTTGTTGCAACGTACATTTATTCATTATGGATTCATATTTAGAGAAAGGACTATACTTTATGAAATTAGATTAATTTTCCAAAACCTGTGTAACACCATTAAACCCCGTACTTGCTTATTAAAACATTTCATAACTTTGTAATTCAGAAAAAGAGGAATAAACAATTATACAGACGAGTGAGCAATCATTTGCCAACACATTCGCTAACTCGTTCTAGCGTTTGAGACGCATTTTTCTGTCACATACTTTCAGCTTGAAAAGTGTCTGTGACAGATCATCATTCCAGCCTTAATTTGGTGTTCAAAAGCATCTAATGTGGTACAATTTTGACGCTTGCCAAAATAAAGGGGGGAATAGTTCGTCGAAAACACCATCTCCAGCTGAATGAAAGAGAAAAAAATTTCAGGTGGTCACTTCTAACGAAACTACCGCGGGTTATTAACGTAGGATTACTTATCGTTGCTTGCTTCTTTTGTATGCGTATATGTATGTATGTGTTATGTATATATGTATCTATATACATATATGTATGTCAAATTTTGACGCATTTTGGTACTTTTCTGTTTAACTGTTTACTGCTTGTCCAAGCGATACAAACTGGGTTAGACGCGCTGCCAAAATTATAACTCGCGAGGTACGGACGGACGGTTTTAGCGTCTGAAATTTTGCTTTCCGGAAGACCGTTATGGAGGAACGTAATCCTACTTTAAAAAGTCTCAGACGCTTCGAATGTTAAACAAACTTACCTTTGCCTCCTATCTAAATAGGTCTGTTTTGAAAACTATTTCATTTTAACTCTGAACTTCGCATTATAGTTACATTTTCTTTTGCGACTTAAAAACTAAACATATTCACCCTACCTCTGACCTAGTATACAATGTAATTTTATTGAGCACCGGATTAAATTTTTTCATCCCTTCGCTAAAATTTTTCGTCTGATCGAACACACTTAGCTTCTTAATAAAACTTCAACCGATATTTGTTTTCATCGTCTGAAATTCCATTTCATAGATATTTATATGCATCAACAGCCGTAATTGAACTTCCGAGGATTCGGGGGGGGGGGGGGGGGATAATCTATTTTGAAGATAATTCGAGTATCACATAGATAAAAAAATATATATAAATAAAAATCCAAATTACCTGAAAGAATGTCAACTTGGTATTTGAATACAGGAACACGTTAGTTTTTCTTATTAAAAATTTATGCAGTTTTATTTTAATTTTATTTAAGCCCTATTTAAATTATAATATGAATGTACGAACTGCATTTTAAAATGTTCATTTAAAGCGTCAACATAGTTATTTTTTTCCCTATACGTGATATTTTTGTTTTATTCGTGATTTTGAGCATATCTGTGCATTCATTAGAACCGATAAACTTCATTAACCAACATATACAGCAACGTCAAAAATTGTAGATTGTGCTATTTAGTACACGGTTTTTCACGGATGCGTTAAAAAAGAATAGCTTTCGCTTTCTAAACTGAAACATAATAAATGGGATTAAAAATAAACGATTTAATAAAAATCCAGTAAAAATTAAAAGGTTTATTTTGCTGAGCACACATATTTTAGTTTCTCAACAAGCAAATGTCAGTTATTCTTTTTACGGCGGTTCTGAGGTCTAAGAAAACACGCACCTTTTGTCACCATACTATGATTTTTTTTTTTATAAAGAATTTATTGGGGATATCGGAGAATGTGTAAATGTGTGAAGTCACACGGGCAAGTAAAACTTTTAAAATCTCTTTAAGTATGATACACAGAAAAGAACAGATTGCGTTTCGTAAAATAAATGTAAAAAAAAACCCTGCTAACTAAACGTGGTATATCAGGATCATTTTAATGAAAATTGCAAAATCCTTCCGCTTTAAATTTGTTTCGCGAAGGATAAAAATAATTAAAATAACAATAATTAATAAACGAATTTCAATACTTTTCTTTCACATAAACATACTTCAGAACAGCGGTTCCCGACCTGTGGGGGACGCGAAATGTTTTCCAGGAGTGTCGCCGTGGTGTTATTGAATTAAAATAACTTTTTTGCGAATTTCACCGAAAAAAAATTTGATAGTATATATTTACCATGTTAAAAGGCGAATGTCTCACGACAAAGTGCCTCCGCATTAGAATGAATATACAGTCGAACCTCCATATATCGAACTTCCCTATATCGAAATTTTCTATATATCGAACTCTTAGCAAATCTCCATGTTCATTACATAGAAAAATTGTTTCTATATATCGAAAAAAATCTCTATATATCGAAATTTTTTTCAAGACAAATTGGGAGATTTTATTCCATTTTAGATTAAAATCTCACAATTTTTGGCATTTGAAACAATACGGCGTGGACTTCAATACGCGGAAAATGTCCCTGATGAAGTTTTTAGTGGACTTAAAATACGAACATTTCTTTGAACTTTCCGCAAAACTATCTGTTCAGCAAGATAATCGTAGTTTTTTTGTAAAAGAATGTAACTGTGATCATTGTAATCACTGTCTGCATTATTGTTTTTTTTAAAGATATGTAGTAATCAATAAATCTTCCATATTAATTTATTTTTTAGTTATTAACTTTCATTTAATGGGATTCGCATATAAATTAGAAATGGAGTTTCGTATACGAAAATTAGTTTTAATTTTTTTTAAGGAGAATTATGATAAAACTAAGCTCAATTCTATATATCGAAATTTCTATATATCGAATTTTTTTCGTGCAATTTGCTACTTCGATATATGGAGGTTCGACTGTATATATATATGGGGCTTGGTACCAGAAGTGCCTAAGTCAGTTTTTTCCAAGATGACATTGTTTGCTTATGTCTCTTTAAAAAAATATCATTTTTAATGTAAGAAGTACCCAAGTCTGTTCGATTGTTCAATGCTTTAAAAGTGTTTTCTAAACCATTGTACAGACTTGGGTACTTCTTACATTGAAATTATTTTTTTTAAAGAGACATAAGCAAACGAAGTCATCTTGGAAAAAACTGACTTAGGCACTTCTTGTACCAAGCCAGATATATATATTTACCGCGAAACTGTGGGGCAGCGATGTTTATGAAAGGAAAAAAAGTATCATTCAAAGCGTAAATTCAGCTTGTTGGAAACCTACCGCATTTATTTGGTGGTCAATGAAAACCGCGGTTATTTACTACACACAGTACACAAATTCGAAACGTCAGTTTATCTTTCATTAGTCTGTTGTAGTTCCTCCGACGGAATGAAACGTTTCTATTTAGGCAAGAGTTTTTCTTTTAGTATTGTTATATAATTCTGAATCAATAAGGTAGTCGCGTTATTTTTTCTTCAGGTTCTATTCTGTTCTGAATTTGCTTTTTTACACACCTTCGACTGTGGGATGAATGTTTCTAAATGTTCTTCATTTCTTACAAATTTCTCTTTGTTAAATTAAACATTTAGTTGGAACTGAATTACGGAAAATGCATTTTAGTGGTTTTTTTTCTTTTCTTTCTGTCTTAAGAGGCTTTTTTAATGAAAATGTGCAGGGTGGGAAGGGAGGGTGGGTCGCAGGGTACGTGGAAACCATTGAAGGGGGTCGAAACTCGAAATAGGTTGGGAAACACTGCTTTCGAAGACAATATTCTTAAAAAGTTTATTATTATTATTACTATTATTTATATATTTTGAATGTGAAATAATTTGAGGGTATAAATAAACCCAAATTCTTGACTTCCAGTCCATTTGTTACGTGACAACATCCAATGAGAAGTCCCTACTTCAAAAAATAAATAAATAAATAAATTATCGAGGATTTCTACACGCGGGCTTTGTCGCATCAATAACAATATTTAATACGAGAGCGACAACCTCTATTACCTAGCTTCAGATTTGTGCCGCGTTTTAAAATCTTCAAAATACGCCGCGTGGCCCAAAGGCAACGAAAAATAAACAAAAATTCTTCTTCTAGAATTTAGATTCGGACAAACAAAACGATTCTCGGTTAAAAGTAATTGAAAAACAATCAACTCGCAGAAATAATCCTCATTACACGAATTAATTTCAAAACTTAATGCTTTTTCCGCTACGATTCTGTTTGGATAATGATCACCATTTGGATTTTAAAAGAAACCGAGAATAAACAAAAATATTTTCCCCAAAAGTTTTTTTTTTCCCCCTCGGTAAATTTAAGAACACTAGCCGGGCGAAATAATTTGACTGTGCAATTCCGAAATTTTGATCTTCTTGGCTGTTAAATCGTTAGGTAACAATGTTCGAGCCAAAGGCAGTCAGAAATTCTGGGGAAGATCTTTTGAACTGGAGAGCCATAGGACGTCATCCAGATAGATAGATCGCTTTTCCCCATTCCCCCTTCCTTTCCCCCCAGCGAGCAGCCCTTCGCTCCATCCTAGTACAGTCCAGTGATTTCGCGCGTCCCCCCTCTTTCCCCCGGTGTGCCTGATGGGGACACGTACCAGGATGGGAGGGGGAGAGGGGAGGGAAGTGTCCTTTGGCAGTGCTGCTTGCCGCGGCTTGCTTCCCAGGAGATCCACCTGACCACTCCCACTTGCGACCGAAGTCTAGGGGACGATCACAAATTCCTAGAGATCTCAGACAACGCAGAAAATTAAACACTGATATTTGCCAAAATTGATAAAGCAGTTAATTAGCAATGAATGCACACTCGCAGCCATCCGACGCAGTTATAATCAACTCTTTGCGTGACCGACCCCCCCTTCTAAACGAGAAACTTTTAACTACCTCGCTATATCTACTCATTCATAAATCATTTGTTCTCTGCCGAACAGAAATTCCGAGATACCCAGTAAATTGTGTCATTAAGTGAAGCGATTTAATCCCGCATTTTAAACGTGGAATAATACGCAAATGGAATGAAAAATAAAAACGGACTCGTGAAAAATGACCATTTTCTAAATTTATAAGGCGAATAATCACAGATTACTCACATCGGACACATTTTATTGAATGTTAATAAATAAATAAAATTATCGCTATAATATATTTACAAGGATTCGACAACAAGAGTAATATCACACAAAACTGAGTTCTGGGATTAATTTCGTAATCAAATAAAATATTAAATCAATTATATATATATATATATATATATATATATATATATAAGCAAATTGACGGATTAGTCATAATTTTTAAATAAACGCTGGAAGAATCAAATAAAGCCCATATAACCTAGTATACAACGAAGATAGTTAAAAATGAAAAAAAAAGTTTAACAAAATGATTGAATATTTAAAACTTCTTGAATACGATCAATTTAATTCAACGGAGAAATCGTGGTCATCCATTTAATAATTTCCCAATGTATATACCTCGTTCACATTAATCTTATGAACATAAAATACAACGTCAAATAGAAATTAAATAGTTTTATAGTTATAAATAAAATATTTCTAATTGGAATAATAAATTAAGGAATATTAGCTGCAAACTCAAGTCCAAAACTCCTTCATCTTCACAATTATTTAATCTTGAAATGTGAAATTTTAAAAACCTTTTATTTTAAATACACGATAAATCTATAACATGCTTTGAAATAAACGATTTATCATCTATCTCGCTCCCACATTCCCATCTGAAAAGCTACGAAAATACCTTTAACTAAATCATCAGTAATTATAAAACAGCTTCTTATATAATCGATATTCAAATAATCTTAAGTGTTACTTTATGTCACTGAAAAGAAAATAATCGAAAAAACGCACATGATAATCGAAATCGAAACTATTCATTGAAAGCAGAACTAGTCGATAAGTTTCCGTAACTCTTCGAGCAGTTAAATAATACACGAATGGCTTCAATCGTATTATTTCATCAACTGTAAAACAAATATTATGAAAATTATGTTATTTTTATAGGAGTAAATCTTTAAAATACAGTTGAAATGATTATATTTCCTTTTATTTTCATTAAAATTGATAACCCAAAATTATAACTGTTTATTACAGATAGCAGACTGGATGTTCAAGATTTTCGAAGTTTTTTTCCTTACAAATATTTCAATAATATTGAACTGGAAAAAAATTTAAACCAAATAATCATCCTCCCTTCTCAAAATATTTAAAAAAACTTTACTTAAATTATACAGAGAATGAAACAAGGAGAAATTTACTTTAAAAATTACAGAACAAGTAGAAAAAAAAATTTCTTATAAAATTATTTTTCGTTATTTCGTAAAAAATAATTATCCCCCAAAAAACTATCTACAATAGAAATAAAAATTAATAAAATACAGATCTAAGTCTTCTTGAATTTTCTGAGGAATAAAAGAAATAAGGTTTTATAGTTTAAAACAAATTATTTTTCTTAATGCTAATACAAAAATAACTGACATTTAAGAGGACAAATATTTTTTTAATTTCAAATTAATAAAAAGATGTTTAATAACAGGGAAAACTAATTTAAGTATAATGCCATCAAAACGATAATTCCCAATTTATAAAAAAATTCACTTGTGAAAAAAAAATTATATTTTATCTAACAAAAATATCTGTCCTAAATAATGTCAAAATCAGTCCGCAAACGGAAATAACGCAAGTTTTAAAAGTTGCGGTCCCGTTCCGAAACAAAAACAAATAGCGCGAAGTCTCTGTAAATGAATTATCGCACCCCTTCTTTCTCTTTTAATACGAAGAGAGCCTTTAGCCGTACAGTTTAATGCGCAAAATGTCAGCGCCAGGGTACACCGAAATATTTTCTAAGAAAATTTTGTTTTATTGAAAACGAAGTTTCAAGAATGAGCGCCAACCGCGATACACATTTCCCGCCAAATGTTATGATAAGAGAGAACAACTCACCCTTATGATGCTCCTTCCTATGCAAAGATAAAAAGGCAGATATGTAAGCCGTCGCATATGATCAAGGTTACAGCTGAACGCAGACGCCGATATGGTAAACAGAGGACTGGCACGGTGGAGAAGGTAAAAGTTTCGCCGATAGATGGCGATAGTTAACAGGTTTTCGTTTAGTTGCCAGATGTAGAAAGGAGTAATTTGGTGCTTTGACCAAGGTGGAAAACTAAATAACGTCAGTACAAAAATAAATATATATGACAGTATCCGAAAGCAAAATCCTACTTTTGTTTCTAAAATGCATAGAAAATAGTTTATTTTTCGTAATAACTTAGAAAATAGAAATAGCACAAAAATTTAACATGTATATCCAATGCCGATATGGTAAACAGAATCTTTAAATAATTTAAACTTACACAAGAATGCTGTAAAAAAATATGTTTTGGGACTTTAAGAATTATAGTAGAATCAAAAATTTATTTTACAGGCAATCCAAAAACCGCAAATGGCTATAAAATATATAACTTTGTTAAGATTTGTAGGTTTTTCCCCAAATAAATGAAAATCGCGAAAGGTCACCTATTTCAGAGAACTAATTGACTTGAATTAACAGAGCAGCTAAAACCTTAAAATGTACAAGAATTAGACTTTGACTTAAAAGTTTGTCATGCAGTTCGTTTCAATAAAACACTTTTACAGTAAACCAATCTCAGATGATATATGAAAATATTTCTATAATACGGCAAATGGTGTAATAGTTGAATGATACATTAAAAAATAAAATGTGCGACCCAAATAATACTATACAGCTCTGGCAAGAAGCCTAAAATTAAAAAAATGGCTTTGGACATGTACAATGCTGGTATGTTTTTAAGGCAGTTGAAGTTGTGTCCTTTAAAAAGGAGACGGGAAAGAGAAAACTTTTCCATTAGTGTGATTTCTCACATCATTTTCTTACATTATATCGAATTTCACGAGACAATAAATAAATGCTCAAGACCATTTTCAGGCTGTTAAGTTGTGTGCAGACTGTTCATATTGAAACAAGACAGAATGAAACGGCGACAGAAAATTTTAAATGTGTAGCAACCATTTATAACTTAATTCTCATTTATTAGAACCAGCATAGTGTTAATTAGCTTAGAACAGGTTAATTACTTTCTCATCCAGCCCCAAGAAGTCAATTGTTTTGGAACAGCAAGCTTCAAAGATATGTGTCTTTGTGCGTTCCTAGACCATGTCATCCTAGAACTATCTAATCGACAGTTCTTTGTGATGGATTTTCCTTCCACTTCTCTTTGTTGCATTTGGTTTCGTTAAACACGTTCCATTTGGGTTAGAGTTCTCTCTTAATCTCTCAGTCAAAGACGCAAACAGAATAAATTTAATCGTTACCGAGACTAAATTCTTTTTATTTTTTGTAATCTTGAGTCAGAGAATGACTACTCTCGTCTCAGTGCCGATACAAGTGGTACTACCACATTCTTAGGGGTAAGATCCCTTATCTGAAGGAGAAATTTTCGTTTTGGGGGAGGAGGGCTTATGAAATTTTACCGTAGAATCACTTTTATGCTTCTGGGGGAGGATGTTGAGCACCGCGTTTGCGCCATTCAATGCATATCCTCCGATATTAGTTCCTGCTTTTTAAGGATAAAAAGGACTATGTACTTATAGATTAAAATTTCTTTAATTTAACACATACTTTCTAGAAGTTTCATCTTCAAAAGCAACTGCAGTAATTCATACTTTTTTTAAAATCTAAGAATAGCTCTGCTTAACCAATATCTTAATTTTTGCCGTAAGTAGTTTATATTTGGATAGTTTTAAAACCATGTTTAAAAAAAAGGATGATTTTGCCACTTATTTTTTGAGGGAATTTTTTCCTACAAATTCTCGTGTTCTGTTGGAGCTTCCTTTGCTAACGGAGAATCTAACATATCGTCTTCTTAAGCTAGTCTTAAAAGTTAAGATGGAACTGTATACCAGGTGATGGCATTCGGTTCAGATCCTGTGGGTTCGTGTTCCTCTGTTGGCATGGATGTTTGTAGCCGTTCGGAATCGGCTTTAAACTGCAGGTCCCGGTCTAATTAGCCCTTGTGTAGCAAAAAGTTGACCTTAGCGAACCAAACGGAACTGTAATTTTGGAAACATTTTTTCATGCACAAACTATGCTTATATCAAATAACAAAATTATCATTTTTAAATAGCGAAGATGAACGAATATTTTTATATGTCACATATTGAAGCTACAAATTTCTCTGGCCCACAAAATAAATTACGGCACATCTCTCGGATACTAATTGAATTCAAGAATATAAGTGCTTTTTTAGTTACTTAAGATCTTTAATAGAACGGGATTGGCGAGTATATCTCACAAATCATGCTTTAGTACATTTTTTGGCAGTAATCTACTTATGTAAAATGTGGAAGTTGGTGACTATCTGGAATATATAGCTTATCAACTAAAGTGTCTTTTATAAATATACAGCCATAATAAAACAACATACTTAACATCTCCACCAATTTTAGAGGGAGATAATTTTGCAGGAAATATATTTCGACAAAACCTTGCCATGTTCGTCACTGATCTCACAAAACATTCTCGAGAAAATACAGTTGGGTGTGTAGGAAATTCATTTCTTTAGAAAACTTCTTCGCCTTCCATCTGTTACAATTCAAGAGTTTCAAATTCCTTAGGAAATTTTCTTCAATATTTTTGATCAATTTTCTGGCAGTTTTTTCAGACAGGCTTAACACAATCTTCCATTTTGAATTTATTCCGATTCAACAAGGTGTACTTAAAATTCAATGTGTATGTGTGGTTAGTCCAAAGCTCTTTATCACAACCAACAAAATTTTTATTTCTGCAGTGTCTGTGATGTCTCTATGATGTTAATTATTGGCATGAAAATGGTAAATTATTTCATCCCTACAAAAAATGTCAGCAGTCCTGAAATAGAGCACACTCAAATCTATTTTGTGCGGTATATGTACAAAAATGTCCATGAAAGAGCATAATATGAATAAATGTAATGAAAAGTAAGAAATTAACTAAATGGAAATTTTAAGTTATTCTAAGTGATTTTTTTGTGCGGTCCATGTCGATTGCAAAAAAACAAGTTTGAGTATACTTTCATATTGGATTTCTTCTTAAAAGTGTGTGGTCTCAAGTTTCTCCTGATGTAAAAAAAACTTTAAAAACTAATATTTTTACAAATTAAAATTGTGGGAACCTAGGCTCCTTAACGAAAAGTCTCAACCAGTTAACCTTTGCATAATTTTATACTGATATAAAACACTTCATATTTTCAATGAAATTAATCTACCTTTTCCAAAATTATAAGAATGTATAAAATTTTAAATTAAAATATCTATGCAACTATTTAAAAAGACTTTACAAATTGATTCATCTTAATAATTCATTTGATAAGTTCATATTCTAAACCTTATTTTTTTATATTAACCCTGAGGGTTCCTTTGTTCTAGCCCAGGGATGATCAAACTGTGGCCCACTAAGCTTTTATGTACAGCCTGAGACACACACACTCGTTATCAGGAAGGTGCTCTTGTAAACACAGTTTTGGAAATCAGTGTTCGAGAAAAGAAAACTGTACAGCTGCTCACACAATTTGCATCAGCATATCTTTGTGAATCATCCAGTTCAAAAATGAAATATCTGAAGAACGTATATAGAAATCGCCTTACTGATTCCTAGCTTGATGATGTATTGAGAGTAGTATGTAGCAAGTGTAAACCTGTTTTGTCTAAAACAGTCAAAAGTTTGTCTCAACATCAAAAATCACACTCACTTTCAAATAAACATTTGAATCCATTTAGGTTTTGAGTTTTATTTTTTACATTAAATTATCAGATATAGTGTACTATGTTGCAAACTTATGCATGTGGTCCAAACGAACCAAATGATTTTATTCTTCCTCTTCTATGTGATGAGGTCATTTGTCATGAGTTGATACTCATGACAAATGACCTCATAACTGTTGCAATAATTTGTTTATCCTATCTCACAATTTTACTGATTCACTAATATTTCAATAAAGTATGAGAACAGGCACCCCATCTGTATGAGACATATATATTTTACCACCACAAAGCTTAGAATACTTAATAATGTGCTTTGCTTTATCAATATATGTAGTATTATTAAATAGTTAAAAATAACACCAGTGCAGTGGTTCTAAGGTCTATATCATACCATTTGGGCAGTAAATGGAAATGAACAGTGATTTTTTTTCTTTTGAACTTCTCTGTCAGAATAATTATGCAGGTTAAGCAAAATATCTGGGGAGCAAGCTTTCATCCTAATCAATGCATGGATGTACAAGAAAAGCCTATCAATGATTTAAAATTAAAAAATACTGAAAATTGCTACTTAAGCACCCAACGTCAAACAAACACTGTGCATCACAAATAAAGGATACACTGGATGACTCAGAAAATTTGTTTAAATTTATAGATTTAAGAAATGACCAGAAATCTAGACTCCCTTTAGACATGGCACCTCCTTGGAAGTCTAGAAATTATAATTGGTAGACAAATAACACAGTCATTTTCAGGAAGGAAAAAGAAAAAAAAACTTAATTAAAATTCCTCCCTCAAAATAATAAATAAATAAGATAATATTAAATTTCTGATGACATATTTGCGGACTATACCATATAATAACATGGAAACTGATGTACATCACATCATATGCAAAATGCATATTGAAAAATAGAATTAATATGTACATGTGTGTATAAAACTGTAAGCTATAATGTAGTATTATTAAATAGTTAAAAATAACACCAGTGCAGTGGTTCTAAGGTCTATATCATACCATTTGGGCAGTAAATGGAAATGAACAGTGATTTTTTTTCTTTTGAACTTCTCTGTCAGAATAATTATGCAGGTTAAGCAAAATATCTGGGGAGCAAGCTTTCATCCTAATCAATGCATGGATGTACAAGAAAAGACTATTAAGCTACAAGTCCTTCTTCTATTTATTACTCTGCCAGCACCCTAATATTTTGTCAAACTTATTTTAATATTTTATAAGTTAGATTTTTAATAATTTTCTTAGGTGCTATAGATCTTTCTAAATTTTGAAAAAAAGTTATTGCTCCTATTTTAAAATGTAAACTATCAGTTTGATGCACTGAATGACATAATGGCATGCATTTAAAAATTTATACTAGTTAACATATGTAAATTTTAAACACATGAGTTACAAACAATTCATGCTGTTTAATTTTTATGCCAAGGATACTTTGTTATTTCAGAGTTACTATATAGGGAGCCTAAACAATATATCCAAATTATCTTTAAAGTGATATTTACATAAAATAGGCAGTATAGCATGCTTAAAACCTCTTTTGAATCAACATACATTAATCTCTAAAATTAGTTATAAAATCACAAATGGAATAATGCATGCAATATATTTTGGTTAGCTTTAGAGGGAAGAAAATTCATATTTTTATATGTGCTCGACAAACCATGACCAATCTGGTCACACACTATTCAGAGGTTATGAAAAATTAAAAAGTTTCAATACTGCACCAAAATGGTCTTAGGGCCTGTTCACATAGGCATCCGGTAACAGAAGCATTAAAGTATTAAAATATATTTAACCAATGACAAACCTCCAAACAATTAGCAAACGAAATTTTTAATGCCTATGATTGGTTTATTTCTGTCTCAGCGCCATCTTTCCTTTTACGTTTCCGCTACCGGACTCCTATGTGAACAGGCCCTTAATGGAATATTTTAACATATTCATGTTATTAATAAATCAAGAACTGGAATTAATCCTTTATGATTCTTATGAGAAGTAACTTCTCTGTGCTCAAGATACAATGTTTCTGATGACATTTTTTATTGGTTTGCTGCCCTTCAAATACACTTGAAGGGCAGCAAACCTCCATGGCTTCGAACCAAAAGAAATGCACACTAGCTCTTGTTTCTTTCATAAAAATTCATGTTAAAACACAATTTTTACATTTACAGTCAATATTTTGGAGAATTTTGCAAAATGCATCACTATTGTCAATTAAAGAAAAATTAAAAATAAATATAAAATGTTATTAAATTTTATGTATTATTTCTTTAGTTGAAATACTGGTTAGTATTTTAATTTTACATTTTGAATATGTAATAATGTCATACTCCGGTTTTTAATAGCACCACAAGGGTCAGAGTTCAACTTGGCTAAAGGACTGGTCTTGTAATTTTGAACCGATTCAAGTGACGAGACTGGAACACTTGACCCTGCACCTCCAGAGGTAAATTTGAGAACTTGGAGGACACTGCAGCCATGAATGATTTTTCGTGCACCAGCCGCCATTAGTATACACAGTGTTGGTTTTGTCAGCGACCGGCATCGAACCAGAGATGTCCAGATCACTGGCTTACTGCCTTTGCCAACCGGGCCACCACGCAATTTTCTTTTATACTTTCAGCTAACAGCTAGCAGTAATAAAATTAAAAATGAATTTTATTTTTTGTCGTGGTGCTCTAAATGTATTAATGAATATTCCATGATGCAAAATAAAAAATACCTTTAACTTGATGAATTTGGATGTCTCATTGATATTCTGCCTCTACTCATCTCCAAAATATAAAATTCTCATAAGCATTGTGTACTATTAATTGTTATTATGCACAATTTCGTCTGACCTAAATAACAGACTACAGTATTTAAGAGTTTTAGTTTTATATAGATAGAAAGATTTTAAAAAAAAAAAATTCTGTCTCTAAAGTTTCACTTTTGGAAGGCAATTTTTGATATTAGTGTTTCTAAGTATATAACACAGATATATCTAAAATTATAAAAATAGGATTTAAATTACAAAATTTAACTGCAAATAAAGTGAAATTGTAGTTATCTACAACCTAAAGTATCTTCTAAAAATGTGACAACAAACTTAATATTTTTAAATATTGTTGTGCTCACACTGTAATGAAAATTATTGCAAGGGGATTCCATGCTTTTTCTCTTATTACTAATAAGCAATATTTTCTAATGATAATTATATATGTTTTGCATTCCTAATAATGATATTAAGTCCTCAAAATTCATTCAAACCAATGACAACAATGGAATTTGAAATGAACATATCCCAATGGTCTCAAAGAATAAAGGAAAAATAAATACCTGTAACTCAGCAACACCTAAGTAATCTTGATAAAACTAGTTTATTCCATTTCTGCTAATTTGAGCAGTATTGTATTCTAATAAGTCTGGATCTAATGTGGAACATTTTCACAGTATTGCATAAATGAGTTTTGGTTATAATATATATATCAAATCTTGATGCAACTTAGTTTATCCTGTTTTTGCTAATTTCAGCAGTATTGTATTCTAATAAGTCTGGCTCTAATGTAGAACATTTTTGCTGTATTGCATAAATGGGTTTTGCTTATACTATATATCAACATAGATGAACATCAAACTAAAGATGTACACTGTATACAATAGTTAGCTCCCCCATATTTCCCACAATATAAAACCAATGTATTTATAATTTAACAAGAGAAACCAGACTTACTATACTCTACCTACCAGATCAACCATACATTTTGGTATATTTTCTGCAAACAGTCGAATCCAGTTATAGCGAACCCGGTATATAATGAACTCACGGATATAATGAATGAAAATTTTGGTCCCCCCATTTTCCTATTGTATGTAATTTAATTAGTATTGTGTCAGTTTAATGCAATCGATTTTAGTCCATTTAATTCATTAATGATCATTTTTAATAGATTTTATGATTTTTTAATACATCATTATTGAATACACATTGCAAGTAATGACTTATACATTTTGTGAACTCTAGCATTTTTCTTAACAGTTTGGATATAGCGAACCACCGGATAAAGCGAACAAAACCTTTGGTCCCTTGAAGTTCATTATAACGGGGTTCAAGTGTACAACCAAATTTTATATACATAATTTAAAAGATAATATCCTAAATCCACACAGGAACAATATTGACTCTTAAAATAATTAAATGGACATGTAACATAATACACATGCATTTTCATGTTCATAACAACAAATATGAGGTCATGTTAAAACTAGTAGATACACATTCTATGAACAAGCTCTGGAACTTACACACCCTAAATGTATGTAAAGACCTCAAGGGTTGTATTATTTTGGCACACTCTTTTTAGACACAAAAATATCTCAGTGACCTTTGTGCATGTGATATAATTATAAGATTCCTAACATTTATGAAAGTGAGTCATGTTATGGACAAGTGCTCAAAAACCTCAACTTTGTTAAAACCAGTCTCTCTTCAAAGTGGTTGAAATATTGTGATTAAATTCCTGTATTTGATATCATAAGTTTGTGTTTTTTTTTAAACCAAAGAATAAGTCACTTAAAAAAAGTGTTTATGTTAGAGTACAAGAAAATCCAGTTCACAGATTTAAAAATTTTAAGGGGTTGAGTGAATTTAGGAAAGAGGGTTCAATATTTTAGAGGTACTTGCCATTCTAAAGGAAAATATGACTAACCTTGGGATATTGACAGAATGTCAAATTCAAAATAAACTTAAATACTTGCAAAATCAAATGCATCGACACTGATAAACCGATTTATGCAAAATCAAAATAAAATTATACACACACACACACATATATATATATATATATATAAACATATATATATAGGTGTAGCTATATAATATGATAAACTGTAAATACTTGAAATAGACCTAACTATTATCCATCACAAGTATGGTGATTATGTTTTAAGTAACAGGTTGTTTGATACACATTTGACAACTTATGGAAAAGATGCAACAATTATTCCAGAATGAGAGAAAGAAAAGGCAGATATTACAAAAGAATTTACACATAAATATGCTTGCTAAATTTGCGAATTGTTTTCAAAATTGAATTTTTTATACCTCCCCACTACATTATTTGCAATTTTATCTATGTAAGATGTCTAATCTAACAGTAAGTTTTATGAGTCTGATCTGTAATTTAAAAATTTATTCAACATCAGTAAAAAAAAAAAAAAAAATTACAACAATTTCAGTTTGATGAACACTCCAAAACTGACTTTAAACAAATATTGCACTTAAAGACAAGCAATAAAAAGAACAGAGAAAGAAGATTCCTCAATATGTTTGATAAAAATTTAACCATGGACTTTATTTATAATGGCATAGGTCTAAAAATAAAGATAAGCAACTATAAAAAAACAGACCTTTTTTTAGGTACAAAATATTCAAAATATAAAGTACTTTTTATAAAAGGGTGTTGGAAATAATTTATTTTTCTGTACTTTTGAAGGCACTAGCAACTGTAAGTATTTCAGCCCCAGTTTCGGTGATAAGAATGGTGTGCTCAAATTGTGCACTACGACTATCATCCTCTGATGCAGCTGTCCAACCATCCTCAAGAATAACAATATCTGGTCTGCCTTCACTTATCACAGGTTCTGCATAAACAACAAAGAGAGATACATAATAACATGCTACATCTATTGCTGATAAAAAACAACAACAGCCAACAATTTTTAATCAATAAGGTGAACTCTAGCGGTACAGTTAAAACTACCCCACTTTCAATTCTCTTTCCTATGTTCATTTTTATTTTTGATCACAGAAGTTTTGCATGCATTACTATTTAGGGTGTTTCAGAAAGAATCATCCAATTTGAAAGGAGTATATTATGAAAAATATTAATTTAATTTATATTCTAACCAATACTACGATTTTTAGTCAAGGCAATACAGTTTTTATTATAAAGATCTATAACACTTTTTTTTTTTTTTGGCTACATTATCTTCTAAAGATGATATAATCAAAGGATTTTAAACAGCATTTGAATCTGGATAAGATCAAGGATTGATTTTTAATCTTCACTAAATTACAAAATATATTTTCAGAGAGGCATCCCTTACCCCACAGAAATAATGATTTCAAATTTCAGACCAGTTATAAAATATATCAACCAAGTATTTCCTGCTTTTTCTATGAAGTATTCCCCTTTTAAAGCCTTTTATTGTACAACTATACTGAATTACACACTATTATAAAGAAAATCATTATACAAAGTACCAAGTGTGGTACTATGCGAGTGTAACTTTTTCTATAGTACAAATATCTTTAAAACTTTCTTTTTTTAAAAATTAAAACAAATACATAGTATTTTTTTACATACTATCAAAAGTTAAAAAGTGTTTAGTACCATTACCTATGGTAAAAATCATTCCCTTTTGCATTTCTCCTTCTTCATCATTATCTAGAATGGAAAAAAGAGCATTTGATGCAGTATTTATTTAAAAAATGTACAAAAAATGGGTAAACAATTACATGTATCTAAAATTATACAGTTTGAGTAAATAAATCAATATATAATGAAAATCATGTCAATAAAAAAGAAGGTACTATATAAACTTATAAGTATTATGAGCATTACTTTAAAAATGACAGTTGTGAAAATATATCTACATTCAGTGTTCCACATACAAACTACTAAAACTGACCTGAAATTGAAAGATTATCTTTTGACCTTTTCACAAAATTTTTAATAAAATAGAAAAGCAGAGTTCCTTAGCAATTTTAGTGACATAGAATTATACCTAGAGGAATTTCAAAAATTTATGAGAGAGTAATCATTAACAATAGCCCCTTATTTACATTATCTTCCTTTCTAACAGATGACATAATAAAACTTCAGACCAGAGGGTGGGCAACCTATGAGCAGTTAAATCTTTTTCACTTGCAGTGGCATAGTTAGCTGAAAGTCTGTTTAGGAGGGCAAATTTTTAAAATTTATAAATATGCAGAGTTCGATTTGAGGCGGAATGCACCAGAATGACATTCTGGTAAGTCTCTTTAGACAAAAATTACGATAGTTAAAAACATTTATTTAATCACTTTTATTACTTTACTACAACACATTTTTGTACTTGTTTTGTAAAATAAAATTTGGAAATAAATAAAATGTTCAAGATTTTGTATAACCAAAGATTTATTTTTTTCAGACCAATAATTTGGAATACCCCCCAGAAGGTTACAGTTCCAGCACCTCTATTTCTAGAAATTGAGCACTGTATATACATATATATACAGCAGAACCTCGATTGATCATTCCCCGAATAATCATTTTCCCATATCTCTCGTTTACTTCATCCAGTCCTGATGATAATATATCTGTGTTATGTTCCCACGTCTATCATTTTCTCACATTTATTGTTCAGTGCAATAGGTTCCTTAAAAATGATAGATCAAGGTTCCACTGTATATATATATATATATATATATATATATATATATATATATATATATATATATAATCTTCATGACAAGAATTATTTTCTCTGCATGTCATTTTTACAAATATATACAAACAGTTATTTTCCAAACTGAATTAAATATAAATCCATTAAAGACCATATTAAAATGTGATCATTCCAAATCCGGTAGCAGATTTTTTTTTTCTTCTTCCCAATGCAGAGGCACTTGTGAGACATTTGTCTTTTCTTATTCCCTGCGAAGTCCGGCTGGCTACTTTATTATGAGAGCACCTTATAGGTGAGCTAGCATTGCTCCCTGAGGTGACAGCACAGTAACAATCAAGCCTTATTCCGGATCATGTAGCAGAATAAGAGTTTGAATGGGCGTGGTGGCCCAGTTGGCAAGAGCAGTGAGCCAGTGATCTGAAAGTCCCTGGTTCGATGCTTGTCGCTGCAAATCCACTGCCATGTTCACTAATGGTAGCCGGGGCACGTAAAATAGCTTGTGGCTGCAATGTTCTCCAAGTTCTGAAATGTACCTCTGGAGGTGCGAGGACAAGTGTTCTGGTCTCATCACTTGACTCAGTTCAAAATGATGGGACCGGTCATTTAGCCAAGTCAGACTCCGACCCTTGTGGTGCTAATTCAAAACAGGAGCTGCACCTTTCAGCCCAATAGCCTATTAGGATCTGGTTAATGGAACCTCCAATCAGGGGGTGTTAGCAACAACAACTACAGAATTTGAAATTATGAACTAATTAAAGATAACCTTTCTAAAAATAAACAAAACAGAGGATTTAAAAAAAAATTATTTCAAATAATCTTTACTATTTATCTATCCCCTGTGATCTTACATGACTGTTGACATAAATTTGCGACTGTTTGATTTATGCTTGTAATCATGCTCATAATAGTTTATTTTAAGGAGAATTTTTCTTATACTCTAGTCTGTACGGAGAAAGATACTGTTTTCATGGACACTTAGTTCTTCAAATAGTAAAAAAAAAAATATTATTTTTAGTATCAGCCCCAACTTAACATTATGGAGAGAGGTGAACATACAAATTAAATTTAAACGAAATAAAATAATTAAGAACTAACTGAACAGAGTATGATGACTACTTCTCTTCCCAAAAGCATTATTTCTTTATATTTTCAATGTTATAAAACTTGAAAATTTTAAATATTATAGAAAAGAATATTTTTAAATACTCCTTAGAAAAAAAGTTACATTAAATACATCTCAGATTCAAAAGTCACATTCAGATAAAGTTGTGATTAATTTATAAATTTGTCAGAATGAAAACTTTCATTTCCTACAGTTGAAATAACTGAAGTTTTGCAACTTTCAGGAGCTGGATTTACATTTTTTTTAGTGTAAACTTATAAAAAAAAACCATGATATAATAACACAAATTAAATTCATGCTGGGAATTTACCCTGAGCAAACTCCAAATGAAGATAATCTAAGTATGTGTAAGTAATAGAATATGACTGAACAAAAATAGGTGACAGTAAACAATTTTAATAATTATCGAATTTTAAATGTTTTGTCAAATGCCCTGTAATATATTTATTACAATTTTTTGTGACCAAATATTAGGAATGGTATGGGTCAGCATAAAATGCATGTATGATTTACTTACTCATGAGCTATATATTTAGAGCAGTGGTTCCCAACCGGTGGTCCATGAGAGCCTCGGGAGTGGTCCGGCACCACATATAAAAAAGTTGCCAAATAAATGGGGATTTTGAAAGCAATGTTCATTGAACTAGATGAGCCAAATATATCTGATAACTATCAGGTGTTAAACAAAAATTTCTTAAAAGTCTAACATAATTATTTTATTATTAGAATATGATACATAAGAATGTGAGTACGTTAATCGTGTATCCCTTTTGTCTGAGGAAATATTCTATACCCCCCAAACCAATCAGAGCTCAGTTATGCAGCAAAAGATTACTATAGAACTCCAAACAGATGTACAGATATATAATCCATAGTTTTACATATCCATCCAAAATTTCACCTATGCCCTAGGAGGAATATTATGCTCACAAGTACAAATAATAGAAAATGACTAATCAATTTAAAAATGCTAATGTATGATGCAGAATTATTTAAACCATAAAATTACATAAACTCTTCCAAAATAAATGTTTGATACAATATATTATTTAAGTGTTTGGGAATTGATATTTCCCTAGAATATCAAGGTAACCTTAATAAAATATCATAACGAATTCATAAAATACCATAATGAAGAATTTTAGGAGGACAATGAAAACTTGATCCAATGCCATGACCACAAAATGCTGGTACAACTGAAAATCCCTGATTTCTGGCAAAATCACTAGTGGGAGATTAAAAAAAAAAACATGTAAATACTGAACTCAAACATGTAATTTATATTTAATAACAATCTGTTATATTTAACAACAACAATTCATCAATATAAAAATATACAAGTTGCATGTATGGTACATGGGTGATTTTACAGTTAATGAATCAAAATAAGTTTATTTACAAAAGTAAGAAAAATCTAAAGAATTTTTTTTACAGATGATAGTTTTAATCCCCTGACACCCAAAAAGCAGTTTAAAATTTGTATTCTTGATGTATAGATATCATGCTAATTGAATTTTAATTTCATATTTTATCCTGCATTGTCAAAATTATTGGTAATAATTTCTCACAAAATTCAGTAATACTGTAATTTTAGACAATAGTACAAATTACTTTCTTTCAATTTTACTGATTCTAATAAGATTTCTAAAGGACATCAAGGACTTTTACAATTTGTATGATTTATATATACTTCATTTAATAATATAAAATATTTCTAACTTTTTTTTTCTTACTTCACTCAAGCTAGTTTGTTAAACTAAAATTCAGTTATACATTCCTCAGAAACTGTGAAGGAAAAAAATAAAACCTCATTCCTTACAAATAGTTTTAAAGCAGCATAAACTGTGAGTTCTACAAATTTCCAATACAGAAAATTTATGAGATATTTTATCCCCATTTAGTGACTGTCATATTTGAATAGGATAGTATTTTGATTATCATAAACCAATTAATGTTCAATTTATGTTTTAATCGATTCTTACTGAAATAAATGTTAACTTTTGTTGTTGTTTCTTATGCCCCCTGGCTGGGAGTATACCCATACCTCACTTTACGGCCTAGATATGTTCCAGAAAAGTTAGCCGTAAAGCAAAAAGTTGTATAACGAATCATTTATTTTGATTCAAACTCATACAAATTTAATTGGATCTGTTCCAATTTTTTATAAATAATATAATTACTAGTTCATAAAGCATTTTATTCTTTTTATTTCCTATAAAATTGCTTACATAAAAATAAAAGTACAAAACAATGTAATAATAAACAGAAATTCAAAAAATAAACATATAGATAGAAAACTAAACAAATCATATGCACATATGTATACCTATAATAAAAAACCTAAAATAAAATGTTAAAAAACTGTTTTAATCTGATGACGAACATTAACATGAAGAATCAATAAGCTATAATATGTTGCCATCATCAATTTCCGCTGTTGTGGCCGTATAACGAAATATTGTGGGCCGTAAATCAAAAAAAAGACATAATTAAAAAAGGCCGTTATAGTGAAATACCGTATAAAGAGCGGCCGTAGAGCGAGGTATAGGTGTATTCCAGACCAGGTCCATATAGGCTAGAAGGCTAAAGGGGTGGCTCTGGTTTATAATGGCACCACAAGTGCTAGAGTCTGATTTAGCCAGGTGCCACTTCATTTTTGACTGAGTACCACAAGGAGGCAACATCTGGGGAGATCGTACCCTTTTCCACCCTCTCTGACCTAATAGAGGGACTTTCCTGTCTACAGATTTAATGTGCACATAGCTGGCCTAGACATGGAGGTATTTAATGACATGTGTCGAAATTTAATCCAAACACCCTCGGCACCAAAAGCTGACGTATTACCAATAGGATACCTTGGGCCCAATGTTAACTTTTAAATGGCTTATTTAAGAACCCTAGAGTACCCAATATCACATGAATTGATTATAACAATAATAAATAATATGATACAGAAAGAGAAGTCCTGATTTATATGATTACAGTGGAACCTTGATATATCAAACCTCAAGGGGAATGAGAAAACTTCGAATTAACGAGGATTTCGATATACCAAGGGTTGATTTAATAATAACACGGGACTGTTAGGCAGGTTCAAGGGGAATGGAAAAACTTTGATTTATCAAGGAATTTTATTATATCGAGGTTCCACTGTATTTCAAAAATAAAATTACACAAGTTTTAAAATGATAAATAACAATTTATCACAACAGCACTTGCTTTCAATACCTAGTAACTAGTTTTCAGTTCAATCTATGAATTCATTAATTTATAACTCTCTCTTACAAAATGATAAGTTTCAAGGCACAAGATTTTTTTTAGGAAATTACAAAATTGCATAATAAACATCACAAAATTAAACAGTCAATAAGAAAAAAATGGCCAAACTATGCATTAAACTTGAAAATTAGAGGTAATGTATTAACACCCTCTAGTTTAACTATACTTCTCTAGACAACTTCAAAGAAAGCGTGAAAATAACAGCAAACCTGAAATATTACTAAGCACACTATTCTTAAATCAAGCAATTATCATATACAGTCAAACCTCGCTAACTTGAACCTCGATTTCGCAAATTTTTCGATATCTCGAAGAAATAAAAATTCCCTTCAAATTTCCTATGCATTCAATGTTAAAAAAACCTTGATTTGGCGAATTTTTTTGGCTCATCCCTCGATAACTTGAATTTTTTCCATGAATGGAGGAAAAAAATTTTCTAAAAACAAAAAAATATATCAAAAAAATAGAAATTTCTGAAAAATAGAAAAGCTATTCAAACATTACAGTGGTAAAAACCTGCATAAACTTTAAAAAGAAGGGATATAAATACGGAAGATAACACAGTGAAATGACAACTTCTCTTGTCCTCCAAGATGGGATTTGAAATTCTTGTTTATTGTTTTCTTATCTCGTGCCATGCATATGCAGTGACCATCGATCCTTTCTTTTATTTTTTCTCCTTTTATTCTCCAAGGTTACTTTCTAGAGGGGTTGAGGTGGTTTTAACAAAATAGGAAATTAAGGCATGGACAAAAATCAAGAGGTGCGTGGCTTCCAAGAAGATTGTAGAATTTCTTATCATTGCAACAAGGAGTGAAAGAAAAAAAATTACAGGTGTGAATGCATGCCTGTGCTGTCTTGCATTCAAGCTAGAGCCTCAATGCTCATGCACCTCGATAACATGGAATTTAATGACTTTGTCATCGTAGATGATACGGTAATAGTGTGTGGTCAGTGGGAGGACAATGACAACATCCATCAGACGAAAGTTTCTTGTGTATTATCAGAAGAGGAGGACGAAATCCGCCATTTGCCACCTAATGTGACAAACAAAGAAAGACTATTTGCAGTAGACGCTTTGAGAAGATATGTTGAAAGTCAACCAAATAGGTAAGAGGACACATTTAAAGCCATTGTCCACTTAGTGTAATAGATAAAATTTCAGACTCTTTTCTGAAGCAAACAATTGAATCTTTTTTTAAAGAATTTTGTAAATAGTGTTTATTAAAATAAAAATATGGATTACTTTTTAAAAAGGTATGTAAAAAAGCTTTTATTTTCACTATTATTATTGATAACATGCGATTTTCGATAATTCGAATTTTCGATATTTCGAATTTTTTTGTCTCTCCCTTCAAATTCGAGATATCGAGGTTTGACTGTATTTGATAAAATAAGGAAGTGCTGAATACTTTTATTTTAATAACAGAAAAAATTGTACACATCAATTTTAAAGAGAAAAATCCTTAAGTTAAAATACTGTTATACACACATATAATACAAAGCTGTTGATGAATAATCTGGAAGTCACAGTTAAAATAGTAGACACTATTATTAAAATTTAATTCATTTCTGATTTATACATTAAAGATGTGTTTTCATGTTTAAGTTAAGCTTTAAAATATCAACAAATCCTTAAATAACCTTTTCTAAGAATAAGTAAGTACCATGAAAGGGAATATTTCAATTTCATTATTATTTTAACACAGATTATAAAACACATTTTAACATTTTTCATTAAATAGAAATGAATAATGAAAGAATAAAGAATTATATTGTCAAAGAACAACGATCAAACAAATTAGAATACTTAAACAGTTTGAGTTGATTCATGCAATATTTACAATGCAGCATGAAAAAGGTTATGTATCTAACCAGTACAATTTTGTCTATCCTTTCACAAAGGCAGCACCACCAAATGTTTATACCCTATGCTTCTGGACTTACAGATATTTTACGAGGCATGGCAATTTTTTGTTTTCCCCTTGGATATGAGAATCCAGCTTGAGTCAATGGCAATAAGACTTTCAATATACTCAAATATATAGTTCTCAAGATACAAGGTGTGCCCATAAAGTAACCGGACAATTTTTTATAAATAAGAAAAATATTACCCACCTTCAAATAAATTTATCTCCTTAAAATTAATTGCCAAAGGAGTCTATACAATTTTTCCAACCTTTCTTCAAGTCATCGAAACACTGTTTATAGGCATTGGAACTAACCGTTCTCAAAATACACGTAACATTTGATTTAATATCCGAGTCGTTTTCAAATCTCTGTCCTTTCATGGATTTTGCATTTTTTTATTACAAAGGACTTATTCACCAAGAATTTGTTCCTGCAAATCAAACAATTAATCAGTATTTTTACAAGGATGTGCTTTTTCGATTAAGAAACAGGATAAGGCAAGTTAGGAAGGAACTGTTTGAAACTGGGCAATGGTTTCTTTTACACGATAATGCTAGGCCCCATACAGCAATTTCTGTACAACAATATCTTGCTACGCATTTAATTACAGTGATAAATCACCCACCATATTCTCCCGACTTATCACCAGCTGATTTTTTCCGTTTTCCGAAGTTTAAGATGGCCATGAAAGGACAGAAATTTGAAAACGTCTAGGATATTAAATTAAATGTTACACGTATTTTACGAACAGTTAGTTCCAATGCCTGTAAACAGTGTTTCGATAAGTTGAAGACACGTGAGAAAAATTGTAGAGACTCCTTTGTTGATTATTTTGAAGGAGATAAATTTATTTGAAGGTGAGTAATATTTTTGTTATTTATAAAAAATTGTCCGGTTACTTTATGGGCGCACCTTGTATGTAGCTTTAATCCCCTGAAGGCTGGAACCAGCCTAGCCGGCAGAACATTGAGAAGTCCAGATAGCTGGCCGAAATTCTCATAGATTGCCCCCCCCCCCCCCAGTGCCTGGTAGGTGGTCATTCTACCAACAGTTCAACGTCACCACAGAGTCGTTCCCTTATCTGTTCGATGGTCTTTTATTGTCTAGAACCGATCCCTGCATACTTTATGATGATAGTTCTGATGATGATAGAGGGGGCTGCTGATAGTGGGGCTGTACCCCACCATGAGAAATTTCAGCACAATCGTCAGGATGTTCTTTGGGGGAAGGGAAAGCCACTTGTTCTTGGCCAGAATGGTAAGCTGCATAATGGGCCTTCGGTCATCAAAGGGTTAGGAAAACGGTTCAATTAACAGTACCGTATAGTTTTCTCAAAATAATTGTGATGTTTAAATTATATTTTAAAAGAAAATCTGCATAGCCAGATTAACAAACATATCAGATCCTTTATTTTATATATCAAAATTAATTAAACATATACAACCATAATCAAAATTTTAATAAGAATCAGTTTTTCTACTAAATTTTGAATTATCTTTAGCAAACATTTACGTTTAATATTTTCTTCATCCAAATAGCAAATATATTACCAAATATCTAATCAACTCAAATTTGTGGTACTATTCTTTTCCATTCTGACCACTTGGTGATTTAGCATCACATAGTAAAACGGATCATGACTGGCTCATGTATTTTCAGGTTTGGTTTGGAGTACTACAGTCCTGATTTGCTGCATGAGGGCTAATTAGACTGGAACCTATTGCTTAAAGCCGATTCCGAATGGCTACAAGCATCCATGAAACTTGACTCACAGACTCTGCCAGTATCACAGCCATTCGGACATATATTTTCAGATATAGCTCTACCTCTTTAATAAATCCGAATTAGTAATGAACAGAAAATATATAGTGTAATATGAAACATATACTGTATCTGAATCATTAATGAATATAAAATATATACTGTTAACTGGAACACTAAAAAATACCTAATAGTTTTTCCTATTTGAGAGATAGACTGATTAGGGTGACAAACTCCAATGGCTGCATACAGACTCTGAGAAGCAACTTCCACAAGTTTTTGACCTTTTTCATCAACATTTCCAACACAGTAAGTAGCAGCACAATCACCGTGATATCCATTGTAAAATACCTGTAAATATTAATGAAACTGAGTTAAAATTTGAAAATAAACTATTTAAAATTATAGCAATTTAACAAAAATTACCTAAAAATTTGTGTTTTTTAAATATTAAAATATAAACAGTAAATATTTCTAAAAGACAAACTAATTGTTTTACTTTAATTTTTGACATCCAACAAATCTAAAGAAACAAAACTAATAGAGAGCACAGAGTATTTTATTTCTGAAAGATGAAGATATATTAATGGATATCAAAGGTAGAAGAACCTGTTGGTAATTTAAAAAAATGTAATAATTAAAAATGAATGAAATAAATATAATTCATAACTAAATTATAATCTATATATATAAAACAGTTCCATAACTGACTGAGTGACTGACAGATAATGCACAGACCAAACCGCTGGACCTAAAGGGCTGAAATTTTGCATGGCGATTCTTCTTATAGTGTAGGGGTGCACTAAGAAAGATTTTTGAAAAATTATTCTTAGATTTTTTAAAATTAAATTTTTAAGCTGTTTTTGTAACTTTTTAAAGTTTGCATTTAAAATAATAATCTGAAGGTTATAAAATTTATATCGCAAGAAAGATCATAAAAATTCCTTTAAAATGAAATCCTTTTCGAATCTTTACCTCCATTTTCTGATTTTTGGTGAATTTTTAAAGATTAATTTTTAGAATTTAATTTATTAAATGCTGATCACGTGGCTTCTTTTCTATTTGTAATACTTTAAACTAATTTTGCGTCATGTTCATAACAATGAAATAAATTGACAAAATTTTTCTTCTTCTTTCTAATGTGTCAGGCGATTGGACATTATCCAAAAAAATATTAAAATACAGCAAAAGAAATGTTCCTCAAACTGTACTATATTCTTTAGTATGTTCTATTAGATTTAATTTTAATATTTTCTTCTACATTATTTTGTCTATAAAAATATCCGTCAAGATATTTTTTATAAATATATTATTATTTTTTGGCATTAATTGCATACATTGACCGTTGTATTTAATTTGAATGTACACTATAGCGAAGCACGGGTATTCAGCTAGTAATATATAAATGTTTTTAGACCTATTCAAATGCAATAAAAAGATATTTCCCTCATCACTTTTGGTATTTTGGATTTAAAGGGCCCAAATATCTTTTAAACTTAGAACTTTCTAGAGATAACTTTTCAATACTATCCAGATTAAGGACTGGCAACATTAAGAGCATATTAGTAATAATTAGAAAATGCTTCCATCATGCCCTAACTGCAGTTCTGAGGATACTCCTGACCCTAGTTTGTTATGTTTGGGAGTCAGCCATTCTACTTCCTTTGAAAAACCTTTGGAAACCTGTTGAAACTGATTCATGTATGAGATATGCATGGATTTGTCTAATGACATGGCATGAGAAAAAGAAGAAAAAAATATTTCCCTTTGCCAGAATTGACAAAAAAAACCCAAGAAACTGAAGTTTGAACAATACAAGAAATTTTTTTTTCTAATATCATCTAAACAAATAACTGATTATCCTCAACTGAATAAAGAGCCTTGGCAAACTCCAATCAAACCCTACATGTATCTCAGCACATAATGAAAATGAACTATTCCTAATGTAATTTTCCAAAATCCCCAGTACTTTAGATCAAAATGTTTCTAGCCAATAAATCCATATCACCAAACATCTAATCAACTCATTTGTGGTACTATTCTTTTCCAAGTGGACCACTTGGTGATTTATCATAACATAGTAAAAAAAGATCATGACTGGTTCATGTATTTTCAAATATAGTTGTATCTCTTTCATAAATCTGAATAATTAACAGAGAACACAATAAACAATTAAAGGGAGGAGAATTTTTTTTTAAAAAAGCTTCCCTAATAATAACATGGTTCCAAGACAAAAGATAAAACATAGAATTTACAAGGAAGAAAGGAAGGTTTCTACATTTACTTAAAATTTATGCTAACTTGTAGCTAATAACTTAAACAAATTTCAAAGATTAAATAATAATGTTAAACTTGGTTATCATGAATGCTAAGTGTTTTCAAATTTCCTAGATTGTGTTTACGTACTTCCACTGACATTTTGAACACATATTGAATTTTCCTCACTGTCTTTTCTAGGTGTAAAAATCCTGAATAAAATTGACCTTTGCAACAAGTAATGTATGTCATAAATAGCAGGTTAACACCTTTACAGAACTGGAGGAAAGAACTGACTTCTATATATGTTTTTAAAATTTTCTGTACATTTTGCGGAACAGTAAAGCTTAACATTAATTTCCCATATATATTCATATACATGTATTATATTACCATATATGTATATGAATATGTGTAGGAGGGGTTCATGATGATATTATCAGGAAGCCCCTCAAGTCTTTCATAAAAATGATTACATCTGAAGATGAATAGTCATAAGATAAACAGATTAGCATTTAGCAATTGTCAAAGTAAAATAAAAACTGTCCATTAAGTGCTTTTGAGGAAGTAAAATATAAAATCAAATATAATAATTACTTTATTGGTTTTTTAGAAAGAAAAAAAAAGTGATTCTCAGTAATCTAAATCATTTACTGTTTATGCTATTCTGAAAAAGCAATTAAGGTAGGATGAGTGTTAAATTTTGCATTAACTTTCTGATTTACAAAAAATTAAACATAACTGACTAGAAAAGATAAAATTTATAAGAATTACTGAATGAACAATTTGTAAATTTTTTTAAATTATAAGGGGATCTTCAGTACAAAGTTATTTTTAGCTACACAAGGGCTAAAAACACCCATGTAAAACCCTTAACTCAAACCTGCAGGCTTTGATACTAAGGTCAGTGCCTGGGCACTGTCAAGCTATAGAAATATGTAGGACTGAAATTCAAATACAAATTGAAGGAAAAATATGAAATAAGCATTTACTCGCAGTTAAAGAGAAAAAAAGAAAAAGAAAAATTAATAATGTATGCTCACACTAATATCAATACTTATCACATCACCATTAAGCAGCTTCCGGCTGTCAGGAATACCATGGCATGCAATATTATTCACAGACGTGCAAATTGACTTTGGAAATCCATTATAATTCAAAGGAGATGGATAAGCTCCATAATTAACACATAAGTTATGAGTAAAAGCATCTAAGTCATCAGTTGAAACTCCAACCTGGAATTTTAATAAGAATTTTTAATTTACAAGCAATTTTAACTTTTATCATTTGAGCATTTATAATGCGTTTTCTAAATTTCCTCACAAAAATATTAACAGCTATTGTTGATACAAAAATTTTCATTAAAGAATTTCATTTTGAATTCAATTTAAAATAAATTGCTAACCATTTACCTACTGATTAATTATTTTATTATCTATTTTTCACTTGACAAAGGTAGTAAAAGTGAGATCAAAGCAAAATTTGTAGTATAAATTGTCATTTTTTTGCATTATTTTTTACACCAGTTTGTAGATTGCATGCTAAAAAATAAACTTAAGAAAAAAAGTTTACAACATTTTATAAAATATATATATGTATAGATTCTTTTTTTCCCATTCATATATATCTTTAATATAGTTAGTTCTCTCTAAAACTCAGAACCTTTTTATCTATGAATAATGTAAAAAGAATGTTAAAACAGACTGAATAGCAGTACTTTTATATAACTAAGAGCATTTGCACTGTATATGAGATTCAATACAACTAATTTCCATTTTATAAAATTGTGACTAAAATCTTCTTATTAGAATATATCTATATAGAGCCTCCCCCCCCTAATTAAATAATTTTAAGGATAATAAACTTTCATTACATGGGCTCTGGTTGAAATCCT
Source organism: Dolomedes plantarius (assembly GCA_907164885.2). Taxonomy (NCBI): domain Eukaryota; kingdom Metazoa; phylum Arthropoda; class Arachnida; order Araneae; family Dolomedidae; genus Dolomedes; species Dolomedes plantarius. Next base: position 217,298,712 of record OU015491.1, read on the forward strand.
TATCAAATCATAATGTTCCTATATATTTTGGATTTATATACTGTCCTTTAACTGGGAACAATGCTGAATCAATTTTTAGGAATTCTTTATTGTCCCAAAATAAAGAATCTAATACAATTCATGGTATTTTTGCATGTCTTTTTTATTCAATACAGCAGGATCAGTGTCTGTAACAATAAAATATGAGGAAAATATAATTTTTGCAGACCCTTGAAACTTTACAGTGCTTTAAACAAAGCATTTTGTTCAAAGAGACAGAAGTGAATCATAAACATAATAACGCAGAGGCACAGTCACACGGGATATGGATATTTAGGGTTAATCCCACCCTAAGAGTATAAAAATAGGTAGAAAAAAGGAAACTTTCTGATAATTTTCCTCCCTTGAGAAATAAAAATTTTCTACCAGAGATGAGAAAGTTCTCCCCTATATACTTAACACTGTTTGTCCCACAGAGATAAAATAACATATTTCGGTCACAAACAGAATTTTAAAAAAAATATAAACCATTCCAAAAAATAGAAATATGGCCTGAAAGAAAAATTAAATTTAAATAACAATAAACTAAACAAGTTAACCAACATATAATGCTCTGATGAATTTCTTCTGAAAATTTTAGAAAGTCAGATAAATGTATCTTTCTACAATTCATAAATAACAACGGTAACAAATATGATGAAACTTACTGTTAAATTTCTGGCTACTTCCTCAAGTATTAATTTGGCTAAACCACAGGATTCTCTCATACACTTTAATTCATTTCCATTCATTATATTTATCACATCTGTTTCAGTGACTACTCCAGTATCAGCATAATCTGGCTTTTTTATATAATCTGGGACATTTTTCTGAGGACTTACATCATGCACATCTACTACATCATATGTTTTCTTTTTTAATCTAAACCAAGATTTTGATACACGAGAATAGTATCTTTCAGAGTTATGTTCATGACTTCTTTCAGTTATAACATCATTTTGACACAATAATGATTGTGATGATTCAAAAGTATGTATACTTCTGAAATGATTCTTTAAATATAATAAAAAAATATCACTCATTTTCTGCTTCTGTCCACAGCAAATTTGGAAGACTTTTTTCATATGATGGGTCATCATTTTGCATTGGTGTAACTACCTTAAAGGAACAGAGAATATGTAGTATATATCACCTTGAAATTTAATTTACATTCATGCAATTAATTATTGTTCATAAAAAAATAACATAAGTATACACAGATACATAGAAATAGAAATTTTAGGGTAAAACTGATTTTTTAAACCTATTAAATAAAAATGAAGTCCAGTCAGATAAAAAATTTTGATTGAATTTGAAATGAAAAAAAAAATGATATTCTTGCTGAAAGATATCAAGTGTAACCAGGTTCCAACATAATCAATTCAAATGTTGAAAACTAAGACTTAGCGAGTGTCATATTCTGAAATTTTAAGGAAAGCACTATCTACAGAAATCTATAAATAATATAAGTAAGATATTACAGTATATAGAATATGAACTGCATTGGTTTTCTCACATAAAAGCTTTTTTCAAAAGATCATGCAAAACATGTGAAATACTTTTGTAGATTAACATAGTCACATGTTCCTTCCAGAAAATTTTACATTTTTTAAAATTTATATTATCTACATACGCTGAAAGATCTCGAAACACAGTTTTTCTTATGTTTAATAATAAAGAAATTCAAAAAGAAAAGTTAAATAAACTTGTATAATATAAAGTTACAATATATATTCTTTATTGAAAGATGTCCACCAAGTAAATTCCTCGGTGGCTTCGTTGATAAGAAACAGATTTAAGAATACATAAGTATATACAGGAAAACACAGAGTATATACACTCTTTTGATTCCCCAAAAAGCATTTAGAAAATAAATTTTTTTCAAAATACTTTTAAGTTTTCATGTAAATTCCTTTAACTCTCATTAAAAATATAATAAATCGATTTGATAGGTCAGATTCAAGTAATATGGCCAGAATCACTTTCTTGGGGGGGTAGGGCTCAATCAAGGAAAGGAGTTTAATTTCTGCTGGTGTCGCTGATGATCACAATACATGCTGAAATCACTATTTTCTCCTTCGATTTTTGGGCTCCTATGTGAGACAGTGTGCCTCCAACTTTACGATGTAATTACATTTTATTTCCGACTTTAGAGTTGGATAATAGTTTTTCTACTACATAAAAAAGAAAAATACTTTATACAGTTTTCAAAGAATAATATTCATTGCAAGTAAAATCAATAACCTACAAAAGTTTCAGCAATTGTTCTTTTGGTCTCCTAGATTTTGTTCCAAAACATGCAACAATTACAACCGAAGATTATTGAATTGTATTGAATTGAATTGAATTGAAAATTTGTGAGACATATGCTACAGCCAGGCGCCCGGCTTACCGAAGATTATTATGTATAATTAGTGGCGCTTTAAAAATATTTACAACCCGCGAAAAGTCAAAACATAAGCATGAAGTTTAGTTGTTTCTCTTCTTTGAAAGAAACATGAACATTTACGATTTGCGATTGCATTACTGCATCAAAAATTGTGAGATTGCTTGCCACAATTAGGGCCTGTTCACATAGGAGTCCGTTGCGTAGCGTTAAGGGAAAGATGACGTTGAGACGAAAATAAACCAATCATAGGCGTAAAAAATTTCATTGCTAATCGTTTGGAGGCCTATGATTGGTTTATTTTCGTCTCAACGTCATCTCAACGCAACGCAACAGACTCCTATGTGAACAGGCCCTTAGTGTTCGCTCCAGATAAAATAAATGCTAGATTTGAATTGCTTTCCGTCCAGCTTATACATCGGTTATACTTTGCTGAGAAAAGCGTAGATCCAAAGCTACTTGTACGCTGCAGATATATATATTTTCACAGACGGGCTTGTGGCGGTCCTGTGGTACAGCGCGCTGGTTTACGGTGCTGAGGGTGCTCAGATCGAATCCCGGCGTGGCGCCACGAAAAATGCTTCCGTTCGTGTCGTCGCTTCATAGGGGGTAATGCTGTCCGCCTATATGGTGCCCCCATAATAAAATGGGCAGTAAAATTGCGGTTTAGTATAGGCCAATGTTTCATTACAAGTGCCTCCGCATTGGCCAAAAAAAAAAAAAAAAATATTTTCACAGACAATTTAGCACTAGAACCGCCAAGGCGGTCATTTTGATCGTTTTGAAACTTTCACTTCGTACCAATTTGTTTCTATTAAGAGTATAACTTTCAGCTGCCTTGACTTTTCCTAAAATACAATAAGTTATGATATCCCGGGGACAAATTTTCCATTTAGCCAAAATTTATGAAGTATGGCAGTACCGCCAGAGCGGTCAAAATGACCGTAGTCATTTTTAATGCATATTTCACTTAGTAGAACAGTAGCGACAGATGTGGATGATATAGAATCGGAAGATGAAAACAACGTTTTAAGATAAATTCGCATTAGTATCCGAAATAGGGACTCCATTTATTGAGAACTGTATTTCTAATTATAATATAGGAGAAAACTTGACCACCGATGCGTAGCTTTTTCCAACCAAAGCAAGATGCAAGTTCATACAGTATATGTCACAGAAGCCTGATAAATTTGGCATAAAGTTTTGGCTATTGGCAGATGTTGAAACAAAATAATTACTGAATGCATTCCCTTATTTGGGCAAAAATTACAACTGATCAAGCAATCAAAATTTATCTGAATATGTTGTTCTTCATCTAATGAAACCATACTTCAACAAAGGTTACAACATTACGACAGATAACTTTTTACTTAACTGCGTCTTGCAGAAACCCAGAAGTCAATGAAAACAAGCATTGTTGGCTCAGTCAATTGCGGAAGAAAAATTCCCCAGGCCATAAAAAATGAGAAAAATGCCTTGTTTAGCAGCAAAATTCTTGCCAAAGATGATATAACTTTGACAATATATCAAGGAAAGAAGAACAAAATGTTTTACTCTTAATTTCCCTACATTCATCAGTTACAGAGGGAACTAATGAGAAACACTTACCAGAAACTGTAAAATTCTATAATTCAACAAAATTTGGAGTTGACGGGGTCGACCAAATGACACGGAAGTATTTCACAAAATCTTGTTCTAGACGGTGGCCTCTTCAAGTATTTTATAATGTTCTTGATCTCGAAGGGCATTAATTCTTGGATACCATGTAAAAAAGTCATCGGAAATAATATTCCATGGCGCGACTTTCTTTTGTAATTAACATCCGAGATACGAGAATCATATGCAAATTCGATGAAAGCATCGAAGATTTCATTACCCAGTAAATCCTCACTTACAAGTGACAAAGATGCTAGAAAGTGAAAGCAGTGCCAAAGTTCTAGTTTCAAAGGGAATAAAACAGTGGACAAGTGTGAAGTTTGCAAGAAACCAACTTGCGGCAAATGCACCGCTAAAGTGGTAAAAAAGATTTTTTGGGAAAATTGAGTGATATAAATTGATTAGTTCATGCATATACATGCGGTACATTTTGGGAAAAATTTTAGCTTTATTTTAGCCAAAAATAACATAGTATGTTTGATTTTTATTCCGCAGAAAAGAAGAAATGTTACTAAGTATACTATGAGCTATGTATGCGTTAACTATACATTTATATCCATTCAGTTAATTTCTATTTACCAGGAATTATTAGTAATTCCCAACAGAAATTGATTTCTATCAATTTCTATCATTAGTATTAATTGTATCATTTGCATTTGTATAAAATATAATGGAATTACTATATTGCACAGTGTTAAATTTCACTCATGATTTTTTTAAATTTAAATTTTTTAAAAAAAGTGTATACAATTCTTCATGAAAAACATTTTTTAATTATAGAAATAATTATAAAATATTGGAAATGCTGATAATATTAGTAATAAACAATATTAAGAGTAAAAAATGGCAAGTAAGCGATAGTAAAGCATTGTAGACCACATCGGTCAAAATGACCACTTCGGCGGTTCTAGGTATACCTCTTTGACGGCGGTCCTAGTGTTAACAATCGTCATCGTCAGAATCTATTTATATTAATTTGTGACTTAGTATGTATGTAGCCTATAAATTAAAGCATTCAATGGCACAATTATTCGAAAGTAGGAATTGACTTAAAAATTTAAAAAAAAATATTATTTGTTTAAGTTAAAATTTTAAAGAAAATCACTCGTGTAGCTTTTTATTTTCTATGATACTATTTAACTTAAAAGCTGTAAATACCGTTCATAATTTATGAAATTTTTTTTCAGAATAATAATTGAGTAGAGAGCATTTCAAATTGGCCGAGAACTATCTCTGATCCCAAAGACGTTTTTATAGGGCACATGGCCAAAATATTTTGATGACATTTTTGGCATTCTTCGACATATAAAACTGGCTTCTTTACATAAAAATATTTAATATTGCTCTGTATAAACAAAACAACAAAGCAATAGATGCCTTTAAAAAGATAAGAACAGACCAAGACTTTGACTTGGGACGGATTCACGAAAATCGAGGCCTTGGTTTATTTTTTAAATACTAAATGCCAAAGATAACCCGAGGGTCGTTTGATAAGTCCGTGCAAAAATAATGAAAATGACCCTTTTTTAAAAAAAAAAAATTTGATTTTTCTACATAATCTCCTTACATTTGGTCCAACGCTTTTCAAGCTTTTTTATGCCCTCCATAAAGTAGGACCTGTCTAAGGGCCTGTTCACTTAGGAGTCCGGAAGCGGAAGCGTTAAAGTATTGAAATATATTTAACCAATGACAAACCTCCAAACGATTAGCAACGAAATTTTTAACGCCTGTGATTAGTTTATTCCGTCTCACCGCCATCATTTACGCTTCCGCTACCGGACTCCTATGTAAACAGGTCATAACTCTGCAAAATACACATTTGATTCAATAATAACTTAAGGATTTTATGCTAATTTCTGCCCTGTAAGAATTTTCCCCCCCATTTAGGTACAAGTAGCAGTCCGAGGAGGGCCATATTAACATTTTTGCCAATCGCAGATGAATGAGCCGGACCACTTTCATGATGGAAAATAAAATTTCTTTTTCGCTAAACGGGGCCATTTTGTTTAAATGTCACTATTTTAACGATCCAGTAAAGATGCATAGTACTCTCCGGTGATTGTTTTGTCCTTTTCCCCATAGTCTATGAATATTATACCATAAGCATCCCCAAAAACAGTTACCATAACCTTTTCTTTCGATGGAACCGTCTGCTCTATCTATGGTGATGGTTCACTCGATCCAGCCCATTGCATTGACTATTAATTCATTTCTGGCTGTTGTAACGTATCTATGTTTCATAAACTGTTACGAAACAACACAAAAATTCATCTGGATTTCTTTGAAAGAGCTCCAAATTGCGCTTCGAAGTGTTCACTCGTTCACGGTTTTGGATCGATTGTGAGCAAATGCGGCACTCACTTTGCCGACATCTGTCACGTATCCAAATATCCAGGCCCAGATTTCCGCAGGGGCAAGTGGGGCACTTGCCCAGGGCCCCCAAAATTATGGGGCCCCCTAATTTAGTATAAAGTTGTACATAGTTTTGAGAATTTGTTTTTTGGTTAATATAGTAAAGGGGTGCAGTGACGGATACAGAAAAAAATCCTGGGTGGAACACAGTGCACCCACTATAGTAAAAGCATGCTTACATCCATAAGCATTTCTGGTTTAATTTTTTTTTCTTTTTTTTGGGGGGGGGGAGGGGGGGAGTTGTAATAACTCCAGACTGATTTATTTTGAATTTCAAAAGAAAATTTCATGAATTTATTTATTAACATTAAAAAGTAAATTAATTAATTAACACTTCTTATTAATATTCATTATTTTCTTCAAATTTTTGACTTGTCGGTCGAAATATTTTTTGAATTTCTGGTCCCGATTTAAGGGAGGCCTAGGTGAGTATCCCACATGTTCATGTGGAAATCTGGTCCTGAGGAGTGGGGACATGCCCCCCTCTGGATCTGTCCTTGAAGTCTGCTTTGCCCAGGGCCCCATTGTGTCAAAGTCGGGCCCTGCAAATATCCATACAAAATGTCATGCAAGCGCTTTGATGAGATGCCAAACGCATAAAAAATCTTACGCTCTTTTAATCTTCTATTCTTCATCATCATATCATGGACTTTTTTTCAATAGTTTCTAGAGTAGTGACCTCAGCAGAGCGACCAGAATTTCAAACGTGCTGCTCATTCGGCCACAAGAAAATCTACAAACCACTTCAAAATCCTTCTAATCGAAGGTGCAGACTCGCCATAAAATTTATCAAGCCTGGAGTTTTTCTCCTGTTTGGCATCTTAAAAAAATGCTTTATCAACACGCGGAACTCGTTTTTCTCCATTGTGTGAACAGTAACATGAATTGACAGACTAAAATGGCTATCAATAATAGACTAAAAATTGAATCTGTTTGCAATTTGAGTGCCCGCCTTTGTAGCATGCTAAATGTGAGAGCGTCAACAATTTTAGAGCTCTGTTGCCCTCTGTCGGACTTTGCACCGACGTATCAAATGTTACTCGTATTTATTTTTTGGGTATGGGTTCCATCTATCTTTAAGAAGAATCTCAGGAAGTTCTTCGAAGTAATAGTAGTTATAGTAATAGTAATTATTAATAACGGAAGTATAGAGACAGTAAATATAACCTTAGATATGAAAGAGAGGTGTACTCATGGCATGTTCGTATAAAGGAGCTTCCCTTCATTTATGAGTTCTGTTTCATGGCACAGCAGGGAATTTAAAGAAAATTGGTAGCTCCGTATGAAGAACTAGCTGAATACTCGTGCTTCGCTACAGAGTACATTCAAATTAAATACGCCGGTCAGTATGCAATTAATGCCAAAAAAAAAATTATAAAAAGTTGTAACGGATATTTTTGTAGACAAAATAATGTAGAAGAAAATATTCAAATTAAATAAAACGGTCAATGTATGCAACTAATTTGTAAGTTTAATATCCATAAAACATACTATTTTGAATTAAATTCTTAAAAAACTTCCATCTCAATGAGTCTAGTGGTTCAATTTTATCTTTTACAGTATTTCAATTTTTTTTTTGCCAATTTATTTCGTTGTCATGCACGTGACGTAAAATTACTTTAAAGTATCACAAAAAGAAAAGAAATCCCGTGATCAGCATTTAATAAATTAAATTCTAAAAATTAATCTTTAAAAATTCTCCAAAAATCAGAAAAGGGGGTAAAGGTTCGAAAAGGATTTCATTTTAAAGGAATTTTTATGATCTTTCTCGTGATATAAATTTTATAACCCTCAGATTATTATTTTAAATGCAAACTTAAAAAAAGTTACAAAAACAGCTTAAATATTTATTTTTAAAAATCTAAGAAGTATTTTTCAAAAATCTTTCTTAGTGCACCCCTACACTATAAGAAGAATCGCCATGCAAAATTTCAGCCCTTTAGGTCCAGCGGTTTGGTCTGTGCGTTATCTGTCAGTCAGTCAGTCAGTCAATCAGTCACTGAACTGTTTTATATATATAGATTATCTTTAATCTTTTCTCGTGGTTCTGAGATTTTTACTATAATTCATGAACAGTTCCAGTTTCTCTCGATAGTTGGCAGGAAAGAGATAAGAATAAATTATGTTTACAAAATGTTGCACAAGTTCGCATGCGGAATTGTTTGTTACTTCTGTTTTGCATACAAATGCACAATTACCTTTGAAAAACCCTATGATGGAGTGAAGGTACATGAATGTTGTTTGAATGTACGAGAGCCCATGTCAACGACATATGTCGTTGACATGGGCTCGTTGACATGGCACGGAGATGGGAAGCATGCTTCCCATCTCCGTGCGGGCTGTCATGCACCTGTTGTCACTTTTTTTAAGTGCGTGATCGGAAATTCGCGGTGTCATATATACCTACCTCCGGCTGTCACTGCAGAAACCCGAGCAACGGCGACATTGACCCATGAACGCTTAAGCTCGTGGATTTTTTTTTCTTTTGGTAACCCTATTTAGTTTGTCTAATACTTTCAGATTTGCTTCTCCAGAATTATTAACAGAAACTGGACCTGTTAAAAACTCTTCCCATTAGTGAATGAACTGGAAAGTGACTCTTGACTACCACCTGATACAGTGGAGTCCCGATAATCCAAACTTCGGTAATCCGAAAGTCCACTTAATCCGAAACCAAACGTCAAAAAGAACTAAGGTTACAATAAAGCTACAGTTATACTAAGTAATATAAGGTATATTTCTAAAAATTACAAGAAAATTCAAAGTTCGACAACAGTAGTATAATAAAGTAGGACAGAGTAGAATAAACACGTGTTTATGCTAATGCTAAACTGACACTAACAGTAACGACGCACCTCTCCAAATGTCAAGCACTGTGACGTATTGTTTTAAATAAAAAAAACCTCGACCCCACCCCTCCAATGAAAATATTTTGGCAGAAACACCATTTTTTTTAAATTATGAAAATTTTAACAGAAAAAAATCGAAAAAGAAGGTAATTATACATTTTGGGGATATATTTATTTTACATAATAACTACAAAAAAAATGTCCTGCTTACCACCTGTTTGACACCTTATATAACAGTATCATATAATTTCTTAACATATAAAAAATATAAATAAAAATATTAAAATATGATTGTAATAAAAATTATTAATAAGGCTGAAGTACTAAATCGAGACCGGTTTGGCGATATTTTGGCGAAATTTCGCCCCGGAACAACAATTTTGGCTCAGGAACATTTCCTAGATAATTACAGAAAATTTAAAGCATTTTTAAAAAAATTTAAGGATTCAATATGACATAAATTTACTTCAAATTATCCCCGACCCCTCCAATTTTTTTCACGATCCCCAAGTGGGTCGCGGGCCACAGTTTGCGCACCACTGCTCTATTGTACTAGGCAGCGTTCCGCTCTCTTATCACCCACTTCGTCCCGAGATTTGGTTATGTTTAGACAGACCTTATAAAATATCTTGCGTAATCACGCGCAATATGGGATATTTGTGTAATCACACGTTATTATGTAATTTAAGTTTATTTTAAGAATGATTTCGCTTAATCCAAAAAATTCGTTAATCCGAAAAGGGTCTGGTCCCAATCATTTCGGATTATCGAGACACCACTGTATTAATTTTATTACTCCGATGTGTATTAATCCCGATATTTATCCAGCATTTTCAATAACTCTGAGCGTTTTTTCTTTCCTTTCTCAACATAGGATTTCGGCTCTTCAAGCGGATTCTTTACCAATTTTTTACGAGGTTCCTTTATCGGCATATTATCTTAAGCACGAATATAGGAACCTGGATGTTAAAAGACCTCGACATTTCTTTGAGAATTTCCTATAACCTAGCTCAGGTGCTTTCAACCTTTTTCAACCCATGTACCCTTTTTTGTGTATCATTAACATTGCTTACCCCTAACGAAAACATTTTAGTTTTATTAAAATGGGTTACATTAGTTAAAGTTTAACTGTTAAACTGTTAAAGTTTAATTACGAATAGGTAATTTAAATTAAAAACAAGAAATGTTATTTTAATGGACATTTTACTGTAAAGTTTTTATTAATCAGACATAAGATTAAAAAAGTCTCAGGAAATAATTAGTGGGAACGCTAGGCTTGTTTTTGCTTACAAAGTTCATCAATATTTGGCTCCAGCTTGGATACAGTAGTGACGAGCGACGTGTTTGCTTGCTGCTTTACTGATAGTTTTCAGTTTTAAACCATTACTCAAACTTTTGTCACAATTAAATTCTAGCATATATCAATATAATTTTGTATACTTTTTGGTAGTTAACCGCATACCCCCAAGCCCCCAAGAGCAGTGCTAGATTTCTGGAAATAGAGGTGCCGGAACGGTAACCTTCCGGGGTGTGTGGTGGTGGTGGTGTGTGTGTGTGTGTGGGGGGGGGTTATTCCAAATTATTGGCGTGAAAAAAAGAAATCGTTGGTTATACAAAAACTTGAACATTTTATTTAATTCCAAATTTTATTTTTCAAGACAAGTTCAAAAAAAGTTGAGGAATTTAAATACCTTGGCACTATAATTAATGACAAAAATAAACTAAGAACAGAAATTGATAACAGAATCAAAATGGCTAATAAAGGCTTCTTTGGGCTGAGAAGACAATTGAGATCTAATCTCGCAAAATTAAATTAAGAATTTATAAGACACTAATACTACCCGTCTTACTTTACGCAAGCAAAACATGGACCTTGAGCATAGACACGCAGCGCTCACTGGACATGTTTGAGAGAAAAATCCTTAGGGCTATCTTTGGCCCAGTGCAGGAAGAAGGACGTTGGAGAACCAGATATAATTTTGAACTGTATAGGCTTTATAGGCAATCTATCTATACTTATATATAAAAAGAGAGAGCGATTTTGTACGTGGAGGGTAATCTCCGGAACCACTGCACCTATTTGAAAAATTCTTTCACTGTTTGAAAGGTACATTATTCCAGATGGACATAGGCTATATATTATGTATATCTGATCAGTAGAAATAAAGTTAGGGGGGATACTCTAGATTTGTGTGCACGGCCACCATCTTGGATTTTTCCGCCAGGGTTTGGCGCATTTCGCATGGCGATAATTATTGCGTTCTGGTAAAAATAACCTAATGTCAAATTCTCTAATTTTAAGATGAAACAGTTATTTCTGGTGTGATCTTTTAATTACAGTATAATAATTTTAGGTCAGATCTTGGCCTTGACCTGGAAATCTGAGTCAAATTGACTATACTCAAAAGAGTAAATTATTTTTAAAACTAAGAGTCTTTTTGTTGAAAATTTTTGAATCCATTATCAGTTTTTCGTTAACTTATTAAATTTAAGTTGCTTTTAATTTTGTTTATCGATTGTCAATTAGTATACTATAATGATACACCATTTCATTTATTTGAAGTAAAAATTATCTGCCATCATTTTTTCGTAAAATGTAAAATACAGTATACATTTTAAATACAATATATTTTAAAATATTTTATAATTCCAAGTTGTAGTGGATTACAAATAAATTTAAATAACTGAAGTTCAACTTCTCTCTCCCCAGGAACCTAAGTTAAAAAGTTAGTCAAGGTTAAGTTATTGGTTTAGGAAAAGGGTTTTTTTTCTTATTTCCAACACAGCAGGATAAATGGTCAAATAATCCTTGTCCCAATTTTATTGTATGCACCAAATATTTGGTTAAGGTCAAATCTGAAGCAAAATTTCATTACCACAATGCCCTAACCAAATAAATAAATAAAAAAAAAAGTGCATCTGGTTACTCACCATAAATTTATGGGTTCATAATTATTTTACATTTTTCAAAGCTGAATTTTAGATAATTTTTAAATTGCAAGTTATTTAGGTGGTACGAAAATGCTGTATTTTTTTTCTAATTAACAATATATTGGCATAATATTTTGGTGATTCATTGCTATTAGTCAAAGAGTTAGGGCAAACTGAATAGATGGCATTGAAATTTTATCTGTAAGTAAAATTCATTGGACCAAATTTTTCATATGGATCATAATTTGAAAAGGTAGTTTTTAATTAAAAATGACAAAAAAAAAATCTCAGTCCAACAATTAAATGATTTTTCAAAAATATTTCTAAGTTTCACAATTTAAAAAGGTCGTTTTTATTAAAAAAGCTAAAAGAAAACCCCAAAATTTCCAATATTTGAGAACGATTTTTTCAAAAAAGTGGTTTTTATCAAAAACCCAAAAATAAATCTAAGTCCAACGTTTAAAGGATTTTTCAAAAATTTTTCTAAGTTTCATAATTTAAACAGGTGGTTTTTATTAAAAAAGCTAAAAAAATTCAAAGTCCAGCTTTTTGAAAACACCGCTTAAAACACATTGGCGAGAAATTTTCCACTCCTCAAAACACGGTAAAATCGCCAAGTTGGCGCAAAAAAATCCAAGATGGCGGCCGTGAACACAATTATTAAGTAACGTAATATTAATTTGAATATTATTTTAGGTGCTTAAAATTAAAAAAACATTCTTTACTTAAAATTCTTTTTTTATTTTTGTATTTTTATTTCATCTCTTACTCTAATTTTGAGCTACCAATGTGTATCTACACTTCTATAATCTATATATATATAAAACAGTTCCGTAACTTGCTCATTCATTCACTGACTGACTGACTGACATACAACGCACAGACCAAACCGCTGGACCTAAAGGGCTGAAATTTTGCATGGCGATTCTTCTAATAGTGTAGGGGTGCACTAAGAAAGATTTTTCAAAAATTCTTAGATTTTTTTAAAATTAAATTTTTGACGAGTTTATATCACGAGAAAGATCATAAAAATTCCTTCAAAATGAAATTTTTTTCGAATTTTTACCTCCATTTCCTGATTTTTGGTGAATTTTTAAAGATTAATTTTTAGAATTTAATGTATTAAATGCTGATCACGTGATTTCTTTTTCTGGTACTTTCAATAAATTTATCGTCACGTGCGTAACAACTAAATAGACAAAAAATATATTTTTTTCTCTTTCTAATGCAGCAGTTGATTGAATATTATACAAAAAAATGCATATCCCTTACGATTTTTTTATAAATCTATATCTATAAAGGAAGAAGTCCTGACTTATATATATATATATATATACATATATACACGTATCAACGCCCAGCAAAAACTATTGAAGATACAGATATAAAATTTTAGGAGCTTATTACTTTTGTGCTGAAGGCGTCATTTAAGAAGCGATTTTTCAAAATTCGCCCCCCAAGGGGGGGAGGGGGCAAAACGTGTTTTTTACATATTCCTTCATATCTCAAAGAAGGATATTGATATCCATAACATTCTTGCTTTAAAATGTAAGTAACATGAATACCTAAAAACCATTTTCAGGATTTTTCGAAATTAGGTCCCCAAGGGGGGGAGGGGGGGAAAAACGTGTTTTTACGTGTTTTATCACATTTTCCTTCATATCTCGAAGAAGAAAACAGATATCCATAAGATTCTTGATTTAAAATGTAAGGAACATAAATACCTAAAAACCAATTTCAGGATTTTTCAAAATTCGCCCCCCAAAGGGGGGAGGGGGCAAAACGTGTTTTTTACATATGCCTTTATATCTCAAAGAAGAAAATCGATATCCATAAGATTCTTGCTTTAAAATGTAAGAAACATGAATACCTAAAAACCAGTTTTAGGATTTTTCAAAATTCGTCTCCCAAGGGGGAGAGGGAGGCTAAACGTGTTCTTACGTGTTTTATCTATATATATAAAGGAATCAACACCCAGCAAAAACTATTGGAGATACAGATATCAAATTTTAAGAGTTTATTACTTTTGGGCTGAAGGCGTCATTTCAGAAGCGATTTTTCAAAAATCGCCCCTCCAACGGGGGGGAGGGGGCAAAACGTGTTTTTTACATATTCTTTCGTATCTCAAAGAAGGAAATTGATGTCAATAAGATTCTTACTTTAAAATGTAAGGAACACGAATACCTTAAATCCAATTTCAGGATTTTTTAAAATTTGGCCCCAGGGGACGGGGAGGGGGGGACTTAACGTGTTTTTCACGTATTCATTCATATCTCAAAGAAAGAAACAGATATCCATAAGATTCTTGCTTTAAAATGAAAGGAACACGAATACATTAAAACCAATTTCAGGATTTTCAAAATTCGGTCCCCCCATGGGGGGGAGGGGGGCAAAACATATTTTTTACATATTCCGTCATATCTCAAAGAAGGAAACAGATATCCATAAGATTCTTGATTTAAAATGTAAGAAACACGATTAAATGTAACAAACACGATCAATGTCACGATTTTTCGACATTCGCTTTAGATTTTGAAAAAATTGCTAGAAACAATCGAATAATTTATATTTCCTATATATCACCATTTTGAACACCAAATTGGTGGTAGGAGAAAAGAGAGAGATCAATCTTAATTAAATGAAGTGTGGAAAGGTGTGTGTGAATTGTATATATTTCGGTTGTTAGTACGCATACATCTAGAGCTCAGGTTAACTCCATTCATTTTTATTATCCTGGGCAACGTCAGGTAATTCTTTGTTTATGAAACCGGCGATTTTCACAAGGGTTTATGGGGAAGCCCTCAAACTCCTCGAAGGGCCGGGATCCAGTGGGTTATCAAAATTGAAAGAAACATTTTAATGCTGACATTAGCATGAGGAGGGGGGGGGGTTATTATAATATGCTGATGGGATGATGACCAGTGGAGAGGGGTATAGATTGCCATAAAATACAAATATACATATCATACAAGTAAGCTTTATTAAGGGTTCACCCGTGCAACGCCGGGTATATAAAGCTAGTATATATATATAGATAGATATATATTTTACATCAATTGTATACATTGATCATCGCATTTATTATAAACTAGCGGCCCGTCCTGACTTTGTCCGGGTTGAACAAAATATTATACCAATAAATTTCCAGTTGATAGCCAATAAATTGTAAATCTTTTTTTTACCTTAATAATAACCTAAATAATACCTTAAATTAATTTTATGTTAGTTAATAATTAAAATAAATTTTTAAAAGAAAAAGGCGTGCCGGAGAACGGCTAGGTTCGAACCGTTAGAGTCAGAACAGAAGCCCACCGCGATAGCACCACGATAAGGATCGTTGAAATCTTCGGAACAAAAAGCGGTAGAAGACAGTAGCGGAAACAATGGAGATTGTTAGGATTAAGCCCCTAACTTTATTTCTACTGATCAGATATACATAATATATAGCCTATGTCCATCTGGAATAATGTACCTTTCAAACAGTGAAAGAATTTTTCAAATAGGTACAGTGGTTCTGAAGATTACCCTCCACGTACAAAATCGCTCTCTCTCTTTATATATAAGTATAGATAGCACCACGCTAAGGATCGTTGAAGACTTCGGCACAAAAAGCGGTAGAGGACAGTAGCGGTAACAATGGAGATTGTTAGGATTAAGCCCCTAACTTTATTTCTACTGATTAGATATACATAATATATAGCCTATGACCATCTGGAATAATGTACCTTTCAAACAGTGAAAGAATTTTTCAAATGGGTACAGTGGTTCTGGAGATTACCCTCCACGTACAAAATCACTCTCTCTCTTTATATATAAGTATAGATATATGTATTTATTTTTTGGCATAAATTGCATACGTTGACCGTTGTATTTAATTTGAATGTACTCCATAGCGAAGCGCGGGTTTTCAGCTAGTACTTATATATAAAGAGAGAGCGATTTTGTACGTGGAGGGTAATCTTCAGAACCACTGTACCTATTTAAAAATTTCTTTCACTGTTTGAAAGGTACATTATTCCAGATGGACATAGGCTATATATTATGTATATCTGATCAGTAGAAATAAAGTTAGGGGCTTAATCCTAACAATCTCCATTGTTTCCGCTACTGTCTTCTACCGCTTTTTGTTCCGAAGGTTTCCACGATCCTTATCGTGGTGCTATCGCGGTGGGCTTCTGTTCTGACGCTAGCGGTTCGAACCCAGCCGTTCTCCGGCACGCCTTTTTCTTTTAAAAAATTTATTTTAATTATTAACTAACATAAAATTAATTTAAGGTCTTATTTAGGTTATTATTAAGGTAAAAAAAGATTTACAATTTATTGGCTATCAACTGGAAATTTATTGGTATAATATTTTGTTTAACCCGGACAAAGTCGGGACGGGCCGATCTTGGTATCGATTATTCAATTTTTTGAATAGTTACTTTTTGAGAAATTTTTTAATGAATTCCATCCCGATTTTCATGAAAATTTTGCTTTTAATAAGTTATAAATCAAATTTAATTACCTTAATGAAATCGAATTGTAAAATCCATACCCAGTTTCTTTTTAAACAGTATCAGGATTCTTACTCATTTCATGAATTTTGAGCAAAAATTAAGTCGCATGGGGCTTTTAAAAAATTTAAAAACCTTGAAAAATCTATTTCGAGAAAAACAGATTTAAAGTTTATTACTACACTAACCTTTATTACTTACTTCGTAGAAGATTCATAAATTATTTTTTACTTGAAAAACTATTTTGGTACTATTATCCTACAGAAATATATATATTTTTTACAAATAACACAGTCAATATTACAATAAAAAATATTTGCTCAATTCAAAGTCCACGTTCCCCTTAGACCTAGCTGAATTTAGAAAATAAAAAACGCACTTTGAAGAACTTGATAGATGACAGAAACCGATCACGTAATACACCGTGAAAGCTATTTAGAATTAATATTCCACATAATATCAGTAGAATTATAATAATTCAAGTTCTACCGATTTTCTCATTTAAATTTCGGAAAGGGATTTATTCATTTCCAAAGTACCTCAAAGGCTGCATTAAATTATGAGGACAAAAACAGGTTGGACAGAAATATCACAGAAGTCTGAGTAACACTGTAAAAACGAACCTTATTTTAAATTGCTTTTTGTGGGTGTGAGCGCCCACATTCATTCGGTGCACATAAAACCGAGATTCTAAATATTTTCATCCCAAGCAATGGTCACAGCACTTGGCTTTGGTAATTGAGGAGAGACATGTCGGCGGAATGATGGATTTGATTCATTTGTATGCGAGAGCCACTGGCCTCTTGGTATAAAAGGATTCGAAAGCCTTCCCAAGAGAATGTAGTGTTAAGTGCCTACCTACCGTTTGCGAGGACAGGGAATGGACCTAGGTTGCCAATCCGCAAGGTCGGTATTCTGTCATTTCAACAGTCTCGGAGATGTGAGGTAGTGTTATTTTCAGAGGTTTCCCACGCAAGGCTGGAAAAAATGGAAGGATTATATTATTAATTTTTGTTTCTAGTCACTTTACTTTTAATTTACTTTCCAGTCGCTATTTCCTCGGTATTAATTAATTTTTCGTAAAGCCCTCAGGCTCGCACAGCATCAGGCACATTCTTTAGGCGATCGAAAAAGCGGTGGCAGGTACGCTTATTCGTAAAAAAGAGGCCGTTGATGAACTATTTATAAAAATGAATGAAACGAGTCAACTGAGGGGATTCACCAGCGCAGCCAGTAAAGAGATTCGACTCGAAGTAGCTGTCGTGAGCCGCTTCGAGACAGATAGTAGAAGATAGTAGATGGTAGATACTAGAAGATAGTAGATGATATCTACTATCTTCTTGACAAGTGTCATTCAGTCGCAGAACCTGTAAGTTTGAATCCCAGTGCTGGTATGAGCCGTTCGGAATCGGCTTTACACTGTAGTTTACGATCTAATTAGCCCTTGCGTAGCTAAAAGTTGACCGCGGTGCTCTCAGACAACTCAACTCAACTCACACCAGACAAGTGTATTCAAGGACAAAATAACCGTAAGTTAGACAGTTCAAGTTGGATATTTTTTTTCCTCCCACCTTTGGGAATTTACTGAGACTGAGTGGCAATAAATCATCAGTTTGTAAGCTGAGTTATAATTCGATTTCCTACCACAGGATCACTGTTGGGTACCGAATCATATACGTTCTATTTAAACATGTCACCCTCGATTAATGCTTGACTATACATAACCCCTTATCAGATGTCATGGCTACATTTCATAGGCTGCAAAAATTAATCGACACCTCTTAATTTAAAGCAAAGAGGAACTAGATAAAAATGCCTGAATAGAGGAAAAATAAAATAAACTATCAACGAGAATAATACTAAATGGAACTTACGATCATAAAAATTAGCACTCTTGAGTAATTTGAGTATTATCCAATCATTATTTTGATTATTTAATAACGTGGAGTACTGTTTCTTCACCTAAGTGAGTCTCTGAAGGTAAAAAATTACGATGGCAAAGGTAGCTATGTCGGCATATATATACTACTTTGCTGAAGCTAACTCCTCCAGAGGAGAAGGTGAAAACTGCAGTAGCCAGACAGACTGCATGATATTTCGCACAAATTAAATTAAAAGAAATAAAGCTTTAAAACCTAGGAAATAGTAATATAATAACCTCATGAGGAGTAATGAATATGTATTAATCGTTTACAATGGATTAATTTCTGATGCATCAGCCCATTCCTCCGCGAGAGCGACGAACAGTGACGGAACAAATGTATCTGTATCATTAATTAACTGTATCCGAATAAATTTTTTCCATTAAGTAGGACATGTCTAACGTCAACGAGAAATAAGACTAATCGATGGAGAGACGCCTAAGACCCGTTATGTTTAAGACCAACCGAGTTGATCAATCGATTTCGATTACCCGACTGTTGTGGGAGTTCAGTTCAGTCCCATCCGCAATCGACTTCTCAATCAGTGCGGGGGGAAAAAGGGAACAGATTAAAAAAAATTAACCGTAGAGAAAGATATAAAGAGAAGCAACAACAAAAACGGAAGAGAAACGATTGACCCGGGATTCGCCGTGAGAAAAGAAATGGCGAGTCTCCAAGAAGAAAAATCGTAAAGGAAATATCTGAAAAGACCATTCAATTCCCTAATGAGTATTAGTAATACGGCAGCCGAATGAGTAACATTGTTTCTAGTAGAGGGATGAAACGAATGAGATGCATGCAACTGCACTTGCGCACGCGCATATAGAAATTCCACTCCAGAGTTCCAATATAGGTTCGAGAAATTGGTGTTTCCATCCTTTTATAGTTCACCGAAGAGAGTCTGAAACAGGACCAGAGTCTCCTAATAGCAGAAGAGGAAAGCTCTGTTCGTAGAAGAATTACGCTTGGGTGATCTACCAACAGAGTAAGATGCCTTGCTGAGAGAGTCTTTCGAATGGAATTTAACTATATTCACATCCGATACAATTTATCTTAACACATTAAGGACCAGAGGCATGAATTAATTTATGTCTCTGTATAGCCATCGCTTGTGGATTGGGGACATGAATCAATGTCCCATAGCCTGCGCTCTTGAAGAGTCAAAGCATACGAACTTTTCATCAACATAAAAAAAAAATTGTAAGGCTTTATTTACTCTTGTAATACTTTAATTTGAATAATAATAATAATAATAATTCGAATAATAATAATAATTATCAACAAGATTTTCATAAAAAAATGAACATTTTGCACACTATTTCGACAAAAAAGTTATTTCTTTAAAATTTCACTCAATAAAAATAGGCTTTTTTTTACAATAAATATTTCGGCAAAACAAATGTATTTCTCTAAAAATATAAGAATGCTTCGTTACAATATATTCTGGGAACAAGGGTTGAATCTGCATAGAACAGCCAGTCCTCAAGGTGTTAATGAGTGATCGACAAGCCTGGTACAACGCGAAAGGGATCAATGTAGAGTTCTATATTTATATGAACACTACACAAAGGCAATATGCTCTTACAAATAAAAGTGGCCGAAATACAAGAGGCAGATTTTGAAAGATAAACACGTTCGTGAAAACAACAACATCTGTCTGTCCCGAGACCTTCTTAGCTCGGTTGGATTCTCGTGTGTGCAAGAACAGGGTTCGTACTCATTTTCAGAAATCAAAAATAAGGAGTTCATTTAATTCGGACTTTTTAAGGATCCCTGGTAGCATTTTTAAGGACCTCAAAAATGATTTAAATATAGTCGAGTTTTAGGATCACACACAACTTAATACTTTTTAAGACCTTTTTAAGGGCCCTTAAGAACAGAAACTGAAAATAAGGAGTTCTTAAGGACTTTTAAGGACTGTACGAACCCTGAAGAACTAAAGTCGCCGTTCCTGCGGGATGATCTGATGTTGATGATGAAATATGTGAATAATTACAAGATAAAAAGGACTTTTTATATACCATGTTTTTAAATTTTCTGTTGAATCGTATAAACTTGACAATTCTATGCATTAATAAATACTTAAAATTTTTTTTATGAATTATCCCATCAGCTTGAAAGAAAATGAAGTTAATTGGAAGTTAACTTGCGTTTAACCTTTCGTTCCCATCCCGGTCGATAGATGGCTGCACCAATCTACAAAACAAAATTAACTGAAAATGAATTCAGTGCTGCTTAAAGATGTCTAAAAGTATTTAAAAAATGCATTGTCATCGTGTTCTGAGCTATTCTAAAAGTTTCAAATGTCTAGCTAGTCGGGAAGTTAGTTAAAAATCGATTGCAAGATTTGTTCCGGACAAACACACACACACACATACAAGAAAGCGAGTTAATAAAAACATGGTAAAAATTGTGACACGTGTGCGGTTTTGAGTATTTATGATAAGGATAATGGTAAGGATAAATGATTTAATATCTCTAGGGTTGCCATTTCTATGAAAAACTGGAAAAATTGCAAAGTAAAATTTCCCTTGTCCTGTTTTGATTAAATGAAAGAAATTAAATCCCATTTGAGATTTGATATATGTGCTTTTAACCGGAATCCATGTTTACAGTAGAAATCCTAGCATATGACCCGTATTTTTTTCACTGTTATTCAGATGTTTTGAAAAAAATCATAAAAGGTTAGAGGTAAACATCCTCTGACTCGTCCAGTGGCTGCCAGTGGTTAATGAAGTATACTTACTCATAAAATGACTCATGAATCACTGATGTAGACTTGAAAACATGTTAGCAAATTCAAAACAGAAAACAAAACTAATGCCTTAATATAAATTGCTCGATTAAAATAACTCAAGGTTAAACAACTTTTAAAGATACTACTAGACAACAATTTCAACATGCCACTTTATTTTGATTGTTTCAAGCATTTCACTGCTGTAGCCAAAACAGCGGAAATAAGTTAGCAGCGAAAATAACCTACATTTAGGCATTTATTAGTCTTTAATTTAATTTAACTCCCGCTCCCCGGTTGTGTTACCATAGCTTCCCCAGAAGATCCTAATGGAAAACCTGATGCGTGGTCTTGTTTCAACTCCCCTCTTAAAGGCCATTCTTTCAAAGGGTACGTGCACGTCTTTTGCCGTAATTTATACGTTAAAGATTTCCCCAAGGTGTCTGCCCGTGAAGAATTTTCCAATCGATACCCTCAAGGAGTTTTCGATTCCAAATAATTCGGTTATAAATTTCGTCTTGTCTGCTTGTTGGTGACGCTGTTCACTTAATTACTCCAGAGATATACTTTTAAAATTTCCTTATACCAACTTATTAACGTGAAACAGTTAGCTGTAGTGAACACACGAATCCTTCTTCTAGAGCCAAATACTTTGGCAGAATTTATTTTCTTATCATTGACTTCTATGGTTTTTCTATTCCAAATATAAAAGATTTCAGACTTGTGTCTGAGATGAAACACTTGAATCTCTTTCATAAGAATATCCCCCCCCCCCAAAAAAAAAAGAAAAATAACAAATGGCCTAAAACCGTTGATTGTTGACATGCCCGACGCATAGTGGGGTTCCCCAATTTATTTAAAGTCTTCTTTTTGCGATACACGATATATATATATATATATATATATATATATATATATATATATAATATATATATATATATAAATATATATATATATATATATATATATATATATATATATATATATATAAATATATATATATATATATATATATATATATATATATATATATATATATATATATATATATATATAAATATATATATATAATTGTATATATATATATATATATATATATATATATATATATATATATATATATATATATAAATATATATATATAATTGTATATATATATATATATATATATATATATATATATATATATATATAATTGTATATATATATATATATATATATAATCATTTATTTATCCTTGCGAAGGAGTTTATTGATTACGGAATTTACCATGCAAACGATATAAGTATGCTGTAAGTGGCAATCTCTCTATATAAAACAGTTCTGTGACTGACTGACTGACTGACAAATAACGCACACAGACCAAACCTCTAGACAAAAGGGCTGAAATTTTGCATGGGGATTTTTCTTATGGTGTAAGGTTGCACTAAGAAAGATTTTTGAAAAATTCTTCTTAGATTTTTTTAATTAAATTTTTAAGTGGTTTTTGTGACATTCTTTAAATTTTGCATTAAAATATTAATTTGAGGGTTATAAAATTTATATCACGAGAAATATCATAAAAATTCCTTTAAAATGAAATCTTTTTCGAATCTTTGCCTCCATTTTCTGATTTTTTTCTTTATTTTAAAGATTAATTTTTAGAATTTAATTTATTAAATGCTAATCACGTGGTTTCTTTTCTTTTTGTGATACTTTAAATAAATTTGCATACTAACGAAATAAATTGACAAAAAATATTAAAATACGTTAAAAGATAAAATTTAACCACTAGATAAATATAGATGAATGTTTTTTAAGAATTTAATTCAAATTAGCATGTTTTATGGATATTGAACATACAAATTAATTGCATACATTGACTGTTGTATTTATATGGAATATTTTCTTCTACATTATTTTGTATGTAAAAATATCCGTTGTGATTTTTTATAAATATATTTTTTGTTTTTTGGGGGAAGCATTAGTTGAATACATTGACCGTTGCATTTAATTTGAATGTACTCCGTAGCGAAGCACGGATCAGCTAGTTATAATATAAATTTCCAAGAGGAATATTTTCTGTATTAGGTCAGTGAAGTATTTGTAAAACTTATTTAAGTGAACACATTTGTTTCCCTCATTTTTCCTTTTACAAGAAAGTTATATATACGGAATACGGCCCTATGAATCTGGGGCTTATTATCATTCTACAGAACTTAAATTTCTGTCTATATCACAGAGGCATCACAACTCCCCCCCCCCCACACACACACGCATTTTGAAGGTGGGAGGGTCTTGGTTTAGTTTTTCTCTTTTGAACATCAACGCACACGCCAGATAAAATCGTAAAGGATGATGTGAATTCGTTCGCTAGGGAGTCGGTCATGGCTTACGCAATGGATGACCATATTTATGAAAACTCTCATTCATTGGCAAATTTTCACACAATGATCACGGACAATACTTTCTGGTATATTACGCTTAAAACAGGAACATTTTCTCTGAATAGAGTAAATATTGAGAAAAATGGAATTTCGCCATGCCTTACGGCTTATAAGAGGGGTATTCAAACTGCGGCCCTCCAAGCTTTTATGTGCGGCGCGAAACACTCACACTCATTCTCAGGTAGGTGAATTTATAAACATAATTTTAGAAACTTGGGCCTGAAAAATGCAAAATTTTAAAAAAAATGTGCCATCTGCCGTTCACGTGGTTCGCATTAACGTATCTTTGTGAATTATCCCATTCCAAAATTAAATATTCTAAGAACGTATATAGAAATCTGCTTACTGATTCTTACCTTGATGACGTATTGAGAGTAGCATGTAGCCAGTATAAAGCTGGTTTGTTTAATATGGTCAAAAATTAAATCAAAATTAAAAATCATACTCATTTTTAAATAAACGCTTGAATACATTTAGGTTTTTAGTTTTATTTTTTGCATTATAATGTTATAAGGTATACTGTACTGTGTTGTAACCCGCATAACGTAGCAAACGTATGCATGTGGCCTGAGAGAAAAAAAAAAACGGTTGAGTAAGGATGGTTTATAATCAGAACGCAGGAGCAGCTAATTCAACGCACTAAAAATGTAGAAAGCTTACTGGAAGTTAGGGTATGAAGTGTAAAAGAGATCTATCATCGTAATCCAAACACAGCGGGCAGAATAATGGGAACGCCGCTTGAAAAAAGGTGCGTGTGTTGTGGCGTACGCAAACCAGGACAACGATGTCATCGGATACCATGCGGTAGCGGCACAGTCGATATAGATTTAGCTGTTATGGAAATAGATGGACAGAGTGTCTGATCCGAGTCACTTGTCCAAAAGTAGGAAAATTGGCGAATGGCTTGCAGGTGCCTCTGTAACTTAAACGGCGAAAATTATAGGTGTATCACGAGACACTGTATCAAGGATTGACATGTTATAGAGATGAAAAGAAAGTTACCTCTGAACTCAAAATATGCGGACGTCTTACGAAGATGTCAGCGAGGAAATAGCAGCGCTTGGTACGATTGTATAACTATAGTTCATCGGGAGCTGCTTAAAGCTGGAATTAATGGTAGCTGCAATTGCATATCTAGTCCAGAGGTGGGGAACCTTTTTTACCATTAGAAGCCACATGTAAATTAGGTAGTAATAAAGGAGGACGCATAAGATGATGTACCTATAAATGTGACTTTTATGAAATTATTATAGTTAGGTATAGTTTTAACAATTTGGTGTATTATATAGAAAAATAACAAAAAAAATTAGGTCCTTATTTATTTATTATTTGACTTAAAAAGTTACAATACAGAATATTCTGTATTCACATAAGGGTAAAAACTTGTTAAAACATTAATCATTAATTAATATTTTTTTATAAAATTATTAGATTCATAGATACCACTGCAATTTTTTATATTTCACTGTTGGTATTTTTATTTATGTAATCAAGCACACACACACATATATATATACACTGCTGGCCACCCAAATTGCAACACCAAGAAAGACAAGAGATATCACAACAAAATGTATTTTGTAGATAACATGTTGACCAAGTATCAAATGATTAAATTTATAGACTTCTGTGAAGTGTGGTTCCTGCCAAAATCAGTAGCCAGAGTAGCCGCCATTGTTGGAGATCACCGCTGCCACACGCCTCGGCATTGATTCAAAGAGACTTTGGATGAGTTCTTGGGGTACAGCAGGCCAAGCAGCTTCCACACGTTGCCAAAGTTGATCTGATGTGGCAGCTGGGGATGGAATCTGGGTCAATCGTAAAGCAACCATGGACCTCATGTTTTCTATCGGCGAAAGATCCGGAGAGCGAGGCGACCAGGGAAGCAATTCAATCTGGCGATTGACGAAGAACCGTTGGACAATGCGTGCCACGTGTGGTCGCGCATTATCCTGTTGAAATATGGCTGTGGGCAAGCCCTGAAGGTAAGGAAGGACAACTGGCTCCAACACGTCGGAGATGTAGCGCTGGCTGTTTAAAGTACCGGCAATGCGTACTAGAGGTGTGCGAGAGTGATATCCAATACCGCCCCATACCATAATACCCGGTGCAGGACCAGTGTGGCGGTGCATAACGCAGCTGTTCAGCATCCTCTCTTCACGGTGTCTCCAGACTCGAATGCGACCATCGTGGTGTTGCAGACAGAAGCGTGACTCGTCAGTAAAGACATTTTCATTCCATTCTGCCGTCCACATCCTTCTGTCATCGCACCATTGGCGGCGGAGACGTCTGTGGTTCTGCGTCAAGGGTAGACAAAGCAATGGACGTCTTGCGGACAGACCACTCTGCTGTAAACGGCGTCGAATGGTACGCGCAGACACTGGATGATGCGTTACAGACTGCATGTGCTGTGCTATGGTTCGTGATGTGACTGAGCGATCCGTCACTGCCATGCGCACAATTTGCCTGTCATCACGTTAAGTGGTGCGCTGAGGTGGATGTGATCGAGCACGCCGGTCCGTCGTACCCTCCTGCATCCAACGATCACATATCCGCATTACAGTTGTTTGGTTTCGTCCAACACGACTACCGATTTCCCTGAAAGATAATCCACAATCTCGGTAGGCCACTATCCTTCCTCTGTCGAACTCGGATACTTGATCAAAAGATGATCGCTGTTTTCGACGAGGCATAATTGATCGTTTTTTTTGAAAAAAACTACAAGAAAAACACAATTGCCGAACTTGAAATCGTCGAAATCTCCAAGCCTTAAGCGCGTGATGTGCGTCTGCGCTGAAATTCTACTCATTTGCATATCTCACCTACGCTAATGCATATTGTAAATTTCATGTTATTTGCATGTTTCCTTCAGGGTGTTGCATTTACAGTGGCCAGCAGTGTATATATGTGTGTGTGTGTTTAAATCTTAATAAACAACTACATATTTAAATACCACTTCAAATAAAAATAATAAAGTGGAAGTATTTTTAAATAATTTTAACATTATAAAGAAATACAATAGAAAAATAATAGTATTAAATTACAAATAACTGACATAGTAACAATTCCTAAAATAATTTTAAAATCCGGTGGAAAATTTAAGCTAGTGGGATATTTGCAGTAGTTTCTTGCTTGAAAGTAATTGAATATTTGGATCAAGCTTCGTAACGTGAAGCCTGCGTACGTACATTCAAGTCGTTCTTTATTTAATTACATTGATTTGCAAATTGTTGTAATCTATAAAATTAAATATTAATTAATACAAATGCTAGCTCTTATGAAGGCCGTACAAGAAGATCACGCGGTCCGTGCGTTCCCCACCTCTGATCTAGTCAATACCGACATCAGTGCAATAAAACGTGTCAGATGGTGTCACGGACCTAAAAACTGGAGTTCAAATGGATGGTATCATGTCAATCTGTCGGACGAGCTACGCATTGTTTCCCACACCTGATAGAATATACGTTAGGTGAACACATGTCAATGCATACTGTCCTGACTGCTTGGTGCGCACTTTCAAGCCCGGCGGCCCTTTGATGCTGTAGAGTGCTATCTCTTGGCATTCCCTAGGACCCTTTGTTGATCCTGTGTGTGTCGGAGGTCCACGAAACAGTCCCAGCGGACTATGCGAATCTTACGGCGTAAGCGTTATATCGTAATGACCATCTGTGTTTTTAAGACGATAAAGTACTTGTGCATCGTGCGAGACACGTCAACAAGTGGTTTGCAGAGCATGGTGAAGAGGTGCGGCCTCTATTCTGGCTACCTCAATTATCTGACCTTAATGTTACATTGAACATTTGTGGGAGCATTTGGAGAGAGAGGTTCGATTACGTTTTTCTCCTCCAACATCACGAGAACAGTTGGGTCATATGATGCAGGATGAACGGAACCGAATTCTAATATCATATCTACAGGACTTATATCATTCTGTTCCACGTCTAATTCATGTTGTTTTGAAATCCAAAGTTGGGCTTACAGTTTAATAATAAATAAATCTATAGAAACGGTCAGTGTTTCCATTAGTTTGATACCCCCCTGTAAATGGTTAACATATTGGCTGAAGAGTCCAGAAATAACGACTCATGAGCCGTGACGAATCATGACTATCAAGCGGGTTAAAGTTGATCTAGCAGTGTTTTTTTTCCTTCATTTTTTCTTTTTTTTTTTGGGGGGGGGGGGCTGTTGAGTTCGGAATCAGCACTAACAATAATTTTAGGATACATTGAGAATATAACAGATGATTTTAAATTTATATATATATATATATATATATATATATCTCCTTATATTCAATACTAATATATATATATATATATATATATATATATATACACTCATGGACAAAAAAATTAGCGCACCAAGAAATAATTGCGGGATCGTAACGAAACTTGTAATGAAGGTACATGTCGGGGAGATTGCAAATGATTAGAAATGCAGCGTGATTGCGCATTACGTATAGCCGGTAGAGAGCGTTGAACATCGCACTCTGTGGAGTATAAAACAGGTAACCAAAGCTTGTTTGAGTGTGCTGAATCATTTACAAAGGAAGAGCTGAGATAGACATGCCATTACGCAGTGTTAGAAGACAATATAAGCAGTTGTCGCAGTTTGAGAGGGGGAGAATCGTCGGGATGATGGAAGCTGGGTGGTCAGCTAGGCGAGTAGCTCGTCAATTAGGCCGCTCTGATTGTGTTGTGAGGAGGTGTTGGGACCAGTTGACCCGAGAGATGTCATGTACACGAAGACCAGGCTCAAGACGCCCTCGACAGACCAGTCGTCGAGAAGACCGCCACATCGTAAGAAATGCACGTGTACAGCCAACTGCTTCAACGGCCGCCATCCAGGCACAGGTAGCACCTTCACTAGGGGCCTCTGTGTCTTCTCGAAGCATACGAAGGCGCCTGGCTGAAGGACAGTTGGTATCGCGGCGCCCATTACGTGTGCTGCCCTTGACGCCCACCCATCGACGCCTCCGTTTGGAGTTTTGCCGCGCACGAGGAAACTGGACTGCAGCGGAATGGAACCAGGTCGTCTTTAGCGACGAATACAGATTCAATCTCGGCAGTGATGACAATCGTGTTCGTCTGT
Source organism: Dolomedes plantarius (assembly GCA_907164885.2). Lineage (NCBI taxonomy): Eukaryota > Metazoa > Arthropoda > Arachnida > Araneae > Dolomedidae > Dolomedes > Dolomedes plantarius. The sequence goes on from OU015491.1 coordinate 217,327,633, forward strand.
GGAGAGCCCGTGGTGAACGCTTCAATCCTGCCTTTGCTGTACAGCGACACATCGCTCCCACAGCTGGTGTGATGGTATGGGGTGCCATTGCCTACAATACACGGTCACACCTAGTATTGTTCCGTGACACCATGACAGCCCAGCGGTATGTTCATGAAATCCTGCAACCACATGTGTTGGCACTCATGCAACGGCTCCCAGGAGCCATTTTTTCAACAAGACAATGCTCGGCCTCATACGGCAAGGGTGTCACAAGACTGTCTCCGCACTGTTACTAGATTACTCCGCACTGTTACCAGATTTGTCTCCAATCGAGCATATCTGGGATCATTTGGGTCGACGAGTTGGGCATCCCACGAATTTGAACGAACTAGAGGCAAGGTTACAGCAAATATGGAACGAAATGTCTCAAGACATCATACAGAACTTATATGACTCAATGCCCGATCGTATCGCATCGTGCATTCGCGCTAGAGGGGGTCCAACGGAGTATTAACTCCTCCGTTCTTTTGCCTTTTTCTCTGAAATAAATTATCCTTTTTCTTTGATTTTCTTATCATTTACTTATATCAAAGTAGTCATTACGTATGTAAAATTTCGTTTCATTTTGCGACTCCTTCTTGGTGCGCTAATTTTTTTGTCCATGAGTGTATATATATATATATATATATATATATATATATATATATATATATATATACAGTGATTTCCGCTTATAAGAATCATGTTTGTTATTACTGCTTTTGATTCTTATAAGCGGTTGATTCTTAGAGCCGAAATTTAGGTTTTTGGACAGGCACACACACACCTATATATACATATATTAGATAATTTACCACAAAATACTCCTTAATTTACGTTAATTATCTTTTATTAAAATTATTTTTTATAATTTTAAAAATACAATTAATTTTTAGACCTATAAGTAGATACACATGATTATAGTAAGGGAAGACAAAAATCCAATATTTGTTACAACATACCCGTTTAACAGTTTTAACATTTTAACTACAGGAAGGGAGCAAGAAAAAGTTTTCTATGGTAGTTTGACGTAATGAAGTTTTCAGGAGGCTGTTTCAATACTCTTTCAATACTAATAGTCTCAGACGAAGATTCACCCTCTAGCTTACGTTTCACGGTTTGATAACGTGCTGAATCTACTAATGTCACGTTTGCCTAAGTGACAGTGGACACTTCGCAGAAGATTTATGTGTTTCAGGGTCCAGGAAGGCGCAACCAGGATGTGGGAGGTGGGAAAAAAATAGTCCCTATTTTTGTTTGTCAGTGCAGAAAAGTGAAATCGGACCCGGACGGGTAAAGATGCCCCTGGGTCTAACTAATAGGACAGTGTTGTGCAAAAGCGTGTAAGGGGAAACTATTATGTTATGTCTAACAAAGAAAGGAATGAATTTTACGACTATATTCTATCCCATCTTATCAATCTTTCTTTTTTTTAAAAAAGAAAGAACTTCGTGCCTTTTGAGGGTTTAAGTGGCTTTTTTTTTGAAAAATGAAAGGAAAGCGAAGAGTGTAAACTGATTCTTAAAACCGGTGGATTGATTCTTTAAAGTGAAAATTCTAACATGGAAATAATACATTTGTTTTTATTTTTGCGATATTGATTCTTATAAACAGTCGATTCTTATAACCACTGATCACTATAAGCGGTGGTTACTGTATATATATATATATATATATATATATATATATATATATATATTTTTTCTGTCTATAAAAAACATACCATTAAGTTATATCATTTATTTTTAAGTACTAAACTAAAGAATTATCATTTTCAGCATTTGGTATATGATTTACTATTAACACGAGATAATCATTTAAAAATAAACTTATTTAAAAGATATGACAATGCAAATAATACTTATTGTGTAATAAATTATACTAACCCTAAATTAAATAATATAAATTTCAGTTGTATATTTGATAAACTACATGATATGTTTCCAGTAAAAGAAATAAATTTAAACGTGCTTTTAAATATACACTGCCTTTGGGTAGACGTATATTTAACTATAATCAGGTATCACAAAATTATTCTCAATCTATTAATTTAAATTGTTTATGTCATCTGCCTAAATACAATAGTTATGTTGACACAGCACATGATCATGTAATAGCAGGCAATTTAGATATAGTTGATAATTTAGCACTGCGTGAGTTGATGAATTTGGGCAATAAATATCGTTTACCTAGTACTTTAAATAATAAAATGATAGTAAATATCTTAAATGCTGATATAGATAAATTTATTTATAAAATAGCTATTAATTATTCTATCCCAACAGAAGCCTTCAATCTATGGAAAATAAATTTACTGAAGGTAGTACATTCTAAACTACCTAATAATAGTAATTTCTTTAATCACTCTAATAAAAACTTAAAAGAAGCTATAAAACTTACAAGAGTATTTTATAATAACATATGTAGATAAAGCTGCTAATAATTTTGCAATTATTTGTAAAAAATATTTTGCTATATGTTTAAAAAAACTGTTATACAATTGTGATCTGTTTCAGCCTTTGAGAGAATCTACCTGTGTAATTATCAAAAAAATTATTGCAAAATACAAACTACTAGGTATAACAGCAGATAAATTCACTTTCCTTATCTTACTTTAGTTCCTAAGTTTCATAAAACACCTATTGCTTTTAGAGCAGTCACCTGTGGTCACAACACTTATGCTACTAAGGCAAGTGTTATACCATTAAATTACCTTAAATTAATATAATTTACTTCTGGTGTTTGTGGAATAATTGATAATAGCTTAAGTCTGGTAAGAAAACTACAAACATTAAATAATTCTAAATCTATATTCACATTTGATTTCAAATATTTATTCAACAATATCAATGTAATTGATTTAAATAGGGTAATTATAACTTTAGTAAAAAATAATATTCAATACTTAAACAAAGAATTTAAACTCATTTCAATAGGCTATTAAAATTTGTAACTAAACACAATTATATAGTACACAATAATAGTATATACTTACAGGTAAAAGGTGTACCACAAGGTGGAAATGCTTCCAGTATGCTAGCCAATTTATATTTGCATTTTTTTGAATTTGATAATATTAATAATATTGTTAATAGCAATTACCAAATATATAGATATATTAATGATATTATAGTAATTAATAACAGTAATAATAATATAGCCCTAAATTTTTACCTTCCTAATCTAGAACTAGTACAAAGTAGTCACGATAAAATAAATGTAAACATTTTAGATATCAACATACAAATAAACTGTCATACCAATTTCACTTTTTATCTATATGATAAAAGATCAGAATATGACTTTAATATTGTTAATTTTCAAAATTTCTTAACATGCCTACACAAATCTGTATTTAATAATATTATTGTTAATCAACTAGTAAGAATAAATGGGCTTTGTTCTAAGGACAATAGGCATAAGCATATAAAAGAATTGTTAGTAGTGTTGAAACGTAATTATTACCCTGATAGTCTTTCCAAGCACATAATTGGCTGTTTTAGATTTAATGAATAGCATGTTCTGTTGCTAATAATTAGTAATACAAAACTAAATGAATAAAGTTAGTAAATAACTACTAAAAAAGTAAATAAAAACTAGTGTAATTAAAATAAAAAATAATAATAACTCTTAGTCATAATAAATGTCTAAGTTAACTTAGGTAATTATGTCCTATAAAAAAGTGTCCTTTGTAAGTCTGCTGGTGAATCCATTTGCTCCATGGTTGCAATGTTTGTGACGTCAGTCTTCTTGCGGTCTCCTTAACTTAACTTTCACTTTGTCTGGCGCCGAGTTTGGTGTTCTATGATAAAGCCACTGATTATTCATTCCTTCTGTTTCTTATGGATTGTACGGTGTCTAAGTATGTTTATTGCTCAGATCATACTTATTAGAAACAATCCATTGGTTTTTAGACAGTATCGGCACCGCTGATGGCAAGATGCTGTCTAAAACCTATTTTTCACTTATCTTTTTATGTTTTTAGTTCCTGGCTCTTGTGGTTCTGAGTATATACTGGTTTTTCACTTTCAACTGTGTCTTATATACACTCATTGACAAAAAAATTAGCGCACCAAGAAATAATTGCGGGATCGTAACGAAACTTGCAATGAAGGTACATGTCGGGGAGATATGCAAATGATTAGAAATGCAGCGTGATTGCACATTACGTATAGCCGGTAGAGGGCATTGTACATCGTACTCTATGGAGTATTGGACCCCCTCTAGCGCGAATGCACGATGCGATACGATCGGGCATTGGGTCATACAAGTTCTGTATGATGTCTTGAGACATTTCGTTCCATATTTGCTGTAACCTTGCCTCTAGTTCGTTCAAACTCGTGGGATGCCCAACTCGTCGTCCCAAATGATCCCAGATATGCACGATTGGAGACAAATCTGGAGATCGGGCAGGCCAAGGAAGGGTAGTAACAGTGCGGAGACAGTCTTGTGACACCCATGCCGTATGAGGCCGAGCATTGTCGTGTTGAAAAAATGGCTCCTGGGAGCCGTTGCATGAGTGCCAACACATGTGGTTGCAGGATTTCATGAACTTACCGCTGGGCTGTCATGGTGCCACGGAACAATACTAGGGGTGACCGTGTATTGTAGGCAATGGCACCCCATACCATCACACCAGCTGTGGGAGCGATGTGTCGCTGTACAGCAAAGGCAGGATTGAAGCGTTCACCACGGGCTCTCCACACACGAACACGATTGTCATCACTGCCGAGATTGAATCTGGATTCGTCGCTAAAGACGACCTGGTTCCATTCCGCTGCAGTCCAGTTTCCTCGTGCACGGCAAAACTCCAAACGGAGGCGTCGATGGGTGGGCGTCAAGGGAAGCACACGTAATGGGCGCCGCGATACCAACTGTCCTTCAGCCAGGCGCCTTGGTATGGTTCGAGAAGACACAGAGGCCCCTAGTGAAGGTGCTACCTGTGCCTGGATGGCGGCCGATGAAGCAGTTGGTTGTACGCGTGCATTTCTTACGATGTGGCGGTCTTCTCGACGACTGGTCTGTCGAGGGCGTCCTGAGCCTGGTCTTCGTGTACATGACATCTCTCGGGTCCACTGGTCCCAACACCTCCTCACAACACAATCAGAGCGGCCTAATTGACGAGCTACTCGCCTAGCTGACAACCCAGCTTCCATCATCCCGACGATTCTCCCCCTCTCAAACTGCGACAACTGCTTATATTGTCTTCTAACACGGCGTAATGGCATGTCTATCTCAGCTCTTCCTTTGTAAATGATTCAGCACACTCAAACCAGCTTTGGTTACCTGTTTTATACTCCACAGAGTACGATGTTCAACGCCCTCTACCGGCTATACGCAATGCGCAATCACGCTGCATTTCTAATCATTTGCATATCTCCCCGACATGTACCTTCATTGTAAGTTTCGTTACGATCCCGCAATTATTTCTTGGTGCGCTAATTTTTTTGTCCATGAGTGTATATATATATATATATATATATATATATATATATGTATGTGTGTGTGTGTGTGTTAGGATACCCTTGGAAAATATGTACACTAAACGTCGTTCATTACTTGAGAAAACGGTGAAATAATTCTTTATGACAGACTCAAATATTACATACATAAAATTGAATTCGAAAACCAGAAATGGTCAATATTTAATAAAGAACACATTTTTACGCATAAGAACCGACTTTATAAGTCTTTTCTAGGAGCGAGATCACGGGGGGGGGGGAGGGTTCCCTAGACCAGGAATCCTCACGTGTCTCTTGAGGAGAACAAATGTGAAAATGTAATAATACATCACTTCAAAACCCAAATTTCTAAAGTGGAACCTTCTTGTGGTCAGAACTGTCATTAGGTCAGGAAATATGTAAGTTATGTATTGCCTTATTAAGCAGTCGTTCTCTATTGCGTTTTTTTCTTACGGGATATTTTTAGCTCAGAGTTCACTTGAGGGTAAATATAAAAATTACGAAAAATAAAATGGACCAACGTCTTTACAAAGTCATTCCAACTTAAAATCAGTTTAAATCAAAGGTAATTGGGAATTGTTAAAAATTGGGTCCACAGTGAAGACCCAAAGAATCTTGGAATTTAATACTGGAATTCATTGAAATGATCGAAAAGTACAAAAGTTATTACTATAATTTTTACTATTAGTATTATTAATATTACTAGACATTAATATTATAACTGTTTATGTGTTTGAAAGAAAACAGAGCATTCATGTATTCATATATCGCCATCAGTAGCCAGTACAAGAACAAATGGAACACATGCTCTACACTTCTGAAGCGATTTGACACGAATAATATCAATATACAGCGGAACTTCTCTATGGCAGCCAATCATGGTTTCGATAAAAAGTGGCCCTTTTGAGGGGTGGCCGTCGAATAGGGGTGGATTTCTCTATGGCGGCCAGTCATGGTTCCGAAAAAAGGGGCCGTTTTGAGGGGTAGCCGGCTATAGAAGTTCACTGTATATATAGTCGGTTTTCTGTAAAAAGGGCGAATATGTATGTAAATCTCTATGGGTATTTGCCCCTTTTACAGAACACCGACGATATGTACGTGTATATATATATATATATATATATATATATTGTCAGGAATGGATCCTATTTCCGCCTCCCCCCCGTTGATTCACCGACTGGAACTGCTTGCTTGGAGGTGGTCGAGCGAGAGGGGGGGGGGGGGAGGAACCCGCTTGGCGGGAAGTGAGAAGCAGACTGGTTGGACATTTTCGGCCGACTAGAAAAGAGGAAAGGTCGGGTGTACAAGAGCTCGCACGTAAAAAGTGGTTTGCACGTGGAAAGTGCCTTCGCGTGGTTTTATTTATCAATGAAAATTTGTAAATATGTGTATATATAGTGTGTGTGGTGTGTCCCAGTATAAGTATATGTGTAATAAATAATTTTGGGACTAAGACCGTGTCTGGACTCGTCAACCGCGTAATACATTCCTATAACGCAAAGCAACGGACCCAGGGGCGGTTAGGCCTCGTCAAGGTAGAGGGGTCGCCCTTCAACACACACACACATACACAGACACACACACATATATATATATATAATATATATATATAATATATATATATATATATATATATATATATATATATATATATATATATATATATATATATATAGATATATATATATATATATATATATAGACATACAGACACACACTGGCCATTAAAATTGCAACACCATGAAGGTGGGATGATACAAACGTCAAATTCGCATGAAAGGAAGAAGATGCTGGGATATGCAAATGATTAGCATTTAAGCGCAATCGAACGAAGCAGGAGGGAGAAATGGCATCTCAAACTGTATAAAAGGAAAGTTACGCAGCGAGTTTCTCATTCGGAAATCGCATTTGAATGTTGGTTGCTTGTGAGAAAATCGTGTTATGCCTCGTATCAGAAGGAAAAACGGCTACCAGCACGTGTCAAAATTCGATAGCGGCAGTATCGTGACCTATCGAGAGTGTGGTTTATCGTTCCACGATATTTCTACTCGCATTAGTCGGCATCGTATCATTAAAATCCAACGACTTTCATGCGAATATGGAATCGATGGGTTCAGGAGAGTCATGCTGAACACCATGCAGAATCTAAACGGCCTCCGGCCACTAACGCCCGAGAGGACAGATATGTTGTCAGGTAGGGCTTGCAGGATTATACAACCACATCACAGACCTTGAGTCAGGAAATGGGCTTGTTTGCAGCACTACAAGTGTCCGCACGGACAGTGCGACGACGTCTGGAGCAGCACGGACGGCCATTATTGCGGTTTCCCTTGACACTGCAGCATAGAGACAAACTGGATACAGGAGTGGCACCACGTCGTATTTTCAGACGAGTCCCGGTTCTACGTGCAGCTTCATGGCGGACGTATCCCTGTCTGGAGGCACCAAGAATAACGCACGTCGCTTGCATGCATTCGTTATCGTCATAAGGACCCTGCACCTGGTGTGATGGTATCAGCAGCCATTATGTACACGACACGAACATCTCTTGTTCGCGTCGTCGGTAATTTAAACAGCCAGCTTTACATTTCTCAGATTTTAAGGCCGGTGGCGGCGCCCTATCTTCGAGGCCTCGGAGACGTCATCTTTCAACAAAATAATGCAAGACAGCATGTTGCCCGTCGTATCCTGACCTACCTCGACACAGAGGGTGTTCGACTGTTGCCCTGGCCAGCATGATCTCCAGATCTCTGACACTTTGAAAACATCTGGTTCTAGGTTGCCGAGAGACTGGGCAGCCGCTGCTCTCCAGCCACTACGATTAATGAAGTGTGGCATAGATTTGAAGAAGTATGGAATGACTAGCCCGTATGTGTCCTCCAAACCCAGTTCGACCCTATGCCTAACCGGGTTAGAGCCGTTTTAGCAACCAGAGGTGGCAGCTGTATGTACTAATATCGGACCCTGCATACCCCCAAATTGCCAACAAATTTAATAATGTTTGCTTCCTTGCTGTATACGTACAATAAGTAAAGTTTTGTTATTTGCTTTCCTTCCTGGTGTTGCAATTTTAATGGCCATCAGTGTATATATTCTCGTTATTAGTCTTTTGTTTTATTTACTTTTGTATTTGCCACTCATAATGATACACGTGAAGATATACGAGCTTCAGATCTTGTTTCACATATGAAACGACGATCAATAGTTGAGTTTCTTTCTCTTTATTTTTTTAAGAGTGCTCTCACTCTTTGATGTATCATTCGTACTTATTTTACACGCATAAATGCATACATGTACATGTATTTTTTAATATATGTTAAATTTTTTTTTCCAATGCGGAGGCACTTGTCGTCAAACATTCGCCTATACTACTCCGCAATTTTACTGCCCATTTTATTGTGGGGGCACCATATAGGCGGATGTTAAAACTATAAATATAGCCATATACATAAAAAATATACACATAGATGTTTGTATGTATATATATTTATACATAAACACACACTATATACATATATAGTGTGCGTATGAGACAATTTTTCTGGCATACATACAGGTGCTCCATTCAGTCCATCGTATCAATAAATTTTAAAAGTCCGTGACTCATGCCTCAAAAATTGTTTTTATCTTCTTTTTGTTCCGGTTATACCCCGAATTCCGTGCCCCATAGCCGTCTCCTGCGCATGTTGTTGTTGCGATATAACTGCTCCTCTCCGGAATCGAATGTTTTTGTAGACGGCCTGGCGCTCCGGGCGCTCCCACAATGCCCCGCACCGCCCCAGAAAAATCAATGAAACC
>OU015491.1:217339413-217349413 GCA_907164885.2 Dolomedes plantarius
TATGTTTGTACTTAATGCGCATGTTTATACGCACAAGCATATAAAACACATTTTTTACGTTTTCTTAAATGCGGACGTCAAATTTGCATTCCTGTAGATTCGCCTTACCTTCAGCTAATAATTTAAGTAGGGCAGTACCAAATGTTTGGCTAATACTTGAAGTAGGGCAAAGCAATGAGCTGCGAGGAAAAGGTTGAAGGGCAATGAGACCATTACAGTCGTGCACTAGTGTAAACGGGAACTAGACGGACACTGATGCACTGCAGTCGCCACGCGGCTGGGGAATATCTTCTGCCCGGATAATTAATTGCAAATTTATGAAAAAAAATTAATTTCTTAGGAGTGTCGTTTACCAGATATGCTACTTGATAACAGAGAGAAATATAATTTTTTGAAATTTTACTTAGATTACGGTTTTATGCGTTTTTCAATAGTGCATTAAACTTTTGTGACTGTCTGAAATTTATATTCATAATAATCTCTTGTATTGCAATTAATTTAAATTTTTATTTAACGGTTAAGATTATACCTGTTCACATAAATAAAACTATTACTTTTAGAAACTTCTAAAATTGTACTTGACTCTTATTTATATATATAAAAGCATATTTTTTTTCGCCACGAAATCTTTTCAAAATATTTATATGTATTAATGATATTCAGCTCAATTTATGAGAATGCCTGACATTTCAGCCGAATTGCTAAGTATAGAATTATTATACTTCTTGAAGAGTGCAGTATACGCCTTTAAAAAACGCAAGAATAAATTAATTAAGACTTTTTATAAATATGTTTACATCCCAGACACTATCTGAACCCGATTCATTAAATAAGGTAAAAAAAGAAATTGCAATGATCAAGAATTGGTACAATATATTGCAGTTTTATTGCCTTTTTATGATGTTTATAGCCGAAAACGGAAAAATTATGTTTATTAAATGCATGGGCTGTTGCTCTCAAATAGTTATGAGTCTTAAAAGCAACAGTAATTGCATGCATATTTCCTCGAAATGCTTTGAAAGGTTACAGTTACGTTGCCAGATATCTGTTTGAAATAATATGTTTTGATGTAATTTTTACTTGGAGATTTTAGCTTCTTGTCGCAAGACTTTTAAAAGTTTTCATTGTACCGACTTTTAAATACTGTGAATGAAAAACCTGGCCTGATATACCTTGGTTTTTCCTCTTTTTAATATTTTGTTTTTATGAGCTTTAGACGTTATTTTTGTGAGTAGGTATTATTTGTGCATGTATATAGGTATGAGACACACCCAAACAGTGTTTTTAAAACCAGGCAGGTATTGTTATCGGATAAACAACTAAAGTAAGGTTTATGTATATCAAACCTTACTTTATATGTAAGTTTTCCTTCGAGGCTAATACTCAGTGTTGTATCTGTAGGGAAATATTTTAGCATTAGAAACAAAATAATACTATAAATCAATAGTTCTTTAGTATGAATTATAAATGATAATAAAATAATTGCAAGATAAAAAGAACTTTTTATATACCCTGTTTTTAAATTTTCTGTTGAATCATATAAACTTGACAATTCTATGTATTAATAAATATTTTTTTGATGAATTATCCCATCAACTTGAAAGAAAATGATGTTAATTGGAAGTTAACTTGCGTTTAACTTTTCGTTCCTGTCCCGGCCGATAGATGGTTGCACAAGTCTACAAAACAAAATTAACTGAAAATGGATTCAAATCTGCTTAAAGATGGCTAAAAGTATTTAAAAAAATGTATTGTCATCGTGTTCTGAGCTATTCTAAAAGTTTCAAATATCTAGCTAGTCGGGAAGTTAGTTAAAAATCGATTGCAAGATTTGTAAGGGACAAACACACACACAAACAAGAAAGCGAGTTAATAAAACATGGTAAAAAAATAGCATTTCTTCTTCATATTCACTGTAGAGTGCAGTTATTTGAACGGAGTTGAGTTGTAGAATGTTGATATCCTAATTTTATGAAGCATAAAATTTTGATGTAGGAATACAAAATTATTTTTAAAAAATTTTCAAATCTAAAAAAATAAGATTTGAAATAAAATGCAAATTGTTTGTAATAAACTGGACAAGGCACATAACTAAAAGAATGCAACAAACTTTTCCCAGGAGAAAAATGATAACCTATGCAAGTTTTATTAGTATTTTAACGAAACCCAAATTTAAACTACCATAGGTAATTTATTTCAATCCATTGTTAATGGTATAAAAGACATTTTTTGACCACCCACGTTGTACGCTTTTCCGTGCACACCTGTGATGTAATTAGCATGGGAAACGGGAATCCAGTGTTTGATCACTGATGAAAAAAAAAAATAAATTATCAATTTTAAATTCCTATCAAAACTTTTTTTCCCTAGATTTAATAAACGATAAATTAGTCTGAAAGATAACAAATAACTATCCTAATGTATAACATCCATTATGTGATCCAATATAAATTTCCAAATGAGGTAGAAGTTTTCAAACGTTAAGGCCGTCTGCACACGGAGCAACTCAAAAGGAAGTGATAACCGACTCCAATCACAAACCAGTCCGTGATGAGTCGCAACCTATGTAATTGAATGGAGCCACGCACACGGCGCAACTAGTTACAAACCCGTCCGACGGGTTTGTAACCAGTTGCGCCGTGTGCGTGGCTCCATTCAATTACATAGGTTGCGACTCATCACGGACTGGTTTGTGATTGGAGTCGGTTATCAGTTTCTTTTGAGTTGCCCCGTGTGCAGACGGCTTTAGTCTGTATTAGGAAAATCCACGCGAATTAATCTCTCTGGGATGCCTTTCCTGTAAGCTGAGAAAATTATAAGCTTAAATTTCAGCGGAATCAGAAGAAAATCTTCCAGCTAGTAGTTGCTGGTAAACTCTAATGTCAAGAAAAATTTTAAACGATCTTCTTTACTTAAAAAAATAGATTCCAGCTTAGGAGAAAAGTATACAAAAGTATAATGGAAAGATCCCCGAAAACACCGGAGAATGCTTTCTTCTGTTCGGAGATGGCGAAGCTCTGGCGACTTTAAAAGGAAAGATTTTGAGAGGTATTGTAGGGGGGGGGGGGGTTGTACAGGTTAAAGGGCTCTTGAGATAAAGGTTACAATACGAAATTTATAATATATATTGAGAACCAGATATTATTAATTTCATAAAGGTAAACTGAAATGGACAGGCCACCTGCAAAGAATGGATATAAGTAAAAAAAAACATACTCCATGCAGTGACAAAAATGTCAAGGGGAAGACCACCCCTTCTTTGGGGGCCGATGTCCATAAAAATTTTGACATCTTTAAATCAAAGAACTTGAGAGCCAAGGCTTCAAGGCGGGTGCAGTGGAGGAGACTTCTGCAGAAGGTGAATACCCATAAAGAAGATGATGTTTTTTCTCTATGTCTGTACCAGGGCTATCAAAAGACAAACTAAAATGAGAGCTATTATACCTTTTAATAACACAATTCGGAGTAAACACGGATATATGTATCTAGGAAAGCTAAACAATTGCATTATACTTTTCAGTTTTTTTACATACATAAACACCCCCCCCCCACACACACATACATACATACATACATATATATATATATATATATATATATATATATATATATATATATATATATACAGTAACCACCGCTTAGAGTGATCAGTGGTTATAAGAATCAATATCGTGAAAACAAAAACAAATGTATTATTTCCATGTTAAAATTTTCGTTTTAAAGAATCAATCCACCGGTTTTAAGAATCAGTTTACACTCTTCACTTTCCTTTCATTTTTCCAAAAAAGCCACTTAAACCCTCAAAAGGTACGAAGATCTTTTTTTTTTTTTTTTTTAAAGAAAGATTGATAAGATGGGATGAAATATAGTCGTAAAATTCATCCCTTTCTTTGTTAGACATAACATATTAGTTTCTCCTTAAACGGTTTAGCACTACACTGTCCTATTAGCTTGACCCAGGGCCATCTTTACCGTCCGGGTCCAATTTCGCTTTTCTCCACTGGCAAACAAAAATAGGGTCTCTTTTTTCACACCTCCTGGTTGCGGCTTCCTGGACCCTGAAACACATATATCTTCGGCGAAGTGTCCACTATCACTTAGGCAAACGTGACATTAGTAGATTCAGCACGTTATCAAACCGTGAAACGTAAGCTAGAGGGTGAATCTTCGTCTGAGACTATTAGTAATGAAAGAGTATTGAAACAGCCTCCTGAAAACTTCATTACGTCAAACTACCATAGAAAACTTTTTCTTGCTCCCTTCCTGTAGTTGAAATGTTAAAACTGTTAAGCAGGTATGTTGTAACAAATATTGGATTTTTTTCTTCTCTTACTATAAACATGTGTATTTACTTATAGGTCTAGAAATTAAGTTGTATTTTTAAAATTATAAAAAATGATCTTAATAAAAGATAATTAACGTAAATTAAAGAGTATTTTATGGTAAATTATCTGATATATGTATATATAGGTGTGTGTGCCTGTCCAAAAACCTAAATTTCGGCTATAAGAATCAACCGCTTATAAGAATCAAAAACAGTAATAACAAACGTGATTCTTATAAGCGGAAATCACTGTATATATATATATATATATATATATATATATATATATATATATATATATATATACGCAATATATTAAATATTATGCCCTCCACTCTAGCATTTAAATTCCCTATCCTAAATCCAAACCCCAGTAACATTACTTTATCGCTTTAAAACCCTTAGCAACGGAACTTCCCAGGAATCGCATGTCTTTGCATTTCTACACGTGTACATGTTAGAATTCAGGCGTGGTTTCGCATCCTGAGCCCCAAATTCTGCTGACCCTACAAAATAATAGCCATATGTTTTTTCGCCCTCTCGCGCGTAAGGTTGAAAAGTGATATTAGCTTCCGAGTCGTCTTCTGAAATGATGGATGTATTTTTGTCGCTCTAATAAACGATTCGGCCAGACTGCATCAAAATTTTATTCCTTTCAGGCTGAGTCTAGCTCCAGCCATGTAAATATGAGCTAGTTTTCCTTTTCAGGTTGTATTTTAAGGACGTGATGTAATGGATATATTACTTACACACACACATACACACACACACATATATATATATATATATATATATACAGGGTGTCCATAATTAAAGTCCCACTTTCAAAAGGCTGCGAAAAAAGAACCACTGGTCAGAATGACTTCAAATTTGAACTGAATATACTGGAAGAAGGGGGAAACGATTTGGCATAATAAAAAAAAGAGTTCCAAAATGTATCAATAGATGGCGCTGTAAGCAGTTGGAACATTTTTTTTTTTTATTAGGCCAAATCATTTCCCCCTTCTTCCAGTATATTCAGTTCAAATTTGAAGTCATTCTGACGAGTGGTTCTTTTTTTGCAGCATTTTGAAAGTGGGACTTTAATTATGGACACCCTGTATATATATATATATATATATATATATATATATATATATATATATATATATATATATATGTGTGTGTGTGTGTAAGTAAGTAAGTAAGTTTTGTGTACATATATGAGAGTAAGTATTTAAATATTAGAGCTAGGAGATTATTCAAAGCTACAGAGTTTTTTTTTAAAGAGGTGTTTTATAAAAAAAGTGAAATAAATCGTTATTTTTTCGAAAACATGCTTCTTATCGACTTAAATTTTAAACTTTTAAAATACGTTGTGATTATTTTTGTTTTAGGACTCAACGACCGATCTTCCTTGCACGCTTAAAAAGCCCCAATTTTATTGGCAGCATGGAGCGTAGATTATTATTTTATCAGTGCATTATAGGAGGCGATTAACTAGATCGGAAAATTTCAATACTGGCCAGAAAAATTCACTTTCAAGATTCATCTATCAAGTCGTATCTTCCATTCCTTTTTTGTAAAACTGTTAAAAGAAATGGATCGCTAAAAGTTAAAGACAAAAAGGCACTTCTATTCAATTATCCTGCGTAAAAGAATGCGATTCATTACGCACATTTTTACGGCATGGAAAACAGTAGTTAGACTTATCAGTTGTAACGTTAAACGAAAAATGGCCAGATAGATGTCCTTCTGCGAAGTGACACTATCAGCCGAATGAAAAACGAAAAGAGGGAGAAAAAAGGAAGGGCTCTTATCTTTTCCACCCAGATAATACATATTTGATTCAAAGTTGTTCGATTGGGGCAAATTGGGAAAATTGCCGAGTGCTTCGAAGAAAAAAAAAAGGTTGTAGAATATTAGGTTTATATTCTTTTCATTCTGCATTTTTCTTCTTCTTATTTTTTTTTTCTAAGTTTGCACTTCAAATGATTTAAAAGAAAACTTCAACTTTCTTCAGGGTAAAGTAAGTGTTCCTAGAAAATCGACGGGAAAGATAAAGTAAAAAAAAAAATCGTGGCTTCCACGTATTTTTAAATTCAAGGAAAAGTGCACTTAATGCGTACGTTTCTGGGAAGAAGATGTGATTTAAAGGTCTTCGCTGCGAATATAAAAGACTATAGTTTAAATACGTGTATGTTCCGAGAGATAAATTTTTGCGAATTGAGTTATATAATCTAAGAGTAGTAAAGAAAAAAAGTTATATATATATATATATATATATATATATATATATATATATATATATATATATATATATATATATTTATATATATATATGTATGTATATGTATATATATATATATATATATGTATATATATTTATATATATATATGTATGTATATGTATATATATATATTTATATATATATATATACATATATATATGTATATATATATATATATATATATATATATATATATATATATATATATATATATATATATATATATATATATATATATATATATATATATACAAATAAATATATATATATATATACATACACACACACACACACACACACACACACACACACATATATATATATATATATTATTTATTTATATATATCTTTTAGTCCAATTTGTTTGAAAGTCAAAATGCTGTCAGGCAACTATACGGATAGACATCATTCACAAACCTGTATGCCCTTAATCCTTGATATTTAAATTCCAATTAAATTCAGATAAACTAATCTTCGAGTTTTGTTCCCGTCGTAAAAAAAAAGTCCTGTTTACAAGTATTATGAGAATGTACCAGTCAGTGCACTCAGTTTGAGAATTCGTCTGGAATTCTATTTTTTACAGACGCACACCCGATTAAAGTTAATAAGTGCCAACTTTAACCCTCAAACTGTGTTACTAAGAGCCAGTGCCTTATCCCATCGGTCTTTGATCGCGAAATAAACCCGTTCCCATGATTATTCCGGTCCTTGGATCTTATGTCCTTAAAAACAGTGATATTTCCAATTTATAAACACTGCAGAAGTATAATTAAACGTGTCAAGGAAAGTTTGAAAAAAAAATTCAAACCTGCCTTTACTCGAAAATGCAATTATTGCATTTGAGAGTATTACATAACGTATCTTTGCGTGTTGTATAATGATTTACATCCGTCTGAAAACATTAGATTGGAAAGGATCGATATGTTTTCATTCTGAACAATCTCACCGGACCATCACTCGTGAAATTGCTAAAAATTTCTTAAATATATGTATAAACATACAAACGTTACATATACTTGCAGTATACTTACACATGCAGTATTATTTGAAGCTTATAGGTTTTAATATATAATTTGAAGCTAATATGTTTTTAGTTACATCGCATGTCATAAGCTTTTCTGTTTATCCTAAAGATTACTTCTCTCCACCCTATAAGCATTTCACTGCGATTTAATCACGCACCGCAAAAATTGCTTTAATAAAAATGACTATGACCCATTTTTGAATTTTCTATAAAACAACTTAATATTTCTGATCAATGCAAGAAACCTTTCATTAACTTTTTTTTTCCAGTAAAATGTTTTGAATGCTTACAAATAATTCAGAAGTCACGAACGAAATCCTTTGTATTGCATTTTTGAAAAGGGATGAGAAATTTGTTCATAAAAACAGCAACTGGGAACTAATTTTTTAATCCATGAACTTTTTTTTTTTGCAATCGCAGTCTTTCATATCATTTTTTTTGACTCGCTAACGAATGGATCACCAGTTTTTCTCTATTTCCAAAAAAAGATTCGGGAATTTTCAGAATAATGTAAAAAATCTTAATTTTTTTAAAAAAGTAAATGAGGCTTCTGATAAGATTCGAATGGATGCCTCTAAACATAGATTCTCTAAGGTATGAAGATTTTCAGAAGCACTACTAACTGTTGTTACTGATCACCAATGATTAATTAAAAAAAGAGAGAATATGGACGTTTTTTAAAGAAATCTGGAAGCTCTCTGCGGGGAAAGAATTTTTTCAGAAATACTTTTATTAGGGAAATACTTTTATTAGCACATTACGTCAAAGGTGTTTTGACGTAACGTTCTAGGAAAGCAGTGTAAATAGCATGCCTGAAAGAACTAACTATTATAACTATGTTTTCTGACTAGCATATATATGTACAGATGCAAATGTATATGTATACACACACACGCACGCACACACACACACACACACACACACACACACACACACACACACACACATATATATATATATATATATATATATATATATATATATATATATACACACACACATATATATCTGTGGCTTGGTACAAGAAGTACCTAAGTCAATTTTCTCCAAGATGACTTTTTTTTGCTTATGTCTCTTTAAAAAATATTATTTTCAATGTACGATGTACCTAAATCTGTCCGATGCTTTACAAGTGTTTTCTAAACCATTGCACAGACTTGGGTGCTTCTTACATTGAAAATAATATTTTTTTAAAGAGACATAAGCAAACAAAGTCATCTTTGAAAAAACTGACTTAGGCACTCCTTGTACCAAGCCCCAGATATATATATATATATATATATATATATATATATATATAAGAAATAAATGAAAGAGAAAACCAGTAATAGCTCTAAAGCTACTTGCAGCCAGGAGCAAATAACATGAAAAGAAAAGTATGAAAGAGGTTTTAGACAGCATTTCTTCATCAGCGGTGTCAATGCTGTCTAAAAACCAATGGATTGTTTCCGATGAATATGATCTATACAATAAACACACTCAGACACCGTACAATCCATGAAATACAGAAGAATTGATTAATAATTGAATAATAGTACTTAACCAAAGAACACGAAGCCTGGTGCTAGACAGAGTGGAAGTTAAGAACATGTAACTGCAAGATGACTGACGTCACAAAACTTGCAACCATGGAGATAGTGGATTCTCAGTTACAGACTTACTATGGTTACCGTATTTTAGGACTATTATACCCTTACTAATTTAGTTTTTAATTATTATTACTAAGAGATATTTTTATTATTATTTTTATTTCTAATTATGATTTTTATTTTATTTTTTATTTTTAGTAGTTATTTTTTCTATTTTATCTTATTATTATGTTTAACTTATTACTTGCAACAGAACAAACTATTCATTAAAACAAAAACAACCAATTATGTTTTTGGATAGACTTTCGGGGTAATTATTACGAGTTAGCACAGCTTTCAAGTCTAAAATATGCTTAATCCTATTGTCGTTAGAACATAGCCTATTTATACGAACTAACTGATTTACAATAATGTTATTAAAAACACATTTATGTAAACAGGTTAGATAATTTTGAAATTTAACAATATTAAAATTATAGTCAGATCTTTTGTCGTATAAGTCAAAAGTAAATTTGCTGTGAGAATTTAATTTAATATTAATATCTAAAAAGTTTACATTAATATTATAATGGCTACTTTTAATTAGTTCCAGATTAGGAGGGTAAAAATTTAAGTCTATATGGTTATTACCTTTATTAATTACTATTATATAATCTATATATCTAAATATATTGTAATTGCAATTTTCTATATTATTAATTTCAAAATAATATAAGTATAAATTAGCTAGCATACTTGCAGCATTACCACCTTGTGGTACACCTTTGGACTGTAAGTATATACTATTATTATG
>OU015491.1:217354413-217499413 GCA_907164885.2 Dolomedes plantarius
TAGCGATATGCAAAGCTACATGGAGATATATAAAAAAGTGATGCATACAAAGAAGATACGCAAAGAACAAGAACTTGCATTTTGATAAAGAAATCTATATTGATAAAGAAAATTTCTGTAAAGAAATCTATATTGATCGAAATGTTTGCGGGAAATTTTAAGAATTGATTAAGATAAGTGGTTAAAAAAAGCATAAGTCTAAAATAGAGAGGTGAAAAGACTCGTTGCGTGGAAAGTGTGCTTTAGACAGTTCGCCATTAAAAACAAGTTTCGAAAAAATTGGCAATGATGGCCGTCAATCTTTCTCATGTAACGTTTTTATATGTTGACGGGAAAGTGATAATCAATTATGAACAGGAAATCCTGGAAAAGTTTTTAACACTGCACCAAGGATCTATTATTATTATTATTAATATTATTATCATTATCATTATCATTATTACCATTGTTTTGCTACTAGCCAAATTGCTAGTTAGACTGCGAGCAATATGTCTCCTGAAAGAAATGGTTGACTGCCTGAAAACAATAACTATAGAGCTTAAAATTTATAGCCAATGAGATAATGCTTATTGGGATCTTCCGCCTTATCTGACTTTTTAATGGGACGTCCTACTGCTAGTATATATATATATATATATATATATATATATATATATATATATATATATATATGTATAATAACAGCTGAAGGTAAACAAATGTATGTTAGTGAGTAGACACGGGGACGGGCTAATCCCGCGAACCGAGCATAGCAGGATATCGCGACTGGTACCGATATACGCAGACGGACGAGACGCGTGCACTGATGCTATCCTCAACTTTCAAAACTTTAAACTTTTTTAATTATTAAATTAAAACCGTCGAACTCAAATGAGGCGGACAGCAGAAACAGCTGACATTCCGGGTGGGCCAGCTACTTTCCGTTTTGCAAATTTCCACTATTTTCATGCATGCAAAATTAAACTTTTCCGCCCACCAATCGAGAATTTTTTTATTTCCGTGTGTTTTACAACTCTTCATGTTTAAGAATATACACATTTTTATACAGTTAAAAATGTTTTTCATTGCAAACGAAGCTTTTTCCCCAAAGTAGTTTTCCGAATTTCACGAAATCGACAATTTTGATGGACAAATATTTCGGTTTTCTGCACCTATTAATGTCAATTTTACGATTTATCGACATTTGATAGATGTTCAGCTTCCAAAATATACCAAATACATTAAAAAAAATGTTATCATTCTAAAAAAGCGTACTTACAAAACTCACTTTTGGAATTTCCCGAGCTGATCGCCATAGTATCTCAATGTAATTGAATGGGGATTTCGTAATTTTTCGACTTGTTATTTTACTCACTAATAATTCCAGCAAGTTCTTCAAATTTGTTTCAAATTAATGAGCAACTGATGAGGATTCTTCCGCCACCAATTTTGATTTCCTGAGAACTGTCTTTCTATTTTTTAAGCACTTTTTCTCCTGTGAGATTTAATATTTACATTCGGCCATGTTGCCAAAATGAAAAATTATTAGTTCAGAACGAGTCTGAGAACGAGTCATTTAATAATTGAAATCCAGAAATAATTTTAAAGTACCAGAAATAATTTTAGTTTTAGAAAAAAGAGGGTAAAACTTTCAGAAATTTTTCTAATTGAATGAACTTTTTTGTTTAAAAAGCAAAATTTAAAACCGGAAATTTGAAAGAATTATTTCAAAATCCAAAAGCCAAAATTTGAAAAAGAGAATTTTAAATAATTATTTTGTTTTTTAAAAATTCTAATATATTTTTAAAAGTCATTAAACAGTTTTTAATTTTTAAGAAACAAATCCATTTCTTTTTAAATCGAAAAAGCAACACATCGGATTGCCACTCAGCTAGTATATATATATAAAATACATTTTAACCACCTCTAATCTTTAATCGCCTGTAATCCGAGTCCTCTCTCTCTATGGTAACCTTTCCGTTCGTTACCCCTTTCCAGTACTAACCTATCTCGCCAATTTCCAGCAACCCGTTTACAGCTACTTGTACGCTCGCCAGATGAGAGCTGGACGTCGCTTTGTAAGGTCATGTTATTGCTGGAATAAACTTTGGTCTTGAAATCGAATCGTATTGTTTTTCAGTCTCGATATCTTATTCTCAGGAGATCCGGGTCATTTCGTATATATATATATATATATATATATATATATATATATATATATATATATATATATATATATATATATATAGTCTAATGCTGAGGCATTTGTCATTAGACATTCACCTTTCGTTATTCACCGATATTTGCTCGCTACTTTATTATGGCGCACCATATATGTGAGCCAGCATTGCTCCCTATGAGGGAGATAGCACTGAAATGACCAAGCCTTATTCGGGATTTGAACCCAAGCCCACTGAGGGGCATCTCAAAACGCTAACCACTACACGATGTGGGCGGCCACAGCTAATATGTAGTTCATAGCATTCTGGTGTCCCTCCTTTTCATAGTGACTTCCAGGAAATGACAATCAATTTTTTGCGTATCGATCCTTAAATAATGAACTAAGAAAATAAAGACTTGCGTATTCTCAATAAAGTATGAAATACTACGAACTTAGATGTTTAAAGCACTTGCATATCATACTTCTTTCCTTGCATTTTTCCCCTGGTCTCAATTACAATCACGGTGGTTCAGACCAAGCTGTTGACTACATAACTTGAAATATATTAAATGTTAAAGTAAAGACTGCATATGAAGTATTAGTTTACAGTAATCAAGCAACTAGTTAAGTCCACGATAAGCAAGATGGCGAAACAACCCATCACAAGAACCTGAAAAGTAAGTACTTCGGTACTTACTTTGCATTCAACAAGAAAGTGCATGTCCATGAAAACATGTTCAGTCAAAAAGATATCTGGAAACATACTACAGCGGCAATATAATTTAATACAGAATCGCAAAAAAAAATATTTTGCTATGATGCTTTACCTTGAGTCTTTTCCTTATATTATCTCCTCCCCCACCCCCTCTCTCGGCTTTTTTTTTGGGGGGGGTGGGGGGCGGTTTATGAGTCTGCTAAACTGTTTCGTTCCGATTTTATGACTTACTGTACTTTAATTCCCCATCCATCCAAACTTCATTAACTCCAGATTTTCTCCGGTTATATAAGAGCAAGCTCTAATACAGGGAGAGAAAATTGTCCGACAGAGCAAACTATAATATTATTATATTTTTATACGTACAGCTAAAAACGTTTTGCGCAGCGATGCTTAATTTAAGCAGGATGCGAGTTTCTCCTGTTTATGACGCAGTGCATACAAGAATAAAAAAAAACGATAAAAACTAGATTTTTCAACTTAAACAAATTTTCTCAAACTCCCCTTTACTATCACAATCATCATAAAAATTTCAGTTATTCCCATACCGAGTGCTTTCAAAAGATTCGAAATAAACCGAAAAGCTTCCCCAAATGGGTAAATTATTTTCCACTCAGCTAAATGTAAATGAGCTTTTAAGCAAGTATTCAAGTATTCAAGTGCAAGTCAGATGGTGGAAGAATAGCTGGTAAAAACGTAAAATCTAGTGGTATGTATTCATATATTTACAGTCCAAGGACATTTATCAGTTGCTGTCAATCCACGTAATATCGCCGAGGAAATATACATTTTCCCTTTGGTATTAGTTAATCGGGGGTGACAAAACTAATAAGCTAGGTCTCATTAAGCTCAATAAGCTAGGGTTCGAGGTATCCTAGTGGTAGCGCGTCGGCTTCCGGAGCTTATGGTGCTTAGATTGAATCCCGCGAAGCGCCATTCAATGCCTCCATGTCTCGGCACGATATGGTCACGTTAAATCCGTACACCAAAAAGTCCCTCTATGAGGTCAGAGACGGTAGGAGAGGGTACGATCCCTCCAGAGGCCACCCCTAGGGGTTGCTCGGTCAACATTGCGGTGCCATCTGGCTCAATCGGGTTCCGACCCTTGTGGTGCCATTATAAATGGGAGTCGCACCCATCAGCCCGCTAGTCTATATAGATCTGGCCAGGAATAAATTCCGTCCAGGGGGCATTGGAAGTAACAACAAACTAATCATGATCATTAATTACCAATATGTTAGAGCTGATAAAACGTGATATTTTGAAAAGTATTTAGAAAAACAAACTACCTTTATATCTGCTGCGTAGTATTTACCCAGCCAAATGTCAACCTACGAAGAAAATGTTTCCAACAATTTTCGACTTGGATTTAAAAATTTTTTTTTAAATTGAACTCCGTCATAAGGAAAGAAATTTTTTACTCTGATGTCTTATTCATTTTTGAAATTTCGTCTATAAAATTAAATAATATGCGCTTAACCTTTTCTTTAAGGGGTGGGATAGCATGTATCCTAAGAATGAATATATATATATATATATATATATATATATATATATATATATACAGGTGGTTATCAAAATAATGGAAACACTAAGAAACATCATGAAAACCTTTATTAATGCGGGGCAGGATCACCTTTGTCAAGTAATTCCACTTGATTCCACCTTGGAATTGGATTATACAAGTCATAAATAGTGGTTAAGAATATATTATACCATTCTTCAGGGAAAAATCATGAAAGTTCCTGTAGAGATGCTGTGGTGGATATCGATACTTTTATCTATCCGCTTATACAGATCACAGTGATAGGATGATTGATAGACGTGGGGATTGTACAGGGCAAGATAAGATATTTGTTTTCTTTTTCATGCTCTTCAAACCAATACTTGATAGATTTAGCTGTATGTATAGGGGAGATTATTATACCGGAGAATGCCATCTCCTGCAAGAAACAATGTTTGCACCACAGGATGGACTAGTGAGCTAAAATTTCGACATAGTCCTTCCCATTCAATCTTCCCTTTTAGGATTACAATAGGGCCTGAAGAAAACCATGAGATGCCATCCCAAACCCTGATAGATCTACCTACATGATTGACAGTTGAGATGAGACAGCCAGAATCTTATGCTTATGCAGGTGTTCTCCAGACATACGCACGACCTGTTGCGAGGAACAATGTGAACAATGATTCGTCGGACAAAATGCTGTTTTTCGACATATTACTGACCAGGATTTGCAATAGGGGCACCATTGTGGACTATATTTTGTATTGGTATCTATTACAAGTGGCTTGGGAATAACTACTCTTCCGTAAATGCTTTATTTGTGTGAAGTTCCCTTCTACCTCTAATGGTTGATATCAGAACATGCAGAAGCCGAATGATTTTCGATTATTTTGGTTGCAGTTGTTCTCTTTCTTCGTGTCATAATCCGCTTCAATACCCCGTCCGTCTCTTTCACTCAGCTCTCCCTTTCGTCGACTATTTTGTTTGGCAAAGGATGTTTTTCCGTGCACTCTGTACGCTATCATGACTTTCGATACCATAGATCGAAAAACACCCATTAGCCTCGGGGTTCCAGTAACAGATACTCCAATTTAAACGCGCTGCAACAATTTTCCCTTTTCACAATATATATATATATATATATATATATATATATATATATACCTGTAGCTTGGTACAAGAAGTGCCTTAGTCAGTTTTCTCTCTTTGTTTGCTTATGTCTCTTTAAAAGAATATTATTTTCAATCTAAGAAGTACCCAAATCTGTCCGATGCTTTAAAAGTGTTCTCTAAACCATTGTACAGACTTGGGGTACTTCTTACATTGAAAATAATATTTTTTCAAAGAGACATAAGCAAACAAAGTCATCTTGGAAAAAACTGCTTTTTGTACCAAGCCACAGATATATATATATATATATCATATATATATATATATATATATATATATATATATATATATATATATACACATATATATATATATATATATATATATATATATATATATATATATATATACATACATATATATTTATCTATTTATTTATTTATTTACATAACCTCCTTAATGTCCGTTCTTACAAAGGGAGTATGAAATTTCCCGTTCAAAAGTGGGAATCAGAAAAATGGGCCCCGTAAGCTAAAGGTTAAAACACAGTAACCCCATTTCCCCCCGAATAATTCAACAAATTCAAAATTATTTGCGTTTCCCTTGAAGAATGAAAAACATACCCGAGTCAAAATTTTCTGTCACTGAGTAAAATTGCTTTAAAAAAAATCTCTCAATCCAAGCCGACAATCATTGTAAAAACTTTCTCCGTAGGTTAATACCAAGCTGAGTGAATCCAATAGATTTACTACCCACCATATAGAATATAAGAAATTTTTTTATCTTATTAATAGTCTGGTATTTTCCAGGTTTTCCGTGGAGACATTAGAGGCATAAATTCTAGATTGCGACATTATAAGCGCCAACGTTTCCTTTTATTTCCCCCTCGGGGCATATTTATCTATTTTATACCATATTATGGTACCCTTTTCCTACATACACTTCTACTTTCATGTTCCTGAGTGATGACATCACATACGGCGAGAGTATTTAAGGAATGAGTTCAAGGAAGAAGAGAGGTTTTGCATAAAGCGAAGCTCTGGGCAAAGCTCTTAAGAGTTTCCTGTGATCGTGCCGGTCACTTTCTGTTAGTTGGAAGTTTTCCTTCCCTCGGTGAGCTGTTATTGCAGCTTAGAAAGTGGTAGAGAGGAAAAGAGTTTGCCGCCATCGTTGGCTCCCTCTTCGTTGTTATAGAATAAAGTTGTATGTTTTGAAGTATAGTGATTCTAAAGAAAGTTTTATTGTTAATAACTTGCAAAGTACCGAATAAATAATTTATATAAGTTTAATACACAAGTGCGTAAACTTATCAGCTTAGCTAACTATCGTTTTTTAACATTAATATTAATTCTAATGGGAAATAATTATTCTACCTGAATAATAATAAATGCTATAGTTAGTTCATGTAAAAATGTTCTATAATCAACAAACTAAAATCAAATTCAATCTATGTGGCAGGACTGCATGGTTTTCAAACGATGCATTCTGTAACGACTCCCATACAATAGCGAATATTTTGAGCGAGGAAATTCCGGGAAGACCAACCAACGCGCGGTTTGTGCACATAATCGATTTAGACAGCTGGAGACAGACAGTCTTGGCGACATAAAGGCCGGAAGTGATACGCGGAACAGTTCGCCAGCTACATAAAGGAAGTTGCCACTGCAGGCGCCTAGTCGTCTGGGAACGTAACTAAATAAAGAAAGGCGGCGTTTTCCAGACCTTTCGAGAACGTTCAGCAGCGGTATATAGAGTCGCCGAACGCGTATTCGTGGCTTGCTGAGCGTCAGTGATTAAGTTATTCAGAGTGACGCTGGAGCCGGATACAAGGAGATACTGTCGGGACTAGATAGACTTGAATGAGTGCAGCGACAACTCAAGTCTGACCTTACTCGTAGATGCCGTGAACCCACGAATTTAATTAGAGACCAGGGGCCATTAACAACACCATCATCACGATCATCATCAACAACAACAACGAATGAACTAACAAATTTATAATTTACAAGAAACTTGTGGAAAACGCATAACAGGGACGCGCGGCTTCTTAATATCCACAATAAAAAAAAATTAATGGATAGCAACTTAGTTTCGAACTAAGAATTTGGAATTCCTGTGAATTGTCCCTAGCGATAGTAACATCTAATGCTCCTCGGCCTGTTAAATATTGTTAGTTCGAACTTACAGTACTGCAACAGGCCGAGTAGACATCCTTTAGTTTTTATTATGGGTATTAAAAAAGTGTGCGTTCCTGGTATAACAAAGCTGTATTATAATGTAACTTAATTTTTACGACGCATTAGCCTCGACGGTAATGACGGGGTTGATAACTCGGCGAAAGAGGATTCTATTGGAAAAAATCTCCGAGAAAAACTTGGAGAATTCCTCCGAATCATAATTGGTATCACAGAGCTTGCTCCTAGAGGCGCTTTGAACTTTGGGGGTGCTAGAGATTTGCAGACTGCCACCTCTAGGTCCGCCATTAGGCACCTGAAGCGAGGGCGCGAGGTTCTTCCAGCGTTCAGCAAGGGCAATATAGAGAAGGCCTCTCCCGGTCATCACCTTACCTGTGCGAGGTTGACTATGGATGATTTTTATGTTGATACTCTGATGATTCTCGATTTTATGAGGGTGCAGGGGTTTGTGGACTTGGTCTAGCTGGGGCTAGACACAACACAACAGATGTATTAGTGTTACACTCAAAATGAAACTGCTTTTATAATAAACTAGAAGGTAACCCGTCATTCTGACGTCATAATACTGATAATGACGTCATAATGGAAAAAGTATATGAAAGTTAAAAATATCCCGAATTATCTAACAATATTGCATTTAATCCACACCTTGTAAAAGCAAACCCTTTCATTATTTTTATTTATTTAGTTTTTCATGTGATTGGAGTAGTAGATTGCCATCCAACCCGTCATTTTGACGTCATAATACTTATAATGACGTCATAATGGAAAAAGTATATAAAAAGTAAAAAATATCCCGAATTATCTAACCATATTGCATTTAATCCACACCTTGTAAAAGCAAACTCTTTCATTATTTTTATTTATTTAGTTTTCATGCGATTGGAGTAGTAGACTGCCATTCAGTTTTTTACAGCTCACTACGCGATATGAATACTTGAGCTACTTGATTCTTTCGCATTCAAGTTTGTTTACTTTCAGAATTCATCGCAAAAGTAAACAGATTTTTAAAAACTGTTAAATATACAGCTAAAAACATCCGATTTTTTTAGTTCTGAATGTTTTATAGAAAAATAGGCTGAACAAACGTGATTTGATGGAGAAGATATTAGTTTTTAGGTAAGAAAAAATTCTGATCCACATCTAAATTGAAATTAAGCCTAACCGGCATTTTGTTTACTGAGGGCTTCAATTAAAACATGAGTACAGCCCGGAAGTGTTATACAGAGACAAGGGCTATTATATATATAATTTGAAGAAGCACGAATTTAAAGTGAAAAAACTACAAAACACTATATCTATTGAACAAGGTAAGGAAGAGAAATTTAAGCGTCCAAGATCGGTTTTAAGCGCACACAGCAGCCGGTGTAGGGAAGGGAAAGCTCTCACCGGTTCCAGCCAACATTCTCCTAACAATCTCCCTTCGAATCCAATTTAGAATACCTCACGATGAAATTTTCATTCAGCAGCACGGAATATATTACCCAGAAATGTTTATGCTATTAGCTACTCAAATAAAAATAAATTACCAGGAATGTCTGGCAATGCGCCATTCGGAAGAAGAAAAATTTATAAAGAATGATAAAAAATGGCTATACCGAAACAATGATATTTTTTTTCCTCTGCGCGCTTTGTTTGAGCAAATCTTGGCGGTCGTTTACATCTCAGAGTTCAAACAAAGTCTCGGTCGCAGTGCCCGACCACACTCATGCCACTCTCATTTCCATGTAGTTGTGAGCATTTAATTTTAAGAGTTTTATGTGTATGATATTTTGTGACATTGCCCTTTTGTTTGATATTGGGATAAGGCCAAAGTGCTGACTATTACGTCCAAATTTCATTAAACGCGTTGCACAAGGAACAATAGAGTTCTTAACTTCAAATAAAATTAATTAAAAATAGCATAAAATTCGATTCACATAGCCTTCAACATCCGATAGTGGTTAATGTTACTTCTGCGGAGTGGTCCTATTTGACTTTAAAGCTTCAAAAATTTAAATGAAACTTCACTCTTAATTTACTTATTTTTAAGCAAATAGCTAGAATATTTTGACAAAATCTATGATATAAAATTTTAAAGGGCATTTCATTTCATTATTTACTGTTTAAAATTTATAAACCCGCGCGTACTATCATAATTCATCTAATCAGTTAAAATATTCTCGTAATCCGGGGTCGAACCCGGAAACTCCTGATGACCGAAAGGATTTTTTATTATTTGGGGAGAGTAATATCATTTTTAGGATGGATTTACATTCATTTAAGGTATCCGACTACGTTTAAAACGTCGATTTTGACGAAAATTCTGAAATTTATTTTATTCCTTTTTTTTTAAAGATGATCAATTTATGTTTCTAAATCTGCCTTTTATTTTTTCGATACGATCATTAGAAATGAAATTACAGCGATTTAAAGGTTAGCAGCAACTATGAATTTCAATACAAGTTGAAAACTTTAATCGTGTTTTCTGAAGAACTTATTTTTCATCAAAAATATAAACCACTCTTGTGATAGCTCAAAATCTAATCATTATATGTATATGAATTTTTTCACGTATGTTTTCCATAATAATAAGAATGTAATGGATAACAGATTTGGTTCTAGGTATATTATTTGTTTATTTATACCTACATTTATAAAAAATTTCATGAAAAAATTACTAAAATTTTGCATGTAATTGCATATAATGACATGCATTTTTTTAGATTATAAGATATCGATTAGCTTGTAGGTCATTACACTTAGAAGGTACTTACGTACATATGACAAAAAAGTTTATGTTATATGCATAATATTTTTTTTAGAGCTAGAGCCGTTTTTGTAAAAAAAATTGCTATATTTCGACCCAATTTCCTCAATTTTCTAAAAATTGCATAGTTAAGTGTCTATATTTTCATAATTTTCGAGTTTTGGTGTTATATTCCTTAGGAAAATAAGATAGAAATTTTCTCAAGTACAGTTTAAAAAAAAAAAAAAAAAAAGGGAGGGGGGGGGGCTCCGAACGTAGTCGGATACCTTAAACTGTAAATTTTGTAAAGCATTGGGCCGTTTGCTTCTCAAGTTGCTCTCAGACATATAGGAATTTTTTTTTATGCCTGTACGTCATATGATTCCCTAAGATCTCGCCATCTTGACACCGAGTGTATGCGGCACTCAACTAAGGACCAATCGTCGCGACATTGGCGGCTCCAGGGAGGGCAATTGCCCTCCCCCCCCAAAAAAAAAAGCTCGGTGTATTTTTTTCCATAGCCTAAAATTATATAATCGTAGACCTAATACTCAATGAGTTTAAATTTAAAATGAGACGAAGTTTATTTCTTATATATACATACACACACACACACACACACACACACACACACACACATATATATATATATATATATATATATACATATACAGTGCTAGATCTCTAGAAATAGAGGTGCCGGAACGGTAACCTTCCGGGGTGTGTGGGGGGTATTCCAAATTATTTCTATCTTATTTTCCTAAAGAGAGGTACCGGAACGCCGTTCCGGCGAGTTCCGCCTCAAATCTAGACCTGTATATATATATATATATATATATATATATATATATATATATATATATATATATATATATATATATATATATATATATATATATGTATGTGTATGTGTGTGTGTGTGTGTGTGGATGGATGTATATATATATATATATATATATATATATATATATATATATAACCCTAAGAGCCGACGTTGCCCCCCTCCCCCCCAATAAAAAACTCTGGACTGGAGCCACCACTGCGTCGCGACGGCAACTCCCTAGCTTTCAAGGTCCGCAGGGTGCCTGCGCGCCTAATAACAATTTTTGCCTCGTAATAATAAATTTCATAAAGGCTCTGAGAGATATTTACTTTCCGCGTGAAGGCACTAAAAACACTGAAACTTAAAATAATAAACGTATGGACACAGACCATTTGTTAAAAATCTGGCCTAAATACTACTGGCTTTTTTTTTCAGTAGAAGGAGAACTTTTGCTTCCGTCCATGTAAAATAACAGTTTCTAAATATGGTAGTTTGCTTTGCATCATGTTGTGGTTGAAAAGATCTTATTTTTCGAAGATAAATTTAGGCCAGGAGTTACAAAAGATGACCGCTGTGTTAGTAAGCCAACTACCAACTTTTGAAGATCATGATTTTTTTTCTTGCTTAGTGAAAAAACCTCGAAGTGAAATTATTTGTTTTATAGGAGTTACGATTTCATGTTCTAGATAAGTTCTTAAAGAACTGTCTCGAGAAAGTGTTCACGTATTGTAAACAAAAAATTGGTTAACATTGACCATTTGAGAAAAAGTTAGGCGGAGTATAAAAGTAAGCAGTAAACAAAAGTTGCGTGCAAGCCGGAACAAAATGCTGTAGAAAGAAAATAAAAGTTAATTCAACTTGCGTTACGTTTACTAGTTATAAATAGTAAGGTGATGGATACTCTGCAAGCAGGTGACAGATTTATATTTGAACACACCATTGATTTCGGGAATTAAATGCTACTATTTTTATACCGGTATTAGTTAAAGATATTTGTCGAACTTCCTCTTCAAAAAAATGTTTGGAAAATTCATAAATATTTGACTCTTAAGACTTTGCGTGACTAATGGTAATCAACAAAGGACGATAAGTCTCATCAAGCAATGAGCTTAGAGGGATTCTGTGATTTACCGAAATTATTGAAACATTGATAAAGTGGAATGCAACAATAATCGATGACAAAAGCCTCTTCGTGTCACTATCGTGAAAGACGCGGCGACGAAATTCTGAGATCGATTCGAGTGTATTCGTCGGATTAGATGTCACGTTTATGAAGATCGTGTTCGTTAAATGTGTGAATCGAAAATCTAACAGTAGAGGGCTTCTGTTAGACAATATCTAAAGGACGAGCTCTTTAGTTATTTATGATGGTGTAAATTGCCACCACCCTCGAAGAAAGTAAAAAAAAAAATAATCGTCTTGCTTGATAGATCTTCACCAAAACTAAACTAAATTAAAAATTCCTAGAAAATCACTTTCAATAATTCAAAAATAACGTATTTGATTAGCAAGACTCTCTGGAAAAGTCAAAGGTTTAAATTTTTGACTTCGAGAGAGCGACTCAAAAAAAAAGTCTTGTGTGATTGGAATATAGACAAAATGTATCTGTATTATAAGACCGAAAGCTGTCCTAACAGTTTATGATGGTTAGAAGAGGACGAGTGTATACTTAAGCGTACCAGTACTCAAAAATTGATTGAAACTGTTGGTAAATCTATTCTGTCAACCAAATATTTCAAATGAAAGCTATTGCCTTGTTCAGACTAAATTAACTTGGCGCCACCAAAGTCAAGAGTTTAGAAATTGGTCCTATAACGTAATATAATGAACCAGTATTTATATCTACGTAACTTAAGGATACAATTAAAGGATGTATGAGAAAATTCAGGTGAAAACATCTGTTCCACAAATGCTCCAATTCAGTGCTCACACCAGTTAAATAACTTAACGTTAACTGAAGATCTCCACTCCTCCGCACAAATAATAATACACAATTCCTGCACGTGATGCAATTCTATCTTCCTACCTAATGCTTGTTTTTGCTTCAATTTACCCTCTCCGGGAACCGTTGGATCTATTAGTATCTTCAACTGGTTACAAACCCGTCGGACGGGTTTGTAACCAGTTGCGCCGTGTGCGTGGCTCCATTCTGTTACATAGGTTACGACTCATCACGGACTGGTTTGTGATTGGAGTCGGTAATCAGTTTCTTTTGAGTTGCTCCGTGTGCAGACGGCCTAACTGTACAGGTTGTTAGGAAAAAGTTGCCTAGAGAAAGGCTACAGGAAAACGTGCATAACAAAAACCTGGTTCAGATACCAATTAAACACTTACAACGTATTTGACAGGTACATACGAGTTATTCTGCGGATGTCTACTGTGCGTTAGTGATTTATTTTACTTTAAATCGCCAGGATTGAGGTCCGTTATGGAGGACAGTGCGTTTTGCTGCAGCACGTTCATTATAGCATAGTGTGGTATCTTTTTAATTTAATTGTGTGGATATTCATCAAGTATGCATTGTATTTAGGCGCTTTAGATGCTTGTAGGGGCGCGGTGGCCCAGTTGGCAAGAGAAGAGGGCCAGTGATCTGAACGTCTCTAGTTCAATGCTCGTCACTGACAAATCCACCTTTTCTATACCACCTTTTATATACCCATCAATTTTATATACCATGTTTTTAAATTTTCTGTTGAATCATATAAACTTGACAATTCTATGTATTAATAAATACTTTTTAAAATTTTTTTGATGAATTACCCCATCAACTTGAAAGAAAATGAATTTAATTGGAAATTAACTTACATTTAACTTTTCGTTCCCGTTCCGCCCGATAGATGGCTGCACCAGTCTACAAAACAAAATTAACTGAAAATAACTGAAAATTAATTTAATTCTGCTTAAAGATGGCTAAAAGTATTAAAAAAATCTATTGTCATCGTGTTCTGAGCTATCCTAAAAGTGTGAAATGTCTGGCTAGTCGGGAAGTTAGTTAAAAATTGATTGCAAGATTTTTAAGGAACAAACACACAAACAAACAAGAAAGCGAGTTAATAAAAACATGGTAATAAAATGAACTAAACTTTTACTTTCTTATGAGGCTGAAAACAAATGTGTGCAGTGTTTTTGTTAAAATCTATTAACCCTTTTTTTTTATCCAACTGGATCAGTGGTGGTGGTGGTGGGTGTGCGGGGGGGGGGGGGGGGGGGTAATGCGCAATCTTACCAGGCATCTGGATCCAAAATATGATAGGGAGGGGGTACCTAATCATCTCTCTGGCCCATCAATTAATCCCAAGGAGGATATGTGCCATCGATGTTTCCTTGACAACTCCCGTTAGACATTTCTAGCAGGGCACTTCCCCGATTCTTGATTATTGTGGCCAGGGTATCGCTCTGAGTTAAATCAAGGCAGTGCTTAATCACAACAGCAGGAATAGCTGAAATATTTAGCTCTGCGCAATAACGTAACGAATCGTTCCCAGCTCTCTGAGTAATTACGATTGCCATTATAGTTGTGAATTATATATATATGTAACATGGTTCTGCTATGTTTGTGATAATCAGTCTTATCTTAATTCCTTTTCGATCTGAGAGAGCTACAAGGACGACTGGCAACCTGCGTTATATTCAAGTTCATTGGAAAATGTGAAGTGCTTGGTTATTGATTAAATAAAATGGCGAGGCCGAAATTTTGCTGTTCATAAAGAAGTAGTTCTTATGTATGTCAGGTTAATAAATGATAAATGAAGGACCTGACGCAAGGATTTTAAACTTAATATTAGAGTATATAATTGAATCGATGGAAACTATTCAATTTTAAAAAGAAGCCCTAGAGATTTCAGTTTCTTTGAATAACATTCCTTTTAACTTATTATATTAACCATATTAATATTCGAACCTAGTATTATTCTCATCTTATTAAAAAAAACCTTTTATACAGCATAGACACATTAATTATTAAATTTCAAAGCTTAGTTTTTAAATAATTAATATTTTCTGTTAGCTATTTTTGATACATTTAATCAGACAGAAATATATATTATCGAAGATTTGTGTAATGTTGAAAAACAGAAGAACTTTTGACTCTTTATCCTAATTAAATTATCATTACGAACTATATATATAATATTTTTCTGTAATTAGTAAAATGAAAAGCTAATGGATGAAATTAAATATAAGGAATCCCTTTATTTAACGAAAATTACCTTGGATGGAAAACTAATTAAAAGGAAATTTCTCATCGAGTTCTAATTTAAAATTGAAACATAATACTAAGAAAAGTTTTTCAGCAAATAATCATATTTCATTTTATCGCAGAACAGATAATTTAAGATAAAAAAATATGCCATAGTTAATAACATTTTAATAGGGTTTTATAAGAATGCTCTTTAAATAACTTTTCAGAAATTTTAATGCTTTATTTTTTTCTTTCAAAATTTCCTCCGTTTGCGTTCATATTAATTTATCTATCTACCTAAAACTTTGCAAAAATGTTAACTAAATTCATTTTAATAAAATGTAATTTATAAAATTTTCATTTTTAATTTTTTTCCTTATTCCAAAACATAAAAAAAACTGTTGTACTGTAATTTATTTTTCAGAGGAAATTATTTCTCTCTTGATTAAAATTTCTAACTCTTTTTACAATTTGATGGATCAAAGGCAAGTGAAGCAAGTCACATTTTGGCACAATCGGGCCCAGTCGGTTTTTTTTATTATTTATTTATTTATTTATTTTTTAAATCTCGAGTGTATTCTGAAGTTTAAGGCAAAAAACCCTTCGGCCCGTCATGAGGCCGAAGTCATAATATAATATGTAGGTGCAAAATGTTTGTTTCATTAAAAAAATTCGTTTTTCTTCCTAGGTTTTTGGTTTAACCACCTAAAACATCACCATGCTTTTCCTAATACAATGGAGCCGAAAGAAAAACAGTTTCGAGACACATGTACGAGTAGAATCCACAATTTAAGATTTCACTATAGTTCAATTGTCTCAAGAGTCATTTTTTGTTACTTGCACCCTTTTTCTTTTTGATCCACCCAGTTGTTGGGACCAACTTACAAAATTAAAGTTTTTTAAGTAATGGGCCGTCATCAGTCAGGCATTGGTCAAATGGGAATACAAAAGAGTTTGTTTAATTAAAATTCTTGAATATATATGGACGACACAGCTATTTACAATGGAGGTTAATATACATTGCGTCTTAACACTTCTTAAGAGTAATTTCTTTAAAGAAACCACCGTCGTTTTAGCATTATACACCTAACAGACCGGAACTGTGCCCACTTCCGGTCTCGTCTGTCGCCAAAGTCATAGCGCGCTCAAATTCAAGGCAAGGAGAATATATATATATATATATATATATATATATATATATATATATATATATATATATATATATAAATATATATATATATATATATATATATATATATATATATATATATATATATATATATATATATATATATATATATGTATATATATATATAGTTATATATATAGTTATATATATATATATATATATATATATATATATGCTCTCTTCTGGAGTTGTGGCAATGCTTCAGCAGCAGCTAGACGTCATACAGGCGAATAAATGATTGAAAGTCGAGGTGGGGGAAAAGGCCGATTACTACATTTATAATATATTTTATCTTTGATGCAACAAAAGATGACTTCTTATTTCAGATATATATATCAGCTGATGAAGTTTATCCCAAAATATCTTTTTTAAACATATCACGATCTTTTTTAATGATATGTTTATCTCAAAGCTCAATAACTTCGTTCTGAGGCTCGCTCGAGCAAGCATCTACTTAATAAGCATAACTTATCGTAAACCATTGAAACAAAATCGTAAATCATTAAAATGAATACCATTCAATTTCACAAGAATAATTGTAAAGTATTTTCGGATTCATAGGAATCCACCCTATATTCTGATGCAGCAAAGTTCTTCCTGTGCCTACCCCAGACGGCAATCCCAAAAATGAGTCATACATGAAATATTACTCGTCTGAAAGATGAAGGTCTAAGTCTTCCGAAAGAATTGATTACAAAACTTATGGATTATTCTGATCTGTGATGACATGAAGTTTTTTTTTATCTACCCGGGTGTTATGTATAGGTTCTTTCCAAACAAAATAATTTGATACTCGCTACTTCTCTAGAAATATTGAGAGGTTTTGTCGTGTGTGTGTTTTCTATTGACCTTAAAAGAAACCTTTAGTCGTGACTAAAATTGATGCAATGCAGAAAATGTAATTGCATAAATTAAAGGTGCGCTCGCGGGTATTTGAAAAACTTCGTGAAAATTTATCAGAACTTTGTTGCAAAACAGTGAGAAGTTTTATTCTACACACATCTTAATATATCTACATAAGTATATGTATGTCAGATTTTTGAATCCAGCCATTCGTTTCTCAAACTAATAACTATGCACAACCCGAAGAGGTAATAGAACACTTGAGAAGTCCAGGGAGAGATTTTTTACAATAACATGCGTGTGGTCTTGGCTTATTTCTTTTTTCTTGTCCTACAAAGGTTCATTCTGGATTTCTTTCTCAGTTTTTTCGTTTGACGTCATTCTGTCAAGATGACGTGACTAACACCTCTTTTGAATAAAGCCGAAGATCACATAATCACCAATGATGAAGGATTATCTACGGGAAGTATAAATGACGAGAGTAGTGCAGTTAGAAGTTTAATTCAGTTCAGCTTTGAGAAGAAAGTACGTTTTCAGTAGTAGAGCTTTATGGAAGGGGAGTACGGCTAAAAGCGGATCAACGCCTATAGTGCAGACATAGTTGGCAATGAAAGTAGTCAGTGAGGCGAGTTCGGCTATAAATTTGACAACACGTGTGAGTATCTGGGTTTTTAAACGTTAGCTTAATAGGTTATGTGTGTTAATGAGAGCAAGGCACTCTAAGCATGTGTATCTTAAGGAAGACTTAAGAATAAAGCCTGTTTTTAATTAAAACGGCCGATCAGTAAAGCCTCATTAGCCCTGACGTTAGGTTTAAAAGCCTGAGGTCGTAGAGCTTTAAAAACCGGAACAGTACACATGTCGAGATTACAGTTCAGTCATAACTGTTATTTAAGAGCAGCGAGACTACATGGAAACAATGATATGTGTCGTGACCATCTTTCTTTCTCACCGGTTCACTTAGGTTCTTTTCTATGGCAGAGGGACAAATGAGGTAGTGCAATAACGAGTCTCTCTTAACGACACGATTTATTTACAGTTGAACATTTAATATAACAAGTACAAACAACTCTGTTCTGCTTACAGAACTAATTAATTCACTGGAGGCGAGACGAGCCTGCTCTATCTAGCCAGGCCTCCTGAAACTACTCTCAGAGACGCTCTCTCTGTCCCTATTCTAATTACCGAATAATTACTAGCCAGAGGCGAGACGAGCCTGCCTGTATCCCGCCAGACCTCTGATTCCTAGCATAGACGCTCTCCTTCTGTCTGTTTCTTACTTATTGACTCCCCACGATCCCAAGCACCCTCTTGGGTTCAACGCCCCCGCAGCCAATCCTCTGATTGGTAGAGGGGTGGGGAATGACGGGGTACAACATTTTCACTTTATCTAGCGCTCGTTTTCAAACTTACACTACAATATGCTTTCGACAAAAGTTTGGAAAACAGACGTGGAAATAAGTTCCCATTCTATCCGTCCGTGTGATGGCCGAATGGAATAGCGCGCTCCATTCTTTTCCCAAGTCTGTGGGGTCGAGTCCCACCGTTAGCATGAATAGTTGTAGTTACCCGATATCGTCTCTAATACTGCGAAGACCTTGCAAAACAAAGATCGACAATACGCTTTCAACCAATCAACCAAACCATTTTGCCAGTAAGTCCACGGCGAACTGAATACAATATGTTATAGATCTATGTTCTGAACTTCGTATTTTGTGCCAGGATTTATCCCATAGGGGCTCTATGAGATACCAACAGGATCAGCTAATTAAACAGGGACAACCCCCTTTGCTGATACCAACAGGGGTCATGGCTTGCTTTCTGATCACAACTAAAAATATTTTCAACTCAAACATTCTTCTTTTTTTTCTGTCGATAAAGATTTGTAAGATTTAGGAAAAGAAACCTTTTTAAAGCTATTTAAGAAGACATTCTGTTCATTGATGTAGAAAAGAACTTCTAAAACTTCAATTCCCCTCTTCCCACGCACTCTCTCTGTCTCTCGCGTGCCCCCAAAGCTGATATCGATTCCTTCTACGCCAGTTTGTTAAGTCACGTTCAAATATACATATGCGAATTCTTCTACCGTGACAAGCCTACGCTCTAAAATTAAGTTTTTGTTCTCACGTTGGAATTTATGCTCGTGTATATATATACCGGGTGGCCATAATTAAACTGACAGTGCTCACAGTGTTCTGTAGCGCGATCTATGTGCGAGAATGGCGCCACATTTTGTAGGAAGATTAAACAAGACGGGGGACGAAGGATTCCGCGAAAAAATAAATTAGTTCCAAAAGTCACCGCTAGGGGAATATTTGGCGCTGTGTAATAGAAAATAGAGTGTTTCCGGTCCTGTCGGGGTAATGTTCTCATAGAAGAATGGACCTACGATAAATTCCGCTGTGAACCCACACCAAACAGTTACCTTTGGTGAATGTAAGGGAATTTCTGTGACTGCATGTGGTGATTTGTCATCCCAAATTCGGCAGTTCTGGGTATTCACAGTTCCATGCAGGTAAAAGTGGGCCTCGTCTCCCCATAAGATTTTCCACGGCCAAGCATCATCCACCTCCATTCTGGCAAGAAAGGTGAGAGCAAAAGTCAATCGCTTATCATGGTCGGGGTACAGTAACTCCTGTACACGGCTGATCTTGTACGGATAGAAGTTGATAATCTTTCGTAAGATTTTCCATACCGTACTGTAAGGCATATCCATATTCCGAGCTAATCCACGAGAGCTAGAGGTGGCAGCAATATTGTCTGGTCCTCTGTCGACAATCGCCGTGGCAACTGCTTCGATTGTATCCTGTGGTACAAGTTTTCGTCCTCTGCCTGAATGAACCTTCAGAGAACCTGTTTTCTCAAACGTCGCAACCATTGCTTTTAGCCCATTAACTGACACAGGACCGCTACCTTTACGCATTTTTTTGTGCGTTCTAAAAGCACGAAGAGCGGCTGACGCGTTGCACTGGTTGAGGTAAAAGAATTTGACCAGTAACGCACGCTCGACTAAAGAAGGAGACATTGCACATAAACTTTCAATCCGATTGATTCGAAACGTAACACATTGCCTTTTAAAACCCAAGCAGCTGGCACTGTGCCAATGGATGTAACGTGAAATTTGAATAAAGAACTTCTTCTTCTGCTCAGCGTACGTGATATTGCAGATCACGAGACTTTATCGGTGTTTATGTAGATTTTACGCTTTTTTAAAAGTGTTGCCATATTGCACTTGAACTAAATAAGAAAATGTGCATAATAAAAGGTAATTTTATTCCGTATTAATTTGCATTTGTTAACACTCTATTTTCTATTACACAGAGCCAAATATTCCCCTAGCGGTGACTTTTGGAACTAATTTATTTTTTCGCGGAATCCTTCGTCCCCCGTCTTGTTTAATTTTCCTACAAAATGTGGCGTCATTCTCGCAAATAGATCGCGCTACAGAACACTGTGAGCACTGTCAGTTTAATTATGGCCACCCGGTATATCCGAATTACTTCTGACGAAGTAATGACAGAACGCGTAATATGTGACCAATATTTTTCTTCTTTCTACATGTTATGAGCTAGTTCTGATTAAGGAAAAATCAATTTTTTTTCATTATTTATTGTCGTGGAAATCTGTAATATTAATTTAAATAAGTCCGAATTAATTTTGGCAAAGTTATGTCAAAACAGGTGATATATGACCAATGGTTTCTTCGTTGTAGACGTTATCATCTGATAGTTCAATCCATCTATTTGTGTTATTCATAATTCAAGAATGGTAATTCGCAATCCCAAATTATTTTAAGAAGTTATTTCTCTGTAGTACCAAACAAAGAATGCATTGAGTGACAAGTTTACCTCTTTTGTTACACTTTTATTTCCTTTACTTCAGCTTTGAGACACGTTACTGAATAACCGTTTATTCGAAGATAATGAAATAATTTTTCAGAAAATAAAAGGTTCCTCTTTAAGTCGATAGATGGCAGTAATGAAGTTTGAAATAAATAGATTTTTTTTTATTTACAACTAAGCTTAATGAAGGACATTATGAAATATAATGGAATTCCGAAATTCCTTACCTGATGTTAAGAAGACTCAATTTATTCTGTTTCGATCTATTTCATATCTACCCTATTCTTATAAAAATAGCTTTATTGTGCGCCATTTTCATTTCACTGAGTTGAATTTTTAGTGGAATCATAGTTTTAAAACTTAGATGAATCACCACCCGTGATTTTATTCACATATAACCTTAAATGGCATAAACTTCGTAATCTCATTTTCTCATTGTATCACAGGATTCAATTATTTTAGATAAAACAATTTAATAGAATAAATTTAGTAAACCGTGTGAGCATTATATTAAAATAACTGTGGGCTGAAACCTGTGTATCTGAGACAAAACACGAGAGACAAGTTCTCTCTTTTGACGCATATACATATTTGTTTATTTCCCATGGAAGGAAACACTTTAGCAAAACGCTTACAGGATGAAAAATTTATTTTATTTTGTCGATCAAGAAGCATGCTGCATATACGTATTTGCGTGGGAAATAGTTCTTTCCTTTCTGTAAAATTCACGTGTAAATTCTCGATAGCAGATTAATCGCCCACGCTGTTCATATCCATTTTAAATAAATATAAAACGAACTGTGCGGCGCTTTTAAAGTTTAAAAATGTAGGAACTGTTTTACTGTACGTTGAAAGTCTCGATATGTTCAAAGGCGCGAGAGTTTTGTTTAGAGCTTTTAGAGTTAAAACAAATTCAGTTTCCACCTACGCATGCTTACGCAAGTCTAGGAACGAAAAACCGCAACATGTGTATTCAAAATTTACCTGTAAATATTTTCTACGATTATGTATTGAGAATAAGAAATCGGGCTCGGGGTGGCCATGCAGTAACGTGCTGGCTTTCGGTACTCGGATCGAATACCTCCGTGTCTAGGCCGGATATGAGTACGTAAAATCTGTAGACATGAAAGTCCTTCTATTCCCCCCCTCTCTCTGTATATATATATATATATATATATATATATATATATATATATATATATATATATATATATATATATGCATATATATATATGTAGGAACTCGATCTCGGGCGAGTCCCTACTTTTTGTAGAAACTGGGGTCGGCGTCTAGGGGTTGTTGTTCTCAGTCTTATAGAAACCTTTCCGCTTACTGCACGGCGGAACTAGACTCTCTTATACTCAGAGTAAGACAGTACTCAACTAAAGACAGAGTCACTGCTTAAAACACAAACACTATATATTGACACTTATCGACTATTTACAGTTGTAGAAATACGTTGCATATAAAATTACATGTCAGGCCGCACCAGGCCTCCACAATCAGAATGGGTTAAAGTATCCGGCCGTCTGCCGCGATAGGGTTCACTAAGCCGCCGTCTGCTGCTTATCAGGAGCCAACGTCATGCCCCCGTCGAGACTGTCTCTCCCGCCGCAGCTCGTCTGCTGCTTTCGGCACCTCTTACCAGGTCGGGACCCAATCTCAGTCTCGCTCAAATACATTTCTCCCAGTTCATCTCTCGAAAACCTAATAGCGCTGTCGTACACGGCGACATATGGCTCATAGCTGGAGCCCTGGGATAATGCAATTCCCATATATATATATATATATATATATATATATATATATATATATATATATATATATATATATATATATATATATATATATATATATATATATATATATATATATATATATAGATATTTATATATATATATATATATATATATATATATATATATATATATATATATATTTATATATTTATATATATTTATTTATATATTTATATATATATATATATATATATATATATATATATGTACATACATACACACATATATATATATATACATATATAAAACAGTTTCGTGACTGACTGACTCACTGACATACAACGCACAGATCAAACCGCTGGACCTAAATGGCTGAAATTTTGCATGGCGATTCTTCTTATAGTGTAGGGGTGCAATAAGAAAGATTTTTGAATAATTCTTCTTAGATATTGTTAAATTAAATTTTTAAGCTGTTTTAGTAACTTTTTAAAGTTTGCATTCAAAATAATAATTTGGGAGTTATAAAATTTATATCACGAGAAAGATCGTAAAAATTCCTTTAAAATGAGATCTTTTTCTAATCTTTATCTCCTTTTTCTGATTTTTGGTGAATTTTTAAAGATTCATTTTTAGAATTTAATTTATTAAATGCTGATCACGTGATTTCTTTTTCTGGTACAATAAATAAATTTATCGCCACGTGCATAACAACTAAATAGAGAAAAAAAATTTCTTACTAATGCGGCAGACGATTGGACATTATCCAAAAAAATATTAAAATTCAGTAAAAGATATTATGTTCCTGAAACTGTTCTATATTAACTGTACTATATTCTTTAATATGTCTTCTTACATTTAATTTGAATAGTTTTTTCTACATTATTTTGTCTATAAAAATATCTCTTACGATTTTTTAGAAATATATTTTTTTGTTTTTTTTCACATCAATTGCATACACTGAGCATCGTATTTATTATATATATATATATATATATATATATATATATATATATATATATATATATATATACATATATATACTAGCTGTACCCGTCCCGGCGTTGCTCGGGTAATGTAATTACCAATTTTTTAGTAGCCTTAACCCTTTGTTAATGGGCGTCGCTGTCATCCTTTTCCTCACCACGATACATTATTTTACCCATATGAATTTAATCCTTTCTGACACATTTTGGCAAAATTTTTGACATAGGATTACTAATCGAATATCACTGCAATAGTAATCGATTTCCTTGAAAGCGAATATATCACATACTCCACATGCTGAAATTCTTTGAAATCTTCATAGATTTTTTCCACAAATACACCACAAATTATATGATATTAACTAAGTGCTGGCCAAAAAAATTACGGCATTACTAAATGTGATTTTTTAATCGATTATCACTGCAATAGTAATCGATTTCCTTTAACCACCGAATCCCTCATAGAAAACAAACGCCCCAACACATCACGTGCATGACGTCGAAAAACTGGTTTTTCTCCTATTTTACCTTCGTCCGGAAATGAAGAACGAAATCTCCAAAATGAGATTTCTCGCAAGAGTTTCCGAATCATAAAATAAATTATTAAAAAATAACTACAATTTGTAAATTAATTTTGGTTCTGGCTTTCGAAACTGTGATGTCTAGGGTCTCTGAGATAAAAATTTCGTAAAAATGTAACGACATTTACGTATCGATTCGACAATTTGGAAAAAAGGGTCACGGACAAAATCGCGTTTTTTTCTGAAAAACGGGTGCGTACAGGCGATCGAAAAAAAATCACAATTAATCGATAAATTAAGACAGACAATTTTAATTGTGATTTCCGTATAGTGTCATCTTTCCCGTATAGGCTCGTCCGAAAAAAAAAATTCTTGGACGGATACGTTAGGATTTACGGGGCTTTTACTCGTCCGGGAGCTCCAAATCGCGACTAAATATTTAATTACGGAAAATCTAATTAAAAAATCGAAAAAAGGGCTTCGAGGTGCATAATGAGACCTCGGGAGGCATCTTCGTGTCGAATCTCAAGACTGTCCGACCTACCGTCTTTGCGCTGCGCCGCGAGCAGACAAAAACTCGGTCACACACACACACAGACTTTGCCTTTTATATATAAAGATATATATTTGGCATTAATTGCATACATTGACCGTTGTATTTAATTTGAATGTACTCCGTAGCGA
This sequence comes from Dolomedes plantarius, assembly GCA_907164885.2. Lineage (NCBI taxonomy): Eukaryota > Metazoa > Arthropoda > Arachnida > Araneae > Dolomedidae > Dolomedes > Dolomedes plantarius. The sequence goes on from OU015491.1 coordinate 217,379,613, forward strand.
AGTACGGGTTTTCAGCTAGTATATACATATTCATATACATACATATATATAGTGAAGGTGGGAGAGGGTACGATCTCCCCAAATGTCGCCCCTGGGGTAGCTCTCTGAAAATTGAGGTGGCAACTAGCTAAGACGGATTTCGATCCTTGTGGTGCTGATTAAACCAGAACCGCACATTTCAGCCCGAAGCCTGCATGGACCTGTTCTAGAACTTCCAACCAGGGGTCATAAAAATCAACAACAAATAAGGAGTGAAATATGTTCGCTGTTCCGTACCGTAGCAGACCGTTTCGCACTTTAAAATTTCATACGAATCCCAGACGTTCAGAGAAAAACTGAAAATAGCAGGAATCGGAAAAAAAGCGTGTTTTGACGTTTCACAAAGTTCTATTATCTCTGTCTGGGACAGCGGGAATTTTTATCTATCTCGTTGAGCACGTCGTTTTGTGCGAGGCCGTATAGCATTTGAGTTTTCCGGAAAAGAGGATTTATAGTTTTTAGTGAAAAAATTCAACTGGCATTTCTCTCTGTAAGTGGTTTTAAAGTCAGGTTACGTGCTTTTGCAAAGAAGAAGTGCCAGTTGCACGACGCAACTGGTTACAAACCCGTCCGGACGGGTTTGTAACCAGTTGCGTCGTGTGCGTGGCTCCATTCAATTACATAGGTTGCGACTCATCACGGACTGGTTTGTGATTGGAGTCGGTTATCAGTTTCTTTTGAGTTGCTCCGTGTGCAGACGGCCTTAGTTGTAGCTGTTTATTCGCTATCAGGTGGTATGACCAATATATTTACAATAAAATTTTTGATTGTTTAGTTCAAATAAAAATAATGTAAATTTAATCAAAAGGCATTTAGTTTGAGCAGTCATTATAAATAAAATTTTGTAGTTCTAAAAATATATTCTGCTTAAAATACTGATAGGACATAACATGGATATACATGAAGGGATGTTTTTCCTTCGTGTACTTGAAATTGTAACGGCTCCACGTTTCTAATTTTGAGGTCATTAGACTCTAAGTGTATATGTGTATTAGAAAAAAAAAGTTTAAATCCTTAAAACTTCATTATTTACAGAAATATTCGATTACTGCCTAAAATATTTAGTTCATATTGAATGAAACTTCGGAACTGTCGCTTATTATAGCGATCCCGAGGAGTTTAATTCATATCGTATATTATAACGTTCTTATTTCTCTAATGAATATAAATTGTATAATTGTAGTTTTTTAATTTTTTTTCATGAGTTTATAATTTGAATTGTTAAGCGATATGCAAAAAAGTCCTAGCAATAGCTCACCTGTAAAAGCATTTTTTCCTTCATGACGAGGTTAGCGTTGAGAAACAAACTTCTAGCTGATTTCACAATTGTGAAAGTAGTACTATTTCCAAATTGTTTTTCTAGGCTTCTTCGGAAGAATCACCTCAACGTATTCGATGATGTTCTTCTTACTGAGTCTATTTGACTTCTTTTTGTGACCATTAATATCACCTACTTTTATTTCGGTTTAATAATTTCTAATTCGTTCCAAGCTCTTAAAATTAGTGAAAAATATTTTTCTCTCGCATTTTTATTCTGCAATAAATTCTTAGCACATTAAAGAAGGTGCTGAGAAACATGCTTATCAGATCACCTTGTATACTATCCAGATTTTGCATTTATTTTGAATTTTAAAGTTTAAAATTACAATATCCGGCATTTTCATACATAAGACTGAGAAAAAGCCCTTTTCCTACCTACTTAAAATTGTGCGTACTTGTAATTTTTTACTATTTTTTTAATATTCTTAAATATATGCTAAAAGAATCAATGTGAGATGTTTTGTTTTTTAACTATACATATTTTTGGTACCAAATTTATATTGCTTTTAAAGGGATTTTGTAGTATTTATATGTGTTTGTTTCATACTAATTAATATAGTTTTGCAATAAGTTGATGCAAAATTTAAGTTTATTGTTCTAATTTGGATTACCGTACAGACAGACGTATAACATGAATTGTAACATTTCTGTAAACGTTAATGTACTAAATGTACTGCCCTTCTTATTAAAATCACGAAACCAGTTTATCTTGCATAATGATTAGACTTGAATCATTTTTTTAAATGCCTTATACAGTTTTGGACACCCTATTTCAAAAATGAAGGGGGTTTTATTTCAAAGGATCTATTTTATTCTTTAATGCGACAAAATCGACCGTACGATCTAATGTTGAATCGGATGTCAAAAATCGAAACTCCAAGTCAACTTGTTGAACTTCTTTGTCAGCCGCTTTTCAGTTTGTAGATGATTATTGATTTTCGTCACATAACTCAAGGGGTTCGACAGAGGGGTGGTTGGGAGGTGTCTCTTGTGTAGGACGGGACGCAACATCTTGTGAAGCATCCATAAATGCTGAATTTCTGGGCATCGCAAGTAGTGACTTTTGGATTAGGACATTTCATGTGTTCAGGAATTCAAAATCCTTTAATGCAATACTTTATCAGATTTGTTACGAGTATTAGGTTATAGGAAAAATCTTAGGGAATTTAATTTATATCATATATTATAACGTTCTTATTTCTATAATGGTCATCAATTGTTAAATTGTAGTTTTTTAATTTCTTTTTTTTTTTTTTTTTTTTTTTTTTTTTTTTTTTTTTTGAGTTTAAAATTTTAGTTGTTAGGCGAAAAATATACAAAAACGTCCTAACAAAACTCAAGTGTAAACCTGTAAAAGTATTTTTTCCTTCATGACAGTGTTAGCGTTGAGTAACAAACTTCTGACGGATTTCACAAGTATGAGAGAAGTACTATTTCCAAATTGCTTTTCTTGTCTTCGGGAAAAAAAATCTCAACGATTTCGATGCTGTTGTTATTACTGAATCCATTTTACTTCTTTCCAACATATATAAACCAACAATGCTTTGTGACCATTAATATCATCCAGTTTTATTTCTGTTTAATAATTTCTAATCCGTTTCAAGTTCCTAAAAATAGTCAAAAAAATATTTTTCTCTCGCATTTACATTTATACATTTACACATCTGAAAGGATTTATATTTTCACCATAGTTATGCAATTAGTTTTATAGCTAATGAAGAATCATACCAGAAGAATAAAAAAAGATGTTGTAACGACTTTATTGCCTATTCTCTCACACGTTTTTCTTTCGTTTTAAAAATGACAAGGCTCACTCCAGAATCGAACCTGGGTAGATGGGATTACCCTTAACATGACCAACATCTTTCCTTGGGACGATAGCAAAATGACTAGGTCAATAGTATTTGGAATGACTGTCTACAGATTTTAATCCTGTGCCAAGCATGGGTTTTTGAAGCCGTTCGGAATGGGCTTTAAGACTGCTGTTTAGTATCCATATTGGATTCGCTCAGATTAATGTTAACCTATGAAGAATATGTTTCCAATCATTGTAGACTTGGATTGTACGATTTTTTTTAAAAAATTGTAATCCGTAATTGTAAAAGACATTTTTGACTCTGCTATCTTAACCTTTTTAGCAATGTTGATAACCCATTTTTTTCTCCCCAATAATTGAAATTTAAATATATTACTTCTTTTAAAAATGAAAAATAAATATTTCATTAAAAGACGACAATCATTGGATAAAGCAGGAAAATTAAAAAAAGATGGAAAAATAGAACCGTGAAAATATTATATATATATATATATATATATATATATATATATATATATATATATATATATATATATATGTGTGTGTGTGTGTGTGTGTGTGTGTATATGTGTATATATATATATGTATATATATATATATATATATATATATATATATATATATATATATATATATATATTTTAAAAGGATAAAAGCATTTAAAATTTATTTATATTTAGTGTCTGGCAGCGTCAACCGAAAAGGCTTGAGTACAGACAACTTCCGGGATCAACATGCTTTCTGGTTTAAGGAAAATACACGCGGAAAAAAGAGGGTGTAGCGAAGATTAAAAAAATTAAATATTAATTTTATATTTAATAACATATTCTCAAAAAATCATTCAAATAAATAAAAACAAACGTTGAACAACATTTCTGTATAGAAAACAGAACTAAAGGGCATGACTCAATTTACTGGATCCAATCCTTGTGCTGCCAAAGGAGTGATTTGGCTTACCTTTTCTAGGCGTCTCATCGTTATATCCGTGGGGAGTTTCATCTTGTTGGCTCCGTCGAAAACAGAAACTGCATCCCTCCCATCATCGATTTTCCCGAATTTCAAAAACCCACGTTTTTGTGCTTTCGCCCCTTGTATGTATCTTTTCAGGGAGCTTCGCCGGAGCACGAAGAGCCAGGTTGATCGCACCCATCACACAACTTTTAAATAAAGCCTATGGTTGGAAATTATCCTCTCCTATTCTCCGGAGTTCCCCCAGATCAAAAGGGAAGTTGGAATGTCGCGGCACATTCTCGGAATCCTTGCCGTTCAGAGAAACCGTCTCTCCCTCAACTTTTCTTGGAAGTCCAGGGGAAGCAGCAGGTGCAGGGCGCATCCCCCCTTTCAATTCTCGGAGACAAAAATTATGAAGGCACTCTATACGGACATTCAAAGTGACCGGGAAAAATCAGGACATCCAATTTGGACGTCCTTGAGATTAAAATGCCTATTTCTGCAAAAATGTGTGCGTGTGTGTGTGTGTGTGTGTGTATAAATCAGAACATATCCTATATAGACGTTCTGTAAATAAAAATGCCCATTTGCACAAAAGTAAATAAATAAATAAATTTGAAAAAAAGATTATAGGTCAAGAATAAATTGTATACATTGAAATCTATTAAATTATAAAGGAACAATATTAATTCTAAATGATAAATATTGATAAATCGATCCAACTCTCTCCTATAACAAGTTTTGCCCCCCGATTGCAAAACATCCCCATTGTATGTGTTTTTGCTAGGTAATGAATGCCCGAGTAACTGTAAGAAAGTGACTCAAATTCGATACCTCTCACAAATTAAGACCTGAACTGGTTAAATCCCATAGATATTAAAGTCCCATGTTAGGAATGTGGTGGACCCTTTCTCTATAAGCATAATTGCTCATTAATTACCAACAAATGCATCCATTAAGATTTTTTTTAAACTGGAAACAAACGTAGGAAGACTCCATAAATCATATATCTGAAACTTCTCAGCGGCACACAAATTCATTGTAACTTCATTGGGTGACTATTATGAGGACCGACAAGGTAAGCTTGATATGTGGAGGAAGAACGTACAAGGAGAGACCTGAACGTAACTGGAATATGTACGTGTAGGAAAACTGCTCGAGCTTGTTTTGGGTGACGTCGGGATGGCCAAAAGTTCTAAAATGGAAAGAAAACAATATAGATGGTTTCATGTACTATATGGTTCATCCCTACGTGCTTGCGACAGCACTTCCGGGAGTGAACTCCTTGAAGTGATTTCGAATTGACGATCAGCTATTCAGAATGAAAAATCTGCAAGTCGGTCATTTACAGTCAGTTTTGCAGTACATTTGACTGTCATAAAAGTGTTGTTTGCTGATGCGGAGGCAATTGTCTGGTAATTTTCTGACTGCTTTTTATCAGGGAGCACCATACATCGCACCTCTGGTAGAAGACTGTTACATCTCCGAAATTTTCGATTTTGAGATAATCGCACCACAGTGCTCCGTAAGAAGTGCTTCTCATTCTCGAATAATGTTATAAGCCTAGTACCAACACAATCTCCTTGATGGCGCTTATTACCCTCTTCCACAACTAGGAGGGGGAACTTGCTCATGCGCGAGGAATGAAAAAGAGATTTTTGTCAGTGCCTAATGTTGTTGTATTAAAATGTTCCTGTAATAAAAATGTTCATTAAATTTGTTTGGAAAATAAATTTAAATTTTTTCTAACCTGTTGTTCATGTTATCAAGGTTTTTTCTTTGTATTGTAAAAAGTTTAGATAGATTGTGCATTAGCATAGAGATGTGACAGTATTCCCTCAAGATTTTCAGTCCATGTTGACAAAATGAGGTTACTAGAGGAGGGTTATATCTTGTAATTAAAATTCAAAATCATGCTTTAAAAATTGAAAACAACTTTAAGCCCGTCTGCACACGAAGCAACTCAAAAGAAACTGATTACCGACTCAAATCACTAACCAGTCCGTAATGAGTCGCAACCTATGTAATTGAATGGAGCCACGCACACGGCGCAACTGGTTACAAACCCGACGGGTTTGTAACCAGTTGCGCCGTGTGCGTGGCTCCATTCAATTACATAGGTTGCGACTCATTACGGACTGGTTAGTGATTTGAGTCGGTAATCAGTTTCTTTTGAGTTGCTCCGTGTGCAGACGGCCTAAGAGTAAATAGTTTTGACTTCTGAAGTGATTCGAACAATAAGTTTTCCCAAAATTATCACAGGCATTCATGAAACAAGAAATGAAATTTCTACATATATCTTCTTTAGCTCTTCCTGAAAGTATGGCTATTTTGAGATGTAACACTTTTCTAGCAGAGGTGCGACAAGTGAGCCAATATTGCTCCCAGGTGTCACTTCAACTTAGACCGAGTATAACCAGGGGCGAGATCTGTGGGACTCCTACTCTCCATACCCCACAGAAGGACTTTTCGGCTTACGAATTTAACGTGCCCATATCCGGCGTAAACACGAGAGCATTTAGTGGCACTTGTTGGGCTTCGATCGGAGCTCCTTCAGTACCGAAATCCGACGCGCTACACTGTAGGAAGCCCCGAGCGCTTCAGTCATGAAAGTTATTCTTTTCATGACAGTCGTAAATTAAACTGTTGAGCATACTGGTTATGGAGAGTTTCGGGAATTACCTTTGAAGACTCTGAATGCGAAGTGTGTTGTTTTTCAAATTATGTTTGTTTGTTTATTGTCATTAATGATTTAGGAAGCATCAAAGCGCGGAATTTCTCCTCTTACAAATTAACTTCATTCTCAATGTAATGTAATTTAAAATAACAAAACACGTGCTCCGCTTTTAAACCAAAGCTTACTTTTTGGTCGAAAAGAAAAATTATTCAAAAATATTCGTGCCCTAACTCGTAAAGGACTTGCAAAGTAAACTGAAATTTCCACTTCAATAAGCCCGAATCTGTCGCAGTTGTCAACTGTAACCGTCAACGGCATCAAACCTCCCGCTTCCCACTAATTATAGTTTGCGTGGGGTGGTGTCAAATCACGCAAAATATAATGCGAGTGAATTTTTTAGATGGGATAATTATTGAAACCCCAGGGCTTGAGGCCAATGTTCACGCTCGAAGAGGCATTCTACAGTGGTGGGGCCTACAGTGGTGGGGCCAAAGAAAGAGGCGGGAGGCCGCGCCACGACTCCGCTCTCGACCGTCTCAGAGTCGCCAAATAAATAGCCCTCCAGTCGAAGCACCTATCGGCTTTTCACGGAGGTATGTTTCCGCAAAAGGTTGCGTGAGCAAACGAAAATGCGATACACTTTGCATTACCGATTCGTATCCCGTCCCAAACGATAATTCTCTCCGGGAAGCCCCAGCCGTGCTTCCGGGGGTCTTCGAACCTGCGGCCGCCCTTCCCATTGGCTGGAGTTTACGAAATCTTCTAGTGCAGCGGACCCGGCGATCGATGCCTGCCCCGGCTGCCCAGAAGTGGCGGAAAGGGTTTTTCCTCGCTGTGACTCATCCCACGGGGAGATGGGCATTGACGTCACTCGTTCCGATCGGGATTAGACGGGGCTGCACCGGGGATGAGGTGTTAATCCCCAGGAGGGGGGCAGCGATTCCGAGGGGGGGGCACCGTCCCACTAAAGCGACCGGATTGAATAGAAATTAATCAAAGAGAAACTTTAGCGGCGTGTTAGGATATTAAAGCCCTATAAGTGTTGATTTAAGGCGCTCCAGCGGAAGTTTATCTTTCCCTGATTTGGCATGTGTATAGCCAGACAAAAGGTTTCAACCGCTTTGAGAACTATGTTTGTTGTGAATCATAAGCTTATAAAGACATCACACGAGAAACGAGTCGTCTAATCTTCGGGTTATAGCAGCTGGGGTAACTGTAATGAAGTAACTGTAATGAAGATAAGGCTTTGCATATGCGCCAAACTAAAAAAAAATAAATTGCAGCATAGAGCGTCTTCCTTTTTTTGAGGCGTATGGAATAAATGATTATTATGTATAGCCACGTATTCCTTATATCTATCCCATGTGCATAAGTTTTCTTGGTCTGCTCGTAAGTTCCCTTATCGATCAGAAGTAAAACCGGAAATCGATTCCTAGTCTCCCTTGAATATGTTTATTTCTTTCTCTGAAAACAAATGGGACGAGTGCGCTGAAAGCAGTAGATTATTAGTTCTGTCTATTTGTTCAAGTAAATATGGCTCAGATAATATATTCGCCTAACGCTTTTATTTCAACACAGTGCAATAACTTTCCTGTTTGCACAAGGGATGATTAATAAACTCTATGGTTATGCAATATCCTTAGTTAGAGGACCAGAATAGAAAATTCGGACAGCTAGGCATTTAACTTGTTCGAGTATTGAGACTCCTTTTTTCTAGAATAACTCGAAAATAAACTTGCAAATTTTCTTGATTATTTTGAACTGGTTTTAGGCAACGATTTAAAAACTAATGTTAACTTCCCTTAGTAAAGAAAAATCTGCTGTGATTTATAATTTAAACGTAAATATAGGTCTCAAGAATGAAACCCATGCATCAAAAATGTGCCGTCAAAAATGTGTCAACCGTGTATATAAACACGGTTGATTTACGCATTTTGAAACTGGTAACGCACATATCTTTCTCTCAGCGTAGGGTTGTAAATAACAATAGAATTGAAGAAACTGCGTTAACCACATGCCTAGGGATGCGTAATTTTCGTATTTACGAAATAGATGCGAATAAATGCGAAATTAGCCGATATGAGCAAATAAGGGCGAAAATTAATTTTTTACTACTTTTCGGCGAAAACTCGGTGATAAACGACTTTTTAAGCGAAATTAGGTAATAGTAGTAATAATATATTAACATAATTGCTTATATAAGACCATCCACGGTCTTTAACTGAGAGATCTCACTCTCGAAATTTCCTTATTTTTATTTCTAAAGACTTAAGGAAGAGAATGTAAAGACTACTACAATGTTAGCTTTTAACTAAGAATTTTGATACCTAACCAAGTAAATTTGTGATTTTCTTTAATAAAAGCAAAATCTTTGAGTTTATATTTTTTGTTTTGTTTTTTGCGAACAAATGCGAAATTTTATATATTGTAATTTTTTTTGAGAAATTTCAATATTTTTTATGCGAAATTTACGTACCCCTACTTATAACTGATACAGAAACTAATATTCTTGCGCTTAATCGAGACAAAAAACCCAATGTTGGAAAAAAACTTGATTTGCAAACTGTTCAAATTTAGATCTCAAAATTTAGACTGCAAAATTTGGATCTCACGCTCGAAATTTGCTTATTATTTATTGCTAAAGACTTAGGCCGTCTGCACACGGAGCAACTCAAAAGAAACTGATTTCCGACTCCAATCACAAACCAGTCCCTGATGAGTCGTAACCTATGTAACTGAATGACGGCCTTAAGGAAGAGAAAATGGAGACTACTAGAACGTTAGCTTTTAACTAAGAATTTTGATACTTACCTCATGTGCGCATCTGTGAAAGTCTGTTATCTTTCACGTAACAATTCCATTCTTTTATTGACGATTTAATGCATTTTCTCTATTACGTTTAGATGGGAAGTGCCTTCAATATTAACTGCTATTTAGAAATTTGGGTTGTTTTGTCATTAATTTAAAAAAAAATCAAGAAATTTAAAAATTTAACAAAATATTTCGAACCTCGAAACACTTCTAATGACGTTTACTTCAGGCTTCGGCTTCCATAAAAATATGTCACTACCAAAAAGGGTGTTGAGAAAGTTTCCGTTAGGTGGCACTACAGTGCCTAAATGATTATAGACAACTTTTGGTAGCGTTGCTTGCTCAGATAATCTCGTGCCCTCTCTACCTCAAATTAGGTTTAGATTATGATTCGAACTGGATAGCAGGCCCTGGATTTCCATTAAGCCCGGTAGGCCCGGGCCTAGGGGCCCCCCAAATAATTTTATTTTAAAAGAAAAAAATCACAATTTTTTTTACCTTTTTTATAGCATATTTTTATTTATCCTTTTAAATTTGATTGATTGGTTCATCATATGTATAGTTATAGTGTATATAAAGGATTAACAAGTTTTTCTGGTTGCATTGTATTGGTGTTTTAATGATGAAGTTAATACGTTGTATTTTATTTTGTTATTCGATAATGTTCTAGGCTACTACGCCTCAAATAGCCAATTCTTGGTAAAATGGTACTTTCACAATGATTCATGATTATTTTTTGTGTGTGTCAATTTTGGAAATTTTGCGCCCACATCGGTGTTAGCGGGCCTCCATCCCGAGTTGTGCCTATAGTCAAAAATTTTCTAAATCGGGCCCTGCTGGATAGTATTAGATTTTGATACGGGGCGATAGGTCCTATTTCGAAAGAGATTGATGCTCGTATTCTTGATTGGGTTTTTAACCCTCATTTTATTTTGTGTGTTAATAAAATTGTTTTTAATGTTTAGCCATGCATATGATTATTTGGCGATTCTTTGAATTTACCACTGAACCACTTTTTTGACTTTACAACAGGGGGTATGTATAACGTTATCGTAACATTCCCCTCCCCATATGACTTGAATGATTCCTCTTTCGTACGTCGTTATCACTTCCCGGCGCGAGTGAATTTTCGTATCACACACACACAAAAAAAACGAAGTTCGAATTCCTCGGAAGGTTGTCTGACAAAAAACGCCACCGACATGCCTTTGAGAGGCTGTGCTGAGTCACAGTCCGAATTAAGGACACACTCCGAAGTTTCGAAGACCGTGCCAGACTGCCAATATTTACAAGTCTTTGGAGCCCAAGGCGCACTTTTTCACCAGACGAAGTATTGATTTCGTCTGTGCAACACTTGGGTTCCCCCTAACAGGGCCGCCAGACTGAATATGTATTTACACGCTTTGCTCCCGTCCACTCCCCCTGTTCTTTCCAATCTCTTTGCGCGGATACATTCCGGGAACGCTTTCTTTCCGCTGACATTAATGACCGGGGTCCCAATCAGAGGGTAAATTTGGACGACGGCGATTGCCCCTTTTTTTATTATTATTTACTCCCTCCGTGTTTTTATGTGTTTGATGGAGTGCGCAGACGGATCTGAATTAGTGTCGTCGTGGGGCGACGTGGTAATGAAAGTACCATAGAGGTGACTGCCTGGAGTCATTACCGGGATGAGCCAGGAGGGAAAAAAATTGTTGCTGCAGCTATGTTGTAATAATAAAGGCATAATTAAGTTAACAACTTACGGTGAAATGGTTTAGTCGAAATTATTATTTTTTTTATTTTAATAAAAAACATTTTATACAATCTATATTCAATACAAACACACATACATGTATATATATATTATATAAAGATATACACTGCTGGCCACCCAAATTGCAACACCAAGAAAGACAAGAGATATCACAACAAAATTTATTTTCTAGATAACATGTTGACCAAGTATGAAATGATTAAATTTATAGACTTTTGTGAAGTGTGGTTCCTGCCAAAATCAGTAGCCAGAGTAGCCGCCATTGTTGGAGATCACCGCTGCCACACGCCTCGGCATTGATTCAAAGAGACTTTGGATGAGTTCTTGGGGTACAGCAGACCAAGCAGCTTCCATACGTTGCCAAAGTTGATCTGCTGTGGCAGCTGGGGATGTAATCTGGGTCAATCGTAGAGCAACCATGGACCACATGTTTTCTATCGGCGAAAGATCCAGAGAGCGAGGCGGCAAGGGAAGCAATTCCATCTGGCGATTGACGAAGAACCGTTGGACAATGCGTGCCACGTGTGGTCGCGCATTATCCTGTTGAAATATGGCTGTGGGCAAGCCCTGAAGGTAAGGAAGGACAACTGGCTCCAACACCTCGGAGATGGACTAGAGGTGTGTACTAGAGGTCGCGTACTAGAGGTGTGCGAGAGTGATATCCAATACCGCCCCATACCATAATACCCGGTGCAGGACCAGTGTGGCGGTGCATAACGCAGCTGTTCAGCATCCTCTCTTCACGGTGTCTCCAGACTCGAATGCGACCATCGTGGTGTTGCAGACAGAAGCGTGACTCGTCAGTAAAGACAATTTCATTCCATTCTGCCGTCCACATCCTTCTGTCATCGCACCATTGGCGGCGGAGACGTCAGTGGTTCTGCGTCAAGGGTAGACAAAGCAATGGACGTCTTGCGGACAGACCACTCTGCTGTAAACGGCGTCGAATGGTACGCGCAGACGCTGGATGATGCGTTACAGACTGCATGTGCTGTGCTATGGTTCGTGATGTGACTGAGCAATCCGTCACTGTTATGCGCACAATTTGCCTGTCATCACGTGAAGTGGTGCGCTGAATTGGATGCGATCGAACACGCCGGTCCGTCGTACCCTCCTGCATCCAACGATCACATATCCACATTACAGTTGTTTGGTTTCGTCCAACACGACTACCGATTTCCCTGAAAGATAATCCACAATCTCGGTAGGCCACTATCCTTCCTCTGTCTAACTCGGATACTTGATCAAAAGATGATCGCTGTTTTCGACGAGGCATAATTGATCGTTTTTTTGAAAAAACCACAAGAAAAACACAATTGCCGAACTTGAAATTGTCGAAATCTCCAAGCCTTAAATAGCGCTTTGAAGTGGCGCCACAGGCGCGCGTGATGTGCGTCTGCGCTGAAATTCTAATCATTTGCATATCTCACCTCCGCTAATGCATGTTGTAAATTTCATGTTGTTTGCATGTTTCCTTCAGGGTGTTGCATTTACAGTGGCCAGCAGTGTATTGTATATATATATATATATATATGTATATATATATATATATATATATATATATATATATATACATATATATATATATATATATATATATATATATATACATATAAATATATTACTTTTTATGCAAAATCGTATATGATACGAGTCGTATATATAAACATATGATGTGAATACTATCAGGGTATCAAAATTTTGAGTAAATAGTGAAAATCCCACGACAACAAATATGTATTATACACACGCACATATGTGTATATGCACACACACACACATATATATCTATATATATATATATATATATATATATATATATATATATATATATATATATATATATATATAATATATATATATATATATATGTATTTATTTATTTTTTTATGTGTGTGTGTGTGTGTGTGCAAGTAAGTAATACATATTTTTTATCGTGGGATTTTCACTATTTACGCATAAATTTGGTACCCTGATTGCATTCACATCATATGTTTTTATATGCGACTCGTATCATATACGATTTTACATAAAAATCAAAATTAACAGTAATTAATAAAAGCATAAAAGTATAGTTTAAAAGTTGGAAAAACGAGTAATATTAATTCTATTTGGGTAATTTATTTGAAGGATTAAAGTTCTTTTATAATACTGTTACGTCAAAATTTCGTTTAACCGAGGACAGCTGAAGTGTAATATAAAAAATGGCATCCAGCTTATTTCCTTATTTTGTTCTGGCCGCAGTGCAAGAAAAAATGAATGGGACCATATGGCAACGAACAAAGCATAGTCGTTTTGAACTAATTGGATATTTCTCTGAGACGCAAGCAAACTTGTTTTGTGAAACTTAAAAACATTAAATTATATGATAAATTTATCTTTAATTGCACTATTTTCTGACAGGTTGATGAGATTTTTATTTTCTTTAGTGTACTCGTATTGTGCTTCTTGAAATTATTTTTTTTATATTAAATGGCTTGAATACCTATTATTTAAACATAGCCTTTAATTTGGATTAGTTATTGTCCTATTATGATAACACAAAGTATCAGTTGATGCTACAGTTATTTATTTTAGATGGTAAACAATTGTTTCTCGTCTATCCTGGTCAATTCAAACTTCAGTTCGTGCAAAATTCATTTAATGTCAGGAATGGATCTGCATTATTTTGTTTGTCAATCCGCGGTCCATATGTTAGTTGTGTTGTTGTAATTTCATCTTTAACGTTGCAAAAGACTTACTCTATTTCATGAAAGGGAGCTAGTATTATTATGTAATTCTGCTAATATTTCTCCTGATGAGCCGGCTGACTCAACCGCGAACATCTCGAAAGAGATCTGCTCAGATTCTCGATTTCTCAATCTATATCTATATATATAAAACAGTTCCGTAACTGACTCATTCATTCACTGACTGACTGACTGACTGACATACAACGCACAGACCAAACCGCTGGACCTAAAGGGCTGAAATTTTGCATGGCGATTCTTCTAATAGTGTAGGGGTGCACTAAGAAAGATTTTTCAAAAATTCTTCTTAGATTTTTTTAAATTAAATTTTTAAGCTGTTTTTTAAACTTTTTTTACGTTTGCATTTAAAATAATACATCGAGGGTTATAAAATTTATATCACGAGAAAGATCATAAAAATTCCTTCAAAATGAAATTTTTTTCGAATTTTTACCTCCATTTCCTGATTTTTGGTAAATTTTTAAAGATTAATTTTTAGAATTTAATTTATTAAATGCTGATCTCGTGATTTCTTTCTGGTACTTTAAATAAATTTATCGTCACGTGCAAAAAAAAATAGACAAAAAAATATTTTTTCCTTGCTAATGCGGCAGACGATTGGACTTTATTTTGTGTATAAAAATATCCCTTACGATTTATTTATAAATATGTTTTTTTTACATCAATTCTATATATTGATCATCGTATTTATTATAAATATATATATATTTATTTTTTTTTGGAATTAATTGCATACATAGACCGTTGTATTTAATTTCAATGTACTCCGTAGCGAAGCGCGGGTTTTCAGCTAGTATATGAATAAAATTTGTCAGCTTAAATCCAGTCTTAAAAGGTTATATAACAACGAAATATCACTTAAATACTGAAATCTTTTTTTATTTTGCCACAAAATATACTATGTATATAAAAAATCGATTGCAAAACAAAATTGAATGCTTTCATTGTTCAACTGTGAAATAACTTTTCGAAAAGCATAGCGCATCCAAAGTAGTACTGGACAATCGATTTCTCTTCGTAACAAAATCGTTAGCAATAGAAAAATTCCTTCAATTTGTGTATGGCTTCAATTGGATGGAGGCTTTATTGGGGACAAAGCATCATCTCTAAGCAGTTCTATACTTTTTTTTCTTGTACCCGTTGTATGAAATATATAAAATTCTGATTTAATAATCTGATACTTGTCAGTGTCACCAGACTTCACTTCTTCTCACGGTTTCTGTAATAGATAAATTTAATTGTTCTTGAAGAAACTGTTAATCTTCCTGCCCATTGGTTGGAACTTCAATAACCTTTTCTTCGGTATATATATATATATATATATATATATATATATATATATATATATATATATATATATATATATATATATATATTTATATAAATGCATATACATAGATATGTGTGTATATATAATACATATTTTTTATATTTTCACTATTTAAGCAAAATTTTGGTACCCTGATAGTATTTCTTTCTACTACAGTGTTGACTACTAGTAAATAAACTTTTTTTGACATTTCTTTTGCAATTTCGTAAATTTCATTTTTCGGGATTAGTCTGAAAAACGAATCTTTTTTCTTTCTTCTTTTTCGCAAGAGGGATCTTGCTAAAATTTATAAAGAGATATGATGTTATTGTATTGTCCCAATTGTTGAAAAAGAAAAACACGAATAATTTCGGCATCGATTCCCAAGAAATAAATTTCTGGAGAAATGAGAAAAAAACGCATTAATTTTTCCCTGAGAAGAAACGTTATAATTCTCGGGAAATGAGAAAAATAAATTGTGTTTTTTTTTTCCCCGCGATGAAACATCTGCTAATAGATAATTAGCTTTCCTCTCAAAGTGAAGCAGTGAAAAGTTTTGAATACGTTTTTCATACATCTTTTAAAATGTCGATTAAAGCTGGTAAACTGGTTTTATTATGAAACATTAAATTGTATTAGCGGAACCATACTCTTTGACGAAAACCAACTAGCGAACCCCTGGTTTATCGAACTAACATTGTATGTCCACTGACGGCCCCGCTTTGACTGAATATTCTTTGTGGAATACGCTTTAACTGCTATAGACAATGCACAAGTAAAGTATGCTAAGGCAACACGGAACACGCGCTATATACTTTGTGAGTTGCCGCACCTTCACAAACTTTAGAATTACGTTTTTTCAAATTTAAAAAGCGTTGCCACACAATACGCTTAGCCATCTCGAGTAGCTTTCTTTCGAATCGCCAGGGACAGGGGAGACTTCGAATTGGGAAGACAGTGATTCCCAACCTTGGGCGTGTGGTCCCCTGGGGAGGCGTGAGAGAAATTCAGGGGGGGGGGGGGAGGGCAGATATATATATATACAGTGGAATCTCGATCGATCGTTCCCCGAACGATCGTTTTCCCGTATGTATCGTTTATTTCAACCAGTCCCGAATAAATTCCATAGAAAACAAGCAAAAAAGACCGCATGGATCGTTCCTCGATCCATCGTTTTCCCGCAATAATCGTTCAGAATATCGCAGCTTTACATTAATTTATCGGATCGATCGTTTTTTCATAATAACTGAACCTGAAATATAAATGTCTGGATTGAGCTAGAATGACGCTCTAATTAAACAATGAGCAGAACATTTGAGATGCACGGTCTCGTATTTTTGTTCTCTCTTGTTCAGCTTGGTTTCGCTTTATTGTACCACTCCCATTATTTGTTCGTCGTTGGTGTTCCTTAATTCTTTAGGCCCTGGAGTACCCTATTTTTGGCAACTCATTCCAAATTCACCGACTATTCAACATTTCTGTTCTTATCAGCAATGGCTCACAGTCAGCTTTTTTGTTGGCCTTAGGATGGAGGCACGCTGGTGTTTGGTCTAGTGTGTGAGAAGAATATATATATATATATATATATATATATATATATATATATATATATATATATATATGTACATATATGTATGTATATATGTATATGATCATCATGTTTATCGTCAAGCAAAAGAGTCATTCATCAACATATGGGCTGTTTCCTGATAATGTTGATCAATAATGTCTTATAATAGTAAGTATTATAAATATGCAAGTTTCCATTCCCACAAATAGCTGGAACGAGTCGCATGCTATTTATAGTTTTAAGAGTTCCCCACCCAAGCAGTTAAAACAAATGACGACCGGAGCTGTCAAAATCGAGGCACAGTTATTCGTTGAGGTTATTTTAAATAGAATTAATCCTCATAACGAAACATTTACACTGACGTACACACTGGTTTCAGGTCAGCAAAGGCGTTTAAGGTATCCGGCTATCTTTAAAACGTCGATTTTGACGAAAATTTCGAAATGATTTTTATTCCTTTTTCTTAAAGATTGTAAATTTCTGTTTCAAAATCTTGTTGATTTATGGCTGCATTTATTGAAAATCTCATGAGAAATTGCTAAAATTTTACATGTAATTGCATATAATGATCTGCATTATTATTTTTTTTTAGATTTCACGATATCGATTAGCTTTTAGTTCAATACATTCAGGAAGTACTTACGTACATATGATAAAAAGAAGTTAATATTATATGAATATTTTTTTTTAGAGCTAGAACCATTTTTGTAAAAAATTGCTAAATTTCGACCCCAAATCATCAATTTTGTAAAGAGTTGCATAGTCATGGTCTATTTTTTTTTAATCATTTTCGTGTTTCGGTGTTATATTCCTTCAAAAAATAAGACAGAAATTTACGCAAGTATGTTTTTTTAAGTGATCTAAAGGTAGTGGGATGCCTTAATTGATTTGGGAGGAAAATGTTAATTTTATATGAAAGAACAAGCAGGAACACACAGATTCTTAATATCTGTAATAAAAAATAAAATGATGGCTGCTAGTTTCGAAATTACAGGCGCAGTGTCCCAGTTGGCAAAAGCAGCGAGCCAGTGATATGAACGTCCCTGGTTCGATGCTGGTCGCTGAAAAATCCACTGCCGTTGTACACTAACGGCGGTTGGTGCACGAAAAATCTGTCGTGGCTGCAATGTCCTCCAAGTTCTCAAATTTACCTCTGGAAGTGCGGGGTCAAGTGTTTCCGGTCTCGTCATTTATCTCGGTTGAAAATTTTAGAACCGGTTCAAAGGGAGTAAAGCTGGGGCATGGTGCCCCCATAATAAAGAGGCCAGCAATATCGCGGAAATCACAGGCGAATGTCTAAGGACAAGGCCTCAGCATTGGAAAAACAAAGTTTCGAAATAATTAATAGTTCGTCATCAGACATTTTATGATCACTAGCCAAACTCCCCCCCCTTTGTAATATAACATTTTATAAAATGTCTTCATGAAATTTCTTAACGTTTCTCTAATTTGTTTCCTCTTTCAAGCGTTTCTCGTTCGATGCGTTCTGCCGCTGCCTCCCCAGACCTTCTTTTGGAATTTTCTGCCGAGTCCCCAATTTATATCAAAGAGTTTGATGATCCTCACATGTGTGAATTGTCCTTGTTGCCAGTCATACATTATGCTCCTCGGGCTAATGATGAGTTATTAATTATTTCATCCCGAATTAGCATTTTATGAATGCTACGCTTTTAGTTTTATTGTGGATGTAAAGAAGCCTCGTGTGTCTGTTTTTGCATTTCCCACAAGTTTCCCGTGAGTTGTGAAATGACAATATTTGCATTACATTATTTGGTAACAGTCCACGAAAAGTTGAGACAGATTAAGGTTGAAAGTCACCATTAGATTTCCAATAATGACGACCTTGTTAATCATTTAACCCTTCAGCTGGCGTGCCAATTTTTGGAACACCAGCAGGCGCGCGTGGCACAAAGTGCAACGTCTCTTTCAACCTTGATTATTCCTTTTGAAATGAATTTTTTTTTCAAATTGAAAATAATAATTTTACGTTTTAGGGCAAGATATAAAATGTTGATAATATTGAGATGTATTTATAAGTAAAGGCCAAAGAGATACAATCGCGTTGTTTCAAAACTGTCCAGTTTATTGGATCTAAGGACAACTCGCGAATGGATTCCTATTATGTTCAAACCCCCCCCCCCCAAAAAAACAATGAGATTGTCCATCTTCGTGATATGCGGGATACCCTGTAATAGCGGCACATTGGATCGACTGCAATAGCTCCTGCTTTTGTCGTATTGTAATCCAGTACAATCGCTGGTTTACCACGGTTAAATAACGACTAACAATGAATGGAGAGGAATACGAGGGTCAGAAAATCAGACCCGCATTAGAAAGGGTGTAGCCATAAATAGAAACTGCTTAGAACATTCAAACATTACATGTAAAAACAAACCATTCAAAATTACGAAAATGTTGCACTTTGTACAAGGGCGCCTCCGCTGAAGGGTTAAAGGTTACTTCTCTCTGTTTTATTTCTGCTTGACGATGGTTGAATGACTAGGGCGTTTGTTTTCGATTTCGAATCTTGAGGTAGGCCTAGGAGTTTGTGGCCGTTCGAAATCGGTTTTCAGCGGTAGGTTCGGGTCAGTTTAGCCCCCGTGTTGCAAAAGAGCACCATAGTCGTCTAAAACTACCTACCAATCTGTTCACTTTATACAGTATTAAAATTTCGAACGTGTTTGACCATTATGGATTGGGGATCCTTTAATATTTAGATGCTGCTAAAGGGACCCGAGGAGAATGTCAGGTTCAACGAGGAAGATCATGCTATGCCCTTTTGGGGTAATGGTACAGCACACTTAATTCGAAATAATGACGCCTCGAGATTTATTCTCGAGAGTTTAAGTATGTGGGTAAATTTAAAAAAAAAGATAATGCAATAGAAATTTTAATATTTAATAGTACTAAAAAGGAAAACTAAAAGGTTTGAAAATTTTTCGTATAATGCTCTAATCGTATAAATCCAACATATTCATTCATATTCATTAATGTTAAAAAATACAAGCATTAATAACAATTATTGGAAATACTTCTGTATCAGAGGCGATTGTTACAAAGTAATAAAAGATATTTCCTATGAACGACAAAGAGATCGATTCATAGACATATCTGAACCCATTAATTCCGGATGACTTCCCAGTTATTGATATATTTAAGTGATATGATAAATTTAAGTTATTAATCTACCTATGCTAATATCGCTGAACAAACCTCATACACTTTGCGATGAATAATGCCTTTCACTCTCCGATCAGAGTTTATCAATAAATCTGAAGAGCTGAGTTTATTGAAATATTTAAGCGATGTTATATATTTAAGCTGTTGGTATACCTAATCTAATATTTCTGATCAAACTTAATTCACTTTACGTCGAATAACGTCATCAATTACTAGAGTTCTATTTATAAAGTTTCTGCTTAAACAATTTTAATGCTACGCAAACCTACACATTTTTTATACTATTATATATATATATATATATGACACGGTGCTTACACCGTGTAACATTTATCTAATTAGTTAATCTAAAAGGCATCATT
The DNA here is from genome assembly GCA_907164885.2 of Dolomedes plantarius. Classification (NCBI taxonomy): domain Eukaryota; kingdom Metazoa; phylum Arthropoda; class Arachnida; order Araneae; family Dolomedidae; genus Dolomedes; species Dolomedes plantarius. The sequence goes on from OU015491.1 coordinate 217,400,154, forward strand.
AAGGCCTGTGGCAAATAAAGACTATTTAAAAAACAATTAAAGAACTTTATTAACATCAGTTAAGGGTCAATTCAATCCGCGCCAAGTTCCCATCATCTCTCAGCTCACGAAACACGACCTCATCCAACGGCGGACAACTCTAATCTATGCTTTGTTCTTTTTCGCGGGCTGCAATTACGCGGGCGAAGCACCGTAAGTCAGACTCGCGTGATTTCGAACATTCGATGACTGCGGTAGTTCGAGCGCGCACTAGGCAATTAATCATTGATGACCTCTTAGTCGTGAACTCTCCGTTGTAAAAACAAGCTACTTCCTGAATTGGAAGACACTAGAATTTCTAATAATAAATTATCGTTTAACGCTAATTTGCTTAATTTTAACCCTAAATAAATCTAGTTAATTATAGTTTACGTTCCTAGCATTACTTATTTAAACATACACACACACACACACATACATATGTGTGTGTGTGTGTGTGTAAGTAAGTAAATAAGTAAGTATTTTCGATTTTCCCACTAGCTTAATAACCCAAATAACTTCGCAGGAAACGACAAAGAATTCTTTTATTCTTTCCTTAATCACAACAGGTTCTGTAATTTACGATATCGTTCCTTAACAGGTATACACAAACTCGAATAACGTCACTAGCAGAATGACACTGAAGTACACTAAATAAAATTACCAGTCATTAATGTCAGGGGAATAGAAAATACCTCGAGAAATCGACGATAAATAAATTTAAGTAAGTTTAGCCGAATTCGAATTTCGGAAGGCGAAATCAGCCTTCGTCTTTTTTCAGAGAAGAAAAAGCTTATTTTGTTTTCAGAATCCGAAATGAGCTCTCAACTTTCACTTTCTTTATGGTGAATTTCTCAAGGTTTTACCATAAATTGACTCGTTTTAGTAGGTGGGGTTTTTCCCCATTACAGATACTAATGTGAGAACATCAGCTTCTATAAATTTCCATCAATTAAATGACGCAGTAGAAGACACAATCTTCGGCAAATCAATCAGTCACTACCTTAACTTGACAGTTTCAGTACTTCGACATGCAGTCACCTGCTTGAAAACGTTCATCCAGAAAAAGAGCACCCCAGTGCCGAACACCGAAGCGCTAACTAGGTATCCCAAGGTGCAATGAATGATTCAAGAACTAAATAAGAATTTTAAACTTACGTTATGATGTCAAAATATAATACAGTGCATAGCAAATGCTTCAGGAGATAACAGAAATTTTTTCTAACGTATTCTTGTTGAAAGAAGATATTGATACCTTATAAAGGAAGTTGATAGAAAACATCATCTAAGACAGGGTTTCCCAATGGGGTCCAGTTGGACTCCTTGGGGTCGATGGAAGTTAAAAAAGGGTCTATAGTATTCAAGGGGTCTATTGAGGGTCTATAATAAATTTTTCTGTATTAAAATTTAAATAATTTTTTTTGGAATGTAATTGTTAGATAATAATATCCATTGTTATAATATAATATAATATATATATATATATATATATATATATATATATATATATATATATATATATATATATATATATATATATATATTATGTATAAATGCTGGCTCTTTAAGCCAGCAAAGTGTTTCTAGGAGAATCAACAGCTGCAAGTCATGTTTAAGATTCTTTATGCATTGTAAAACGTAGTGAAAAAGATAAGAAATAAGAAAAAGGGTCAGCTATAAAAATGGTATACGCAGAGGAAGGGTAGATTCAGGATTTAGCCGGTTATAGTGGTCAGCATAAGAAAAGGCATTTTACATAAGTTTAAAAGATTGTTAGAAAAGGAAACGTACGCAATAAAAATTTATTTATGGTAAAGAGGGGAAAGTTTAGAAATAGCCGCCGCTCCCATATAAAGGCCCCATAAGAAAGGCTCAGTAGTAAAGTTAGAATCGCGGTTAGTTAAAAGGCCCATAATAAAGAGTTGCGTTGGACGAGGGTCAGTCGAAAAAAATCCCCTTAGAATAAGGATTATATTGAAAGGAATAAAAGATGTTTGAAAGGATTATATAGAAATTTACGCAACGGTAGCAGTACTATCGGGTCATAGAAAGGGAAAAATGTTATAGGAATGACCAGGTGTTAGAAAATAAAATATAAAGAAAGATGAAGGTAGAGACGGGGTGTAGGAATAAGAAAATATAGGCCCAATGAGATTTTGTGAAAAAAAAATAATAAAGAAAATATAGCCACTAGGAAAAAGGTTTTAAGACGTTGGTGGAGTTTATATGGAGAAGAAAATATTGTGATTGGAAGGTAGAAACATATATGCAAAAAAGTTGAGATGAATTTAAGAGGTATAAATGAGATTTTTAGATATAGAGGAGATTAGAAGAGTTCAGAGAGATTGGGGAGAGAGAGGTGTGCAGAGGGCGAATAGCCTACGGGCTTGCCCTGTGGTGGTACTCTCGAGTCCACCCTGCCAATTTATTGAAGCCGTGATGTCATCTTAGCTAGCCGATATTTGGGGTAAGTCAGTCTTTACTTTTCGGTTGAAGGACAGTACAGTAGTATTTTTTTAATTAAAATTAAATTAAATATCCCTTAAATGAGACATATCTTTCTATGTTAATCCGGTGAGGACCCAACTTGTTATTTGAAAAAATATTAATCATTTTAGCACATTATTAATTATTCATGTAGTTATGAGAAGAATAATCATTTTAATACTGTATAATTTAACTGTTTATTTGTGTAATAAATATTTGTTGTTAATTTGTAAATATTGGTCCTCATCATTTATAAAACATTTAAGTTGTGTCTATCTTTTCTACAGTGTTTACATGCTGGGGTTAAAACGAACCTGGGTAATTAGTAATGAGTAATGAGTAATCAGTAATCAAACCCTGCTAATATTTTAACTTTAATATTTTAAAACCTTTAATCGGCGCATAACCACCCAGCATAAATACAGATTTGCACAAGGAAGAATGATCCATGCATTTAAGTCGAATGCCATGACGCTTTTGTATATGCCTCGAAGGCCGCCGTCGGCTTTTATTTATCTACCTCCACTAGACAGAACTGGGGAAATCCACTGCACCTTAAACAGCACATGCAACCAATCGGAAGCAGTCCTCTCGATGCAACCAATCAGAAGCAGTTTCGTTTTTTTCTCTTGGCGATGTTTGTGCAATAACAATCTGTGTTTCTGAAATCTTGTTTATATTTGTGAAATTAAAAATGAAAATAGTACAAAAACAATAAAACATAAACCTAATATACCACTTTATCAAATTTTTTGTTCACCGTCTTAGTCAAATTGCTATCTTTAAGTTAGTGGCGCACCCAGGATTTTTTCTTGGGGGGGGGGGGGCGATATAGACGCATAAAAATTTTTATAATGCAAAATCAATATTCATAAAGCAATTTCTATTTCTTTCGGGGGGACAGGGCCCCTTGCCCCTCCTCTCTGGATGCACTACTGCTTTAAGTGTTTTATGTGCAATTATTAGTACAGTAACCACCGCTTATAGTGATCAGTGGTTATAAGAATCAACCGTTTATAAGAATCAATATTTCAAAAACAAAAACAAATGTATTATTTCCATGTTAAAATTTCCGCTTTAAAGAATCAATCCACCGGTTTTAAGAATCAGCTTACTCTTCGCTTTCCTTTCGTTTTTCCAAAAAAGCCACTTAAATCCTCAAAAGGCACGAAGTTCTTTCTTTATTTTTTATAAGAAAGAGTTATAAGATGGGATGGAATACAGTTCTAAAATGCATCCCTTTCTTTGTTAGACATAACATAATAGTTTCCCCTTAAACGCTTTAGCACAACACTGTCCTATTAGCTTGACCCGGAGGCATCTTTACCGTCCGGGTCCGATTTCCTTTTTCTCCACTGACAAACAAAAACAGGGACTCTTTTTTCTCACCTAACACATCCTGATTGCGGCTTCCTGGACCCTGAAACACATAAATCTTTGGCGAAGTGTCCACTATCACTTAGGCAAACGTGACATTAATAGATTCAACACGTTATCAAACCGTGAAACGTAAACTAGAAGGTGAATCTTCGTCTGAGACTATTGGTATTGAAAGAGGTATAAATAGCCTCCTGAAAACTTCATTACGTCAAACTACCATAGAAAACTTTTTCTTGCTCCCTTCCTGTAGTTGAAATGTTAAAACTGTTAAGCAGGTATGTTGTAACAAATATTGTATTTTTTTCTTCTCTTACTATAATCATGTGTATCTACTTATAGGTCTAGAAATTAAGTTGTATTTTTAAAATTATTAAAAAAAATTTAATAAAAGATAATTGACGTAAATTAAAGAGTATTTTATGGTAAATTATCTAATATATGTATATATAGGTGTGTGTGTGCCTGTCCAAAAACCTGAACTTCGGCTATAAGAATCAACCGTTTATAAGAATCAAAAACAGTAATAACAAACGTGATTCTTATAAGCGGAAATCACTGTATTTTAATTATGTTGTATGCTGTATATTGTCGAGAAAAATGTGAGGGGGTCGATGAAGGAAAAAGTTTGGGAACTCCTGATCTAAGACAATGAGAACATGGAAGAAATATTCAAAGATCAAAAATAACAAAAATTTAGAATTAACGTTAAGGACAGTATTCTTTTCTTTTCCACGCAACAAAATCAGAGCGTGCCATTAAGATTTTCGACTAAAAAAGAGGAGGTCACTTGCTCCCTGCAACCCACCTGTGCTGTAACGTCGAAGTTCAGAGTAAATACTATGTCCTTAACACGCATTTCTCGAGAACACCAGCCGCATTTAAATTAAAAGCGGCACTTTTCCTGCGAGCATGATTTGCGGGGGCGTGTGTGTGTAGGTTTAGAAGCCTCGGCAGAATAACAAATAAGATTTCCCGTCTCATGGAAACGGGAAATTCGTTTGTAACTCATTTGCGCCCGTTGTTTACCCGCGTCGTAATTTGCCAGGCCGAGATAAATACACGGAAAGTGTTTAAAAGGGCATTACTCATTTCTTTTGGCGTAGCATAAGCAAAATATTCCATTACTCTTTTTGAATGCTAGTGTCTTTTCCTTTTAATTAATATTTATAACGTAAAAATGCTTAAAAATTCAATTCAGTTGCCATCGCCCCCAGAAATGTTTAAGTAATATATGTATAATGCATACATACACAAACATATATGTATATATATATATATATATATATATATATTAAAGTTTCAAGAAATGTTTATAAATGATTATCAATATAAAAAATTAAAATCTTTGATATTTTCTGTAAATAAAAAACATATCATTAAGCTTTATCATCTATTTTTAAGTACTAATCTAAAGAATTATCAATTTCAGCATTTGGTACATGATTTACTATTAACACGAGCTAATCATTTAAAAATAAACTTATATAAAAAATATGACATTGCAAATAATACTTATTGTGTCATAAATTTTACTAACCCTAAATTAAATAATATAAATTTCAATGGTATATTTGATAAACTTCATGATATGTTTCCAGTAAAAGAAATAAAAATTAAACGTGCTTTTAAATATACACTGCCTTTGGGTAGACGTATATTTAACTGTAATCAGGTATCAAAAAATTATTCTCAATCTATCAATTTAAAATGTTTATGTTATCTGCCCAAATACAATAGTTATGTTGACACGACACATGGTCATGTAATAACAGGCAATTTAGATATAGTTGATAATTTAGCACTGCGTGAGTTGATGAATTTGGGAACTAAATATCGATTACCTAGTACTTTTAATAATAAAAAGTTAGTAAATATCTTAAATGCTGATTTAGATAAATTTTTTTATAAAATAGCTATTAATTATTCTATCCCAACAGAAGCCTTCAATCTTTGAAAATTAATTTACTGAAGCTTGTACATTCTAAACTACATAATAATAGTAATTTCTTTAATGACTCTAATAAAAACTTAAAAGATGCTATAAAAAACTTACAAGAGTATTTTATAATAACATATGTAGATAAAGCTGCTAACAATTATGCAATTATTTGTAAAAAATATTTTGCTATATGTTTAAAAAAACTGTTAGACAATAGTGATCTTTTCCAGCCTTTTAGAGAATCTACCTGTGTAATAATTAAGAAAATTATTGCAAAATATAAATTACTAGGTATATTTGCAGATAACTTTCACTTTCCTTATCTTACTTTAGTTCCTAAGTTTCATAAAACACCTATTGATTTTAGAGCTGTCACCTGTGGTCACAACACTTATGCTACTAAGGCAAGTGTTATACTATTAAATTACCTTAAATTAATCTATAAAATAATAACTTCTGGTGTTTGTGGTATAATTGATAATAGTTTAAGTCTGGTTATAAAACTACAAACACTAAATAATTGTAAATATATAGTCACTTTTGATTTTAAAGATTTGTTCAACAATATCAATATAATTGATTTAAATAGAGTAATAATAACGTTAGTAAAAAATAATAATCAATACTTAAACAAAGTATTTAATCTTTCTCATTTCAATAGGCTCTTAGATTTTGTAACTAAGCATAATTATATCGTACACAATAATAGTATATACTTAAAGGTAAAAGGTGTACCACAAGGTGGAAATGCATCCAGTATGCTAGCCAATTTATACTTACATTTTTTTGAAGTTGATAATAATAATAATATCGATAATAGCAATTACCAAATATATAGATATATTGATGACATTATAGTAATTATTAAAAGTAATAATAATATAGACTTAAATTTTTACCCGCTTAATCTAGAACTAGTACAAAGTAGTCACGATAAACTAAATATAAACTTTTTAGATATCAACATAAAAATAAACTCTCATAGCAATTTTACTTTTGATCTATATGATAAAAGATCAGAATATGACTTTAATATTGTTAAATTTCAAAATTACTTAACATGCCTACACAAATCTGTATTTAATAATATTATTGTTAATCAGCTTGTAAGAATAAATAGGCTTTGTTCTAAAGAAATTAGGCAAAAGCATATTATAGAATTATTAGTAGTGCTAAAACGTAATAATTACCCTGACAGTCTATCCAAGCACATAATTGGTTGTTTTAGATTTAATGAATAGCATGTTCTGTTGCTAATAATTAGTAAAACAAAACTAAATGAATAATGAAAGCAAATAACTAATAAAAGTAAAATAAAAAAATAACAAAAACTAGTGTGATTAAAATAATAAATAATAAAAACAACTCTTAGTCATAATAAATGTATAAGTTAACTTAGGTTAAATAGTCCTAAAACACAGTATCCTTAGTAAGTTTGCTTCTGTGTTTCCATTAACTCCATGGTTGCAATGTTTGTGACGTCAGTCTTCTTGCGGTCTCCTTAACTTAACTTCCACTTTGTCAGGCACCGGGTTTGGTGTCCCCCCCCCCCTCCTCGCTACGCCACTGCAACTACTGACTACCCTAGTTATAGCTTCAGTTTTGCCATAGCCTACGCTGCTTTCAGCATGTGTTACTCTGTTTTCAAGCATCTGTCAACGGTACTAATATTTCAAACATGTTATGAACGCTGGTGGTTCATCATACACAGACATACGTTGCGCTGTTACACTTTAGTAGGGTTGTCACTCCAAGTATTTTATATCTAGAGGTATATATTTTGTTCTTTACAGAGAAAATATCGTAATACATCGAAAATCATTAAATTTAGATACTTTTTTATTATCTTTTTCCTATCTAATAGTACTGAATAGATAAAATATAGATATAATTTCTTCCAATTCTAAATATCTGTTGTTAGCAAAAGGTGGCAACGCTACACTCTGAGAAAAAACAGGCAGTTTTTCATAGCTCGTGCGGTGTCAAGTTGTGTCTCTTACTACTGCTAATTTGTTCTGCTGTAAACGTATTGTGTTTTAACATTAAAAATCTGATTTTAATACCCATTATGTCGTCGCTACCAATGCTAAGAATAAATGCAGACAATATTCACAGGAGTTTTTGTAATATGGTTTTGTGCCATCGTTTGTTAATGAAACTATTCCTATGTGCTTATTAAGTGAAAAAACTTTCAGCAATGATGCTATGAAGCCGGCGAAAACGAAAGACCACTTGGAAAGGATTCATTCTGATTAGAAAAGCAAAGATTTTGAGTATTTCAAAAAACTAAAAGAGAAGTTTAGAGTTCGGCCAAATTTGAATACATACTTGAAGTCATCTGCTAGTGTTGATAAAGAAGGAGGACTGAAGACATCTTACAGCATCTCTCTTAATATAGCAAGGAAATGCAAACCGTATACTATTAAATATTTTTCAAACTTGCGAGTACTAAAATAAAATAAAAAGATTATCGACCGTGATCTGGAGATATATATATTAAACATCTTGATAAATTAAAAGAAGATTTTAAAGCACGTTTCGAAGACTTGAAGAATATGCATGTTCTCGAATGGTTTGCTACACCATTTGATGTAAAAATAGATAATGAAGGTAGTGAACATGGCTTAGAAGATGAACCTATTGAAATATGTGTAGATCTAGAAGCTCAAGCGTTGTTTAAATATAAAAACCTCGGTGAATTTTGGAGCAATAACAATACTGCCACTAAATATCCCAAGCTTAGAGCAGAAGCCGAACCTTTCTTACTTACATTTCCAACTTCCTATATGCTTGAAGCTGGTTTTAGCCACGCGAATGCAATTTTATCAAATAGATGAACAGATTGAACTTGGGAATTCGTGGTGATTTGTGACTAAAACTTACCAATTTTCAACCGAATATCAATAATATTGCTGCTTTTCTTCAGACACATCCATCCCACTAATATCAACTATTTTAATAAAAAGGTATGTTAACATATTTTTAAGGTATTCAGTAGTAGTCGCAAAATGACAGAAAGGCCGTCTGCACACGGAGCAACCCAAAAGAAACTGATAACTGACTCAAATCACGAACCAGTCCGTGATGAGTCGCAACCTATGTAATTGAATGGAGCCACGCACACGGCGCAACTGGTTACAAACCCGTCGGACGGGTTTGTAACCAGTTGCGCCGTGTGCGTGGCTCCATTCAATTACATAGGTTGCGACTCATCACGGACTGGTTCGTGATTTGAGTCAGTTATCAGTTTCTTTTGGGTTGCTCCGGGTGCAGACGGGCTTAGAGGTTTTTTTCATCCAATGTAATTTATGTTATAATTTCAACGATAATTGTGTATTTTACGTAATATGACACGTGCGATTTAAGAACTATAGGCAAATTTCAATCTATCCATAATTTTGCTGTTATTCTTTAAGATTATAATAACAGTGCAGAATATCTCCTTTTCTGTTAATGTTCTTGGGTGGATTTTATAAGATATGTGAACTAAAAATTCTTTCGTTGGGTTATTATGCAGGTCTCCTTATTGCTTAACATCAGAAATGCAAAAAATGATTTAATGTTTTTGTTAAATACTTAATCTGGGGGTCGATAAGAAGGCAAATATTCTACGAAGGGGTCAACGGGATAAAAAATTTGGGGATCCCTGCACTAATCAGAGGTCAAATATTTGCATTACAAGGGAAGGTATGCTACTTTCAGTCAGACAAAGAAGCACAGATGTGTAACGGGACCTTTTTATCGCATGGGCAAATCGGGACTTTGCACAGGGCCCTCTGATGCTAGGGGGCCCCAAAACCCCCTTGGTGTATGCATTGGTGTATGCCCCTTGGTGTATGCCGAGTACTTCTAATAATATATATAGCTCATGGATAGTTCTTATTTTTATAAATGTTCGTAAGGGGAGGCACCCAAATAGCATCTGCCCAAGGGCCCCCAGCGTTCATAATCGGGCCCTGGATGTGTGAGATTCAAGACGCAGATTGTAGTAGCAGCTACTACCAGATAATCAGAATCGTCGTTCTGAGGACTAATTATCAGCTGTCCTTTAGAGCCGATGCAAGGTCATCTTCGAAGGTGGGACAGGTCAGATTGGCTGTTTCATTTTGTAGAATAAAGTTGGTTACCGAAGTGCAATTACGGTTGGATGTTTATGTGTATTGTTTAGTGCTACTGACGTAGTAAAAAAATAAATATAACAATGTCCACCTGGAAAAAAATGGTGACTGGTAACCCAGGAAGAGATCCAGGATTGTTGTGTTAGTGAAAATGGTCTTTCATATGCGGTAATTGCAAGAAGTTGGTAGGAATGTGACAACATCGGGAGTACGAAAGTTTTGTTTACGCTATTGGGAAAACAATCTATATGAAACAAAGAAGGAAAAGGCCGGAATAAGGGCAAAACAGCTGTTCATGATAAGAGAATAAAACGAATTTACCTCAGGGACAGATGGATGTCATCTGCGGCCATTAGCAGTGAACTGAGTGCAACTGGTGTTTTTGTCAGTTAAAGAACGGTACGGAGAAAACTAATGGAGGTTGGCATAAAAGGTAGGATTCCCGGAAAAAAGCCATTACTGAATAAATAGCAGCGACAAAAGCGAATACAGTGGGCAAAAGAATAGATTGTATGGACAGAGTGTCAGTGGAAACAAGTGGTATGGAGTGACGAAATTCAGATATCGATAAATATACAAGGTGCGGCTATTGATTTCCAGGACTGATCAAATAACTCCAGAAAATATTACATGAAATACATACCCATTTAATATGTTTCGAAATAACTCCCACTCGGAACAACTTTTAAAGTCCTCTTTCGGAATGCTCTTTAATGTGGACGTCACCATTTTCTTGATGTCTTCGACATCCTCAAATCTTGTTCAATTCGGCAAATCGGCCCAGCACGAGGTCGTGGAGATGCAGCATCCTCCATACTCTCCGAACTCAGTACCGGCAGACTTTTTCTTGTTTCCAAAACTGAAAGATTTGCCGAAGAGAACAAGATATGAGGATGTCGAAGCCATCAAGAAAACGGTGACGGCCACATTAAAGGGTATTCCGAAAGAGGACTTTAAAAGTTATTTCAGAAACTTATACATCCGAGCACAGAAGTGCATTACGGCAGGTGGGAGTTAAACATATTAAATGGGTATGTATTTCATGTAATATTTATTTTTTTGTTATATATATATATATATATATATATATATATATATATATATATATATATAGTTAGTAAGAAGTAAGAGGGGGGATGGTTGGTAGTAATGGGAAAAAATATGTGAGACGTCGCATCGCGAAAGAGGTACATCCAGATTGCATTCAAGCGACAACAAAGAATCCTACAAGTGCTATGATCTGGGCATGTATTTCAGGAAATGCTGTAGGCCACCTTCATGTCATAGATGGCACACTGTACAGCAGAGAGTACATTGACACCACCCTACTACGGTCTATCAGGGATCTTTTTCCAGATAATGCCCCATATTTTTACCAGCAGGATTCTGCTCCCTGTCACACTGCACGGATATACCAACAGTGGGTCACGGAGTATGACACAAAGATGCTGGGATGGCCAGGAAAAAGACCAAACCTGAATTCCATAGAACAATTGTGGTTCTGTTTGAAAAAAAAAATAGGACATGTGAGAGATCCATCCAATAAAAGAGAATTAATTGAGGCCATATTTGTCTCATGGCGTCACATAATAAAGACTGGGGAGCTCCAGACATTGGTTGGCTCAATGCCACATCGCTGTGCTGCTGTCTTGAAAAATAAAGCATTCCAAACGAAATATTGACAGGGCAGTAACATCGTAAGTACACAGGGATTTTCACCCTAACTGTTATTTTCAATGCATAACTTCCCTTGTAATACAAATATTTGACTTCTGTTTACAGTGTTGAATTTAGCATTCAATTTCCTTTCATCTATATATAAAACAGTTCCGTAACTGACTCACTGACATACAAAGCACAGACCAAACCGCTGGACCTAAAGGGCTTAAAATTTGCATGGAGATTCTTCTTATAGTGTAGGGGTGCACTAAGAAAGATTTTTGAAAAATTCTTCTTAGATTTTTTAAAATTAAATTTTTAAACTGTTTTAGTAACTTTTTTAAAGTTTGCATTTAAAATAATAATTTGAGGGTTATAAAATTTATATCACAAGAAAGACCATAAAAATTCCTTTAAAATGAGATCTTTTTCGAATCTTTACCTCCATTTTCTGATTTTTGGGGAATTTTTAAAGATTAATTTTTAGAATTTAATTTATTAAATGCTGATCACGTGATTTCTTTTTCTGGCACTTTAAATAAATTTATCATCACGTGCATAACAACTAAATAGACAAAAAAAAATTTTTTTCCTTGCTCATGAGGCAGACGATTGGACATTAACCAAAAAAATATTAAAATACAGTAAAAGATATGTTCCTCAAACTGTACTATATTAACTGTACTATATTCTTTAGTATGTCCTATTTCATTTAATTTGAATATTTTCTTCTACATTATTTTGTCTATAAAAATAACCCTTATATTTATAGATATAAGGGTTATAGATTTTTTTATAAATATATTTTTTTTTTTTTTTTACATCATACATTGTATACATTGATAGTCGTATTTATTATAAATATATATATATATATTTGGCATTAATTGCATACATTAACCGATGTATTTAATTTGAATGTACTCCGTAGCGAAGTGCGGGTTTTCAGCTAGTTTGATATATAAATCATTGCACTGCATGAAGTGTATCAGTTTTTATATGCATTCAAAGTTGAAAAACATTCAAATTTCAAAAAGTGTCCACAATTTCGGCCATCACTGTATATATATATATATATATGGATTTTTCAACGTGATTTTCATGACCAGAGAGAAGTTTTATTCAACTTTTTCCCAGTAGGTTGGAAAATGTAGTTTCCTTACCTGCGATTTGCTAAAGAAAATATTTTTAATAAAAGGAGTCTTTAATCTCCCATTCAGGTTTTCTGAAAGAAAATTGAAGAAATAAATAAGTTAAAAGATTATAGGTGTTTATATATTTTTGTAGTTTTATTCCTTCTGTTGCCATTTTCTCTATCCAAATCAACCCAGTATTTTTTTTAAAGTTTTTATGGACAAAATGTTATTAGTATTTCAAATTACAATCGCAAACGCTGGGGAATTCTACAGGGTTTTTAATCTGAGAAGATTTCAAGTTTACCACAAAATATTTATTTATCAGAATTTTGGAACGACTGCCTGGAGCCATTTTTCACCTTCATTGTCAAATTTATATCATATATTTTTAATACAGGGTGCGGCAGAAAGAACGTTCTAATTTGGAACGTCAATAACAAAAATACAAAGCAAAATAGAGAAGGAAAATTTTCATACCTGAGAAAAATAAAAAAAATTATTTATTATTTTATTATTATTATTTATTTTATAAATTTATTAATCTATTTTATAAATTTATTAATTTATTTTATAAATTTATTAATTTATTTATTTATACCCTCGGAACGTTCTTTCTGCCACACCCTGTATTTCGTATATTGTATTTTCTTTTCCACTGAATTTAAAACTGATCGTAAAATATATATTCCTTGAGGTATTGTATTGCATTGCTTATGAAAATGCATTACATGTTTTGTTGTAGTTCATATGCACCTTTTAGTTTATCTTAATATTCGATTTTTCTCTTTTCCAGGTATCGACTTTAAACAAAAAATAGTCAATTTGGATGGAATGCCGATTAAACTTCAAATATGGTAAGATAATTTCAATAAATATCCCACCATGCATAAAACTTATGAATTTTGTACCTTGTCCGAAAAATTTTAAAGGGATAATAAAACCCTTCCCACGTACAAAGAAGTTATTTAATTTAACGTATTCACGTCTGTTTCTGATTACTTTCGATCTTCAATCCTAAGATAACGACAGTCTCCAGCATTCCTTTATCGCTCTTGGCTATCAAAATAAAATATTCTAACGTTTGGCTCCAAAAATTCAATTTCTTGATTTCATTATCATTTTTCATTCAAACACTTTTGCATGAATAAAAATAAAAATCGAAAAAATATTTCTCTCTTCACTGCATCTTTCACACACACACACACACACACACACATATATATATATATATATATATATATATATATATATATATATATATATATATATATATATATATATATAATTTATCAACGTGAGTGAAATTCTGTCCTTTCGTTAAATATTTATTGATAGAGCTCGCGTCGTAATAAAAATAACATTACTTATTTTTCTTTTGTCTAGACAGTCTAGACATCAATTTATTTTCATTATAATTATTTGCATTATGCGAAAGCTTTTCTAGTCTACACGTAAAAAAATTTGGAGTGGGGATTCTTGAATAAAGAAATAACGAATACGTATTTTTAATAATGTACATGCGAAATCATAAAAACTAAAAAACTAGCTTGTAGTAGTTGGATACATGTAAGAATTTCCCTGCACTCGTTCCTTTTTTACAACCGATATCATGTCTGAATCTTCTGCCTCTTTAATCAGTAGTTCCAAAAGGCCGGGATAAAATTTTTGTATGTTTATATAGTTAAAATTATAAACAGTTATCATAACTGATCAATTATTTCATGTATTCACGTCGGCACCAGTATTCTCCAAGTAATTCTTCCCAGCACAATGAATCAAGCGACATTCGTCCTCCATATTATTCGCAACTTTCACCTAAAATTTCCTTGTAGACAACCGGCATGTCACCCCTCTTTTTTTTTTCGTATCGCCATCTTAGATTAGAACATTGTTTGGCTGAATGTATGTAAGATACAATAAAGTTCGTTGTTCATTTGAAATTTTACTGTCAGAATGGAGTTTATTGAAAAACTTCTAAGTCCTACAATCAAAAGCATCTATCTTCGGCATTTATTTTACAAGAGAGAATAACTCACCAGTAGTAAGAAAATGTATTTACTTTGGCGATAAATATTGGATAGTACCATTGAATGATGTTTCATACGAAAGACTTTATTTTGAAGAGCAGATTTAAAAGATAACCAAATATAAGATTTTCTAATCATAAGGTCACATTTTATTTAGAGCTTGTGCAGAAGGTAAATTCTCTGTTAAGCATTACATTTTCTTTTTTTTTGGGGGGGGGACCAAAGTTTACAAGGGCTTTCAACTGCCTAGAACTCGGGTGATTCAAAGTCGTCATTAAAGTTCCGAGTTTTCCATCCTTGTAGGTCCAAAGAGTATGATTGTGTACTTACAAGATAACTGGAAACGATAATGGAGTATACCACAGCTTTAAAAAAGCTATGTTTCATTCGTTATATTAATGTCACGTTGTATTAGAAACAGAACTTGACTTAACTGAAGTTCTTTCAGTCCTCTTTTTTGCGAAATTCTGAATACCTGAATGCTGCTTTCCGAATACCTGTCAAAAGTATTCTGCTCGCGGAACTCCCTCAACTTCGTAACTCAATAAACAAAAAAAATCCCCTTAAATTAGATAAGTTAGCGTTCTACGTCATATGCTAATAAAAGTTTCTTTTTTAACAGTAATACTTATTCCACACCAACGTCGACAGCAACGAAAGACGCACATTTTGCCACCTGTCTCTGTGGCTGTCATAAAAGCTTTCACACCGCTAGGAGACGGGGAGAAGAGGCAATTTATTTGCGCATGCGCATAATCTTCTCTATGTATTCTGATTGGCTGTCGAGCATGGCGGCAGAGACAAAAGTTGAATTTTTTCCAACTTGAAACCGCAGAGACCAGAGACGAAGACAGACCAGGGGAGTGAAATTTTGTTTGTAATACGCAAGCGCAACAACGAAGATACATGATTTTCGTTTCCGTCGCCGTTGGTGTGGAGTAAGCATAAGTTTGAGAGAACTTGAGCAGATATAACCCTCTTTTTTGTATTTATTTCTCTTAGGGACACGGCAGGTCAAGAAAGGTTTCGCACATTAACAACAGCTTATTACAGAGGAGCCATGGTAAGTATATTTTACAATATGCTGTTAAACGCCTAGCGTAAGAAACGTTAGATTCATAAAGTAATTTTTTTTCTGTCCTCGTTTCTCATAAGAATGTATAATCTTTGAAAACAAACGTGACTGATCTCTCTCTCAGACACCCTTTTCCTTTTATCTTAGAAGTATCCCATTTTCATCTTGGCTGTCTTTAAACGTATTTGTTACTTTTTTGAAGATAATTGTGTGCACGTCTCACGTATTACACAACAGCAACGGAAAAAGTGCAGAAAAATCGAAATAAAAATTACCGTTTTTTAAAAAGAGAGTATTGTATTGTTGCTTTCTAAAAATTTTCAAATGTGATTTTCAAAGAAATTATCTTAAGATTATTTTTATTCTTAATAAAGTGTGAGAATGGTATCCGAAATAATCCTTCGGAGAATTACAAGTCCCTCCATACCTGTCAGGCGCAGAAAATCTCTCGTTAAAAGTGACTTTGCAACCATAAATTTGAATATTTCTTCCGTACAAGATGACATTCTCATCTACAGTTATTATTTTAAAGATAATTTAATTAATAAATTTATTTAACCTTTAGCTTACGGGGCCCATTTTCTCTGATTCTCTCTTTAGAACGGAAAATTACATACCCCCTTTGTAAGAACGGCCATTAACGGGGTTATATATATATATATATATATATATATGCAGGGTGATTCATCAAGACCGCCCAAACTCTGCACAGCCAGATTCCTTGCTTGGTGTACATAAAAAATGCCCAAAGAACAATACCTCTACGACCCATAGTTTTTGAGAAAAATGCGAGAGAAAAACATGACGTCATATCCGATGTACGGGAAAAAAAAAACTTTGTTAGAAACATGAACATCGTTATTTGCATATATTTACATAGGAAGATGTTCAAAATGTCCACCGCGTATATTGAGGCATGCATGTGCGCGCCGTGCATTCTTCCATCAACATCGCGCAAATTGTGCGTCGGGTCGACGCTTCCAGTATTTCTCAGTCTGTCGTCGAATCTGCGGATGACTTTCGCATTGGGAGAACGGGCATTCTCCCTAGCAGTTTGTAAGGCCATTACCATTACATTCACCAAAAAACTATATTTCAAAAAATAAAAACATCAAGATAAAGTACTACATGTAGCAATATTCACGAACGGAATACATTATCACCATGCGAAGATTACAGGTAGCTACTATAGATGCAGCCTTTTTTAAATACGATTCAAACGACGAATTGACATCATTCCACGGCACGCGCATGCATGCCTCGATATGCGCGGTGGATATTTTTAACATCTTCGTCTGCAAACATATGCAAATACCGTTGTTCTTGTTTCCAATAAACTTCTTTTTTTCCGTACACCGGATATGACGTCTCACTTTTCTCTTGCATTTTTCTGAAAACTATGGGTCGTAGAGGTATAGTTCTTTGGGCATATTTTTATGTACTCCACGCAAGGAATCTGGCTGTGCAGAGTTTGGGCGGTCTTGATGAAACACCCTGTATATATATATATATATATATATATATATATATATATATATGACAGGCGTTGGCTTTGCCTGCTATTATATCGTTTGCAGTCTTCTTGTTTTACAGTCCATGACATTGAGGGAAGGCATACACTCAAAAATGATTCAGCATCGTATCCAACAAGTAGAATTTATTTAGTTCAATTCCATGTAGACCACCTCTCCATATCTACGCATTTCATTATTCGCCATTTCTTTTTTAGAGACGCGGCGAAATACACATCTGACAGCATCGACTTTTATTCCGCGCTCTGATAAAATTCGCGGGCATATCCGCACGTCAACTCTCCCTGCACATGCGCAGAGCCCAAACCAGACATCTTTCAAGGAGAATTATATAAGATTTCCTCTTTGAACGCAAAAACCACAGACACGCCAAGATTATATAATGAAAAGGGGAATTTCCCTTTCCCAATTCACGTCTTGAAATACGAACAATTAGAGGCGAATTACGCCACAAATATAATTTAATTACCAAGCCCCCTTTAAATTTAAGGTAATCATTCTTTTCCCACTTAAATTCTGACATATATATATATATATATATATATATTAATTCTTGGGCCCGTATTCTTGGGATACATGTTATCCCACGCCGTAAAGAAAAGGTTAATATTAAAGTCGATGCATGCAAGTAAAAAAATAAAAACATAACTATTTTATATAAATTATTTATAAAATTTTAATTTAATTATCAATTTTCATTACTTATTTTCGTTTTTTATATTATTTCCAAGCATGGCACTGTATGTAAGATTTTCTTTCCTGCAGGGCATCATAAACATCCCAGTACAACCGTAACAATAAAAGTCCTTTATGCAACAGCCTCCCTCCCTAAAAATACCGTCATTTCTATACCTTTCCTTATTTTCTTGTTATTTCTTTATGATGGAATAAGTTCCCCGTTTGCTAATGTGATCGTTTTCAACTTTTCAGGGTATTCTCGTCATGTACGACGTGACTAACATGGATTCATTTAATCATTTGTCTTACTGGTTCCGAAATGTCGAGGAGGTAATTCACCAGTTGCTCTCATATATTTGTTTTATTTATTTATTTTTTCAAAGCTCATGGTATTTATCGCAACTTTGGCGAAATATTCCGATAATTATCTGTGCGGCAGATGGGGACGTAATTCACGCCTGACTCGCGTCCTTTTCTACTTTTACGCAACTTTGGCAATTTGTTCTGATAATATTCTGGAGGGAAGATAAGGAGGGTAGCGTGGGAAGATATGCAGCCCCCCCCCCTCTCTCTCTGCAATTGCAAGTCATTAAATTCAGGCCGCCACCTCCCTTTTTATTTATTTGTTTTCTTCTTTTCATAATATTTCCTCCTTGTGATATTTAAAAGAAAAAAATGTTTGTCCAGCGTTGATGGTAAAATTTCAAACGCTTCAAAAAAATGTATCTCTTCCAGAAAGTGTTTTGGGAGGAAACAGGTGAATGCATTCCGAAGGAGTGGTATCTTGCATTCCTAAACATGATGGCAGCTTTCGGTAGGTTTTTTTTCCCCCTTCTCCAAAACTGTGTAATGCAGTGGAAGAGAAAAACATCTTTATCTACTCTCTGTACTTCCATTTACGTAATACAACGGAGTATCCCAGTAGAGTAATGCAAATTAAGTTTAATTTTAAAGATGTCTTAGAATAGGATGTTTGCACTTTAAACTCAAATAAACTTACCGTAAAGTTTATGGCGACAGTGGACCTTCCAACCAAACATTTTTTTTTAAATGGATTTACTTGAAATTTGAATATGTGATTAGTACCATAGATATGTAAAAGTGGTTAAAATTCAAAGATGAAATATTAATAATTTATGAATTATGAATTATATCAAAAATTGGCCTCATTAAAAATGTTCCATGCGCATTTCTTTTGCATTTAAAATGGTAATTTTTATTTACAGGATACCTTATAGAACTAACAAGGAAACGTATTGCTTATTTTAAGCATTCATTAAAAATATAAAGAGAAAAATAATAATAATAGTGAAAACACCCTTTTTATGACGCAAAATACCTATAAATCATCTTTTCAAGTACAAAATTTAGAAATTCTGAGCTACGAAGCATAATTATTTTCAAAAAGATTTATTTGATATACAGTTAAGTATATAAAACTTAAATTTCAAAGCAATACGATAATTAGAAATGCACCTGGAGCAGTTTGAATATTTGTATAGCATGAAAATTTTTATTTTGAGAGAAACACATTTAAAGTTATTGCTATTAGTAACCACATAATATCTAAATTAAATACAAATGCCTATAACTAGGAAAGTAATCACAGAAATTAAAAATTATTTTTGCAATACATCCCTACTCGTCCGTAGTTTCACAATTCAATAAAATAAAAAAAATCGAATTTTTGGACAAATTTCACAATTTTGAAAGTCCACTGTCCCCTTAAAATTGCCTCTGCTCTTTCTAAACAAATTATGTAATTGAAAAAAAGAAGATTTTTTTATTAAAATACTATAGCAAAACTATATAACATTTAAATTAAGGTTGTTGTGTTCTAACCCTATTGCATTCACTCTCCTCAATGTTAACCTATGGAGAAAATGTGACCAGGGATTGCCGTCTTGGATTGAAAAATTTTTAACGTAGGATTACGTTCCTCAATAACGGTCCTCCGGAAAGAAAAAATTGTCCGTCCTGCGTCGCGAGTTATAATTTTGGCAGCGCGCCCAAACCCAGTAGCAGTAAACAGTTAAACAGAAAAGTACCAAAATGCGTAAAAAAAAGAGGTAAGCAACTATAAGTAATCCTACGTTAATAACCCGCGGTAGTTTCGTTAGAGGAGACTACCTGAAATATATTTTTTAATTGTACACCGTAATAGAGAAAGACATTGTACACCTTGGGGCATTTTTAGTTTTAAAAAAATTATATTTTAAAATTTAAATTATTCGGAGGAAAAATCTGGTATAGTGTGTTTTAAACGCTCCTAAATTCCTTTGGTGGATGACATTTATAAAACGAATTCTGTTCAGGCTATCTGAAAATATCATTGTTATTGAATTACCGGCATTTATGTAGCCGTAATATTTACATATACATACATATATATATATATATATATATATATATATATATATATATATATATATATATATATATATATATATATATTCATAAGCCGTTTTCCATAGGTTAAGCATTGAGTCGAGCGAATCCAATAGGGTTAGTATCCTTCATGGACCGAGTCCCATCTTATGTCCAAATGACCCACATTTTGTGAATTGATTTTCTGGAAAACTACGATAAATGAGTCGATAAAATTTGGCATACAGACTCTAAGTTAAATGTAGGATTTGGAGAAGCTTAATAGGATGTTTCCTACTGTTCTCGCTAAAAAGATATTCTTAAAGGTCTCGTCTCTCGAAAGTAGATCCTATGAAGGTAACGTTTTCAATGTCAAAACAAAATCGCCTTTAAAACGGCCTTAACTCGAAGGCTAATAACAAAATCGTAAATAATTTATCAATACCTAAACTCCAAAACCTCTCAACTGAAAAATTACAAATTTTACAGGAGAGCCAAAAAACATTTTAACAAATAAGTCACAGCTGTAGATAAATACGTCACGATTAAGTCACAGCTGTTCATTAAAATGCCTTTAGAATGCACTTAACCTTTAGCTTAAGGGGCCCATTTTTCCGATTCCCTCTTTAAAAAAGGGAAATTTTATACCCCCTTTGTCAGAACGGCCATTAGGGGGTTTATATATATATATATATATATATATATATATATATATATATATATATATATATATATATATATAAAAGAGCTCGTCTGTTTGTTTGTCCGCTATAGAATCATAGACTGTTTTACCCACCGGGACCAAATTCAGCACAGTTAATGTTTAGGACCCGAGAAACTTAACGTAGCAAAAACGAAATTTGGGGCTCAATTAGTTTTTTAAAATTAATTTTTTAATGATTTTAGTGCCCCTAAGAGGTGCGCGTACCACTTAAATGTGGATACAGCCCCTTCACCACAACCAGCTGCATTATCAGTGAAATTCGATGCGCCGGGGAGAAGAGGGGTTATCTGAGGGTGGTCTGAGGGTTGGTCTGGGGATGACGGGCGGGGGGTGAAGTGTTTACTTTATTTTTCTTACGCTTAGTGGAGTCGTGGGTCTAAAAAGGTTGAGAACCGCTGCTTTAGACAATTTTAGACAATGGCGTTCAAACTAATAGAACTTAATAAAGTTTGGAAAAAAGGAAGAAAAAAAAAGAAAAATTAAGTTTAACCCATGGCCAGTTTATTGGAAGCCTTTTGTTGATCTAAATATATTAATCGTTTGAGGATCATAAAATGGGAATTTAAAAGTTCTACAGGATTTTTCCCCTAAGTTCGCGAAACAGAGCTAACATACGATATGTATTTGAATTACTTATTCCGTGAAATCATATAAAATAAATCTCTTAGAGTTTTAGGGTTTTTTAAGCAGTGGGAGGAAAAGCTCCTTAAACAGAGAAACATAACGACACATAATTTTCATTCCGAACTGTTAGTCCATTAGTTATATTAAGGCATAAGAAAATTAATGAAATTATTTGTAAAGAATGATTGCCCGGGTAGATATATAGATATAAAATTTTTATGCATTCCATCAAAAAAATACTGGGCTGCATCCCCCCCCCCCCCGCTCTTAATGTTCATCTGGCCAGACAGAATGCGCTTAGCGCGTTTCTACTGAATTGATATACAAACAATAAGAAAGATAGAAACTTTGGGCCTAGGCTTCATGCGGAATCCCGCCTTACTTTGATTAAATAAAGGGAATAACGCATATTGCACTTTAACTCTTGGGTGATGTGGAAAAAAACTGCGTTTTTCAGGGGAAAATAAAAAATAAAGTCAAATGTAAATTATAAAACTTATTTATAATTAAACAGTGGATCAAACAAATCTAATAAATTTTAATTAAATAGTAACTAACAAATATAATTAAACAGTAAACTTATTCAATCCAAACGTGCGAATCACGCAACACTGTGTTATTAATTCTCAATAAAATCAGACGTATAATCAGACGAAGGTACGCAGGCTCAAAGTTTCTTTCTTTCTTATTGTTTGTATATCATTTCAGTAGAAACGCTCTAAGTGCATTCTGTCTGGCCAGATGAACATGAAGAGCGGGCGGTGCAGCCCAGTATATTTTTGATGGAATGCATGGAAAATTTTATATCTATATATCTACCCGGGCTACGCCGGGCAATAATGCTAGTATGTATATATATATGTATATATATATATATATATATATATATATATATATATATATATATATATATATATATATATATATATATATATATATATATATATATATATATATATATTCATCCTTGGACCCGTATTCTTGAGATACATGCTATCCCACCCCGTAAGGAAAACAGCAAAAAATAGTAGTTGAAAGGTTTTGGAGTTTAGGTATCGTTATGTAAAATAACGAGCGTCATAAGCTTATGAAATAACAATAAGTCTCGGGTTTCGATATTAGACAAAGCGATTGTTGGCATCGGTGACTAGAAATTTTCTTTGGGCTTAAGTTACGTAGCATTGTCTAGTGCAAAAAAACATTGACTAGCCTGGATTTTCTCTGATCTTATACTTTCGACAGATATGAAAAGGTAAAAAATTGGAGTGCCAGTAGCGAGAAGAGTAAAGAATAAGGAATTATCCAAATATTAACACTATTTAAATGTATTACTGTATAGGATGAAAAATAAATTATTGAAACGTCTACGTATAATGTTTCCCAATACGTCTGCTATATTAATAACTGAATAAATATACGAGTATTTTCATTATTAAGAAAACAGTCTTTTCACAGAATTTCTATTTCCTATTTATGTTTGAGAAAAGCAAGTTGCTTTTATGAGCATCTTTCAAAAAATTAATAACAATAATTCGCCAGGTAAAAATGCTGAGATAGTCCATTCAAAATCTGGCTGTTTGCTAATAATAACTACACTTGACCACACAATTCCAGTTAATTCAGCAATTTCGAGGTATGTAATTTGTTTGATACTGTTGATTAATCAGCATGAACAGTTATTTTACGAGTTTACTGTTGTTCAGTTAGGAGAAAACAGGTAACAGATCTTTCCAATTTAAAAGAAATTTTGCAGAAAAAACTTATTTTTTGTTACTTTCGTTTTCCTTTGAATTCAATATAATTTTTTTTTACTTTTAATTAAAAGGCATAACAAATCAGTAGCTGATGCAACGAATTATTAAATACTTAAAATCAATAATTTGTCTGTACATAATCAATTAAATAAAATACATTTTAGTTTTTTCACAGAATTAAATGCGAACCAGGTTAAAAACACTCTTCTTAATCGTCACAAAATTTTAAATAATCGTTTTACAATTTTTTTTCAAAATGCAATCAATCTCTTTGACTGAAAAAAAAAGAAAGAGTTTATTTGAATCTATGGGGAAATTAAATTTCAAACGGTTAATTATATAATGAGATTTTTTCAACAGCTTTATTTTGAATTTGGTTGAAATGTGAGTTTTGAGGATTTGTTATATCTTTTCCAGAATGCATCTCCAGACGTCGTGAAAGTGTTAGTAGGTAATAAATGCGATAGCACCAATTTAAGAGTTGTCAATGAAGAACAAGGACGAAAGGTATGTATGCCGTATATTAAACTTTATTCCAGCTGCTGAATGCGAAATATTGTGAGCTGAGTTGTTTGCACTATTTCCTGGGCATCACGTGTGTTTTCCGCTTATCTTCCGACTACCTGACCCCAAAACCTGACAAAATTATATTCTTTAAAGTGTATAAAATACCGTATATTTCGGACCATAAGACGCACCGGACGATAAGACGTACCTGAAATTTTTGGGAGGATTTTTAGAAAACCACATTTTGTATTTTGTTAGGCATATAAAGATATTTTCAATTTCTTACTTAAGAAAGATAATATAAATATAAATATATATATATATATATATATATATATATATATATATATATATATATATATATATATATATATATATATATATATATATATATATATGTATATATGTATATATATATATATATATACATATATATATATATATACACATATATATATATGTGTATATATACAGGGTGTCCATAATTAAAGTCCCACTTTCAAAAGGCTGCAAAAAAAGAACCACTGGTCAGAATGACTTCAAATTTGAACTGAATATACTGGAAGAAGGGGGAAACGATTTGGCATAATAAAAAAAGGTTCCAAAATGTTACAGCGCCATCTATTGATACATTTTGGAACTTTTTTTACTATGCCAAATCGTTTCCCCCTTCTTTCAATATATTCAGTTCAAATTTGAAGTCATTCTGACCAGTGGTTCTTTTTTTGCAGCCTTTTGAAAGTGGGACTTTAATTATGGACACCCTGTATGTATATATATATGTATATATATGTATATATATATATATATATATATATATATATATACACACATATATATATATACACACATATATATATATATATATACATATATATATATATATATATATATATATATATATATATATATATATATATATATATATATATATATATATATATATATATATATATATATATATATATATATATATATATATATATATATGATGTTTTGTATATGATTTGTGTATTAGTACATTTATTAACTATCTAGCCTTCATGTTTTGACGGGTACCAACTAGTAACTTATTAAAGCTAACCTCAAGAATCTCAGTGCAAAAATATACTTCTCCAGCATGCTAGGTAGCCTTGTACCTAGGTTTCGCCCTTTGATATGTGTTCCTCAGTATCGCACAACCGATGGAGAGGTAGGTATTCCAATTGCGGAGTTTCTCAATTTTTTTTTACTGGCGACTGACAAAGTGCAGCCATGCAGTCCACTTCGGAAAGAACCATCGTCTATCACGAATTGGGGTACACATTTTAGTTAAACACGAATTGTAGCTAAAATTTGTACATGGACGATGGCTGTTTCCAAAAGTGGGCTGAATGACTGTGCCTCGTCAGCCACCAGTGTTATTCCGCTTTTGCAATTCCTTTCCCGTATTCATTGGTTATACCTTGCTCAGAAGCCCATAACAAACCTAAGTCCAAGCCTATCTGTACGCTGGAGAGATGGCATTTTTGCAATTAGTTCTGAGCAGCAGATTGCAATTAGAGCGGGCTTTTGTCTTTGATTGCAAGTACAGTAGGACGTGCATGCTCCGTGCTTTTTGTCTCAAGGATCTCGTTTATGTAATATCTTTTGAGACTCCGGTAAAGGAAGTTTCACCATTTATGTTGTACCGTAGTCAATGATAAGACAAGCCTTTCGCTTCAACTATTTACTACGACACGTTAACATACTACAACTACTACATTTAAAGCAAGTATGTTCAGCGAGTTAGAATATATAGTTAGATCCTCAGGTTGGCTTTTCGGGTTCCAAGACAGCTCCGGCCTACAAGGCCTCCGACCAGGAGAACTCCGTCTCTGTGGCACACTAAAACAGATCCCAGCCTCGTGGACACTTGCTGGCTATGTTTATACGGTCGGCGAATCCGAAGGGATTTCTCTGGCGTTTGAAGTGCTGGTAAAGGTTCGAAGTTTATGAGATTCGAGCCGTCGCTATAGTGTCAAAATCTGAAGAGCTCTCGAACCACTCTGGGATTTATGTGTTCTATAACGTCAAAAACCGCAGATTACTAGTACTTTATGTCCTCTTATCCAAGAGTTTATGAGACCGCTCAGATCAAGAGTTCGCAGATAGATGACATGTTGAGGGGTAGGAAAGAAGCATCTTACACTTACTTATATAAGTACTAATTTCGTGTAATATTTGAGACAATGTCACAATGAGGTTTGAGAAGCGAATTTTTGATCCATTAGACAAGCATTGTGACTAAATATATTCTATCAAACACAAATTTAACTGCATGAATCGAACATATGCAGCTAAAACAGAGCTTTTGTCAATTTTCCTCTTTTTATGCTCTTATTAGCTATCTGATTTTTCTGAATCAAGCTATCCCATATATTTGCATGCATGCATGCACGAGTATGATCGTGTATTTAGAAATAGCAAAACCAACGCCCGTTTCATTTGTGCATGTATAGTTTTTAGCCACTATTCTTTCTAATCACAGACTTCAGTTTTACGCAGCACCCAGAACAAAAGCGTATGGAAAAAATATATTCCTAGTTCTAATCAGTATGTCGAAGTTTTAATTAAAAGGATAATTCGTTGTTTGATGAGTGCGGAAATTTGTTGAATGTGTGCGTACTCGAAACGGATGCGGAAACTGGCGACGATGGAGTTGTAAATCAGGATGTCGGTTAATTATTGATCAGGAAATTGGTGTGTGGGGCAGGTTCCTCTTCAAACAGCCATCAGTCCATTGGAAAAATTACATCATTCTTTCAGCACTGATTTTGTGGTGATCACGCAACGATGTATTTCTGACTTTACGTTTAATGAATCTGTGGTATTTCTCTTTAGAACCGTTTTGTAAATCAATAAAGCAATTCAATGTTTATGATTCCCAACCTGATAGAATTTACTGTAAATATCTTATGCTCTTCGCCTCTACTTGTCATACAACATCACTATGCTCTTAAGACCGCACTCGTACACTTGAATATTTCCGTATCTCTTATGGTATCAGATCACGACACAAATACTACGGTTGAAATTGCCGTTTCTGGTCTTTTTCCCCGATCATTTTAACTTTCACCCTAGTAAATCTGCGTATAATCCATACCGGCTCTCGCTGCCATGCTATGGCAAGCATCCACATTACTGTATGTTTCCTTTGATGTTCTAGTTGACATCATTTCCTATCGTGTCAGCGTATCAAGATTTGATACTTTGCCGCGATTCGGAGCACTTCTCACACTTTTCAGATTAACACACGTTTGGGTAATCAAAAACTGGACGTACCATTATAGGAAACAACCACTAGATGCATAAATAACCCGTGCACCTTGTAGAAGCGCTGGATGTTATAATTCACAGTGTTGTGTGGTCGAGATATTGCCAATAATAAAACTCTTATAACAACTCCAGAGGCAAAAAATAAAGACTTGAGGAACACTAAGGTGGCGTAAAAGAAAAACTGTCTGTGTGGCCATTGATAGCGATGAAAATACTATAAATGTTGCAAGACAGATGGCGACGTTATTTTATGGCCCACAATAAAATTTTTAGATAATTGTCAAAGTGGTATCCCAAACGAAAATTATGGTGGGGAGATACTTGGTAGACTGTGAACATGAGCAGTGAAATAAGGGACCAATTGGGGCAGTAACTGCTAAGAGAAAGGCATCCCACTGTCCAATGAGAGAAAAAAGGGCGGGCCAAAATGGCCCCGGTAAACGGACAACAGCCCCTCCGAAAAAAAACGAAGGAAGGTCAACAGATTTCGTTTGCTGATCCCCAACTCTGACCCTATAGAGAGCCGATTACACTGTCGAGGAGATTAGCGGAAGTTCCTGTAGTCTGACATGATGATGCTGAGTATGACCTGAGGTGGGCACCTGTCAACGAAAGCCTTCATCGCTGTATTCTTCAACAGTCGTAAGAGCCTCCCGAAAGAGCCTAGAAATAATTGCTTTGGCCGAATTGCTTTTGCAGAAATATTTTATTTCTGCTCCTGATTCCTCATGTATTAAGTGATAATATGAAGGGGAATCTTATTCTATAATTAATTTTATTTTAAAGGAATTTTGAGAATTGTCGAATAAATGTATGATAAAGGCCAATTCTCTATGTTTCCTTGCTTGCCCCAACACTTGCACGCATCAATTTATTAAGGTTCTATTATAACCTATACACCTCCATTAGCTATGTTAAGGAGATGAGCCCATAATCAATGGAAACCATACTTCGGTTGTGGTTGAATATGCTGCAGGTGATCGTTATTTATTCAACATAAAATTTAAGAAACCTTCAATATTTTATTTCTCTGTAGATCGCCGAGAGCATGGACGTGCCGTTCTTCGAGTGCAGTTGCAAAGAAGACGTCAACATCGACGAGATCTTCATGACCGTGGCCCGCATGATCAGGGAACAAAGAGAGAGAAGGGTAACCTGATAAAAAGATACATTCTTTTTCAATTTTTTTTCTTTCTTTACATTTTGATAGGGGTGGATTGTTCGGCTCGGGCCATTTTCATATCTGGTTTGTTTTTATGATATTCGTACACCTGCGGGAGGAGGGGGGAGGAATTTTGTGAAATACGTTTCATAATATCGCATAGCTTAAGGCTTAAAAAACATTAAAGGTGTGTAATGAAAAAAATCTGTCGTAACACATGTATTGAAAATGGAAAAAAGTATCTTAATATTGGGAACAGTACTTCAACAGTTCTCTTTCCTAAAACTTTATTTTTATTATGAAATTCAATTCTTTCGACGAAAATCGTTTTTTTTTTTAACGTTTGACGGGATGCAATCCTTATAGAATTGAATCAGTAGACATTGTTACATATTATTACTACTACAATGTTTGGACGTTTCTTATTGTTACGTAACTTAGAGAACTTTTTTTTCTTACAACGATACGGAAAATTGTTTGAAACCAGAATGAACTGCGAAATATCTGAAGGGATTCTAACCGGGTTTCTTCAACATCATTTGAATATGAATAAACTCAAAACTTTTCTGTTTGTCACTATGACCATCAAGAGATTGGGTGGAGACCATAGGCAAACAGTTCTAGTATCTCTTACAAGCCAAATGAATTATGAGCCTTATCTTAGCGGCAGTTTCATTCTGTTCCGGTTAATAATTGATTCATTAGTTTGCGTGGGTGACCACCTATTTTTGGATAACATATCTAGACCAATTAAATATTAATATCGGGAAATATTATTAAATTTGATATCGTAGCAAGTTATCCGTTTCTCTCGAGTTGCATCACTTATAAAATGACGATTAAAGGCACATATTTCAATCATAAAGATGACAAGGATTATCACGGCTATTTTCTCGATATCATTTTAATTGATGTACACACACACGTATATATATATATATATATATATATATATATATATATATATATATATATATATATATATATATATATATATATATATATATATATATATATATATATATATATGTATATATATATATATATATATATACATACATACATACATATATATATATATACATATATATATATATATATATATATATATATATACATACATACATACATATATATATATATATATATATATATATATATATATATATATATACATACATACATACATATATATATATATATATATACATACATACATATATATATATATATATATATATATACATACATACATACATATATATATATACCTCAGAGGTATAGAACACTGTGTCACAATGTTTGAATTTCACAGGAGAGCTTAAAGAAATCCACTTACAGCTTTTTACCTCGACACAAGGGCTTGTGGCGGCCCAGTGGTACAGCGCGCTGGTTTTCGGTGCTGGGGGTGCTCGGATCGAATCCTGGCGTAGCGCCACGAAAATTGCCTCCGTTCGTGTCGTCCCTTCATAGAGGGTAATGCTGTCCGCCTATATGGTGCCCCCCACAATAAAATGGGCAGTAAAATTGCGGTGTAGTATAGGTGAATGTTTGACGACAAGTGTCTCCGTATTGGGAACCTCGACACAATGATAGGACATGGTGTCATTTTCAATGGGCAAGGTCTCTTCTGTATAAACATTCGCGTAACAGCTTTTCTCTACTGAAAATAGTGCTAAAAATGAAAGAATAAGGTTAAACAGTCTACTTTTAAGAAATGGACATGGTGTCCTTTACCTCCGGTATACAGATATATATACATATATATGTCTGTATACCGGAGACATGTATATATATATATATATATATATATATATGATCTGTCTCCGGTATATATACATATGTATATGTATATATACCGGAAACTTCCTTTATCACCTGGACTATCCGCTCCCACCAGGCAGCTGTAGGAGGATTGAATTTCCATTGAAATCTAATTGTTTCCTTAACTGTGAATGTAAAATGATATCGCCATATTTTTTTTAAGCATCTGACGGAGTATTTCTGTGTCTTGTCTTTTTGCAGGCGAGCAAGTTCGACGAAATCGAGAGACTCCAGTGGGACAAAGCACACCTCACCCAGCAAAAGCAGCAAGATGCCTACAAGTGCAGCTGCTGATTGTTCTCGCCTTATTATTACTATCGAAAATTTAAAAACAAGAGATAAAAAAAAATACCAAGCTAACTTCGTAACTTTACCATAGGCTGCCGAGCTTTTACAGTTTACTTTCGAGTCTGTTTTTCCACCGCAAATAAAGAGGATATATCTCAATGTAATATATGACAGTATTAAGGGTGGAAGTGGGCACCCGGCAGACATTCCCCGTTAGAGAAATGCATTGATTAAGGAGCCAAAAAATGCCATTTGCGATTTGCTGTGATGAAATATTTTGTCGAGATGTTTTTCTGTATGAAATCACATCTCTGCCTAATACGTGAATTAGCCTAAAAAACCGTGTATTGTAACAGGATATTTTATTATATCCTGACACGATATTCGTATTTATATTCTTAAAATACTACATACCATGGTTCCATCTTTTCAGTTTCGGCTGGTATACGAATATTACTTCTTCATGAACTAGTTCAGATTTCGGCACTCAATGACTTAGGTGAATATAAAAAAAAAAAAACTTATATTCACAACCCGCTTAAATTATTGGGGATTTAAGAAGCTTTTATCTTCGGCATACCGGTTCAGATTTTGACAATTTTTTTTTCATTAGTTGGTTTTAGTTTCATAACTAAAATCGACGTTACAGACTTCTGATTTTCAAAGGATAAAGGCGTGATATGAAAGGTTTTGTTTGCGCGGGAAACAAAATATTGGATGAAATTTAGTAAATACAATTTATTTAGTGAAAAAAGCAACAAATTTAATGAAATATCAGTTGAAATAAAATAATTTTAGCCAAAAAAAAAGTTTTAAAAAATTATGCTTTAATGAATTCTTTTCAACCAATAAGTTTAACAAATAAGTAGGACTTATTGGTGTATTGTAGAAAAATGCATTCAAACGTTAACTATATCTCTCTTTAAAACAAAATCATTTTGTCTTGTTTTTCGTGCTAAAGTTACAGCAGGTTAATAATGAAATATAACAGCAAAGAGCTTTGTTTCATTTCAGTTCGTTGCTTAATCTTGCTTAATTCACTAAATTATATATTTTCTGTACTTTAAATGATTCTAGCTGTCATTTTTACCTATGAATAATGTCCTCTCTCACCACTTTTTAATTACTAAGGAGATTAATGTGATAAAGTATTCAGAATTCTTGAAATAATCGATTTATGGTAAAAATAATCGTATCTTTATCCTATGTGATATATCTGTCGGTGATTTCTTTGGTCGTTTGGCGCTCATTTTGAGACTCGTGCCATATCTCGAAAGAGATAGTGCCAATGTATTACACCGATTTCCTCACGTTTGTGAGATTTGATAGTGATTTATTTCCCTTATGTTGAAGATATAGTATTAATGCATTTTATCTGCCGAAGATCATCTGTCGGTTTCCTTTCCTATGGAATTTTATGATTGTTCTACACCAAGTAGAACATTTTGAAAACATATTCTCGACGACGCGACCAATGCAATTATTAGTCTTGATTTTTGAAAACAACAACTGCACCAGATGTGCAAAAAAAAGTAAGAAATTATAGGATGTAGTTATTTTTGGTTATTATTATTTTATCATTGAATGTCCTACTCATAACCATGAGAAACTAGCGGGATTTATCGCTTATAATATAAAAGAATTACAGTTAGCTTACATCAGTAAGATGTTCATCGTTAATTTGAATTTCATCATAAAAGACGCATTTGATATGATGGGCTCAAATTTTCTTTTTTGTTACATTTTGTGTCTGTTCTTCTTGCTTCTAAAACTTAGATAGCAAAATTTGTAGTTTTTATGATATTGGAAACTCATTAAATTATTTAGTTCTTAATGTATTTATTAAAAAGATGGACTAAAATTCTACGCTTGAAAAATCTGAGTAACTTTTCTGACTCTTGCTTCTTTAACATTTTCTTCCTCTTAGCGTTGTTCTCACTATTCTGATCCTTAAATATTGACTTCACAGCACATGTTGGTTTGCATCATTTTTTTTAAAAATTGATATTTGGGGCACATATTCAGTGCCATCTCGTTGATGAATTCATTTATTAACAACCTAACCCGGTGCATGATTTCACTTGTTAAGCAATTTTTCAAAAAAAAAATTATTCTAACTGCATAAGCTACTTGCACAAATATTTATTTATGGAATTGTTAGAATTGATAAAAATTTTATCGCATTGTGATCGAGCTTTCAAAAAAAAAAAAGAGTGATTGTGAGTGATATGAGCACAGCATATCAGACTTCTTAATTTCATAGTCTTTCCTATGCACTCTTGCAAGATAATATTGCCTAATCAAATTTTCTAAATGCATTTGTAACCTGATAAATGTTAACACGAAATTTTCATACAGTATGTATATAGATAACCACTTGATCAAACACAAATTTAAGAATTTAATCGTTATGGAACTATAATCACTTCCTATTTTTATGAACTCTAGACGGTTTAAAGATGGGGTTTTTGTTTCGTGTAAAATCCATTTCTGACAACTTTTAATTGTTCATTACAGTTATTGTGTAACAATCATCATTGTTTTTGATCCGAATATCCAAGAGGATCTGGTGATTTTGTAATAAGATTTGCACTGTCATTCCATGTACAATACTTTGAGTAAAACCAGCTATGAATTTTATTCCAATCAAATGAAGCTTTTGCACGCGTCACTGATAAACTTTGTTTTTACTCTGTTGTTGATGGCAGTGATCCCTCAAGCGCGTGCAAAGGTGGGCGACCATAGCTTGCAAATACAAGTAAGTGAGTGGTCAACACGCTTTGTTTGTTGTAGTAACGGTCAGTAACGTAGCGAGCATAACTGGCGCCCGGGGCACACCTTTTTGGCGCCCTCCTCCCTATGGTCTTGGGGACCATTTGGCGCCCCTCTGCGAGTGGCGCCCGGGGCTTGATAGACCCCCCTTGCCCCACCCTCGCTACGCCACTGGTGACGGTTAGAAGTGTGTAGGTGACTTTCTTGAATCTGTAATAAAATCCAAGAAACAGGGTCTAGAAGCAAACCGCATGTGAAACTTGCATGGGAAGGTAAAGATAACACGTATACTCAAATACCTTGCTCTTAAGATAGCATCTTGAGAATAATCTGCTAACACCAAATTCATTGATGTCAGGCGGTTTTCGCTAGTTGACAACAGCAATATTTCTTTTAAAAAATGTGTAGAGAACTCTTTACGCTAACATTACTAACCGCTCAATAAAGCCTGTGATTAAACAAACTAACACATAACTTAACGCCAACCGTACACGGATGAAGCTTGAGTCAGACAACAAAATAGGCTCACCAGATTTATCATTGACTAACACAGTGATTCTCAACTACTGCGCCGCGAGATTCTTGAAGTGGGCTGCCACTGCGAATACCCACACATAAGCGACGTCAGACAAGTAGTTCAATCAGTTCTACCTTCCTAGCGGGGACTGGCTGAACCAATGAGGATGACTATTGCAATTCTGGACTGGTAACTGGTAACTCTGGATTATTACGGTTCTTGACTTTTAAATCGGGATCACGATATGAGAGTTGCATTATCATTTTTACGCCCAAATATAAATGAAGTTATAAAAAATAAAAAATTTTAAAAAAGCTCAAATTTCGCCTTAAATGTAATTTGTCGTTAAATAAACATTTTGTTTATTTTGTAACGCAGTTTCATTTTATATTTCAATGAAAATTATTTCGTATGCTATTTTTACAAAATATATTATAGGTACATCAATCAATTATCTAAGTAAAATTCTTTTAAACTTATCCTATTGTTAGCATGCCGCCAAATTTTCAAATTATTAAAAGTAAACCATGACGAAAAAAAGGTTGAGAATCACTGGACTAACATTTGAATCGGAGCTGTCAGTGGCCAATGCAATATAGCTTTAATGAGTGAGTATGTAACAATTGAGCTCCTGTCTGATATTTTCCCAGTGCGTCGCTATTTCAAAGTTACCGGTGTGATAATTAAATTCTATCTTTAATAGATAACTTCAGATTAAATCGCTCAGATTTTTTTCTTTACTATTAATCGTATTTCTGAAAATTAAATATATCCCTATCATTTCATTTGATGAATTGTTGAAAATGGGGAGTGTTAAATCCACTCTGTTAAACTTCCAATCTTCCCCCGATTGATTAGATTTTATACATTCGGATAAATTCAAGAAACTTATCAGAAATTAATTAATAGTCCATCATCAAGCATTCGGAGTGATTGTCTGTACGGACAATTCACAAATGCATTCGTGAATTCTCCATCACAAGTGCATTTGTGAATTACCCACACAGACAATGACACCTAATACGCCTCGGCCTGGTGTTGGACCATTAGTTCGAAACTAGCTTTCCATTTTCTATTATCGAGAATTATTTTTTAAATCTTAATTCTGGCATCTAAATTTCTGTGAATGCGATATGAGCTGCTGTTTATACCGCGTTATTCAAAATATGTTGCAAACAGCAGGTTACCTTTTTTCCTGTGGTATAACCATAAAAAAAGGGATTAAGAAACTTCAGCTTCAAAGTAATGTGAAAGAAAATCTTCCATGATTCTTACCCAGTTTTTCGAGCGGGGGATGTCTGCTGTGGTTTCTCTTTTCTTGGCCGAGCACACATATATTTGCATATAAACAAACGGAGACAATACAGGGATAGAATTTAGAGATCGCGGCGCTCGACACTTTGATGAACTGCGACTGCACGAACTGTTGTAACTTAGCCATTTTATATTTCTGTGAATACATATATGAGTGCAAACTTTTTGGAAGCTTGTTTAGATTTTTTCCGTCCTGTTTGCGGTCCGTGTGTGCAAAGCCATCTGTTTAGGACGAGGTGTCTTCATACTGTGTGTGAAATGTCTTTTATTTTCCAGACGCCTACCTCACCGATCAACAAGAATTACAAGACGCCGATAGCGCTGGCATTTAAGTGAATGTTTTGGCAACGACGCGGAGGATGCTTATAAAAATGCTCTTTTAAAAAAATTTAA
Source organism: Dolomedes plantarius (assembly GCA_907164885.2). Classification (NCBI taxonomy): domain Eukaryota; kingdom Metazoa; phylum Arthropoda; class Arachnida; order Araneae; family Dolomedidae; genus Dolomedes; species Dolomedes plantarius. Next base: position 217,435,746 of record OU015491.1, read on the forward strand.
AAAACTAATATGTCTGACAGAATAATTTTCTCCGATTCCCCCTTGCATTGTTATGGTGTTTCAGTCACGACCGTTCATGTATGACGGTATTTACTGGATATATATCTATAATTGTATAACGGAGCTTTCTTCGACAAACTTTTGAGAGAGTTATGCTTTAACACACAGCTTAGGAGGTTGAAGGTCTTATAATACTCATATTTTGCGTTAGCAGATTATCTGGATCTTCCGCAAAAACCAACCTGTTTTTAGTTTGTTACAGATGTAACATCGACGTCATACGAAAGAGCAAATCTTGATTGCAAACCGAAGCATTTTGTCGCCATGCGTTGACGAAATATCTCACATATTTCTGAAAAGATTTATTATGACTATTAAATAAACATCGAAACTTAATATTAGATTTTATATGGTAGACTTACTTATCTCTCCCAAGCCATTGCCATATAGTGGCTTACAATATATATATTGATTAATCTTATATGCATAATATTAGAAAAAAATGAATCACTGAATATTGCAAAACACAAGGGAGCAAAATTACCCCAATATCAATCTAAGGCATCCATCTAAGAAACTTGTAGAGCCAATGTCAATTTCCATGACCATCTCCTTATATTCCGTATAAGTACAATATCATGCAAATTTTAGCGCATATTTTTTTTTCAGAGAGGGAGAAATTATCCATTTGAGAGAAATATTATTTTTGCTGTTCCACGCCTCATCTAATCAAGAATTGTATACAGTAGGCAATATATTAATTATCTAACTTTTTCTTTAGACTTGAAACATAAATGTAGGTCCCATAAAAATGTCAAAGACATGTCTTGGATTTTTCCTTTCCACCGATTTTTCGCAACCTGTTACTGATCACTTCCTCCGGTTCAGTCAACTAATTATCGAACGTGATTTCGTATCGAATATTGGTATCGATCTAGGGAAATTTCGTGGTTTTTTTTTATTTTATTATTATTTAAAGGGATTAACCTTCGTTGCTACAAGGATTAGATTTCAGATAAATTCCATTAAACTTAAGGTGACTAAAACATCATAACATAAATCAGAGGTCATTTTTAAAGACCCATTAGTACATCCGAAATTATCTGCCAGTTGCTTTCCAATCAAGTATTTATGTGCATGCATGTATGAATGTATACATATGCATAAATAAAAGTGCGTGAAAATTGATAGGCGGATCGAATGCCGTTATCCGCCAATTTATTTGATCACGGCGTTATTCAGTTCAAATTATAGTCTAAAGTGCTGCATTACCTGCACACACACACCGTGAATGCGCGCAAAAATCTAAACTCATTCACCGGCTATAAGGGCCGGATATGTTTGTTGCGTTTTTTTTTTTTTTTTTCTGGTGTTTTGTTATGCTACTCAAGTTCTTATTCTGTACGACAAAATATTAAATTTTTGTTGAATAAGTCTCTGTGTTACTTTGTTTTCTCTACTAATACATATATCACATTCTTTAGTCATGGTTCATTTTGATTCTTTTTCCATACTTGAAACTGAAGACAGCCTAGTTTAGAGGAAACATGAAAAGTAGAAAAGATAAAACAATAATACGGTAATATTCGCTCTACATTCATCTGGCCGCTAGACATATGACTGATGAACTTATAAAAGGTTCATAAGTCATATGTCTGATGAAGCTTTTCTAGGTTCATCAGTCATATGTCTAGCGTAAAGAAGGCACGTTCATCAATTTCCAGCCTGTTTCTAACATCGTTATTTTCGAAATTTCCTAGAAGAAAATTCTTAATCTCACATACACAACACACAGCAATTTCGAGCCGTACTTGCCTGGAAAACGACCATATCAAATAAAAAGCTTTTCCGAATTATAAATAATGACCCCTCAAAATAAAATTAAAAATTATTTTATTTAATTTAAAAATATAGTCATAAATGTTGATAGGAATGAAGTCATTTACCAAAGATAACATGATCTACACTTACCATAGATGGTCTCTAAATATCTATTTTGAAAAACATTGAGGCTTGTTTGTTTGTTTGTTTGTTTTCTTTCACCATATCTGTAAAATAAAGTTCACATTCATAAGAATATGTTGCCGCAATTTTATCTTGGAGTACAAAAAGACACTCATTTATCAATAGAGTGGCTTGAAATTAGTTAAATTTTGTTATAAGATGCCTAACAATTGGGTCACGAAGACTGAAATAGGAGAAATTATTTTCCCCAAACTTTTGCTACTAAAAATATAGTTATCTGTCTCGTTACTGAAAATGTTTCTAAAAAATATTACAATGACATAATTTTCTGTATTGTTTGCTCTGTAATTACCCCATTTGTATTGCTGCAAGATATTTTCTTCTCCCGAAGTTCAAAACTAATTAAAGATATCAGCATTTGAGTGAAATCAGATTAGAATCCAGTTTTAAGGCCATTGTAGAAAATTTCATCCTTCTTTTACCTGAAAGAGCGCTGAGCAATACCTGGATAAACATCGCTGTTCCCCGAGAGACACATTTCGACATGGGAGTCGACATGCAAGCAATTTCTTCATGATGTTATTTAAAATAGCAAAGAATTGTTACCAGAGCGCTTATTTCTACGATTTTCAGTGGCAAAAAAAAAAGCGTTAACACTGATGCAAAATATTAAAAAATATATCTTTTAAAAGTCACAAAATAGAATTATTACAGTTATCACTTCACTTTATATCAAAAAGCTTTTACAAACTTTTTAATAATATGGAGTTTTCAAAAACATGTAACAATAAAAGTGGCGTACCAACAACACGATTAAAAGAAGTTTTTCAGTTTGCATTATACTGACAGTCTATTTTTTAAAATATGTGAATGAAGTCAAGTGTTCACTAAGAATTGAAGGATCTGAGGACTTTACCTTAAATAAAAGAATGCCAGCCGTTTTGTATTTTATGCTTTTATTACATTTCTCGAATAAATACATGCTATTTACAATATAAATAAAAAATAAAATTCGTGGGTTCATGGCATCGACGAGGAAGGTCAGACTTGAGTTGTCGCTGCGCTCATTCAAGTCTTTCTAGGCCCGGCAGTATCTCCTTGTCTCCGGCTCTATCGTAACTCCGAATAACTTCATCTCTGAATTCGCGTTCGGCGACTTTATATACCTCCTCTGGACGTTCTCGAAAGGTCTGGGAAACGCAACCTTTCTTTATTCAGTTACATTCCCAGACGACTAGGCGCCTCCGGTCGGCAATTCCCCTTTTGTAGCTGGTTTACACTTATGTAGCCAAGCGACTGTCTGTCTACAGCCGGCTAAATCAATTATATGCACAAACCGCGCGTTGGTTGGTCTTCCTGGAATTTCTAGACACAAAATATCCGCTATTGTACGGGAGGCGTTACAAGGAATGGGGATCTGATGGAACCGGAGAGTCAATATGAAAGCTGTTGTTTTACACCATGTTTTATCAGTTATACTCGGTACCAGTTACAGTGGTGTAGCGAGAGGGGGGCAAGGGGGTCTATCATGCCCCGGGCTTCTCTTGCAGAGAGCGCCAAATGGTCCCAAAATAACTAATTCTATATATGATATTACTATATGTTTTTGGGGGGCGCCAAAAAAGTATCGTTCCCCGGGCGCCAGTTATGCTCGCTACGTCACTGACCAGTAAATCTCATTCGGTTAGTTTTTAGTGAAGTGTAGATGTCGTTGGATAGATTGCACAAAGTTATAATTAACAAAAAACAACTTTAATCATAACATAGTCGTAATGCCGTTGATATTACACTTCCATATATAAAAACTCGGATACAGGCATCGTAACGTCACATTGATTTAACAGAATGTTCTCTCGGAACTAACACGTGCGTCAAGTAGAGAGTTGTACAACGAGTGTACTAGTCGAGTGTCCTCCTAGATAGTGATGCGACATCGATAACAAAACATCGATATTCAATATTAAAACATCGATACTAATAAAACATCGCCCAAAAACCATCAATGTTTTTAAACATCGATGTTTTAGAACATCCATTTTTTAAAACTGGTTTAGTAATCTCTAACATTAATGTTACTTCCTTTAGTCGTGGGGCGAGGGGGTGATTTAATTTTACTCTCTGATTGGGCAGGCACAAATGACAAAAACTTGGTTGCTTTGGGCTACATTGATGACTCAAAATTCTCGTTGTAAATGCCGCCATGTTTTCCCTTCAAATATCCAGATAAATTCGTGGTATTGCCAGAAGTTTTGAGGGACTTAAGGCAAATATTGCATTTTGCCAATTTTTCAGTGGTTTTGTAAAAATATTTCCAAACGGTACTTTTGGGACGCATCTTACTAATAATATTAACGTCAACTTATATAAAACCAGAACAAAACAAAAACTTAAATGGATGCACTCGTGTATATACTATTTGTAAAATAAAACCCCATGGAAGGTTCTGGAGTGTCAGGAACATTCCAAGCGCTCTGATTGGTTCATTGGTTGTTAATTGCCATTTGTCTGTTTGCTAAGGAATCATTCCCCCTTTTGTATTCGTCCTTTTCAGAATTCAGACTTACATTTACTGAGTGTGAAAATTATGCTACGTGGTAATTTTTTTTTATTACGGTACTTTTTCATTTAAAAAAAACATCGAGACAACGTAAAACATCAAGCACAAAACATCGATGTTTAAAAAACACATCGGCTTCAATAAATCGATGTTTAAAACATCGACATCGATGTCATATCCCTACTCCTAGACTCTAGTTCGAAGTTCTAGTCATGACTGGCATTACCTCAACTGCGCGTGCGCAAGCGAGCTGTTCTGATTGGCTAAACAGATGATGCCACAGTACTCCCCCCAAGTACCAAAGGTACGAGACTTAAAGGAACCTGGGGTTGAATCTGACTCTTCTCCCGGCACGCGTCACAGTAACTGGTGTAGGCGTAGCCACAGGGTTGGAAGGAGATTCCCCGTGCGGCTGTCTCGAATCCGATGAAGGTGTGACTTCACCTGTCGAAATGGGTACAGTTTCAAGTTCTGCGAACGCTGGTTTTAGGCGATCGATACCGATGACCGCCTTTTTTCCGTTCAGAATTAAACTGAAATGTTTTGTGGTACGTTCAAGAATTTTGTATGGTCCGTCGTATGGCGGCTGAAGATGTTTCCGTACCGCATCATGACAGACGAACATATGTGTGCAAGTCGCCAAAGCAGGGTGCGCAAAGGGTTTCGAGCTGGCGTGTGCCGATGTCTGCACTGGCGATAGGTCTTACATTTGTTTCCTGAGTCGTTGCAAAAATTCTTCCGTACCAGTGTCGGTTTCTGTAAATGGCACAAAATATTCGGCTGGCATACGAATTGTCGACCCGTCTACCAGTTCGGCAGTGATGCATTGGAGGTCTGGCTTGAATGCGGATCTTAGTCCGAGAAGAACCAAGGGTAAGGATTCAGTCCAGTGGTTGTTTCCTTCATATCGTAGAGCTTGTTTTAACGAACGATGGAAACGTTCTACGAGACAGTTACAGCAGGGTGGTATGGTATTGTTCGGATTTGCTTGATGCCTAGCAAGGTCGACAGTAAGGAGAACAGAGAAGATTGGAACTGTCTTCCTTGGTCTGTTGTGATGGTGGAAGGGACTCCAAAACGTGCAATCCAGCCTGAGAGAAACGTGCTAGCCACAGTTTCCGCGGACATATCTGGAATGGGAAACGCTTCAGGACAACGGGTAAATCTGTCAATATATATCAACAGCTAGGATGAACCTTCAGATGGAGGCAAGGGACCAACCAGGTCGAGGTGGACGTGATCGAACCGTTTTTCTGGCTCTAGGAAAGGTTGGGGAGGGCTCTTAGTATGTCTAAGCACTTTCGATCTTTGACATAGAATGCATGCACGGGTCCATTCGGTGAGCATTGCAGGCCACACGTACCGCTGTTGGATAAACTTCTTCGTGGCGCGGATTCCAGGATGTGCCAAATTGTGGAGTTTCTGGAACACTCGCTGCCGAAAGGATTTTGGCAAATACGGGCGAATTGTTCCCTGCGAGGTATCGCAAATTATGTCTAACTGTCCATCAACATTCAAGGGCTGTAGTTTGAGGCCACTGACTTTTGGGTTTTCCAAGATTGTCTGCAATTCTTCGTCTATTTTCTGTGCTTCTGCCAGATAAGAGAATTCGATGTCGGAAGGTGCGGTGATGTCGTTGATGCGTGACAAGCTGTCAGCAACAGCATTGTCAAGGCCTTTTAAGTGTACGATATGCGTAGAGAATTGAGAAATCAGGTCCAAATATCTGAGTTGTCTAAGAGAGTGGTTGGAGTTTTTCTTAAAAGCGAAGGTCAGCTGTTTGTGATCTGTTAGGATTTTAAATTTTCTGCCCTTGAGAAAAGGTCGAAAATGTTTGACGGCAGCGTAGATGGCTAAGAGTTTGCGATCATACGTGCTGTAGCGAATTTCTGGTGGGGCTAGCTTTTGTGAGAAGGCGAGAGGTCTGCAGCCTTCAGGAGTCTCAGCCTGCAGGACAGCGCCAATGGCTGTGTCTGAGGCGTCGGCAACTAGAGAAAGCTTGTCTTGCTCTGCGTGATATGCTAAGGTGGCAGCGTGAGCCAGGTCGTCCTTGCATTTCTGGAAAGCTTGGATGGCGTCATCCGACCAGGAAATTAATTGCTTGTCATAGACTCTAGTTCGAAGTTCTGGTCATGACTGGTATTACCTCAACTGCGCGTGCGCAAGCGGGCTGTTCTGATTGGCTGAACAGGTGATGCCACAAGTTCACTTCCAGTCTCTAAAATTTAATAGAAGCAATAGGAATCCTGCTGACAAAATTTGCTCGAATTAATACATAAATCTAAAAGCAGAAAACAGTTCAAATTTCCATTAAGGTTCCTAGAGTGAACTGCAAGAAAATTTTTTACAATGACAGATATCGTTGTGTCATAATTTTTAGAATTAAGCGTTATTTACATGTTCATCACTAAAGAAAAAAAATCAACTTTCGTGGGGATTCTATCTAAATTCTACAGGATTTTTTCAACATTATGACATTTGGCTATGATTTTTTGCGAGAATCAGCCCTTGGAGGTAAAATTGCATTTAAATAGGATAATGCGAGAAGTAAGAAAAATAATATCTATAACGGCTTTTTTAAATGCTGGCACCAATTCGTCTCTTCATATTGATGCGTAATGTAAATTCGGTACCCTCAAACTGTACTCAGATTCAGAACTGTATCTTTCTCAGAAAAGTGTTCACAACTATCTCGGCCTCTCATCGAAGTGCTACGCTGTTAGAAAAACAACACAAGCACTAACGCAGCCAGACAATACGAGGCTCAAGTCTTTCTTTTTATTACTATTGATGCAATTTTGATAATACACAGATGTTTACTGAAATTGCAATACCAAGAAGAAATTATTTGATTGACCAGAAATTTGGCAGATGGGTAATTTATCATGGCAAATGATTAAATTGCCAGCTGGGTATGCAAATATGATGTGCGCACATCACAGGCTGAAATGTCACTCAGAGGGTAAAGAAGGAGCCTTAAAAAGCGTATTCCAACCACTGTGTAAGCGAATTTGGTTGGTATTGCTCTGCTAGAACGAAAACATGCCTCCTCGCAATACGAGGCAACATTATAATCAGGTGACAGGGTTTGAAAGAAAAACAATTTTTGGGTCCAGAGACGGTGGTTTAAACATATCGTGATATAGCTGCAGTCGTGAGGCGAGACGCGAGTACTATTATCCATGCTTGGAGATTGTGGATACAAGAAGGTTCTGCGCATCGTCGTAAGGGATCTGAATCACACCAGAAAGAGAAGACGAGAGTGCTTGATAAGCATGACCGTGACGAGTCGTACAGCGATATCCACAACGTTACCACGACAATTTAGAATGGTTATACATCAGGCGAAGTTTGATGGGTCAGCAATGTTTACCTACGGTAGCTACAGTGATAGCTCATAGCTCTGCGTTCGTTACTACGACTTTATGTTTAAAGGCCTGTTCACATAGCAATCCGTCAGCGTAAGCGTTAAAGGTCACGGATGATGTCATATCGCCCAGCTTTATAATTGGTTAAAAGTTAACGCTTACGCTAACGGACTGCTACGTGAACAAGCCCTAACCCTATAATCATTTACCTCAGAGACTTCAATGGTGCCAATAGGAAAGACACTAGAATGCTGAATGGGAGCAAATTATGTTTTCTGACAACTCTAGATTCAGTCTCGAGAATTCCGACTGTCGAATCCTCATTCGTAGATTTAACGGGTAACGATATCTAGAAGGGTGCACTGTAGAGCGTCATATTCGTCCTACTTCAAACATAATGGTTTAGAATGCTATTTCCTTTCATTCACATTCTTGCCTTATACGGACTGCAGGTATTATGAACAGTGAACGGTACTTCAGAGAGGTCTTAGAACCAGAATTCCTACCACTCTTACAGACCCTCCTTGGAAATATCGTTCAGCGCTCGTCCCCATGTAGCCGACTTTTCCCCACAGAACACGGGAGGAATATGATTTCCCCAAAATTGGCCAATATGTCACCTCCCACATCATCCGCAGCCACAGATGAAGAATTGTGGATGCGTGTTGAATCTGTGTAAAACGACAATTCACAGACAGTCATCCAGAATCTTGATCGCTCATTATCCCACCCCGTGCAAGCAATTATACCTGCTAAAGACGGACGCAAAAAATCTGATTATAGCATACTCCTCTTGACCTACATTTTCATTTTTGTAGATTTCATTGTTGAAGTCTTTGTGACATTGACATTGACCTAAAACACTATAGAAGCACCAGGGAGCTAAAGCTCCTTATCCTCAGTATCAAGGTTTCTGTTGCAAAGAACACGCGCACACACACATACACACACACCAAAAAAAAAATACAAAAGACTGTTATTTCGAGAAAGTGCTTAACTCCTGAGTCCTCTCCTCTGCTGACGTCTCTGGTCTCTAGATATCTTCATCAGAAATATAATTATCTGTTTGCCTCGTTTGTGCTCTGTGTTTGTGCAGTTCAAACATGATTCTCTCCGGTGCTGGAGTAAATTAAAAAGCTGGGAAAGAGGTTTCATAAAAATAGGGACAGAATAACTCAAGGTGGAAATAAAATTAAAAAAATTAAGTATATGATATCACGCCGCTAAATACGAGGAATTAAACAAACATTTCGCATTTAATGTAACACTTCTACTCTGATATCACGCTATCAGTTAACAATTTTCAGAGAAATAAACGTAAAAGGGGAGAACTGTGCTTCAGGGGAATTAAATACTCTCCTGAAGCACTGACTAAATCATGTAAAAATTAGGGCCTGTTCACATAGGAGTCCGTTGCGTTGTGTTAAGGAAAAGATGACGTTGAGACGAAAATAAACCAATCATAGGCCTCCAAACGATTAGCAATGAAATTTTTAACGCCTATGATTGGTTTGTTTTCGTCTCAACGTCATCTTTTCCTTACTCAACGCAACGGACTCCTATGTGAACAGGCCCTAAGAGTATAGAAAATCGATGCTACCCGTTTTACACGTAGACCTGTGTTGTTTTCTGTTTGCAGTAGCGCATTTGTTTAGGCTTGCATTTCATAGTATGAATTTTAGTATTCTATGCCTTTTACAACAAACATTTAGACTTCGGCCTTTGTTCCTACATGAGTTCAGATGCAACATGCTGCGTTCAGCTGCCTCATTGCATGGAGTTTGTATAGATGGATAAGAGCCACCAAATTCAAAGTTATCAGAAAATTATATCAAGTTATCTTCTAAACAGGTAATACAAAGGAAGGGATGTAAATTTTGGGGCTGACGGGATCACAAATTCCCCCAAAATAGGAGTTTGAAAGCTTAGATTTTTGTAGGAAAATATCAGACCCGAACATTGAAATTTTAAGATTTTAGGCAGTTTTAATAAGGGAATAATAAGTAGAACGCGTCAGAAAATCCAACAGCTCTACTGGTTCTATTAATAACAGCAAATAAATAATAATTATCAGGACTTATAGCAGATATTTTTTATCAAAGTTTTGTCGAAACTTCTTTGGTGCTGTACGAGAAACCAAATGCTTTAAATGTAGTCGATATTTTTCTAATTTAATCGCAAAAGATCAGATGAAAGATTTTATCTTAATTATGAATGATATATAATGTGATTACTGAAAGACTGTCAAAAAATAATGCTATTCAAAACTAACAGAATTACGATTTTAAATTTATCACAAAATCAGGTGTGTTTTACTGTCCCCTACATTACTCTTCGAATGTTACATCTTAAGATTCTTTCATTCGTTGAATGATATTTTTATAAAAGATTTCTATTATTGATTTTATTACTATTATTTCTATTAGTAATATAGTTTATATAAGTCGAAGGTCTAATTTTTTTTTTTTTACATTGACATCTTGGTGGTAGTTATTTTTATTACGAGTTAAATCCAATCGTTCATCGATTAAAGGTACTGTTCACGAATCGTCTGAAGAGTTGTAAAACTGGCAGAGTGTCTTGTTATTTGGTAAATAATTTGTTTTTCATGACAAGTTTGATCTAATGTTTCATGATTAATTCTATAAGAAAACTGTGTTGTCTAACTTTTCTTTTAGACGGTTACTGAAATGAATTATAAGAAGCAAATTTTAAAACCATTATTAAGTACACTAAATAAAGATGAGACGGAATCATATATTAAATGTAAAAACTTACTTTCCATGGACAGCCAAAGAAATTCAGAATTTCTCATTACTTTATAGAAAATTATATGTCGTATATTAGTAGAATTTCTATTTGTTTTCGTCGTTATCAAACACAGTTGCCATTGCGTCATCGTGTCGTGTTTACAAATAAGCAGGTCCAGCATGACAGTTGATCGCCAATGGTTTCTAAAATATAATTTGAAAAAATATGATCTAACTCTCAAGAGCATTTCTATAGCGGATTACCAATTTATATTGTTAATAGCGTAGAATAAATAGAAATTTCTTGGAACGGCTATTTGGCACTAGAGTTGTGCTGCGATACTCTTTACATTAATTTTTAACATAGAATATAACATATTTATAATGTTTGAGCTTTTTATAAAATTATTTGTGCATGCCGAATGAGGGATTCTGTGTTAATTTTTTATTGCAAAGGTCAAAACAGCATTCTTATTTTATTGAGTGCATATAAATTTTTTCTTCATTTAGTAATAGAAAGTTACTTTAATTATGCACATAACAGCTTAGAGTGAATATTTATTGACATAATTTAATGAGGTATTTCTGCATTAACTTTTTATGAAATACCCTCTTGTCCAGATTGGTTTGATTTTGTATTGATCATTTCAGCTGCTTATTTCAAAATAGTATTTGTACTTTGAAGCATACTTTTTCCTTTAGTTATATTTTTATAAATGTACTTTTGTTTGTTAATAGTTTATTAAATATGTTCATATTTCAGTGTTTTAGTACACTGTACAGTGTTTTAGTACTTGTTACAATATTTAAGTATGTCATGATATTTTAATGGTAGTTTGAATCTGTAAAGAATTAAAATTTTTGTTATCATAACTTTAATGAAAGAATATATAAATTAAATTTAGTTTCATTTTTAAATATTTATAATGGATGGTGATATACAGTGAATTAAATTGTGGAAAATGTATACACTGAAACTTCCAATTATATAATAAATTATTTTCAATTTTGTTATTGTCTAGATGAAAATTGATATAAGACAACTTGAATTTTGCAGCCTAAAAAAGTTTTTATTTATATGTAATATTAACTAATGATATTGAAAATAATTGTTAATTATTATGAGTTAGGTAAACTGTTCTTAACCTAGGTTATATATCATGATCATGCTTAGAAATATGGAGAAATTATAATTCTATAGAAACTAAAATTACCCTACCACTATTCAAGAAAGAATATATATATATATATATATATATATATGCATCGACTTTTAAATTGCTGCATTTTGTTAAAATGATAACATTAATGTATTGTGGGTACTTACGTATTATAGCTGAAACTTTGCCGCTTGGCTAGAAAACGGCAATAAAGCGCCAATCATGCGTCTCTTTCTTGTTTCTAATATCGTTCCCGCTATTCATTGCTTTTTGCTATCGGGACTATTTGTTGGAAGTTCCGTTTTGAGCTTTTTATTTATTTATTTTTTCGATTATGAAAAAGTAGCTGTATACCCTTCTTCGCAACAGAATACATTCCTACCATTCATTATCTAATTTGGTTAATTTAAATTAACTTTAGCAGTAAAGTGGAGTCGTTCCTCAGAGAAGTTCACCCTATAATTGAACGGCAGTCATTCGACATTAAATACGGGTTTTAGATTTTTAAAAAAAAGTTAAGAAATTTAAGCCCTTATTTTAACACCCATAGAGGTTGAATTTATTTTTTTTTAATCTTTCTGAGAACCTGGGGCATTAGCGGAACCACAAAGCAAAATTTCAGCTTCCTTAGGCCTTCTGGTTACAAAAATAAAGTTATCAGTCAGTTAGTGTTTTTGGAGGGCTTTAAACCCCTTAAATTTTGTGTTCTTAGAGAGATTTGTAAGTAAACTTAGGGTCTTATAGGAACCAACATGCAAAATTTCAGCTACTTAGGGCTTGTGGTTATGGAGATAAAGTGATCATTCACTCACTATTTTTTTTTGGGGGGGGGGGGATTAAGTCTCATTTTTTACCCTCTTAAGGATTGAATTTTATGAAAAAGATTTCTTAGTGTGCATCTAGGGCCTAGAGCAATACTATACAAAATTTTGACTAGAAAGTATGGTTCTAGAGATACGGTAATCTGTCAGTCAGTGTTTTATTTTGAGGGATTAAGTCTTTATTTTGACCCTCTAAAGATTGAATTTCTAAAGAAAGGTTTCTGAGTGAGCATTTAGGGCAGTTGTGCACAAACTGTGAATTGCGAAATAATTGAAAGGGGTCACGGGTAGTTTGAAGTAAATTTATATCACTCAAATAATTAGTTAAAAATATACTTTAAATTTTCTATAATTACGTATTTTTAATATTTTTCTTTAAATTTACTATATGTTAGAATAATATTATATGGCATTCTTATATAAGGTGTCAAACAGTCTCGCAAAGATATATTTACATTTCTTCTACCTATCTGCATGAGAATGGGTTTTCAAAAAGAGTTGTTATAAGAATAAACATTATTTGAGGTCTAGGCTCACCCTTCTTATTCATTTTTTGGCTATTTTAATTTTATATAAGTATTTGAAGTTTTTAATTTTCGATGTTTTAATATAGAGCTTATCATTTTGAAAACATGTTCCTGTTTTTAAATTCAAATTCTTGTTAATTTTTACCTCAATGAAATACAAATACATATTAGTATTTCATTATGAAGTTTTTGTCACATGAGAATTGGCAGAAGCAAGTGTAGGTATTTATTTTATTATGCAAAGTTAATATAAACCCATAATCCACGGTTCATTGATTTTAAAAATAGTTTGCTAAAATTTTCTCCTTTTTTTTCTGTATCTTTTGTGAATATTTTCCCAATTTTTAAAAAATTTTGCTATGGTCAAAACATGTTCATAAGGGGTCGAGTGACTTTTCATTTAAAGATTGTGGGTTGCGATGGAAAAATGTTTGCGCACCACTGATCTAACGCCGAAGAGCAATGCCGTACAAAATTTTAACTTTCTAGAAAGTATGGTTCCAGGGATAGTTTTTTTTTGGGGGGAAGAGGGGTCAAACCCCCTTATAATCTGTATTTTTTTTTTAAATGTGTTCGTTAGCATCTAGAGCTTAAGAAAAATCACTATTCAAAATTTAAGTTATCTACACCTTATGGTTCTAGAAATGCAGTGGCTTTTATTTTTGAGGATTGGGTGGGGAATTAAACCCCTTACAATTTGTATTTTTAAAAAAGATTTATTTTTTGCATTTATGGCTTCAAAGGAACTACTATTCAAAATTTCATCTTCCTAGACCTTATAGTTTGAAAAATATAGTACTTTTTTCAGAGGGGGGATTAATCCCCTTTTGAACCCCTTAAAATTTGTATTTTAAAAAACGATTTCTTATTTTTTACATTTAAGGCTTCAAAGGAACTACCATTCAAAATTTCATCTTCCTAGACCTTATAGTTTGAAAAATATAGTACTTTTTTCGGAGGGGGGATTAATCCCCTTTTGAACCCCTTAAAATTTGTATTTTATAAAATGATTTCTTAGTAAGAACCTAGTTCTTAAGAAGAATCCCCAATCACCATTTCAGCTTCCTAGGACTTATAGTTCTAGAAATGCAGTTTTTTTTTCAGGGGGAGGGGATTAAGCCATTTTTAACCCTCTTAAAATTTGTAATAAGAAAAAATTACTTTGTGTGCACTTGGGCTTTATGAGGAACCACCACTCAAAATTTCAGCTTTCTTGGCCTTATGGTTCCAGAAATATAGTATTTTTTCGGAGGGAGTAATTTATTAATCCCCTTTTAACCCCTTTAAAATTTGTAATAAAAAAATTCTTCGTGTGCATCCAGGGCTTAAGAAGAACTACTATTCAAAATTTCATCTTCCTAGGTCTCATGGTTCTAAAGATATAATGCGTTTTTTGGAGTGGGTGGGAGAGAGAATTAGGCTCCTATTAAGACCCTTAAAATTCGAATTTTTAAAAAAGATTTCTTAACGAGCACCTAGGGTTTAAGAGCAACCACCATGCAAAATTTCAGCATCCTAAAACTTATGGTTCCAAAGATTTGTGTTTCTTTTAAAATACTCATTGATTATTTTTTGCGTATGTGCTTTGTCATAAATACGCAATTTTTAATTAGATCTAAAATTATTCATAATCAAAATCTTCATCTGCCAATTTTTAAAAATATTTTATCATTCCATGCGTTTTCCACACTTTTGTACATTTTTTAACATGCTGTTTCTCTAAACGTTCTTGGCAACTTTCGGTTAGAAAATAGGTTACCAGCGAGAAATTAGTCATTGGCGATCTAATATTACGCCAAGTGCAAACAGCCGCCAAGTTTCAGCTATAATACGTAAGTACCGTATTGTGTTTATAAAGTTACATTTTTCAGTAATTCAGAATACAGAAATGATATAAGTGTATTTGAATATTTTAAAACCAGTTAATATTACAAGTCCTTTAAATTTTTATTGCTGTTTAATTTAATATCTTGTCTTTCAGTTAATTGACTGCCCTGCTGAAGCCAGAAAATTCGCAAGCCAAACAGTTATCAAAACAATTTCTGATAATGTGTTTGAAAGAGTGCAGTTTTACAAAATGTCAAAGAATTAAATAAATGTAATTATTTTTTACAAGACTTTTTCCTCATTTTAACAATAAATTTCTAATTTCTTATGAATTAAAAGAAAGTAGAGGTTGAATGTGAGCATACTGCACTCATATTATTTCATATTTTTGTTTGACATTTAATGAGAAACTGATCCAAAGTTAATTGGTCAAAAATTTATTCTAGCATGAACTTTACCATAAATATTTTATATGCATTTAACGTTAAATCTAATGATTGAGTTTTATGATGTTCTGTCAAGAGATTTATCTCTACTACACTATAGGTTGATGTGTAACATTACTTATATAGAAAAAAAAATCTGTGTTTATCTTTTTTTTATTTATCATAACCATTCTTGTAATATTACTGCATTATATAAGGATTTTTATTTTTTAGGTTTTTTTAGACTTTCATCTATGTACAGAACGTGAATCATTGTAGTCTTCTCTTTTAGAAAAAGGAAAAAAAAATGGAGAATCCTTTTTGTTGTCCAATGGCCAATTGTAGCATGGTAAGAAAGTATTTCTTATTGCTATATTTAAAAGTATATATTTTAATTTTGAGTTATCAGCCAGTTAAATTTTATTTTTGATGAATTCTGTAAGATGGAATATAACTTTAACTATTTAACATTAATCTATATTATTAAATTGAGGGCAAATGTAAATTAGCTAATATTGGTATACGTTTTTAATTAAGCTTCAGAAAATACATGTGCTTAATTTTATTTTGAGTAGTAGCACTTATCTCACTTGAATTGTTATGGTTTTTGTTTTCGAAAATTAAAAGCTTTCATAGTTTATGTACTTGTATTTAAAAAATTATGTTATTCGGCTGTGGTTCTTTTTCCCTTTTTAAAAATTCCTTTGGTTCAGAGAATACACTGATATTGTTTTTATTCTCTTGTAATTTGCTCTGTATCCTTGGAATATTTATAAAATAGTTGTAAGCATGAAATAGTTATAAAATAAACTGCTATCTGAAAATAGATTTCAATTCCTTTAAAAGTGAGTGTTTAAATTTTTTTTCCAGATATTTGATGATGAAGACCAATTAAATGCGCACAAGAAGAAACATGAATTATCATTATCATTAACTCCATCATCTTACAAGAATCCATTTTTACTTGGTATGTTTGATATCATTCTTACTGTCTTGTTGTTTTTAGTAAAACTTTTCATTTGATATTGGTAACATTCTCTGCCTTAAAATGTTTCATAGAAATACAGTTCATTATGAATATCTTAATGGGATACCCTCCATAGTTGTGTAGTCATTGGATTTGCCTTCATTGATACCAGTTAGATGTTATGGCTATCATTTCTTTTGATGGCACTTTTCTGTTATGGAAATAATTGTAAATAAGGTTTTAATATTACATTTATGAACTGTTTTAAACATTAAAGGTTTAGATTAAATAAAACTATACTTGTTTAATTTAAACATAGGTTATATTATACCTTTACTTCATAATATGCTATTAAGGAAAAGCTCTGTAGAAATTAGTAAATTTCATGCAAATGATTTTTCTCATTTTGCCTCGTATCATTTTAACTATCTCAGAAATACAGTATTTGTAAAAAAAATTTCATTTTTTTAAAGGTATTCAAAAGCAAACTCTGA
The DNA here is from genome assembly GCA_907164885.2 of Dolomedes plantarius. NCBI lineage: Eukaryota > Metazoa > Arthropoda > Arachnida > Araneae > Dolomedidae > Dolomedes > Dolomedes plantarius. The sequence continues at coordinate 217,452,607 of OU015491.1, forward strand.
TTTAGCCAAATTAAACTGTAATGAACAAAAATCATATGAATTTATCCATTTATTTGATCTTGTGTGTAAAGTATATTTGTTATATAAAATGGTTAAGTAAAAACAAAAAACATATTTATGTAATATAAATGTTGTATTAATTATCTAATATTATGACATTTACAGATCAGACACCAACCCCAACTCAATTTCTCAGTCCTATAAGTTTAGAATTGCAAGACTTAAGTGATAACCCTTTTGATGCTACATTTAGAAGAGCTAATTCATCGAATCATGCATCAAGTAATCTTTTGATTCCAGAAGTAAGTGTACAAGAATTGCTTTTTATTTCTTTGTCAAAATTTCTGGAAAAAAACTCATGATTTTTAATCATTTAAAAATTTAAAAAGTTGATATCTGAACAGTTCTATCACAAAGGCCCTAAATAATGTTTCTTGGTTGACTTCCCCTCCACCCATCACTGGTATAAGAGAAGTCATCCTGGCACTCCCCTTTTCCTAAATTGCAATAGAAGCTCCTAAACTGCATTCTCCTAACCATTCCTAAGGTGTCCACTCAAAATCACAGTTCTCCATAGGCAGTGTGAATAAAATGCATAGTTTTTTTTTTTTTTTTCCTTTAACCCTTAGACTGTTACGAACACACTCAGCGTGTTCATCTGAGTCTTTCCCCCAGCGTTACGAATGTGCTGGACGCGTCCATCTGGATATTCCAATGTTTGCGCATTACAAACGCATTTAACATGTTCTAAATTGATTTTGTCATTCATCATTAGGTGACAGCACTTTAAAGACATTCGAATACCATTTCTCCTGATAAGAAGTAGATTTTTAGGGGATTATTTTTAGAATACACACAGTACAAAATGGCGGGAATTTTGGGTTTTCGAAAGGAACTGACATTTCAAGTAATTCGGAGAGTGATATTCAGATGTATTCAATGACAAAAAGTGATGAAAAGACATTAGTGAACTAAGTGATGAATAGACTATATGGTATAAACACAGTGAAGTGGTTTATGCATATCACCTTGCTTTAAAATATACCGTGCTATAAGAAATTTATAACCCCAAAAATCTGTACATTATATAATTATATATATGTATTCTTGAAAAATTTATATTTCACTTATTTTGTACTATTTATTTTGATTTAAATAACTTAACTCTATAGAACTCGCATTTTTTAACGTCCCTTCAAAACTCAGATCCTCCGAAACGCACTGCCAAAAAAATAACCCAACGCTGGGGGAAGAACCAGAAGTCAAAAACTCAATGGTTTAAGGGTTAATGTTTGAAGAACAAAATCATTGTGTTTCAGTTCAGTATGATGATGTTGATGTTTATTGTATGTATGTGTGTTGTTATTGTTGTTATTTCTAATGCTCCATGGCCAGAAGTATTCCAGACCAGGTCCATATAGGCTAGCTGATTGAAGGGTGCACCTCTGGTTTATAATGGCACCACAAGAGGCTGAGTCTAATTGAGCCAGGTGTCACCTCTACTTTGACCAATCACCCCCAGTGGTGACATCTAGGGGGATTGTACCCTCTCCTACCCTCTCTGACATCAAAGAAGGACTTTCTGTTCTATACAGATTTAATGTGCCAATAAAGATAATGTAGAAAATTAGAACTGAAATGTGGAAAGGATAGTAAAAAGATTTGTCACATAATACAATCACCATAGAATAGCAAATGTGAAAATGTGAGTGACAAAGTTAGAATAAACACAATAGTAGAAAATAAGTAGCTGATATAGGTGAATAGTAAAATTTCTAAAATACTTAGAAGCCTCTTAAAAATAAAATTAAGTAATTGAATAATTTTTTATTTTTTTTATTTGGTAAATCTGTCACTCAGTTTCAGATTTAAATGAATTATTGTATTCAGTTGTATGAGATGAAATCACTCATTATGGAAAAGGCAATGTCAATTTTGTTGTGTTACTATATTTTTTTTTCTCCTCCCTCATCAGTTTCTCCTACTGTCTTAGATGAAAGAGTCCTGATAATTCAAATGTTATTAAAAAGTTTTGTTCTTGCTACTATTTACATCATGTAAATTTTTGAAAGTGACTGTGTAATAATTGATAACTATTCATATATTTCCATAATTTGATCTATTTTTAGTCATCAGCATTAATTGCAAGTTTGCCCGACTCAGAAGTTCTGAACACTCCATCAATCACCCTGCCAAGTGAACCTGCTACACCAATATGTCTGAAGCCCAATTTTCCCAAGAAGTTATCCCTTAAAGTCTCTGACAATCAGTCATGTAGTGAGAACACCGATTCTTTACCCTTCACCCCGAACGAACAAACTGTGCAGTCTGTGACACCTCAAGAAAGTATAGTAGATGCCGAGTTGCCATCTGAAAGTGCTAATTTTTCCAGCATCACTTCCTCTAATTTTGCACTACTCTCCGAAAACATTGTCAAGGGTGAGAAAAGTCAGACGTCAAAATCTGTTTTACAAACTTCTGTTATTACTTCAGTGTAAGTTTTTATTACTTTTTCCTGCTGTGTCTGTTTAGTTTATGTCTCAGATGTAATGAAATTCATATTTGAAGGGAATTTATTAGTTTTCTTTCATTAGCACTAGAACGCCTAGACTTTTTAACTTCAATGCCTGATCAGGATCATTTTGATCCCTAATTAAAATTAGGCAAAAATTATTCAACAATTGCTTTTTCTATTTTGAATATTTATTTTTCAAACATTTACAACTGGAAATTAAACATATTTAAATTATTATAAATATCAAAATCAAACTGTTATGCACTTTACGGAAATAAACAGTATTTGTGGGAAAACTAGGAATTTGCTAAGGAATAGGTAGACTAAAGGCAAAGGAACTCACCTCAATTTCAATATTTATTTTTACCAAACCACTCTTAATAACTTCTTAAAAAAATAGGAGAGGTTACTGATAACTATTAACAGCACATTAGAATATTTGTATCAAATTAATTATTTTTATTTTCATATAATATATGAAATGGGTCATTTTGATGATGTTCTAGGTAAATGATGTACTAGTTTTTAAACACAGCAAAAGCAAAACAAAAATATATCATTATTTTAAATAAATGAATTAATTAGGAAAAGTCTTACAAAGCTAGGTTGCAAACATTTATAAAACAAAAGTTATGAAAAACCAAAATTAGAAAAAGATAATTTTGACCTCATCTGGCATTCTTGTATTAATGTGTGCTTCATAAAAATATTTTATTTATGTTTTAAAATCAGTTTTGGGAAATTACCTGTTTTGTAAATCTAGTTTTGAATATTTCCAGAAATAACTTAATTTTATGTAGTATTTAAATAAATTGAAGTATATATTCTATCAGTCATGTAGAAAAGCTGAAAGAAATGTATTTGTTGTTATTTTGTTAAGAATAAATATTGAGAGATTTGCTATACACCAGAAAAACTATGGGAAGTGGATATTAAAAAAAAATTAAAAATTGCAGCTCAGTAAAGTATTTAATTAAACTTCCTCTATTTACCCTTTAGATTTTATGTCCTGGAGAATCATAATCAAATTTGGTAATATTATTTTAAGAATGCCTTTGAAAATATTATTTAAGCCTTTGGTAAAATTATTTAAGAATGCCTTCCCACAGTATGGGAAGGATTTGCAGGAGCAGCAGAACAGGGACAAGGGGGAAGGACCTTTGTAGAGTTCTCAAAGTGCATACTTTTTGTATGGCCGATCCGAAGATGAGCCAGGACAGACTGTAACATAGGCATAGCGTGCTTCTAACTTTTGGAGGGGGGGCATGAATTAAATTCAGTTAGAGCCCTCCTCAGCACATTGGCTGCTGGACGGTCCTTTAAAATATGAAATATGATTTTTTGAAATTGAATAACAATAGAATTGATGTGTGAGTAGTATTCACAAGTTATACAATGAGAAATAAATATATAGCATCGAATTTTTGTTATGGATCATATCATTGTTAAATACTATGTTAAAGTTAAGACATAATCGGAATTTTCAGTTTCACAGTTTGAAAAAGCAGGAAAAAACCAACTTTTTTAAAGGTTTTCTACAATTTTTCGATTTTAACTGAACTTCTATTAACGTTTTAATTTATTTCAAGTTAAGTTGGGGGGGGAACATACCACACCATGCCCCCCCAATGCTATGCCTATGGACTGTAATGGTCTCTAAATGGACCTCTAAAGAGCAAGACCAGACCAGGGCACTTGGCCAGATACCAGTGATGTGTGGGAGGCTCTCTCCAAACACTGTATAGCTTGGTCTTAAAAATGGATTGAGCCTCTTATGCAGTTAGGACCACAAACAGGGGTGAATCCTCTAAACAGCCTTCATTTGTTAGTAGGTCAGCCTGATCGTTGCCGAACAAACCCACATGTGACGGGAAAGAAATATCTGTGTGTAATGTTCTCTTTCAAAATAAACTCAGGAAGTATATAATATATCTCATATGTCTTGTGACAAAATATGTCATTTAAAAAAAGTTATTTTATATATTATGTATTTATAAATTTAAATTTTTTAGGGGAAATACAGCTATACTAAAAGGGAGTGCTGTGGGAGTTCCTACTGCCGTAGTTGTTACTCGTGCTCCTATTAACAATATATCTACACTTTCAACTAGCCATGTGTCTGTTGTGTCTCAACAGAGCAATCAAGTCAAAGTCCAAAAGGCTGTTCCAGCTGTTGTGCAAGTAAGTTATAGGAATTTTTCTACTGCACTTATAGCACAAAGGTATTTTTATGCATTAGACTTGAGTTTAGAAAAATAAGTAGAATTTCTGGATTATAATATAAGTATTAATTTTAAATACAAAGTTTTGTGTTTTATTATTTGAATTATTTTCTAAGTCATTCGGTAATAGGAGCTAATCCTGATGTAATCATACCTTTTTTTCTTTCCCCATTCTGCTTGACCAACATATGACTGTGATTCCTCTAGTTCCCTTTATTGCCCAGTTCTTGTTTTTGATATGAATATCTCATTGATGTAAACAGTGTTTCTTTACCCGAGAGAAGCAACATGAAAAAAGCTTAGCTTTTGGGAACATTATTTTAAATTACAAGTATAAAATATCATCTTAGAAAACTTAAGATGCATGATTTTTTCCCTTGCTTTTATTTATTTATTATTTATTTTATTATTATTTTTTTGCTGTTATTTCTAATACTGAAAACTATTGTCTGATATATATATATATATATTTTTGCTAATGTCAAATTTAAAGTACTGTTTGGTATAAAGTATATTTTATTATCTAATACTTTTTTTTATGCAGCCTTTGTGTGTGGGTACAGTTCTTCAATTAAATATTAGTTTGCCAGATGGTCATATTGTTCAATTGCCAGTTGTAACTAACACTCAACAATCAACTGTTGCACCCATTGCACCTCAAGTTACATCAACCACTTCAAATGCCAAAATGGTAAGTGGTTTTTCTTATTATTAGTTGTGTTGTCTAAATTTATCTTTAAAATATTGATATTAAATTATATTTGCATCATTTGTTATCGGATTAAAAAAGGACAAAGTTTTACTAACTTGTACAGAATCATACTTGACTTGTAAGGTAGAAATGCTTTTCTCTTCATTTCTGACCACCAGCTAATTCATATATTTTTTCATCAGAAAATGTAACACGAGAGTGCTATTTAGCATTTGAAGTCTACACTTACGCCAATTTTAAAAACAACGAGAAAAAAAAAAACCACCGACATAATAGTGTTTATGCAGATTCTTGAGTTAACTGTTTCTCAAGGACCTTTATCTTTTTTAATTAAACCTCACAAATTACATTTTTATGTAATTTGGTAAGTATATTAAATGCTATATATATTTTTCAAATTATAATAGCATCCATTATATTTAAAATTACTGTTTTTATCTTGAATCCATCATAAATTTATACTACATAAAAGTACTTAATGTCCTTTTCTTTTTAAAATTTATTTTTTATTAGCTGTTTTTTAAAAATTATTGTATTTTCTAAAAAAATTCAACCATCTCTTTTTATCTAGATCAGTTTATCCTTTCTAGATAATTTGGAAGATTTTAATTTGTTTTCTTGGCAGACATTCTGATCCTTTTTATTTTTTTTTAAACTAGAAATTTTTTACCTCTTATAGGTTTGAATTTTTAAACTTTATTTCCCAGACATATAAATGTTATTTCTAATTTGATTAGTTTCATAAATGTTTTATCTCTGGAACTTCTACTTGTGAATATAAAGCCATTTATTATCATATAGTCTTTTAATTAACTGACTTATTTTATACTTGTATCCTTCTTAGTACAGTTTTATGTTTTTTTTAGAATTGTATATGATAATATTATTCTTTTAAGATATGTTTCAATCTTTTACAGAAGGTCGTTTTCACTTTATGGAAATGATTTTGATAATTAAGTTTTATGTATATATGCTGTATTTTTTGCAGCAATTTGTTTCTATCTAATAGCCATGGTTCTTGACAATAACTGTAGCTCCAATTTTCTATGAAAGTGAACTTAGGACTCGTGTCAATTTTACCCATTCCTCTTGGACTGTTTTCCAAAGTTTGTTCAGTGTTCTTGGATGCCATTTTCCTAAGGCTCGTTTCTATAAACTGAAAGTGCAAAAGTCCATTAGAGAAGTGTCAGGGGATTTTACAGGTATTTCATTAAATGGCATACACTTTATTCCTGTTTCTGATTCTTCCTTTGCTAAATAAACGGCAGTTGATTTAGACGTGTGATTAGAGGCTTTGTTCATATGAGGCTCAACTTTATCAATGTCCTTTCCATGTAAGGCTGGAATTTCTTCAAAAATTGGTTCTAAAATATATTGCTGATAGTAGAGCAAATTAATTTAGGCTTTACTTGAAACTTTTTTCATTTTTAATTTGCCGTTGTAACAAAATCCTACAACTATCATGAATCCCTTGAGATCTTTTCTGTACACTGCCGAAGCCGTTTTTTACGATTATTCCCATCTGTTGAGCAATAGAAAATTTTTTATTACAGTCACTTAAATACACCCTTGCCTCATCGAGTGTTACCACAAATTTCCATTTTTCAGCAGGTGTTTTTCATATAATTGTCTACAATTTGTTTTTCTTTCAGCAGTATGCTTTGGCAAAAGCAGATGAACTTTAGGTTTAGACATCTTTTTTAACTTCAAATCTTTATGAATGATTTTACTTACAGTGCCAGAAGACATTCCTAGTTTCAATACAATGAGTCAGTGAATTTTCTTTTAGGATCAGACTTTCTTGATACTTACCTGCATTCGAACAGTCTTAGGATGAGGTTTTGCGGTCATGTTTTCATTTTTACTTTCAGTTAGACTTTTTTTTCCTTTTAAATTTAATATATCATAAACCTTTTTTTGAAATGCCATAACTGCTATTTTTACACTGCTTTATAATGTGTTGATATGAGTATTTCACCTCAGAAAGCACAGTTATGTAACCTTCAAGCCATCTAGGAGCCATTTTCAAAATAAATTTTTTATTTTACATTCTTATCAAAACAAAACAGTAGCTGATGATTATTCTGAAGTTGCCAAATTTTTATCTTCAAATGCAAATGGCAAAAATAAATTACAAAATCGTTTCCATAAAGTGCGAACAACCTTCTGTATACTTGTTATTGTTTTAAGCTATGTTATAATTTAAGATAAGAAGATTATAATTTTCTTTCAATTTTCAGAAGCTAAAAGAGGTTTTGACACAGAATCAGAAAACTAATACAACTGCTAAAAAGAGCCATTCTGCTTCCAAAGGCAAGACCAAACAGTCTGTTCATATTCTTCCGGATTCTTTGGATTCTACTATGAGTTCTCCTCCTGTATCACCTCTTCCAAATTTCAGACCTGGTCATAATGGGTAATTTTGTTTTAATGTGCTTTATTTAATCTTATCACAAAATATGTTCAAGCATTTATAGTTTTCTATCAAATGATGATGTAGGGAATTTTGGCACTTGTCTCAGCTTTCAATCGCAAGTCTTCAACTGAGATATATATTTTAGGACCCTAAGAAACCCCTATTATCAAAAATCTTATTTCTTGTTGAAACTTTTGTTAAACTATCTCAAAAGCTTTTCTAATGCAGTTAAATTTTAAAAAATCTGCTAAACCTTCCATAATGAAATATAAATGTCATAGTAATTTTTTGTGCTGGATAGGGGCTGTTGCCATTTTTGGAAGCCTGTTATTTTGCAAAGTATTTTGAATGGTTTTTCTGTTTTGTTTAACCCATTAATGCCGACTTCGTTTTCTTTAACCATTTTTGTTACTTCTCTCATATTTGTATGTTTTAAGTCTATTAATGTGTATTATACTAAAATTATATTTTTAGTTGCACTTTAACTATGTTTTTTTTTTACTGGTATGTTTTCATACCAATTGGCATAAGTGTGTAGTACACATCGAGAATAAAAGCTAATATTAAATTTATTTATTAATGAAAATAATAACAAAATCGGGAATACCACAATTAAATATAAAGCATGTTAGATGATTTTCTGACAGAATAAAACAATAAAATGTCTATTGAGTGCAAACATGATAGTTTTTATGGCGCTGAGGATGCAGCGGCACATTACACTTTTCGCACTTGTAGCTGCTTCTACAGAAACAGTTCTTGCAACGGACATGTTCTTGATTTGATCTGATTCACCAGTGACTATTCTTGTCATATCTTATTTGTGAGGCTGCTTTATGCCTAAAGGAAATTGGCTTACCTGGCCCTCTAGGCAATGTTCCATAAGTGTCTAACAGTTCCTGTGCGCATTGTAGTATGAACTCAAGAAATGGGATTTCATCAATATCATTTTTCATTTCATACAATTTCCATCCATTTATAACACTGGCACTAAGTACAAACGAAAACAATTGCCACCACCACTTTTTAGAACGAATTCTTACACAATAATTTGCCATAGCTTGATCAGCAAGGTCTACACCACCCATATGCTTATTATAAATTTTTAGCTGTTGTGTCATGGAAACATTAATTTTCTTTTTTTCTGCGGCACTCCATCGAGTAGCAGATGCAGTAGGTTTTGTAGAAACTTTGTTACTTGCAACAGTAACAACTTTATTGTCATTCCATTTGACGAAACTGATATCTTCATGACATATATATTCATATGTCCCCCTTGCCGACTTTTTCAAGATTTCTTTGGATGATAAAATAACATTTTTCAGCCTGTTTTCTCTCAATTTCCCGGTTCCTGCTATGCCTCTTTTCGATAGCTCTTTCAGCAAGGGAATGCTAGAAAATAAGTTGTCCATGACAACATGTGTCCCAGGTGGTATCTTGCATTTGTCTAGTAACCCAAGAACAACATCGGCACCTTGGCCTAAATCAGATTTTGATAATTTTGTAGATGCTCCACAATAAGGTTCAGCATGCAATAAAAGACCACTAGAAGAACACAAAGTCCAAAGTTTGAAGCCAAAATGTATTTGCTTACCTCTTATGAATTGTTTTAGTCCGTGGTGCCCGAAATATGGAATTATAGACTCATCTACACTCAAAATTTTATACCAACAGCATAAAAGCATGACTTTCAAGGGGCGACAATTTATAAAATACACATTTATAAGAAAGATTTAAAGTCAAAATATTATTTAAAAAAATTCTAATTCAAACGTGAAAGATTTTCAATTTTAATTCAAACGTGACAGATTTCCGATTTTAATTCAAACTTGACTATACATTAGCCGGTTGGTACGGTTTCGTACCAACGATATATAAGTTTTTATATTTTATAATACAAAGCAAAACATAACTTTCGAGTGGCATGAATTTATAAAATACACTTTTATAACAGTGATTAATAGTCAATATATAATTTTGAGATAAATCCAAAACTCTAAACTTACAATTTTCTATGTGATGTCAGAGGCATCTTGTTTCACGACGCTTTCACCTGAGCATAACGTCAAATAACAACAAGAACTTGAGATCAAATGGCGAAAAATCTATTTTTCCCGCTATCAGTGAACTATTCTTGAAGCACATGAACAATATTGGACAACTAGACACATTTAGTGCAGAGAAAAATAACTATTCTTAAGCTGGTATGTTTTCATACCAATAGGCATTAATGGGTTAAATAAAACTCATCAAGTTATCCTTGTTATTATGAGACCCTAAATATGTACTGGTTTATTTTATCAGAAACTTTCTAGTTTGTTTTAATATTTTTATTTTATCATATATGAAGATATATTTAAGTGTTTAGTTTTCTCATCAATGAATGATGTACGGAATTTTGTCTTGTATTCAGTTTTAAGTTTTCTACTAAGATCTATATTTTGAGAACCTAAGACCCCTTAAAATCAAAAACCTCTTTGTTTCTGAATCTTTGGATGGACTACCTCGGCAACCATTTGCAATGGTGGGAAATTTAAATATAAATTTCTGGCAAATGAGAAACTACCATTAAAAATAAATTTATACGCCAAGTCTCTCTCTCTCTTTCTCTTTATTATTTTTTTGTTTGTTTGTTTGTTCTAGAAAGATGCAATTAGCATTTTTTCTGGCCCATTATTTCATGAGGTAGTTTGATGGTGTTTGAATTAATTTTTAATTAATTCAAACTTGTCGAATATTTTTTATTATGACAATACCATAAATATGTACTAGCCTAATTCATCAGAAACTCACTGTTAATTTAGATTTTTTTTCCCAGAATTTAATTTAATCTTCTTTTTTATTTATTTATTTATTTTTTAAATAACTCTGTCATACTTTAACTTGAAAAAAAAATGCATATAAATCTGTGTATTAATGAGCAACTTTTTGTATGATAGTTGAGGAGTATTTTCAATTGCGAGAATAACTTGCTATTTAAGCTTCAAGACTTTGAGTCAAACTCAAGACAATGCTAGTCTCTATTTTCATAAGAAATGCAAAGACCTTATTTATGAGAAATGAAGCCGAGTTTCTTAAAGTGGAATGAGAGAGATTTTATCCTTTCTTAACATCTAAAAATAGTATTATACAACATAAAATTTCTAAAATGATTAAATTTATTTATTTGTTCAATATAAGCACTGTTTAAAATTTTATTTTGTTTCTTTAAGGTATTAGATATCATTGATTTGGAAAACATAATTAGTTTTGTTCTTTGTTTGTAAATAGTTACTATGAACTTATTTTATAGCCGTAAACGGAGAGATCTTTTAGATGACCCCGATGAAAAACGTAAAAGGTCATTGGAAAGAAATAGGTAAATTTCTTTTAATTTATATTATTACAATATTTAATATGCAGCTGCTCATAAAATTTTTTCAAACATTTTTTTCTCAGTTAAACAGGTTATTTAATTTTTGTTTCATAGAATAAGACTGAGTTTAAATTTGTAATTTTGCCTTGTTTAATAGCAGTGAAGCAGTTTTGAAGTTCAAAGTATATAAAATTCAAGAAAAATGTACATATAAAATCTGAAATATAATGCCAAAGATGAACAGTAACTTAAAATCAACAATATAAGCAGTGTCTTAAGATATACATTATTATAAGCAGTGAAGAGGACATTATTCAAGTGTCTTATGATGGACAAAATGAACAATGTCTGAAATGATGCTTCAAGTACATTTTATTTTGGTGTGCCAGCACAGGATACCTTTGATATTTGTTTATTACATTACCTTGACACTACTTAATACAATAGTATTTCCCATCTGTTTCAAATTATGACACAGAGTAGACTGTGTCTTTTTTAGTTCCTTTCTGTTCTTAAAGTTTTTAAAATCAAATTAATTTTGATAGATAGTACAGTACAACCTCCCAAATCTAGAATCATTCAGGACACTGCAATTCTGGATTTGAGAGGTTTTTAAATAACACTACAAAATTTTAGGAAAAAAATAAACACACTTTAAAAAATATGTAAAATGGTTTAATTATTATTAAATTAACCTGAATACAGAACATATAATTGCATTACAATTTAAACATTTCATTCAGTAATGTCTGTTGCTTTAGTTTCGGCTTGTTAGAAATTATTTTTTCTCGAATCCTATATACTGCCATAATTTCTTGTTCCGAGATCAAATTCCGCTGTTCTAAGGCTAATATTGTTTTATCTAATGATTTTATCAAGTTTTCTGTTGACATTATTCATTTTCGAGGCATTCTGAATTTCACAATCGCTGTCATCATAACCTTTGTTATGCGCCACACTATCAATAATTTAAGAATCGGTCAGAGAAGTGATGATCGGCCCATTTTTGTCGATGTTTAAAACTTCCTGTATGTTCGATTTATCCAAGTTAATGTTGCCTTTATTTTGTCCATTCTACTAATTCCACTATTTCATCTTATTTCCCAAACACCGAAAGCTTTCAAAATCGCTGCTATCACTTCCATGAAAGAAAAGGGTTTTTTTAACCAATCATTTTGGTAGCAACATCTACCAGTAAAATGGAAAATTAAAATTGGCCATTTATTAAAATGTTCCGGATTTAGGGGGTTTCCATATTTGAGACATTCAGATTTGGGAGGTTGTACTGTATAATGTGTAAATTTTATATAATGTAATTTTTAAAGACACTCACCTGAATCTCTTCTATTAGAGCTGCTGCTACCAGATGCCGGGAGAAAAGAAAGCTTTGGATAACGTCTTTAGAGAAGAAAGCTGACGAGTTAGCTCGGACTAATTCTCACTTACAGGTAACTTAACATGAACATTGATGGTACTGTGATGGTATAACCAGGCCTTAACATGAACATTGTACCTTACATGAACATTAGTACCTTAACATTCGAGTCACCAGGAACAGTGATGGTATAAACCAGGCCTGCATGACTCAAAACATGATAAGGGTGGCATTACTTTATGGAAAGCTGTTGTGGGCTGCAAGAAAATAGGATAGATGGGAAAGCGAAAAATATTTTGTTTAACAAAAAATAAATTACTGGATATTTTAAAAATTAATATTAATATTCATTGCCTATGTAATCCTTTTGTAATATTATAAATCTAAAAATAATATGCCATATTTTTTAGATTTATAATATTATGCATCTTCACAAAGGGTTTCGGGAGCCGCAGACTGAGTATTGGCGAGCCATGTATGGCCTGTGAACCATATGTTCTGCAGGCCTGGTATAAGCAGTATGTTTGAATTTAAATAGAAATGAACATTTTTGATTTGCTCTTCTGGGAAGTTATTTTTAAACAAACTGTAGATTTGCTTTTCACTTCATCAGTATATTGAATGGAAAGCTATCAGACATTTGTGAGAACATTGCAGTCAGGCTACACTGATTGGTAGTGTTTCTTCTGTAAAAACTGTTGATAGGAGTTATGTATTACTGCATAAGATGAAGTGTATAATTCTGGCCAAAGTAAATGTAGTTCTTTAAAGTATTATTTTCTATACATTTCCAAATTAATTTTATTGCTCCAAACTTCTCAAAAGAAAAATTGTATAATAGTATCAGAATTTAGAGGAATATAGAGATTTGAACAACACATGAACTATGAGAACACATATTTAAAAAATTTTATGGAAAGCACATTTTTCTTATATGCCCCCAAGTTTTGACTTTTTCCTTTTGCATTTTCTCCAGCAGAGAAAAAGGTGTATTAGCTTAGCATATGAGACATGAGCTGAATACCCGTATTTTGCTACGGAGTACATTCATATTAAATACAATGGTCAATGTATGCAATTAATGCCAAAAAAATATATATATACAATGGACGCTCATTAATTCGAATTCGGTTAAATCGAACTTACGGTTAATTCGAACTAATCCAAAGGCCCCAAAAACTTGTATTGGGATTAATGTTAAAAATATCTCATTAATTCGAACTAAAAATTTAACAAATTAAATTTCTTTTTCTTCGTTTAAGGAGAAAATACACGCTGTATTTTTTATTTTGTGTGTCAAAATCATCTGTATTTCTCTTCTGTATAAAGAGGCACATGCCTGCATTCCTAGACTATTGCATTTCCGCTAAACGTTGGTGGCTATTGTATTTTTGTTTAGATTGTGGTGAAAATTACGACATTACTATGCTGACAGCTATAAATGATCTATACGCCGCATGCGATGATGTTAAAGAAAGCACAATCAGTAATTGCTGTCGTCATGCTAAATTTATTCATGCTGAAGAGAACAATCATATCGAAGAATGTGACGATATTGATACAGATTTGAAAAAGAACAGTGATAACGTTACTTTTTCTGAATATGTAAGGGTAGATGAAGACGTGATCAGTCTGTGGAAAACTGAGTGATGATGACATAATAAAAACTATCTGAGAAGATGAAATAGAAGAGACCTTATCGAAATCAGATGTGAATGCAGTGACTGTTAAGCGTCCTAATGATCAAGTCATAATGAACTCTATTAAAACTCTGAAAGCATTTATTCAGATGTAACTTTCCTCTGAAAATGAATTGAAATGTTTACTTCAAATTGAGAAGCTGGGCGAACAATGTAAACATCATAAACAAAACCAACCATCCATTTAACAGTTTTTCCCAAAAGTGTAATTCATATTTTTCATTTAAGTTTATTTTCTGCTGCATATCTTTTTCTTCATTTTATGATTAAGGTAAGTCTGTATTGCTTTTTAATATGTTTAATTTTAGATAACATAGTATAATATGTTTTCTGGGGTTATACATACTAGGAAATTTTTCTTCTTCAGTGATACACTTTTAAAGTTATATATTTTCTCTTAACATCAGATAATTCGAACTTTTTTCTGAGAACCTTTGATTTTGAATTAATGTGCATCCACTGTATTTATAAAAAAATTGTAATGGATATTTTTATAGACAAAATAATGTAGAAGAAAATATTCAAATTAAATCTAATAGAACATACTAAAGAATATAGTACAGTTTTAGGAACATTTCTTTTACTGTACTTTAGTATTTTTTTTTGGATATGTCCAATCATCTGCCGCATTAGAAAGAAATTTTTTTTTTTTTGTCAATTTATGCACGTGACGCAAAATTAGTTTAAAGTATCACAAAAAGAAAAGAAACCATGTGATCAGCATTTAATAAATTAAATCCTAAAATTGAATCTTTAAAAATTCACCAAAAATCAGAAAGTGGAGGTAAAAATTTGAAAAAGATTTCATTTTAAAGGAGTTTTTATGATCTTTCTCGTGATATAAATTTTATAACCCTCAAATTATTATTTTAAATGCAAACTTTAAAGAATGTACAAAAACAGCCTAAAAATTTAATTTAAAAAAAAATCTAAGAAGGATTTTTCAAAAATCTTTCTTAGTGCACCCCAACACTATGAGAAGAATTGCCATGTAAAATTTTAGCCCTTTAGGTCAAGCAGTTTGGTCTGTGCATTATCTGTCAGTCAGTCAGTTACTGAACTGTTATGTAGATCAGAGCTCAGCAACCTTTTATCTTCCATGGCACAACGTTTTTTCGATAATTCCGCGGCACACCACAAGAAAAAGCTTGCAAAAACATAAATTACAATAAATACGTATATTTTTTTATTAGATTAAAAACACAATAAAACAGCTCTATGTAACAAGATAATTATAATCCTTTAAGTTTTATATAAATCATTTTGAATTGTACACCAACACAAGAACAAAAATATAAAGTTATAGTTTACAAGTAAAAACAATTCTCTTTAAATTTTTATATTAAAATTTGTTTTTTTGTCTTTACTTAAGCCTAATAAATCAAAGTTATTTTAAACATTAGCTAATTTATTAATGAGATATTTGAGCTTGTTTTGATGAACATATGTACGTTTTATATTTGGCTTTATATTAGAAAGAGCTACTCGAAGTTCATGGTCAAGACCCTTTAAACATGATTGTTTGTCATTTTTAATTGTAACCATGGTTGTGGAGCACTGATATAGATTATGACTGTATGTGTAAGATACAATTGGAGTTTTTTCTATGTTTCTTCTAAAATCTGCCATTGGTAAAACCAGTAGTTCAGTTTCAAGTTTTCCAAATGCTATCACTATGGGTCAGAAAAAGAGTTATCTTAGAATTTGGAGTGATAGGAGAGGGGAAAATCTATCTTTGTGCTGTTCTTCAGATGTATTGTATGCCATTTTTTTCTAATTACTTGAATAATTGTAATTAAACATTATTAATTATGTATTGAGCCATACTGACTTATCAGAATGCATATTGTTTTTAACTGCATAGCACAAAGTCATGATGTAATGTGAAATTTTAACTTTTATTGCATTAGACAAACATTTTTATGTGTATTGGGGTTGTATTCTTTTAGAATGAAGTTACCCAGCTACGGAATGAAGTGGCACATTTAAAAACACTTTTGCTAGCCCATAAAGATTGCCCCGTTACTTTACAACAGAAAGCATGTGATCAGGACGAAGAGAGAGAAACATGTAAGTAAACTGAATCCTTAGTAAGTAAATTGAATTCTTAGTGAAAGGCAAAATAGAATAATGCAACTTAAATAGGATAACTGTGTTAATAAAAAAAAAGATATTGCTAACTTAATACCATGCATAGTATTGCAGAACTTCTAATTAATGAATTCTTTCTGGATCACATGCTTTGTCTTTATATAGAAGCATTATCTGTGTGTAAATGGCTTATCCTTTTGAGAATTTCTACTCTGTACTAAAAAACTGAGTTTGTAATTTGTGTGCTATGCTTTGTAGAGTTTTTTTAGAATGTAAACGTGAATATATATGAAACATAATACTGTTATATTAAAGGCAATTAATAATTTTTTCTGAAATTTTGCCTATTTCTGTAGGATAGCTGAATTTTTAGAAAGACAGGATCCTGATTTCAGTGATACAAGATCACTTTATATCACTCTTTATCGTTGAATTTTTTATGGTGACTGGATAATAATGATTAATAAAAGGATCGAATTTGATGAAAATGATTAAGAGTTCCATATTAATTCTTCTCCTCAGGCAGGGGTGGGCAAAAAGCGGCCCGCGGGCGACATGCTGCCCATTGCAGATTTTTTTATTTTACCCTCCAAGACACCCAGAAAAATTCAGACAGCCAGAAAAACTGCCAATATTTTATTTATATTTATTGATTTTTATGATACAATTTATACTTTTTCTGAAATTCAAAGCTAACTAATAAATGCAATAATTTCAAAAGGTGTGGCCCTCTGCTAACCTTCACTTACGCAAAGTAGCCCCCGGGCCAAAACAATTCCCTCCCCTGTTCTAAGGTGACGAGTTTATAGCATACAGGGCCAGAAGTAGCCTAGTGGTAGCATGTCGGCTTTCGATACTGAGGGTGCTCGGATCGAATCCTCTCAAGCGTCATTAAATACCTTCGTGTCTATGCTGGATATGGGCATGTTAATTGCATAGCCTGGAAAGTCCTTCTTTGACATTGGTTGGCAAAGGTACAATCCCCCCAGATGTCACTCCTGAAGTGTTCAGTCAAAATGGAGGTGATACCAGGGGATGGTGGTGTTTCACCTATACGTTGCTACCATTGAAAACAACCAACAATTCTCGTGGATTATGCATGAATGTCTGGATTGACAAGTGTCTGGATTGACAAGTGCCTTGCATTAGCAAACAAACAACAACAGTTTATTGCATACATTAAAAAAGGATCTTTGTATATTGAGGGTATAGTTGTCAGTTAAATAAAACCATAGGAAATGTTTATTTCCTTCTCAGCTTCAATAATACTTTTTGCAAAAATTGTAAAAAATTCTAATGACAAGAATGGGATCACTATTTCTCTGTTTTAATTAGCAAAATTAAAACATTAATAATTTTAAATAAAAAAGGAAACCACATAGAATGGAACAATTTTTATTTTGAAATATTCTGCATTAATTAACTGAAAAAACAATTTCTTCATGGAAAGTTTACCAAAAGAAAAATGAAGAAATTATGTGTAGCACTAAGATTTTCAATGCTATTTCAAAGGACTTTTATATTTGTGAGTCATGACTGAATAGTTGCTTATTACTGTATTTACGCGTGTAAAGGCTGCCTGCACTTTTAATCCATAAAATAGATAGGTAAAAATGGGGTGTGTCTTATACATAGAATTTTGAAATTAAATACAGTAAACACCCTTTAGTTTAGAACCCTTTGCTACCATAAAACATTAGTATCTATATACCTTACAACCTATTGCATTCAGACCTGATTAAAATAGTTTTATGTACCTATTCATCATCATTTGACACTTTGTCACTGTCACTGCCACTGTTAGATGATGTCTTTGTGCGAAATAATTCTAAAGTGTACTAGTATATATATAATCATCTTTTTTACACTGTAGTTTCACCACCATTAGCTAAGGTTGTACCTGATATTGTTAGGCAAGCATTGAACTCAAAGGAATGTACGACATTGCTGCATTTCGCAGAACGATGAGTCTACAATGAAATTCAGAAGAAAAAAAATTTCCCAAAATGTTGTCTCAAAATTCAGGTGTGGCTTATACATGCACGCGGTCTATATACGAGTAAATACGATATTTAGAATTTAGCTGTTTAAAATTTTTTTTTATATCAGTTTAGTTTTATTGACTTTTATTCTGTGCATATCAGAATCTAGGTTATAATCAAAATACCTTTTATAAAGTTTGAGATATATGTCACGTATATTCTACAGTTCTTAGTTCATATTCTGAAAATTTTAAATTTCTAGCTGACTGTTGTTTTATTTTAAATTATGTTTTAATTGGTACATTCTTTTTTTAATATTTCTTTTCAAACTGTTTGTTTAGACACAACAGTTCGCATCATCACATCTGCATCCGATGATATCCAGCGTGTGCCAAATGCTTCAGTTGTATCCCCCTCCAGTTCTGATTTTATGGAAATGGAGGTGAGCTCAGTACAAAGTATCAGCGATTCATCCCTCGCATCGGATGCAAGTGAGGCTTCTTACAGAGAGCGGTAGCAGTAATTGGAAGTATTTTTCATGTACTGTTTTTTATAAGGTGTTTTTGATACATATTGGATATTTCATTCAATCCATATGTATAGTAATTTAAGTTTGAAAGGCCATTTGATAGAAAACATTTGTTACTGTAAATCATAATTGTTTGAAATAATTTTGTTCTGTTTTTTTGTAAATTTAAAGATAATTTTATGTCCTTTTTTTTCACAATGGTTGAAATGGTCATAAGTGGTTTTTTTTATCATTTTTAAAATTTAACCTTTAAAAAAATGTTTGATATGGGTATGGTATTAATTTCATTTTGACTCATTCATTCATTTCATTCTTTTAAGTGTATTAAAATTTTCCATTCGAGTAAAGAATTTTTTTCAGTGAAGTTGCTAAATGTAGTGAGGAATTAAATAAACTGCCACTGTAATCATCTATATCTCTTTTTTTTTCTTCTTAACTAATCTCCTATACTAATAAAGGGACAAGTGGATGTCGAGATCACGTGACCGTAACTCATCCGGGCGGGCCACTCCTCGAAAAAAAATGGCCGACAAATATACAGGAAAATCAGTGTATTTTTTTTCTCATGAAAGTACATAAATGTTACATATTTGGAAAGAGCTTCGAAAACTGATAATTTTTTCTGCGTACATTTATTCTGTTAATTCAATAGTTTTAGAGATATTTTCATTCTAAAATCACTCACTGATGAGAAACCAAATCATTTGGTGCAGTGGTGCTGCCATCTGTCAGCAGCGACGGGAATGAAAATTGAAAAGAATTTATTTACTTGAATTTAATACATTTGTAGGCTTTTTTTCTTTTGTGGGGCCCGAAGTACATAAATATGTTACACGGATGGCTTGAGCTTAGCTAGGCGAAGCCCGGCTAGTTTAAAATAATAAACTGAGGGTTATAAAATTTATATCACGAGAAAGATCATAAAATTTACTTTGAAATGAAATCTTTTTTGAATCTTTACCTCCATTTTCTGAGTTTTGGTAAATTTTTAAAGATTAATTTTTAGAATTAATCTTTAAAATCATCATTTAATAATTCAGCATTTAATAATTTAATTTATTAAATGCTGATCATGTGGCTTCTTTTCTTTTTGCGATACTTTAAATTAATTTTGCGTCACGTGCATAACGGAATAAATTGACAAAAAAAATATTAAAATACGGTAAAAGATACAACTGAACCACTAGACTAATTGAGATGGAAGTTTTTTTAAGAATTTAATTCAAGTTAGTATGTTTTATGGATATTAAACATGCAATTTAATTGCATATACTGACCGTTGTATTTAATTTGAATATTTTCTTCTACATTATTTTATTTATAAAAATATCTGTTGTGATATTTTTATTAATATATATATATTTTTGGCATTAATTGCATAAATTTATCGTTGTATTTATCATAAATATATTTTTTTGGTTTTTCTTTGGCATTAATTGCATACATTGACCGTTGTATGTAATTTGAATGTACTCCGTAGCGAAGCATGGGTATTCAGCTAGTAAATAAATAAGAATCAATATGTTTACTCTGGGCATAATAGAATATAGCTTATAGTCAAAATATCTTTTTTATAAAGAGTTCATCACCATCTTTCTTAGGAAAATTCCATTTCTCAAACTATACTTCTAAAAGTTCGTATGTGGTCACTTACAGGCAGATTTGAGCATCTAATTCTGTGAATAACGTTGAGAATTTATTTTTACAATTTCTACATAATTCCAGCCTGAAAGTATTGTCCATAGAACTTGTGTTTCCATTAACAAAATCTGTTTGACCCTAAACATCGATTATTTTGTGTTACTTGGATTGCTTATGATCATTTCTCCGCTTCACTTGTAAAAATTCTATTATAATTTTATGTATTGAAATGTACCTGAAATAATTATAAATTATATGATTTTTGCATGAAATTGTTTTGATGTATGTTAAAAACTTTTATATCACCTTGTCTCTTATTTTTAAAGTTTAAAAAAAAGTTATTTTTAATCTTTAAGTTTAAAAAATTTTTTAACGTAGATTTTATTAAAAGCTTTAAAAAAAAATTAGCGTTTCATATCTAAGTAGGAAATATAGTGGGACCCTATCTAAAATGACCACCTTCATTACTGCAAAATTGGTTATCATAGACATGTCTATTAAAATTTAAAAATGGTGGGAGAAATATCAAGAAATATACTCCTTTAAAAGCTAATCATATTGGCCATGGAATTTAGATACTATAAGGTGGTCATCTTAGCAGGTTTTTATGTATGAAATGTTTAGAATGTTTCATTTTCTGTTAAGAGTTTTTAAATACGATCAATTTTTTAAAACTGGAATGTGTAATGAAAGTGTTAGTAAAATACATAAAGTAGTCGAAATTACAATAAATTTTAAAGTTCCTATGTTTACCTGAAAATCTGAAAGTTTGTTTCAGCCTCCATTATTATTATTATTACTATTACTATTATTTTGACATGTCTTTAGCTCTTTTGTCGTTTTGTCCTAATCTAGGATTTATCTTTTTGCATAGTATTACTTTATAGTTTTTGTCATGGGGGGGGGGGTCTGTTTCCTTGTATGCTATGAGCAAATTTTGTAATAAGGGTGGTTTTAGTATTTAGTTTTGATAAATCTGATTTACAACTGTTGATTTAATTGTTTAAGTTGTTATGTTTCGTTGTTTATTTTTCATATATCTCTGAACATGCTTCTTGTAAATATACATGTATGTGTTTTATGAACTCTAATGAATTATCCTATTATGCATTTACTAATTGTACAGCTGTGTAAAATGGCCTAACCCACCTGTTGGTTTTGCTTATGAGAATTATGTTTGGTACCACTCGAAATTATTCTATTTAGATTCTTCTCTTATATGTATGCATTATCTACACACTGGTGCTCAAAATTTAAAGATATCTTTAGCAACCCTTGTGACTGACTGGAAAACAAACTTCTGTTGGTATATTGAGCAATCAAAGATGTCAAGTGCTAAATTACAGGAAAATCTGTCTAGCCATGTATTATTAGTCTTAATGAAGAATGGCCGTACAATGACCAATTGGCTAGGGCACAGGGAATGGAATAGTTAATTAATGGAACGCTACCATTTGGTACCAGAGTCTATGGCAGGGGTTCCCAACCTTTTTCCTACATCGACCCCTTTTAAAAGAAGGATTTTCTTCATCGACCCCCTCACATTTTTCTCTATAATATGCAGCATACAACATAATTATAATACTAGTAATTGCACATAAAACACTTAAAGATAACAATTTGACTAAGAATATGAACAAAAAATTAGAAAAAGTTCTTCATTAGGTTTATGTTTTATTATTTTTGTACTATTTTCATTTTTAATTTTACAAATATAAACAAGATTTAAGAAACAGAGATTATAATTACACAAAAGTTCGATTTCAATTAATGTGGTGGTTGATGCATTGATACAATTTTTTTTAATGTTCGGTCTGAAATTGCTTATCATCGTGTAGTCACAATAACTAATATAATGAATATAAATATATATTTTACTAAACAATTTTACTGACTTATATGTAATTATAATATAAATTCATTCGACATATATACAAAAGCATCATGACATTTGACTTTAGATGGGTGGAACACTCCAGCCTATGCAAATCTGTATTTATACATATTAAAGCGGATATTATTATCTAATAATTACATTCCTAAAAAATTAAATTAAATTTTAAAATGGAAAAATTGATCATCGACCCCCAATAGTCCCTTGGAATACTATAGACCCTTTTTAAACTTCCATAGACTCCCAAGGGGTCCACCTGGACTACATTGTGAATCCCTTGTCTATGGGTTCAAGTCCCAGTCTTGGCATAGGCATTTATAGCCATTCGAAGTCGGCTTTAAGCAGTAGGTCCTGGTCTAATGAGCCTTTGTGTAGCAAAAGCTGACCATAGCGCTCCAAACCAAACCAACCCAACCATAATGAAGAAGTCATAGGCAAATATATAATTCATGCCTATTTTTCTTGTTGTTGTACGGGAAGTGAACCTAGGAAATGAGTGTATAAGAAGTTATATGGAGAGTTATAAGAAGTTGTTAAAACTTCTTAATGTAATTAGTTGGATGATATACAATATTTTTCCAAGATTTAGTATTATCCTTAAATTTTCATCATTAGTGTGTGTTTGTAATGATAAAACCCAAAAATATTTATATATGTATACATACATATACATTACTTTGACTTCCTTTTGGAGAAGGTAATTGTTATGCAAGAAATAGTTTTTAAAAAATAATTTTTCTTTGTGACGGATGTATTTGCTTCTTTTACTTTATTTTATTTTATTTTGGCTTAAGTTTTCAAGGTGGGAAGGAGGCGAGAATAATTTGGTTAGAATTTCTTCCATTATTTTTAGGCTGATACTTTGTATTTTGTATGTAGTAATTCGACTTTTCTAATCCTAGATTTTCTAAAAATGCGGATTTTCTTTTGGCACAAGTATCTTGTTCTCCTCCCTCACACCATTATACATTACATCGTTTAAGTATGAGAAATTATTCGAAAGTTGTTTTCTGATGTAAAATGTTTCACAATTTTTTTTTTCTTTAGATTTACTTGACCATTCTCTGTTTATTTTTTTTCCACGTGAGTTTGTGTAAATAATATTTTAACTACATTAAGGGCTGAATTTTAATCTTTTTTTTTTTTAGACTTTAAATTGCTTTGTCTAACATCTACGAAACATATGAATTTGTGATTTGATGAAAATTAAATATTTTATGTGGCTTTTATCTAAGCACTGTTTGAATGAAGTGTGAAAAGTGTATGTACATGTGATACGTATGATCAGAATACTTTACAAATTAACAAGATATATATGACTAATTTTACAATTTTCTAACTTAACTTGCTTTAGCCATAAGACATTATATGAAACTATGTTTTAGTTGAAGTTTTATTAAAGTACTTCAAACAGTACTTTTATCAAATTAATCTTTGAAGTATGAAAAATATATATATTATTTATTGTATTTGTGAATAAAAATTAAACTAATACAACATAAAGGGCTAACTTTTCAGTTTTTAAATATAATGTACTTTCACTTCTCTAAAAAATATGAATTTATGTCTCAATAAAAATTTTAAATGCTCCTTTATTTAAGTAATGTTTGAAACAGGAAAAGTTTGTATATAAGTGGATAGCTTTTTTCCCTAGGTCTTTGGAGAAACAAAGCAACTTTAATTAATCTTATTATTTTTTTATTACTAATTTGACCTTTTAATCTGTATGAATTCAGCATAAAAGTTTAGAATTGTGTCAAAAATGTTAAGTATTAAATTACATTGTAAAGAACTGAAAAAAGAAATCCGTAATCAGGAAATCATGTTAATTTATTTCCATTCATTAAGGGAATTTTGTAAGTAATGGGGTCCTTATGATTTTGCCATACATGTCGCTTACCAGAGAGGTAATGAAAATAATTGACTAGGTTGAACTTAGATATTATCTTCTCAGAAGTATATAAATTCAAATGTTTCTGTATTAGCATCCACTTAAAAAAATACTCCTGTCAAAGAATTAATATATTAAATCTTCCTTGTTAAAATATTTTAAACAAGGAATTATATATTTTTAGTATTTTTGTTATTTTAAATCTTACTATATTATTATTATTATTTAATTTCCTATTACCTGTACTGTGTTTAAAATACCTGTTTTCTTAACATTAAAATACTTTCTTTGAGAATACCCCCAGCAAATGTTTGCTGAATTTCAGAATATTGAGTTGCCTTAAACATAAAGTCTAGACCAGTGGTCATCAACCTGGTCCTTACCCACCACTTATGGGCTATTCTAACTTTCATGGTGGGCGGTTGGGGGGGGGGGGTGTATTCATTGTACAATTTTTGTTTTCCTTCCATATATTAAATATACTTTTTTTTTTTCTTTTTCCCCAATGCGGAGGCACTTGTCGTCAAACATTCGCCAATACTACACCGCAATTTTACTTCCTATTTTATTGTTGGGGCACCATATAGGCGGACAGCATTATCCCCTATGAAGGGACGACACAAACGAGGGCATTTTTTGTGGTGCGACGCCAGGATTCGATCCGAGCACCCTCAGCACCGAAAACCAGCTATTTACTTTTGCTATTTACTTTTGAATTCCATCCCTAAACTTTTAATATAGATAATAATTTGCTGGACACTTCTCAAAGTATATTTGTGGACAAGGGATCAATGAAAGAGCTACATAGCTATCTAATACAAACATACATAATGTATAAATTAAAGGTAAATTTTGTACATCTTTTTTACTGACTCTCTCCTAAAAAAATTACTTTGCAATTGCACCAAATTCAGTTACTGGAGCACCAGTGGACAGTAAGGACATTTTACCGTCAACAAAGAAACAAAAGTGGGCAGTTGGTATCAAAAAGTTGACAAGCCCTGGACTAGACCTTTGCTTATGGCTATATACTGCAGTCCATAGTGGATTGGATATGTTGATTAAATGCTGACTGAACTGTTATCCCATGGAGCACAAAATTTTTTCCCCCTGAATGTGTGTGTGTATGCTTGTCCTTATTCTTTCAGTGTATATTTGTATATAGATCTATATTGGCATCATTCTTTTAAAAGTTGTATTATCTGTTTCAAACCTGCTTTATAGAATGAATATAGGAGTTTGACTTTAAAAAAAAAAATGTACCTTTCCTTGTTTGCCATTTATGATTTGTGAATAACGACTCCTTTTATTAACGTATCGTAACTAAGAAATGTGTTAAAGTTGACGAGGAAGTTTGATTTATTTGACCTAAGCAATGCATGCAGGACTGTAATTTCAGGTTTTAAAATATCTATAGTCTTATTATTAATTTATTTCCGTGTACTTATTTGGAGGAAGTTATGGGTTTTGATACTGTCTTGAAGTGGGTGCTTAAGTTATCTTCTCAAGCACATAAATTTCCTCAAAGTATTCTTAAATTTTGATAGATGTTTTAAAAAAAAGTGGAAACTGTTTATTATAACAGATGGTGTTAAAAAGGTTATGTTTTTTAAGGAAAAGGATTTTGGGTCATAACCCTTCCTCCTGCTAAATTAAATTAAAAAAAATAAGTAAATACTCGTACTGTTTTGAATTTAGATTTTATTTTCTTAGTAATTCTAGTATTGCATTGTTTAAAACTGCCCTTGACTGATCTTGAAATGCCTTTTATTGTTTTATATTGACTCCTCCCCTCCTTCAAGGGGATGGATTTTAGTTAAAACATTTAATGTTAATTAAACTATATCTGAAATATTGTATCAACTGTTAAGGTAATTATAAGGTGTACAGAATTTTTTTCTTCGATCAGATTTAATATATAAAAAAACAATTTAATCATAAAAGCATCTTTGTTGTAAGACATGCATTTTGTGTTTTTTTAATTATTTTTTAATGACTTGAGTTAAATGATGAAAGTCACCAGAAATTGAGGTAGATAATTATTAGCTGTATTATTCTTTGTTTTAAGTCTTTTTGGATCATTTTAAATTTCCAGCCACTGTTAGCTTCTACATGATTCACGCTTATATTTTTTATTTTTTAGTTAATGGGGAAGAAGATAAGCAACTTGAGTATAGTTAGGTAATCACAAATTTTAAACTGAACAAGTCCTGAAGGCTCACGGCATGAGTGACCTGTAGACTAGCCGCTGTGTGCAATTCTGAACACACATAGCTGAGGATTCATCTGTTCAAGTCAGTTTAAGATTTAGGAGCTGTGTCAAGAAGTGTATACTGCTGACTTTTGATCCCCCCCCCCTTCCTCCAGTCATCAGTATAGTATGATAAACTAAATGTCCTTTTCCATAGGTGTCACATATACTGATCCCCATGTTTCAGTTATTAAACCTCAAGAGAAAATGAAATAAGATTTATTATTTTTCTTTTTTAATGAACAAGATTTACCCTGTAAAAGTTCCATCTGTGGGATTACAAAAAGATTACTTAAATTTAATTTAAAAAGAATTTATGGAGGCATACCTTGGACAATACCTCAATTTTTTTTCATCCAATACTTATGCCTCCATTAAAAAAAAAAAATTTGGGGGAGGTATAAGTATCAGATGAAAAAAAATTAAGGTATTGTCCAAAATTGCTACGTCTTAGGGGCACAGTGGCCCAGTTGGCAAGAGCAGCAGGCTAGTGATCTGAAAGTCACTGGAGCACATAAAATCTGTTGTGGCTGCAATGTCCCCCAAGTTCTCCAAGTTACCTCTGGAGCTGTAGGGTCAAGTGTTCTGGTCTCGTCACTTGACTCGGTTTAAAATGACGAGACTGGTCCTTTGGTCAAGTGGAACTCTGACCTTTGTAGTGCCAGTCAAAACAGGAGCCGCACCTTCATCGCCCGTAGCCTTCGGGACTTGATCTGATGTTGCTGTTGGTCGAGTGGCATAAGCAACAACAACAAAACAACAACAGTATATCTGAGGAAAATGTGTTTTATAAATAAGGGGGATTTTTGTGTATCTAGTCTGCATTGCTCTTCGTAAAAACAGTCTAAAGTTAAAAAGACAATAGGTGTTGGTTAGTTTTTAATGAAATTCATTAATTTTTCATTTGCTTATTAGTGGTTTGATACTTGCCATGGGAATTTTTGTTACAATTGAAAAAAATTGTCATGTTTCGGGAAGTTTTAAATGTATGCTTAATTTTAGTGTTCAGCTTTTCTGTGACATTTAAAATTAAAAATCTATTAAATGTATAGCTGCCACTTATTTCATACTATTCTCAGTTTTCATGGGTTTTTTTTTTCTTTTTTGTCATTTTCTTGGGATTACAGACAATATATAAAATAGTAAGGAAAGTCATGGGTTGAATTTCTTGGAATCTTCTAATTTTCTCAACAATTCTTAACTATTTTGTCATGGCTGGGATTTTTTTTTTCTGCAGGGCTTAAGCATTGTTTAATAAATTATACAAATCTTAAGTTTTTTAATAACTAAAAATCTTTAAATTATGCACATTATTTCTTATTTTTTCTTTCATTATATCTTTATTTAAGGAATAGTTGTATATATCTTTATACATATACAGACCCATGTTTGTTTGTTTTTTTTAATTGTGTATATGCTAAATGGCTTCCCCCCAAAAAGTTGGCTTCAGTGCAAACATTAAAAAATAACTGGAGTTTAGAGGTTTTACACTAGGCAAGCTTGACTTGATGAATTCATGAAGGGTTACAAATATCGAAGATATGTTTCTGATAAACTCATGTGGCTTCTGAAATTTATACTGAAACATAAGACTTAGATTGATATTGGTCATTTCTTGTATTATCCTGTTTCTTCAATTCTCTTTCACCATGTCTTTATTCACACTTGTTAATAAATAAATAAATTTGTTTAAAATATTTTATGAATTCAGTATCCATAAAAAATGAGAGAAGTATTTGCTCAATAATTTCATATTGTCATTTCAAAATGGATTTGCATGCAGTCACTAGTATATTTTTCTATAAGATCTCATTGTACATTTTACCTGTTTTCATTGTAATTACTTGTTTGTAAATATCTTTTCTCCTTGTTAAAAACATTCTTTTAGTTTTTTTATACTGTATTAGAGGGGGAAAATATCTGACATACAAAAACATTTTAAGGTTTTTTCTTTTGTATATTTTCTGTAGTTAACTATTTTTCTACTTTCCTTTTCTCTTCAGTCTGTTGCAAGCAATAAATTTTATTATAGATTTATATCTGTAATAAATAAAATGTTTCTCCTATCAGTTTTGTAGTCATTTTGTCATTGCGTAGCTTGTGTATGTATTTCTCATTCCTCGAAAATTGAGTGAGTTGAATAAATAAATGTTTCAATTTGCTTGGAATTTTTCATCTAGAAGAAAAAAATATATATATTACGTTAGAAATTGAAATAAAATATAAATATTTAGAATATTTAAGGTAAGTAACATATTTGTGCTTGTTTGTCAAAATTCATTACCTATTCCCTACCATTACCTAACTCCAGGTATTCGTTATGAAAACAGAAGTCCGGTGTTCAACGGCTGTAAATAATCATCCATCCCATAACTATAAAAAAGACAAGGTATTTTATTTTCACACATATAGAACCTTCAAACAATCAAAACAGCATCGCAACGCTATTCCTAGTACGAAGCTAAAACAAAATCGAACTTCTTACTTCATTCTGATTTGGAACCTAACTGCCTGCTATTCTAGGGTAGTGATAAAAGTCAATAACAAACAATATCATAACATTTTAGGTAACAATCGATAAAACACTAAATACTTAAATTACGTGCAGTATGCAAATGTGAAAATCAAAGTTTACAAGTACAACATATTATTTTTCCAGGATATCAATAAGTATGTACAATATTAGAAATTTAGAGTACACTGCAATAATAAATTCAGAATTTTCAACTATCAAAATGCTCTAATTTATTCATTCAAGGGTAATGAAGAGAGTTTAGTTATTTGGCGTTTGAGCTTACCGTCTGCTGTCTTTAGAGTAACTACTACTCTCACCTTCGTATCAGCTCCAGGAAAGAATTCTGCCTAATTTCCGCCTCAGAGGGGGTTGATTATCATCTTCTATCAACACCAAATCACTAACTTTGAGATTGTCATTAGTCTTGTGGCACTTGCACGTTGATTCAGAGAGAAACGTGCTCTCTGAATAAAAAGAAAGATAGTCTTCAGAAACTCTGAAGCGTCTGTTAGGTAATTCCCATCTCTTTAAAGTAGACACCTTCACCTCAGCTAAGTTATGGTCAGGAATGGCTGTCAACGGGGCTCCAATGAGGAAATGTCCGAGAACGTTAGATCACTGGGGTCAGACGACACAGGAATGATGGAATGAGAATTTAAACACGCTTCAACATGATAAATCGGTGTTAAGAATTTTCCAATGACAACACTTGTGAGCCCATTATTCGTCTAAGACAGCCTTACTCAACTATTTTTTTTTTCTCCTCTGGACGCATGCTTATGTTTGCTACATCACGCGGGCCGTAACATAGTACACTATAACTTATTATTTTTTTATTTCCAGTAGCACATTAAAAGACAACTACAGCCAGAAAAAAGCACAACACAAGAAACACAAATGAATGTTTTTTTTTATATTTTGAAACAAATTTTTGATTATTTTAGACAAATCAGGTTTATACTTGCTACACGCTACTCTCAATACATCATCAAGGTAGAATCTCTAAGCCAATTTCTATTTACGTACTTCGCATAATTTAATTTGGAATTGGATAATTCACAAAGATACGTTGACGTGAACTACGTGAGCAGTAGGTGGCACATTTTTGTATAGTTTTGTGTTTTTCAGGCACAAATTTCCAAAATTATATTTACAAACGCACCTGCCCGATAAACAGCGCTAGTGCTTCGGGCCACATATAAAAGCTTGGTTGGTCGCATGCGGCAGTTGGAGTTCCCCTGGTCTAAGGTGATGTTTCATCGACTTTACTCCTGCCTCCCAGAGGCTGCCTTGATGAGAAGCACTAGGGTGGGGGAGGGGGGGATTTCTAAATGTTTTGGTCGGCTAGATAGTTGTGGAACCTTTCGTCGGTCTTTACATCAATCTCATAATTTTCCTCGCAACTACAGCAAAATTGGTACCTCAGTCGCAATAGATTTCTTGTGGTCGACCTCGACAAGCTGCAAATCTGGGTGATGCGATGAATGCCTCTGAGAACAAATCACTCTCAACATCTAAATAAATAGCTTTTATAGCTAGGCAGATAAGAGAGAAACATAGCATTTGACTGTCTACCCTCCTCTTCCTTTCTCCATTTTTATAAAAAGGGTTCAGCAAAATCTACATCAGCCTTTTGAGACAACTCGTCAAGGAACCACTCATGATTTTGTCAATTCACCCATCAGTCGAGTGGGTGTTTCAGCTCTAAACCGATACCAGTGGACATATGAAGCTACATGTCCATATGTAGCTTCTGATCGCCTCTTTGGCACTGATTATCCAAAAGTTTTGCAGAATTGCAGAGAGTTCAAATATAACTCCTCCATGCAGGTTATTTTCATGATGTTTTATCAAGATTCGTAACGTGATGTTTCTTCAAAAGAATGATTGGATTTCTTTGACCTTTCGATATCTCAACTTTGGTTAATCTTCCACTAACAGTCAGCAGACAATTTTCGTCGAGGAAGTGGTACAGAGAAAATATCTTTCTACAAGTTTTAATAGGTTTCCCAGATTTCAAAGCTTTCATTTCTTCAAAAAGCTCGCTAGCTTGAAGTTGTCTTACTATCGCTTGTAAGGCCTTCTTCAATTCATTCGATCTCGGACATCCCTTCTGGTGTCAGAGGTTCGAACACATCCCTACGTCAAGGGAGATTATTTTCGTAGCAAAATATTGTGTACACCGGGTATCTGCGACCTCTAGCCACGTAAGGATATGTGGAATCATCCCGATAATTTCATTACTTTCGGATCGGGAACAGAAAACGCGGTAGTTTCGACTCTATGACGTCATCGTTTTCCCGGATTATTACAGGAGCGGAAATTCAACATTTCTTTCGAGAAAAAATTAACAGTTTATTGAACTTAGGGCCTAAGAGACCTTTTAGAAACACTTTCACGCCATCACATGTGTGAATTTGAGCCGATGGGTGGCGGGAAATGCGATCGCAACATCTCGATGCGGAGGTTTCAAAAATCCGAGTAACCCCTATGTCATACCTCGTTCACACAAACCCGAGTTCGAACCGGAGCTTCCCGCCCCCTGAATTCGCTTCGCTCGGAGCGGAGGTGAACTAGAGCTCCCCTCGTTTAAACCCCCCCGGCCCCAACTGAGTTGGGGAACACATTTGGCTGGAAATTTGGCGTTATTTTTGTTCTTGCGTACTCAGGAGGCGAGCGGATTATATATATATATATATATATATATATATACACACATATACACACACATATATGTATATAACAGTTAAGCATGCCTTCACCGGCATGCTTAACTGTTCCTACTAAGTTCTTGGGATTAAGTTCCTCATTTTTTTTCTTCTCCATACAATTATACGCCCATCAGCACCAAAAATATTCATCGGCAAATAAGACATTATTCCAATAGGTTTGGGGCTTATTTATCATTGATAGTGCGAAGGGAGGCCTAAACTTTCTGTTTTTCTCACTCACAAAAATTTTTCTATGGGCAGAACGCCCATGTAATCCAGCTGTTCTGAGAACTCGTCAAAAAATTTCAGGTGAAATTGAAGTAGAAAATGTTTTATTGAATTCTGCAGAAACTTTTACAGCACTCAAACGTGAATTTTTCACAAATTTTCTAATTATAAATCTCTGATCGCGTTTTGTTAACTCTGCCGGACGGCCTTTTTTTACCTTGTTTTCGATCCAATTTTCTTCTTTAAAGCGTTTTTTCACATACTGCACAGTAGAATGGGATAAATTAAGTAATTTAGCAATATCCCGAAATGATTTACCTCTACTATGATGAAAAATAATCAATTTTCGAATGCTGTTTGTTGTTTCTTTACGACTGCGAGCCATTTTTAAATAATAAATAGAATATTACGGAGTAGGCAAGCAAAAATTAAAGCCAAACGATATTCTAAATGCCACCACAATTCAAAATTAAAAATAAAGCGCCAGAAGATAATTTTAATTATGAATTTATCCGAAAATATTTCAGTGTACGATGTCTTTTGTGAGATAAAGTTTTTGTTACTTTTTGATTACTGGTTTCTTAAAAATAAAGTTTTACTATGTTTTCAAAATATTTCATGTAGTTTTGTTAAGAATAGATTATAGATCTTATTATTAAATACCCATTCTGAAATATTAATTTTAATTAATGGATAGACCCCTATTTCATTGAAATTCGTAAGTGTACGAACACTTTTGGGAGCCACTGTATATATATATATATATATATATATATATATATATATATATATATATATATATATATATATATATATAATATATATATATATACATATTTATACATACACACACACACACATATATATATATATATATATATATATATATATATATATATATATATATATACATATATATATATATATTTATATATATATATATATATATATATATATATATATATTTATATATATATATATATATATATATATATATATATATATATATATATATATATATATATTTATGCATATATATATATATTTATATATATATATATATATATATATATATTTATATATATATATATATATATATATATATATATATATATATATATATATATATATTTATGCAGATATATATATATATATATATTATATTTTTATTTTGAAATTTTTTAATAAAACATTTCAGGCATTCACAAAGGTAAAGTCTACTGCGAAAAGTAGCCATTAACGAAGTTTTTTTTGCCAAAAACAGCGATAATGATCACTGACTGTCTTCCGTGTCACATATTCCTTTTTGGTAACCATTTTCTTTGAAGTTCGCTAGAAAATCCGCTAAGTCGAGCTTCGCGCGAGTCGCCGAGGCGAGCTCTATTAAGTCGTAAAACTGTCAGCTGGGAACGTAATTGATGAGCACTCGCCTCACCTAGCTCGGTAATGTGTGAGCTCGCCATCAGAGGTGGGGAACCGTTTTGCCATTGGAGGCCGCATAAGTTGATGTACCTATAAATGCGACTTTTATGAAATTATTATAGTTAGGTATAGTTTTAACAATTTGGTGCATTATATAGAAAAATAACAAAAAAAAATTAAGTCCATATTTATTTATTATTTGGCTTAAAAAGTTACAATATAAAATATTTTTGTTATCACATAAGGGTAAAAACGTGTTATAACATTAATCATTAATTATTATTTTTTTATAAAATTATTAGATTCATAGATACCTGTTATGGTTAATGTCAGACTGTGTATGTTTTTTTTATATAATATCACGTCTTTCTCTGTTATGATATATGTATATATATAGATATAATGTAAGGTGGCTGGATTATTCTATTGGATGGCTGGTGAAAGGTTGATTTGTAAAATTTTATTTAATAATATAAAGTTAGATATTTGGTATAACCCCTTTTCTTTCCTTAAGTTCTGTTTTCCTTAGGGTAGCCTTTTTCTTTTCAAAATCTATGCCACGGTAACTCTATACCTCCTTTCTTGCCATTTTTTGTCGTACGCTTTCGCAGGACCCCGCGGGATCGGGGGAGTCTATCTAGCTTCGTACCAAAACACAGCCCAAAGGAATGTTAAGTGATTCTGCACCCAGGCCGGCTCGAGGAGCGAGCTTTTTCTCCTGCGGTGGGATACAGCACCTGTAGAACGCGAGTTCCTCCGCAGCATATTAATAAAAGAAAAACTGCCAAGAACCAGTGCATGAAAAAAGTAATTCAGCCTCTAACATCCAAGAAGAGCCAGGGCATTCCAGCGTTGAGGTGGTTGTATGCCCGTAACGCAAGGCGCCGAAAAGAACTCTTTTTCATCTTCCATTCCTGCGCGCAGGCGTGAGGGGTAAAAAAAAAGTTTTCCCTCCGCGGGTTTTTTCGAAGGGGGTTTGAAAACGAATTCAATACTGTCGTGACTTCGGAGCGTTTCTCCGTTTTCCCCGTCCGGTCCCAGAAAATTGAAGAATTCCCTGGTCATTGATGCAGCTATGGGGCCTGCCCTTTCTATTTTTGTTTTCTTTTCTTCCTTTCCTTCCATTTCCCTCTCTTTTTTTTAGCCTACAGTCGACTGAGGTAATATTAAATTTAATTCTATTGTAGTTATATTGAGCTCAAAGTTACATGGGTAGTTAGTATATATTGTGGCGATTAAAATGTAGATATGGGGTAAATTTAAATCTTTATTATTATAATAATTACTAATTAATTTTAGAATATTAAAGGTAGGATAGTTAATAGTAGGATAAGATAACTCCTTACACTCAATATCAATTTGCAATACTTTAATATCAATTTACAATTAATACTACGTTTCAATCAAATTTACTTCAAGAATAGCCATAGTGGTTAGTATATTTTAAAGACGTGCGTTGTGTGTAGCAATAACCCATAAATATAATTATGAAAACTGGTTCGACTTACCGTTGCATCACTGTGGAGATTAATGAGCCAAAAAGAAATGAAATTAAATCAACTAAAATTACTTATCTAACATTGGAGCACACTTAAAAATAAAATTACTTCACCTAAAAGAAAAAGCATAAGGAATTCAACTCTGCTGAAATAAAAAAAACCTAAAACTAAAAATTAGAAAATTAACTCCAAGGCAAGGACCGACATGACAAGTTATACATTAACATAACAAATTTATTCATCTCGATCTCCTTCACATTATTACACTATATCTTAACAAAATGGTTAACCACCTGAGTAACATTTCCTCCCAATAAACTCATATTAATCACAAAAAACATTTGAATATTTGCAATACAATTTTCTATTAATATAACCCTTACTATCATGGTGGCTGGTGAAAAAAAACGTTTAAATGAAAAGTGACAAAAAAACCCAAGAAAAACTAAGGAAAAATTCAATAAATAAAAAGGGAAATTAAAAACATATTACCAAATTAAAATGCTGCAGCACTTTAACAAAAAAAACTATAATTTTATGAAATCATGAGGGGAGCCCCAGGCCAGTGCCATTTCTAAAGCGTGCATGCCGCCAAATCATCAAGCCATCGCTCTCCACCATGGGTCTCGGGTCAGCTCTCAGCTTCTTGCTTCTAGCTCGCCTCCCTGGCCTCTGTAATTTTTTCGCACCCTCCGCCCCCGAGTTCGACGCTACGTCTCTTCCTTTGGACTCCGCTAGGAAGTAAGAAGTTCCAACGCACGCCGTCGATTTCGGACGAGGAAAACGTTGAAGTTCTGAATTAGCCGAAGGATACTTTTCTCCGACTCATCGTTGATTTTTCATCTTATTATTTTATACCATCATTGTTTCCTTATTTCCTCCTTGAAAACGCCGCCATCCACAAGACACTGTACCCTTCCGCACGTTCTAGTATTCTCATCCTTTCTCCTCTCTGGCTCGGGGGAGGGGGGGCGCTTGGTTGTGCATCACGAAGAAATGGTGAAGGCCGGGCATATCAAATTACCAAGGACAGCGGCCAGCAGAGGTAGCGACCGAAGCCTGTCGCTAGGCACAGAGTCAGTTTTAGGGAAATAAAGAAAAACAAGGAATAGTAATAAATTTTTTTGCCATTTATCCAAATTTCCTCAACCTTTGAAGTAAAATTCACCAGCCAAATATACATACCAGCCACCTTACAATTATTTCAAAATAAGGCTTATTAATTTATCAATATTTTAACAATAAGGTATAACATGTGATGATCTATTTCAACTTAATTCTTCACAATGTCAAAGCATTTAGAGAAACTTGTACACGCTTCTCCAAATGCGATGACATTAATCAAATCAGTTAATATTTGATCACCACAAGTTTAACCATCAAAACATTTAGCAGAGGCTTAATAAATTTATTAAAACAAAGCACAACCGTTACTAAAATTTAATTACTTAAAAAAACCCAGAGATTAAAATAAACGTTAATTATTTAAAAACTTTTAATTATCATCACAACAATATTCGTCAGCCACCGTTTATAGTGACATTCTTGTAATAATTTGTGGTATAAGGTAAATAATGAGGCAGTGTTAGTTTGTAAAAGCCTGAATTATTTTGTTAAATCAATAAATGTGTATTTTGCCTCTAGACTTGTGTACTGTCGTTTTGAGTTGCTTTTACTATAGTCAGCATAGAACCAGCTGGTCATATTGTTTCCATTTCAGGAAAATTGTGCTGCAATCTCATTTAAGTATTGTCTTTAACAACGAGAGTTCTTTACATCTAAAACTGATCTTCTCAGCGAATTTTAGGCTCTTCATATTTTAGTTGCTATTGTGGGATAACCACAATGTACCACTGTAATTTTTTATATTTCACTGTTGGTATTTTTATTTATGTATGCACACACACACATGTATATATATATATATATATATATATATATATATATATATATATATATATATATATATATATATATATATATATATATATATATATTAATATTAATTTTAATAAACAACTACATTTTTAAATACCACTTAAAAATAATAAAGTAGAAGTATTTTTAAATAATTTTAACATTATAAAGAAATACAATAGAAAAATAATAGTATTAAATTATAAATAACTGACATAGCAACAATTCCTAAAATAATTTTAAAATCCGATGGAAAATTTAAGCTAGGGATGTTTGCATTTGTTTCTTGCTTGAAAGTAATTGAATAATTGGATCAAGCTTCGTAACGCGAAGTCTGCGACATACATCCATGCCGTTCTTTATTTAATTCCATTGATTTGCAAATTGTTGTA
This sequence comes from Dolomedes plantarius, assembly GCA_907164885.2. Taxonomy (NCBI): domain Eukaryota; kingdom Metazoa; phylum Arthropoda; class Arachnida; order Araneae; family Dolomedidae; genus Dolomedes; species Dolomedes plantarius. Next base: position 217,489,865 of record OU015491.1, read on the forward strand.
ATCTATAAAATTAAATATTAATTAATACAAGTGCTCTAGCTTTTATGAAAGCCGCACAAGAAGATCACGCAGGCCGCAAGCGGCCATAAGGCCTCGCGTTCCCTACCTCTTTCAAGGGATATTATTTTCGTAGCGAAATATTCTGTACACTGGATATCGTCGACCTCCAGCCACGCACGGATATGCCGATTGTCGAATCATCCCGATACCTTCATTTTTCTATAGGATCGGCAACAGAAAACGGATTAATTTCAACTCTATAACGTCATTGTTTTCACGGATTATTGCAGATGTGAGAAATGTATAATTCTTTTGAGAAAAAATTGATAGTTTATAGACCTTAGGGCCTAATTGACCTTCTAGAAACACTTTCACCCTGTCGCCTATGTGAATTTACCCCACTAGGTAGCGGGAAATGCGATCGCAACATCTCTCTCTTTGCGGAGGTGTCGCAAGTATTCGTATTTACATATAACATTCATTAAGATATTGATTTTGTAGACCCGTTGAAGATGGATATGTTTTTAACACGGTCTTGGAAATATAGCACTAGGGAGATCTTTGATCGTTTTCCTGATATGAGTGAGAACTGTGTAAGGTGTACTATTGTGAAGATTCAAACGATTATTGACGATATTTTCTATTCTATTTCTACATAAGACCTTGGCTATCGGGTTGCATTTATCTATTTCAGTACAAGCGTTGATATCAGTGGTAGAGACATAATACGGAGTAGGATTCAAAAGTTCCCGGAATGGGACTATAACTTAAAAAGTATTATCAATTAAATTACTGAAACACATTCTCCTTCGAAATAAGACCCTTGCGCAACAACACACTTTTGCCATAGCTTGTAAAGGTCATCGAAACATTTCTGGAATCCATTTTTAGCCATGTCCTTTAATTCAGCCTGCCATGCACTTTTAACTTCATCTGCAGATTGAAATCGACGACCCTGCAAGCGACTTGCCAGTTCAGGAAATAGGCTGAAGTCGCAGGCGTCGAGATCAGGGGAGTAAGGAGGCTGTGGCAAAACAGTTGTTTTCGTTTTCGCAAGAAAGTCAGCGACGAGGAGGGATCGGTGTGCAGGAGCGTTGTCATGCAAAAGCGCCCATGACTCCTCAGCCCACAATTTTGGTCTCCTCTTCCGAATCGACTCACGCAAACGACGCAGGATGTCTACATAGAGTTCTTTGTTCACAGTGCGTCCTTCAGGGATAAATTCCAGATGCGCAATGCCCTGGATATCGAAGAACACCTCTAGCATGACCTTCCCTTTAGAGCGATCTTGGCGGAATTTCTGCTTGCGTGGAGATTGTGGTGATTTCCACGTTGCCGATGTTCTCTTGGATTGCGAGTGGTATAAAAAAACACCATTTCTCGTCTCCAGTAACAATTCTGCCAAATAGGGAAAGATCTTTGTCAACAGCCGAGATTAAGTCTCTCGCCATTTCCATTCGAACTGCCTTTTGGCAGTGTTGCCAACCTCTACGAAGCGCCTCCCCCTAGCGCCATCTCGAAATCCCCCTTTTTTCCCCGTAACACCAACTTGAGATCACCCTAGACCTTCCTAAAAGAAATTCTGGTTCCAAATAGGCATCCTGTTTGAGAGAGAAATTGAAATAAATAGAAAATACAGACTTACATAATGAAATGGAGGTTTATTTACATTTGACATATGTATGGAACTTATAATCTAATAAAAAAACAACTCTCGATTGTACAAATATTAAAAAATGTGCCCCCCCCACAAAATGCCCCTAAAAAAATGTGGCCCCTATTAACACCCCTTTTCATCTAACTTACCCCCAAATTTAGGGGGAAAACCCCTAAGTTGGCAACACTGCCTTTTGGTCTTCGGTTAACATGTGAAGAATGTTGTGTTGACACACCTTATGCATGTTAAGATCCTTAGTCAGTATCCGTGGCCTCTGATATTCCAACTGATTCTGCTATTTGCGCTATTGTTTGATGCCTGTTCTCACGTACCACCGCAGAAACCTTTTCGATGTTTTCAGCGGTGCGGGAAGTATGCGGACGGCCAACGCGTTCGTCATCTTCGGCATCCCTGCCTTCTCTGAACGTCGATGCAACTCAAAAGCTTGCGTTCGCGATAATGCATCAGTGCCGTACACATAGTTCAACATTTAGTAAGTCTCCGTAGCACTCTTTCCCAAGGGAAATTAATTCTCTGCTCAACAAACGCCATTTCTTTCAATCGCCGGTTACTAAATGCACCCGCCTACAAAATACGACGCCGTGGCGAGCCACCCACCACGTGATTTGTATCAAACCACTTATAGAAGAGGGGGAGAACATAGTTACACAGAAACGTTATAGTAGTCTCTCTACTACAAAAAATTTTTAAGTTATAGGCTCAGTCCGGGAACTTTTGAATCCTACCTCGTATGATGGGAGGTGGGGTTGGTACGATATTTATTTTTGAAACGTTTTGCTCTCCTAACTGAATCGTTAGTTATGTCTAAAAGTGAAGTTAATTTTTCCAATTATTGCTAGACTGCTCTTTAGGATAATAATATTCGATATCTTGTTGCGCATTATTCATTGTACCTCCGTTTCAATGAGCTCTATTACGCTGCCATGTTTTTCATGCTCTGTTCCTATTGTTGATGAAGATTTTCAAGGTGTGAATCACTGTTGGTATTGTTTGTGAGAGGAATGACTAGGGTGTATCAAAAAAGTAACAGCAAATTGACCGTAGTTCCTGAAACGAAATTCCGGGCCTTTCAAACTGCCGCGCAGGGAATATTCATTCTTATTGAAGATGATATTTGCCAATGCCGAGCTCTTGGCTATTATGCTATTCGTTCGAGGGCTCTTCAGTACCTTTAAAACCCTTCCAGGGGCGGTGGTCCATTTTTTGGACCACCCTTTTTCTCGTCTTTCTTTCACTTGCATTCAATGTATCCCAGTTAAATGAGAAGAAAATGGCTAGTGCTGACATCTGTTATCAGTTTAAAGAAGTAAAATCCTTTTACAACCTTTAATTAGAAATTTTTTTCCAAGATTTTTTAGGTTAAAAAAAATCGAGAAAAAAATGTGCACCGTGCAAACGGTGGAGGTTGCTGCCTCTTAAAGGGTTAAACAAAATCACTAAAATCTTGTAGTGCAGTGTGCACTTTTTCTATATGCTCGGGATTAAAATCTTGTCCAGAATTGCATAAAACGCACAAAGGAGAATCTGTTAAATTGAATAAAAGAAGATGAGCAAACAAAGAGTCCGGCCCTGTCAAAAGGCTTTTTAGACTTACTGCGGATGTTGACACTGCCAAATAAATTTCATATGTATGTACATATCAAAAATCTGTTACCATACTAACAAAACTAGCAGCACTGCTACTTAAACAATTTACTGAATTAATTTACTTAAATAATTAATGTTCAATTATACAGCAAGTAATATTTAATTAGATTTTTATCTAACCATTCTATTTTATGTTATAAATGTTTACTACTTGAAACTAATTTCTGTTTAACGAATTTCCTTTGATACAGTCTTTAAGTGTAACCTAGTAGACTTAAATTAAACTCAACTGATTATATTTCTAGTATTAGTAAGCATAGTTATTAATGAAAAGTATACTTCAGTGGTTTATAAGCTGATATTCCCCCGAAGAATAATTGCGGTAATTAATTAGAATTAATTTACCCATGAATTATGCATTTTGGAACAAAATTGCTCAATAAAAATGCATATTTTGTACGTATGTATGTATATCAGAACGTTTACAGTAGTTTCATTACTTTTTTACAAGGTTTTTCGAACTAAATATAGTTCTTTATTTCATCTTACACGGTTTTAGGATGACATGGAACGTATTCCCCCATTTTACTACAGGAAACGTATCTTTTTTTAACGGATTTCTGAGGAACGTATCTATCGTGTAAAAAAGGAGTTGGGTGTATATTGAGTTTTTGCAGTTCGTAGCCGTCCAGTTAAATACTGATTTGTAAACATTGAGCGTTATTCTTTAATCAACTTAAATGTCGAATACGAGGATTCTAATGGAGATTTGTGCATTATAACTTGTTTATTCAATGGCCTCTTGTGCCTTCATTGTGGATTGTGGCCAAAGATGTCCACGGCTCCGCTGTATTGGATATTAAACAAACAAAAAAAACACAATTTTTAATTTAATCTTCTAGCTAGAGAAATAAGAAAATTTATATAAAAAAAAATTCAAACAGCAATTTATGTGACAGTATTGTTTAAGTGATTCGAAAAATTGTTCGCTGAACAAAGAACCGTAATGAAAGTGATAAAGAACCGTTTTTTGGTCACCCCTTGTATACCCAGCGAACGTGAAGTAATCGAAACTATTAATTTTAATGTTTCATTTGATTCCCATTCTGATTTCCAAAAGGAGTCAAAATAGAAAAAAAATGAAACTTCAGAAACTGAACCAGATAAGGTAACCGTTAAACGTGAACTGGATAGTGAAATAATAAAATCTGAATTGGATGAAGTCACATAAACCCCACGTCAGAAATTAACCTGGGTTCATAAAGCCGTTCTTCGTAAAGATGGGACATATGTTACAGCAAAGTGGGTAAGAACAGATCACATAATGAAGCTAAAAAGCATGATGATCATAATCTGAAATTTGGCTGGAGTTTCTTTGGTTTCAGCGGAAAAGTTTAATGTATAATGTCATAATTAGGAACGGGGAAGGTAGTAATAGTCAGCAGCCTGAAGCATGGCTTGTGAACACACAAATGATGGTAGATCGTGATGTTTGGGGCCTGCCAGTGTCAAAGGATAAGGAGGTCGGTGGGTGTATACCGTCAAGGAAAATGATCTCGGCGAAATAGTCAGGTACTAGGCCCTCTCCGTTGTCCTGGGTTTCAGGCAACGGAAGGATATGCCAATTTTTAAGCGTGTCTACCCGCTCGTCCAACCTTCCCTCGCCAATTCAGGCATATCTATACTGTTGCAGCATTATGGTGTGAACTTCACACCCTCGGGCTACAAAATCCCGATGACTGCTCACCGCTCCTCTACGGTCTACGGTGCAAACTGCTAATGCGACGCCATTTTGTATATGCTGTCCTGCCCATGAAGAACGTAATGCACTTACAAGGCAATGATTTTGAAATCGTGTTAGACTTCAAATTCGTCTAAAAAAAAGAGTTGGGTGTATGCCAGTTTTGAGTCATTTGGCGAAACAATTAAGAGAAAAGTAAGAATGAAAACTACTACAATTATTTAAGAATTTAGAATTAATTTAACTACTGTACAATGATATATTTTGGTAAAAACATCGGAAATGACAACGCTTAAAATTTCTTTTATATCCAATCTAACCGTTTTCCATCTCTTCTAGGAAATTTGGTATCCCCAAACAGCTTTTAACACTGTTTATCTGGGCTACTCCTGTGCTATACCTTTCAGTGTTCTGGCCGCACCCAAACATAATTCCTTTTCTAACTCTTATGTTGAGTTTTTTTTTAACTGCTTTGGGGCTAACGTACACTACTGTTCCAAACACCTTTTAGAGTCGTACGGATGGCTTCTTGCTTCCGTTCAACCCAAAAAGCTTTTAGACTAGTTATGATGACAAATGTTCTTCCACGTCCATGTAAAGAAGATATCTTCAACTTTTTTATGTTTAGGGTTGGAGGTGTAGCGAAATGGGTGGTCATTTATAGCTCAACAACCAATCAGCGAATAGTAACGAGTAATGTCTCGTTTGATGGCCAAAGGTCCAGAGTTATAAACAGGATACTGCGCGCGGGGCAGGGCGTCAGATAAGTTGAAGTAGTATTAGACTTTGACATTCAGCTCCCGTAACATACGAACTAGGTATCGGAGCTGCACAAGTGAGGTGTCTACAGCTTTGTATTGACCAGATCCGCGTAAAGCACTTGTGTTAGTGAAGACCGGTTACGATTTCTGAAAGCTATAGCCATTAGAAGTGTGTAGAGTGATCTTTGATCGATTATACCGGCACATATGAAACACGTGTATAACGTTTTTCAAAAATTTTATATATACGTATACAGTCAAAAGCAGGTGAAACGGAATAAAAAAGATGCCACTCACCGCTACCGAACGCATGAAGACTATGCGTAAATGCCAAAAAGCGTCTGACGAGATTATAGGGTGATTTTTGTATCAAGCCTCCGTTACGTGACTCAAGGTTCAGTTCCCGAATAAGTCTTGGATGACCTATGATGTCCCCTCACAGGGAAAAATGTCCGTTCACCTATTGAATGCTCCCATAATAGAGATCGCAAGTAATAGAAATCGCAATACGTATCTGCGAATATCCTCAGATATTATGATTATTTCCTAAGTAATAGAAGATTGTTGGGCAATCGTTATTTACCAAAGTTGGCCAATTGTTAGAGTTATGTTGCCACCGCAGTTGGCTAAGCAGGTCCACCAACGGTTGGCTGTTAGCTGGCCCAACCTTCGGTAGAGTAGTTCCACCAACAGTTGGTTGATTGCTGGACCAGCAGTCCACTTTCCGGGTCAGCCTACGTTGCATTTGATGGCGGTCCATTAAACAATGAACTTTATGGTCAATCCATTCTGCAACCCAGACAACTATCAACTGTTAGTTTGGCAAACTATCCAACTATATCAGTATCAACTGCTTGATATTATATATATTTCTGTGTGTGAGTAAGGCATTAATATAAATCAGGGATTCCCAACATTTTACGTTTGCGGCACCCTCGTTAGTTTTAGTTTTTGAATGAATAATAATTAAAAAAAATTCAAAGTGAAATATATATCAGGAGCATGTGAAATTTATGTTCAAATCAATATTGACTCCATGGCCTATTTTCATTCATTTATTAAAAGGTATAAGCAACAAACAGCAGGATAGCATGCATTGATACGGTTTCCAAAGTAGTCATGGGATTCAGTATAGCACGAAACTATGGATATCGCTCGAAAGAGTTCTGTATTATGAATTGTGATGATTGCTTAGAACATACGTTTGACATCAGGCGTAACAGAGAGGGTAGCTCATTCATCTTGAAGAACGGGTCATTGATCTGTGGGGATGTGCGAGTCATTCATTCAACTTAATATTTATTTTAAGTGGGCCCTGCTGATATCTTTTGCCTCCCTCCCCACAAAAAAAAATCCTCGCGGCACCCCTGGTACAGTAGTTGGATGTCACAGATCTAACTGTTTTATAACAGTAGTGTATGAAATACGCTGTAGCGCAGGGGTGTCAAACTCGCGACCCACTACGAACATTTTTGCGGCCCGGCCAATATATTGGCACACAATAATATATAATAAAATAACCGACGCAGAATTATAATAAGATAGGAAGAATTAGCTAAATTGTTTTAATGATACTCTTTTTTCGCTATTATTAAACAAAATGCATATACACTGAAGTGCCACTGAATTAGGGATACCTACCTAGTAACGAGTTGGGCCTCCTCTGGCCTTGATAACGGCTGCCACATGACGAGGCATAGATTCAACAAGTTTCTGGAAACGTTCCACGGGAATGGCTTGCCAAATATTGGCTAAAGCTGTCCATAATTCAGTAAGGTTCTTTGGTGCTGTGTGATGGCCTTTCACGCCTTGTTCCAAAACATCCCAAAGATGCTCAATAGGATTTAAGTCTGGGCTTCTAGGTGGCCAATTCATGACAGAGAAGTCAGAGGAATGCTCATCCAACCAGCCAGTAGCCAACCGGGACTTGTGAGAGGTACAGTTGTCTTGCTGGAAAACTCCATTACCGTGCGGATAACAGAACAGCATAAACGGATGGACCCAGCAACTCTACGTACCGAATTGCATTGAGGGAGGTTGGTACACGCACCAAAGATCCCAAACTGTGCCATGAAAAAACACACCAGACCATGATTGAGCCACCATGCCCTTGTACAGTTCCAACCAGGCATGCAGGATCCATGGCTTCATGAGCCTGACGCCATATTCTCAGCCTCCCGTCGGCGTTAAGTAGTCGGAATCGAGACTCATCACTCCATGCTACTCGTTTCCAGTCCTCTACACTCCAGTTTCTGTGCTCTCTTGCCCAGGCAAGACGTGCAGCCCGATGGCGAGTATAGAGCAATGGTACTCTCGTAGGTCGACGGCTCCCGAAACCCATACAGTGAAGCGAGCGTTGCACAGTCCGTTTACTGACTGTACGACTGGCACCGTCATTAAACTGGGTGGTAATTTGAGCTAATGTTTGGCTTCGCTGGCTACGTACAATACGCCTGAGCCGTCTCTCACCACACACTGTCAAGGCTAATTGTCCTTTGCAGTTTGCCCGATCGCTAGTTTTTTTTCCACCATCCATGTATTCTTGGTATACTCTTGACACTGTCGACCTTGAAAATCCTAGCTGTCTGACGATTTCGGAAATTGAATGGCCCATGCGTCGCGCAGCTGCGATTTGTCCGCGATCGAAGGCGTCTAAATCAGGCAGTTTACCCATACTGGCAATTCCAACAACTAATTCAGAACAACCACAGTACGCGCTATATATGCAGTTACCACAGCGCCCTCACTTGCGCATACATGATGCGCAGCGCTACACAATTTGCATAGGCTTTGCTATCCCTAATTCAGTGTATTTATGTTGAATATACTGTAATTAGGTAAATAAACCTACGTTTCTATCAATATTGATTTTTTTTGCGGCCCACCTATAGTTAAACCTTGTTTGTTTGGCCCAAGGTAGCCTTTGAGTTTGACACCCCTGCTGTAGCGTAACATTCCCAGCTATTCTCACACTGTAAAATGTATTGTCACACTCCATGCTATACTACATGGACTCCATAGCAAAGAAAATTTTTCTGCCATCATTCATGGTGTGGCAACGGGAGGCGACAGACGATCGCTTATTGATTGGCTTATGATGTTCTAAAAATGGTTGTGGAATTTACACTATATTTTATTCTCCTATATTCGTTGTAAAAGTATGTTAAAATAAATGTTGTGTCGTGAAGAGAAGACTCCATTTACGTCACAACCCCTTTCTTTAGAAATTATAAATGCTTTAAGAGGAGTTACGTTAAGACGATCTAGAAATTGTTACGCAGAATTCCCTGGCATTATTTTCAAAGACTTGAAATTTCGCAAGAGTATTTGTAAGTATACCTACAAAGTATACATGAAAATTTTATAAGTATGTATTCATGGTCTTTAAAGCCCTGTCTGTATGCGTGCGATTTTTACCCGAAAAGTTACTCTATATGCGTTGTGATTATGACACTAAAACGTACTCCCACTCCAGTGTAGGAGTGATTTTCTACTCCAGGGGTTACAGACTCTTTGTATACGTGAAATTACTACACGAGAATCGTAGTTCAAGGTTATGTCGATCATTTATTACCTTTTTACTGACAGTAATACGTTTAATAAAAAAAAAACACTTCAACATTTAAAAATGTACATTTTATTTGAATTTCAAAATTCATAATATTTTATACTAAAGTCACATTAAAAAAAATAACAACTTAGCAAAAAATTAAAATGTTGGACCATACATAAATTGTAAACAGATATTAAATGGTACAATATAAAGTACTAAAACGATAATA
>OU015491.1:217504413-217654413 GCA_907164885.2 Dolomedes plantarius
CGCCAGTGTGTGGTTTTCCTCCCCGATGTGTCAACAGCTCTCGTGAAATGGTCTTCATCTCCTGACCCTCTGGCTACGTCTACAACATATTTGTGTTTCATCTCCTCTACATAGTTTAAGTTAAAGTTTACCGTGCGCGTTAGCCGATATCATTATATATGTGTGTGTGTGTGTGTGTGTGTGAAGGGGGGGGGGCGACCTATTATTCAGTTCAATTAAACTATTAAAGCAAGAGACTGTCACCTCAATATTAACTTGAATTCAGGATGACTCATAAACAGTCTCTCAATAATAATAACTACTCATTACGTTGACACCACAATCGACATAACACATAATAGTTGACCTCTCAGGATAATGACAATACTGCCAAGCACTCAACCAGCTTGGACATCTTGAAGTCACTCAGACTTCCGCAAAATGGGAGCTTTCCTACCGTAGTAGGTCTAATTATTTCCTCACGCTGTAACCGTATCGGGATTCTCTTCTTCGTTCACTCGAAGGAACTCATTCCTCTCAACATGAGAGCCTTCGCTGTGTCTCACCTCCAAAGTCCTTCTCCTTTCTTCGCGTATGGATCCTCTCGTACGCCGGTCTACCAGCTTGCGCTAGGCTGAGATACACATTCTGGATCCTATACATATATATATATATATATATATATATATATATATATATATATATATATATATATATATATATACAGGGCCGCCCAGAGGGGGGGGGCAACTGGGGCACTTTGCCCCAGGCCCCCAACTGCCGGAGGGTCCCAAAAGATTTAAAAAAAAAAAAAAATATTTATTAGATTTCCTCCGAAAGAAAATTCTGAAACTTGTACAGTACTTCAAAATTAAAAATAATCTCCTGAAAATAGGGGCCCCCCCCTCGCCCCCCCCAAAAAAATATAATAATAATAATAATAATAATAATAATAATAATCGATTAATCAGATTTCTCTTACTACAAAATAGTCTTCTGAAAAATTGTCTTGGGGCCCCCCAACAGAAGTTTGCCCCAGGCCCCGTAAAGTATCTGGGCGGCCCTGTTTATATATATATATATATGTGTGTGTGTGTCTGTCTCTATCTATCCCTTCTAACTGTATTTTTTTTTCTTTTTTTAACTGCTGTTTTAATTTCGAAATCAGTTCCCTTCACGATAACTCTTTATGAATTCTCTTGGATCAGACACTTTTTAATATTTCCTCTTATCTTGTGATAAACGTTGAATTTGACAAATGAGTAAAGTATTTATGAAAAATGAATTCACTAAAAATGACAGGCATATAAATGGTTGCTTATACTTTAGGTAAAATCATTAGGGTTTGGGGAACACAATTAAGGTGACCTTAGAATAGGTAGATCCCCCTGCATGCAGGCACAGCTGAATGATGTAGCAAAATTATCTATTTCCTTAAAAAGTTCAAAGTTAAAACATGTGGTTATCGGCAAAAGTATTTTGCAATTTATGAGAAATCGTTTTTAGTGGATAAGGATAGTTTTGAAACATACCGCCTCACACACACACACACATATACATATAAACAAGGTGTTGCCGAATTCGACCGACAAATTCAGAGGGGTGATAGTAGGCATCAAGGCGAGCAATAATTACATAGGAATGTATGACCGGAAACGCAAACCAGGTCAACTAGAGGATAAACAAAGATGCAGAAATGAAAAGTCAACATTTCTGCATCACTGTTTATCCTCTAGCTCAGTGCTCCGCAACCGCCGTGCCGTGGCACACTAGTGTGCCGCGAGGTGATCTTGACTGTGCCGCGGTGATTTTATCGATTATAATAATAAAAAAAATTAACCACCGCTATTAGTGAGAAATATTTATAAGTAAAATATTCCTCTAACTTTTTGCTAATATGTAATTTCTCTGGGTAGAAATTCTACACAAAACAAAAACATGGTGTTACCATACATGGTATGTATACTCGAGCGACAGATTCCTGGATTTCAGTTAAGAAAGAATATCCACAAATTTCTGACAAGGCCATTGCAATTTTGCTCCCTTTTTCTGCGACATACTTATGCGAACAAAGTTTTTCGACACTGGTTCTAATTAAAAATGACAAACGATCCTGTTTAAAGGGTATTGACCATGAACTTCGAGTAGCTCTTTCTAATATAGAGCCAAATATAAAACGTACATACGTATGCTCATCAAAACAAGCTCAAATATCTCATTAATAAATTAGTTATGTTTAAATTAACTTTGATTTATTAGGCTTAAGTAAAGACCAAAAAACAAATTTTAATATAAAAATTTAAAGAGAAATTTTTTTTACTTGTAAACTATAACTTTATATTTTTGTTCTTGTGTTGGTGCACAATTCAAAATGATTCATATAAAACTTAAATGCTTATAATTATCTTGATACATAGAGCTGTTTTATTGTGTTTTTTATCTAATAAAAACATATACGCATTTATTGTAATTTATGTATTTGCAAGCTTTTTCTTGTGGTGTGCCGCGGAATTATCGAAAAAACGTTGTTGTGCCGTGGAAGATAAAAGGTTGCGGAGCTCTGCTCTAGCTGATCAGGTTTGCGTTTCCGGTCATACATTCCTATGTGATTATTGCTAGTCTTGATGCCTACTATCACCCCTCTGAATTTGCCCGTCGAATTCGGCAACACCCTACAAATAAATAAATAAATAAATATATATATATATATATATATATATATATATATATATATATATATATATATATATATACACTGCTGGCCACTGTAAATGCAACACCCTGAAGGAAACATGCAAATAACATGAAATTTACAACATGCATTAGCGGAGGTGAGATATGCAAATGATTAGAATTTCAGAGCAGACGCACATCACGCGCGCCTGTGGCGCCACTTCAAAGCACTATTTAAGGCTTGGAGATTTCGACGATTTCAAGTTCGGCAATTGTGTTTTTCTTGTGGTTTTTTTCAAAAAAAAAACGATCAATTATGCCTCGTCGAAAACAGCGATCATCTTTTGATCAAGTATCCGAGTTCGACAGAGGAAGGATAGTGGCCTACCGAGATTGTGGATTATCTTTCAGGGAAATCGGTAGTCGTGTTGGACGAAACCAAACCACTGTAATGCGGATATGTGATCATTGGATGCAGGAGGGTACGACGGACCGGCGTGTTCGATCGCATCCACCTCGGCGCACCACTTCACGTGATGACAGGCAAATTGTGCGCATGGCAGTGACGGATCGCTCAGTCACATCACGAACCATAGCACAGCACATGCAGTCTGTAACGCATCATCCAGTGTCTGCGCGTACCATTCGACGCCGTTTACAGCAGAGTGGTCTGTCCGCAAGACGTCCATTGCTTTGTCTACCCTTGACGCAGAACCACAGACGTCTCCGCCGCCAATGGTGCGATGACAGACGGATGTGGACGGCAGAATGGAATGAAATTGTCTTTACTGACGAGTCACGCTTCTGTCTGCAACACCACGATGGTCGCATTCGAGTCTGGAGACACCGTGAAGAGAGGATGCTGAATAGCTGCGTTATGCACCGCCACACTGGTCCTGCACCGGGTATTATGGTATGGGGCGGTATTGGATATTACTCTCGCACACCTCTAGTACGCATTGCCGGTACTTTAAACAGCCAGCGCTACATCTCCAAGGTGTTGGAGCCAGTTGTCCTTCCTTACCTTCAGGGCTTGCCCACAGCCATATTTCAACAGGATTATGCGCGACCACACGTGGCACGCATTGTCCAACGGTTCTTCGTCAATCGCCAGATTGAATTGCTTCCCTGGCCGCCTCGCTCTCCGGATCTTTCGCCGATAGAAAACATGTGGTCCATGGTTGCTCTACGATTGACCCAGATTCCATCCCCAGCTGCCACAGCAGATCAACTTTGGCAACGTGTGGAAGCTGCTTGGTCTGCTGTACCCCAAGAACTCATCCAAAGTCTTGGATCAATGCCGAGGCGTGTGGCAGCGGTGATCTCCAACAATGGCGGCTACTCTGGCTACTGATTTTGGTAGGAACCACACTTCACAGAAGTCTATAAATTTAATCATTTGATACTTGGTCAACATGTTATCTACTAAATAAATTTTGTTGTGATATCTCTTGTCTTTCTTGGTGTTGCAATTTGGGTGGCCAGCAGTGTATATACACACACACAGGGAGCGTCATAAATTTGTTCAAAGTTCAAAAATTCGTAATAAAAGAAATAATGCTCGGAAAATTTTTCTGTTTGCGCGAATAGGATCAGAGGGAAATTGGATTTTTTTTAACCATGGAAAAAAAAAAAAAAAAATAAGTTTTCAAAAGTAATTGATAGAGGGCGCTTTTGCGTGACCATGTTAAGTCTGCATTGCTGGAAAGACATGCGTTACCTGTTGTCACCTTCATGCAGGATGATGTCCCGCCCCACATTTCACGTGAAGACGTTCCTGTTGGAATCTTTCACTGAAGACCGAGTTCTATAAGTCGCGGTTGTAACGTTCAGTGGCCCTCACGATCACCAGACTTGACCTCAGCAAATTTTTTGTTGGGGGGATACTTAAAGTATCATATGTACCGGGGCTCCCCAACCACTTTGGTGGAACTGAAAAATGTCATTCGGCAGACAGTCGCTGCCATCGATGCTACAATCCGCTGTAATGGGCTTAGTGACGTGCCTCACTTGCCTATTACCTTGTGCTGGTAGTAATGTTGAACATTTGTTTCTTTAAAATTAATGCACAGTCTCATATTATTGTGATCTGTTTCATTTTCTGTTTGAGTTTGCCTGATTTGCATAAAACGTCTCAGTATAACATGTGAGCGCCCTCTTTCGGTCCCTTTTGAAAACTTTTTTTTTTTACATGGAAAAAAATCCAATGTCCCTCTGATCTTATTGGCGAAATACAAAAATTTTCTGAGCATTACTTCTTTTATTATGAATTTTTGAACTTTGGACGAATTTATGACGCACCCGGTATATATATATATATATATATATATATATATATATATACATATATATATATACATATATATACATATATATATATACATATATATACATATATATATACATATATATATATACATATATATATATACATATATATATATATATATATATATACATATATATATATATATATATATATATATATACATATATATATATATATATATATATATATATATATTATATATATACATATATATATATATATACATATATATATATATATATACATATATATATATATATATATACATATATATATATATATATACATATATATATATATATATATACATATATATATATATATATATATATACATATATATATATATATATATATATACATATATATATATATATATACACATATATATATATATATATATATATACATATATATATATATATATATATACATATATATATATATATATATACACATATATATATATATATATATATATATATATATATATATATATATACATATATATATATATATATATATACATATATATATATATATATATACATATATATATATATATATATATATATATATACATATATATATATATATATACATATATATATATATATATATATATATATATATACATATATATATATATATATATATATATATACATATATATATATATATATATATATATATACATATATATATATATATATATACATATATATATATATATATATATACATATATATATATATATATATATATACATATATATATATATATATATATATATATATACATATATATATATATATATATATACATATATATATATATATATATATATATATATATATATACATATATATATATATATATATATATATATATATATATATATATATATATATATATATATACATATATATATACATATACATATATACATATATATATATAACATATATATATATATATATACATATACATATATATATGTACGCACGGTGGAATGTTGCTGGCAGACACCTAGAATATATTTTTTAATATGTCTGTGATCTCATTGAAACTCGAATGTATTACTGATGTTTCATCGTCACTGTTTTGGTGTCACTATGCTATACTTTAAAAATTATTAAGCAACGATATTCATATACAGTACAGACTATTGGAATGAAAAGTACATATATACGTGTTCTTGTGAATTAATATTTGAAAAAAAAATACAGTTAAGTGATAATTTGGATAAAAACACAGTGCAAAGTTTAAATTGGATGTCTACTCACCTAATGTACAATTTCCTGGATTAAAAGGCTCTGCCTTGTCTCCACAAATCATGTGAACTCTGCGACTGTTCCATCCAGCTGGGTACAGCATTAAACCGAGGATGTAGAAGAGACCTGATGAAACAAAGGGAAAAGTTTCAAATAGAGTAAGTTTCGAATAGAGATAGTTATTTCAAGTAGGTGATAGTTATACAACAAAATAGATATTTGCGAAATATTTTTAAAAAAATCCTTAACAGTATGAGAAACTAACATCGAATATGTTATAGTAAATAAATGATAAGAAACGTTTACTACAATTTTTAATCAAAGAGTTAATACAGATATTTCGTATAACTAATATTTCATGCTGCTGTACCTAAAAAAGAAAAGAAGAGTAATTATGAAATAAGCTGCGTGTAGAAATCCAGTTTTGAACTTGATTCTGAAATTTTTTTCATCAAAACATGTTATAAGAAAATGCCTTGATCTGCTTTTGCAATTTACCTGACTCGGCTTACTGTAGGGGCAAATGAAGAAGGCAGTTTTTGCTTTAAAAATTTGATGAGAGACTTTGCATTACAGAGCAATATTGAGGTTATTCCCTGATGAGAACATGGTTATAAATCTCAATTTTACGCTTCAGAAAATGCTTGATAACCTTCTCACCTGCAATGGCTTGTATGGTGCCAGAAATTGTGAAGATGCTTTTCTTCATAATACTCCTGAAACAACAGCCCAGGATCGAGGTGAGAAGAGTGAAGAGCATGAGCGACAGGCCGCAACCGAAGAAGATGAGAGAGGCTTTCCAGAAATTGGGGAACTGGTCGGATGGCATGCCGAAACTCGTGACGAATGGAGCGCAGTTGTCCGTATACATGCTTTTGATTTCGAGAATTTTCAGGCAACGGTTGTAAATACCTGAAAATACATTAAAAAAATGAATATCCAGTGTAAACCGAAGAAACTTATTGGAATTAACATACATCGTTTATACTACCTTCACAATGTGTTTGAAAAAATGGTCAAGTACTCTATCATTATTTTCATGTTTTTATTAACTCGCTTTCTTGTTTGTGTGTGTGTTTGTCCAGTACAAATCTTGTAATCAATTTTTAACTAACTTCGCGACTAGCTAGACATTTGAAACTTTTAGAATAGCTCAGAACACGTTGAACAATGCATTCTTTTAATAATTTTAGCCATTTTTAAGCAGATTTGAATTTATTTTCAGTTAATTTTGTTTTGTAGACTGGTGCAGCCATCTATCGAACGGGACGGGAACGAAAAGTTAAAAGCAAATTAACTTCCAATTAACTTCATTTTCTTTCAAGTTGATGGGATAATTCATCAAAAATTTTTAAAAAAGTATTTATTAATACATAGAATGGTCAAGTTTATATGATTCAACAGAAAATTTAAAAACATGGTATATAAAAAGTTCTTTTTATCTTGCAATTATTCTTCAATGCGTGAGCAGTACAAACAATTGATAGACAAAAAAAAAAGGCTGTCAATCCCAGACTAAGCGTCGAATCTGTTTACAAATTGGCACGCATGCCTTTGAGACACCGACGGGACAGCTTAATGGGACAGCACCAACAATTTCCACCATCGGATTTTGGACCGACTTATTAAACGACGCTCGTAAAATTTTAAAGCAGCTGAAATACATTACTGATTAATTATAATACAAAGTAAATCTTCATAGCAGAGTCCAATGTAGCACACGTTTAATAAAAGGTGACATTGGCGTATTTACTATTAATGCGAGAATAGGTTTTTAAGGAAGCCCCTTGAAGTTTTTCTCTCCTCCATTCGAACTCTCTTTATAAGGAAAATACTTCGATTTATCAAGAGGGTTTAGACCCCAAATTATGATTATGCCTGAATTTAAAAAGGCAATGCATTTTCCGCAAGGGTAAACAAAACCGCGGTTCTTGATTGATACAGAAAAGCAGGGGCGGCTAGAATCAACCGGGGAATAACTTCGGAAAATGGGGCACTGCATTAATGAAATAAATCGGGGACGGGGAGTGCCAATCCATAAAAGCCCCACCCCCCTCTCGAAATAATGCTAATGGGGTGTTAAAAAACGAACACGACTCCCTAGAAGACCTGCACCCTATATATATATATATATATATATATATATATATATATATATATAAGCAGTTCCGTAACTGACTCACTGACTGACTGATTGACTGATATACAACGCACGGACCAAAAAGCTGGACCTAAAGGGCTGAAATTTTGCATGGCGATTCTTCTTATAGTGTAGGGGTGCACTAAGAGAGATTTTTTAAAAATTCTTAAATTTTTTAAAATTAAATTTTTTAAGATTTAAAGAATTTTAAAAGATTAATTTTTAGAATTTAATTTATTAAATGCTGATAGCGTGATTTCTTTTTCTGGTACTTTCAATAAATTTATCGTCACGTGCATAACAACTAAATAGACAAAAAAATATTTTTTTTCTTGCTAATACGGCAGACGATTGGACATTATTTTGTCTATAAAAATATCCCTTACGATTTTTTTATAAATATATATATTTTTTCTACATCAATTGTATATATTGATCGTCGTATTTATTATATATATATATATATATATATATATATATATATATATATATATATTTTTATTTTATTTTTTTTTTGCATTAATTGCATACATTGACCGCTGTATTTAATTTGAATGTACTCCGTAGCGAAGTGCGGGTTTTCAGCTAGTATACACACACACACACACTATATTTACCAATAAGTAAATACGAAATAAAATACCAATAAATACGAAATATCTACACTATCAATACGAAAATGGCAGATCCTCGTGAACTAGCGAGCACGCAGGCGAGGTCTTGCCACTCACCGAGGGTGGGGTTGTAAAGGTCTCTCTCGGTGGTCAGCTCTCCCCGTATCTTGTAGCCCGGCCTGCGGGGCGCCCCGATCAGCCACGTGGGAGTGACCACTGCGGCCAGCATCGCCAGGGTGGTCGCGATGGTCAGCAACGTCCACAGCAGGGTCCGCGACGTGACGATCACGTGACACATGATGAGGTCTTCTTCGCAACACTGAAAGAGGGAAGAGTTTTTTTTTTTTTTTTTTAATAATGTCAAAACGTCCAAACATTTGAAAACAACAGTTAATGTTTCATGATATGAGCGTTACAGAATTATATTAGATATTGGTTTAAGGGAAAAGAAATCTTAAGAAAAATAACTCCGGTGCAGCAAAATAAAATGCGATGACGCTTTAAATAAAAAAACTCGACATGGATTCTGGTTTTACACAGTCGTATTCATTCGTTTGACCTTACAGTGCTCGGAATGGAAAATTTAACGTAACATATACGTCTGCCACCCTGGACTGTCATCATAGGCGGGGCTCTGCCTCTCAATCTCCCTTTCCTCTTCTTCTCAACTGATGTTTAAAAACACGCGTTTTCCTTAAATTTGTTGTCGCTTTTATCTTACTTTTTTTTTATTAAAAATCTGACATTATCTAGTATTTCCGAATTAAAGTTTTCTTCCCAAATTTTCTCTTTTATCGAATTTTGAATTGCTCGTAGAGACAATTACATTTCGGCCTGCTGAAGAACTATATTAATTAGCTCGAAATCAGTTGCCACTCTTATTTTTTATTGCGAATAATAAGAAGTTGCGTCTTTCCGTTACGCGTGTTTCATGCATATGACAGCATTAAATCTTATGGATTATCAGGTTTAACAAGCTTCCCTCATACAGATAAAGTTACCGCACATAAATAGCGAGTTGACAAAACTTTTCAAGATGAACCTCATCGTGAGCTTTCACCTTCTACTCTGTCATCCAAATATTTAATACTTTCCGAATAAGTAAATAAGTATGATAATCACCCTTTTTAAAAGCCAGGAAAGATTTAGATCCGTTTGCATCGCTTAAAGTAAAAAGTTAAGCCAATCCTCACCATTTTGGCAGTTCAACTTCGGAAAAAGATTCTACCTCTAACAATCCGTACGCACGGTTATGTGAAAACGTTTTGACATGTGCAATGACCACGCGATACGTCAAACCAATCACAGGATTTGCCAACAACCTCGGCGACAACGAAGGAACACTACGCCAAGCTCCGAAAGCAATGTAAACTAGGCCTTAATCACGGCACAGAAAAATTTCGTCGAGCGAAAATGACGTCATCGTGACGCATGTTCTTAATCGACAATAATCCTCACTGGTAGATCAGTGGATTTTTTTTCTTGGGGGGGGGGGCGAGATGAATGGATAAAATATTTATAATGCAAAATCAATATTTCTACTTCTTTGGGGGGGGGGGAGGGCCCCCTGGATGCGCCACTGTGGTAGATTGTACAAATATACGTCCAGATGCCGCCATTTCCGCACGGTGAAAATGTCCCGAGACTCGAAGGTCCTGAATCTCGAGTTTTCTGCGGAACTGGCTGGAAGGTTCACGAGCGAATACGAAGCATTGCTTCCAGATGGAAAACAATATGTTCGTCCTGAAACCTACAGATAGCGAACCTCCGAGAAAAGCTCCCCCATTTTTCTGCACTCTATTTTCCGCGAAGGCATCATCACCCGCCACGAAAGAGTGGCTTTTGTTCAAAAATAGCTTTTCAATTCACATTCCCGATTCCCCACCGTAAGGATCTTTTTAACGGGCCTCATAGATCAAGTCCTCCCGAGGGAAAGGCCATTTCTAGCCTCCTCTTTTATTTTTTGAACTAGTAAAATATACCTAAGACAGTTGGTTCACTAGAAACCGGTACAATTTTTCCAGCCGTCAGATGCACACACAAATACGCGACGCCTATGATTTTCATGTACAGCAGGAACTCGATTTTCAGGGGAAGGGAATAATACGGATTAAGAAATATCCGGGTCGTCGAATTTAGAAAAAAAATACTTCCTGTTAATTTAGTTTTATAATTATTAATTTATTACAAAAATTTCCTATACATGACAACACGTGCATAATAAATAACATTATTGTTTTTTTTTTTAAAGTCTATTATAGTACAGTAAAACCTCGTTTATCTGGATCCGCGGATAATCCAGATCAGATTTGTAGACATTATTTTTATTACCATGTTTTTATCAACTCGCTTTCTTGTTTGTTTGTTTGTTTGTGTGTGTGTGTGTTTGTTTGTCCGGTACAAATCTTGCAATCGATTTTTAATAAACTCCCCGACTAGCTAGACATTTGAAACTTTTAGAATAGCTCAGAACACGATGACAATGCATTATTTTAATACTTTCAGCCATCTTTAAGCAGGACTAAATTCTTTTTCAGTTAATTTTGTTTTGTAGACTAGTGCAGCCATCTATTGACCGGGAAGGGAACGAAAAGCTAAACGCAAGTTAACTTCCAATTAACTTCATTTTCTTTCAAGTTGATGGGATAATTCATCAAAAATTTTTTAAAAAGTATTTATTAATACATAGAATTGTCTAGTTTATATGATTCAACAGAAAATTTAAAATCATGGTATATAAAAAGTTCTTTTTATCTTGTAATTATTTAATGCTGAAATTAGATAATAATTTTTAACTATGCATGGAAGAACGTGAGTACAAGTACGCCAAATATTCGCTTTTTAGTTTGATTCAATGCACAGTTCCTGCATAGATTGTGCAGTAAATTATAATAATAAGTCGATCCTTCTGCCTCCCACACCTTTCGGTTATAAGGCAAACATACTCTGATAACTGACCTTACGGAGGAAATCCTGCTGGACCACAACACAACACGCAAGGGCAACCCGTCTAGTTTAATGCAACGATAAAACAGATCTATACAGGCCTTTTGGTGGGAAACGACTAGTTTAATTAAAGTTAGCTAGTTAACAGCCGAAAAAGTCTATTCCTGGTCCCCTTTGAACTTAGTCCTAACTTTAGTTTTTTATTATTTATATATATATATATAAAAATATACACACAAACACAAACACACACATACACAAACATATATATATATATATATATATATATATATCTACACAAAAACATACAAATACATACACACAAACACATATACGCACATATACATATATATTTTACTATAAGCCAGATTTACTCAAGTTTCTTTCTAATATGCCTTAGACCAGGGGTGTCAAACTCGCGGCCCGCAATGAACATTTTTGCGGCCTGGCCAATATTTTGGCACACAATAATATATAATAAAATAACCGACGCAGAATTATAATAAGATAGGAAGAAATCGCTAAATGTTTTTATAATGATACTCTTTTTTTGCTATTATTAAACAAAATGCGTATATTTATGTTGAATATGCAGTAATTAGGTAAATAAACCTACGTTTCTATCAATATTGATTTTTTTTTGCGGCCCACCTATAGTTAAACCTTGTTTGTTTGGCCCAAGGTAGCCTTTGAGTTTGACACCCCTGCCTTAGACAATTACTGCGTATTAGCAGTATTATAAAAAATGCAAATATACAAATTATGGTAATAAAATGCTTTTTTATATATATTTATAAATATTTTTTAATGTCTTGTAAACCTTACTATGTAATTTTGTTTCAAAACAGTTTTTATCCTAATAAATGGTAAGTCTGCTTAGTCAAGGATTTTGTTATCCATATTACCCGGATATGCTTATAACGCATTGTCGAATTAAAGAATGTAATTCGACTAAGAATTTGATTTTACTAGACTAACCAAAAGAATAATTGGTTTTTGTACTCACCTCTCCATTTCTTTCCACTACAGACTAATTAGGCACTCGGACACAAATAAATATCTCAAAGCCGAGGAATTCTAGTTTAATAAAATTTGATTCACATATACGCATCTTTCTTGATGCACTCATATCCACTGAATATACGAATAATTAACAAAGAATAGATTTGATTATAGGCATTTTTACCGACAGAATATGTTTTTCAAAACTACTGTCCGTTTTTCCTCTACGAAAAACAGAATTCCACTTCAATAGATTAAGAATTCAAAGTTCGGTTTTATGATCACATGATCTCAGCATTTTACACCAAGAGATGGTCATGCCAGCATTTCCGCAGCTCTCTGTTTTCGAGTCATCATCCATATTACCCGGATTTTCGATTATCCGGATTGCCTATGGTCCCAGTTAGTCCGGATAAACGAGGTTTTACTGTAGTTTGTTTTTACGTCGTTTCGTAGCTGCCAAATCTCTAATACTTTTCAAACGTGAAAGTTTTTTACGCTTTTGTCTCTGTTACGCACCTTTTGGCTCTTTCATCGTCAACAAACTGCACGCGGGCATACGCTTGACGTTCTGTTATTGAAAATTAACAGAATTCCCTTAAATCGATTCTTTTCAAAGAATAAAGAGATTCCTATCAAAACTATGTCCAACACAGCTGAACATTTCAATTTTCTGAGATGCAGAGAATACACAATAAAATTACTCCATTCCCCGATTAATTATCAGGGACGTAAAATATTCTGAGCGCATCCCATGCGCAATGGATGGGACTCACCAGTACTTCTGGCGCATCCCTTCTCTCAAATTTTAAGTACATCTCAGAAAAAAGGGGAAAAGAAAATGAGTGACACCGAACACGAGCCACGAAGGAACAAAAACATCTTTCCGAACACTAATTACATCTCGGAAAAACCACCGGCCCTCACCGAACAGAGCCTAGAGCTCCTTTGTTCTCTCCTTCTATCATTGTGAATCTCGGAAATCAATGTCTTTCATCAATAACCGTGTTGGGGGAGGGGGGGTACAGAACTCAGTCACAGACAGAGAGAGAAAGAAAAAAAAAGAAATAAAAATTCATCCCTCCATCTCATTTTTTTTTTCATTGTGGAACAATCGTCTCTGAAGGTGATATGAATTGGGGATCTCCCCGTTGAATAAACTCGGGAAAAGAAAATCTCGTCGAACAAGTGGCAAAATTATTTTTCACAACGAAATAGAAAAGCTTTCTTTTTTTGTTACTTTTATTTCTTTTATTCACTCATCACTCACTCCCTCTCTCTTCTTTCTTTCTTCTTCTTTGATTTATTCATCACCTTTCTTTCCCCCTTATCACGTTCCTCATAAATGTATAACACCCGTGGCGCCCATTAATTTCTTTGTCAGAGGCGTATAAGAGTTCTACCCTCTTAGTTCTCTATTAGGATGAAATTTGAAGTCGGTCGAGGTCCCGATGCAAAGCAAAGATGCTCAATACAATCCTAAAGCCTCGGTATTTAACAGTCCTAGAAGACTAGGACCCGTATATGATTTTATTCGATTCGGCACGACACGATAAATGAACCTAAACAACAGTTACCTTATAAGGTGAAAGTATGGGGTTATTTTCCCCAAGACCTCGCAGGGTGCACGAACACAGCTACGTGCTTATCGGAATACCATTTTCCAGCTCCCGTCGTTTTGAACACGTGTGTGGATTCCGAGCGGATTAAAAAAACGATACTAGCAAATGCCGCCAGAATTTTTAGCCTGAAAGTTAAGTCCAGGCAGTATCGGTTTCCCAAGAGAGATGTGGGGTTATCTGTTTTGATAAACAGAAGCGTCTCCCATCGCTTCGTAAAACTGTCTTTCTTAGCAATAGCTCAATGCGAGTTTGACAATGGAGCGTAATAAAGACGGCAGAAATATTCGTCGATAAAAAGAACAGTCACCCGCTTATCTGCCGGCCCCTGCTCTGGAAAACAGTCGCCTTCTGAGGAATTTCTAGGAAAACGTCCGCCACCTGCGAAGACTTCAAGCAGAGTATATGCGAGACTGTTATTTTAGGGAGATTCCCCTTGTACCGGCCAGACGATGCGGTCGTGTTTTTTAATCTCCTGTGGGAGGCTAACCGGGTCTCGGAGCGTGCTATTAAATCTGCACTTAAGTTAAAATTCCTTTCATTCGGTTGTACTAGTTTAATGTTAATTTGTTTTGTTTCTTTGTTATTAAATTTTTGTTAATTTTTCAAGCTTTGGCTTTATCATTCACAACTGGGACTCTGTTTTTCTTGGTCACGATTTTATTAAATTTAAAAAGCCTCAGAGAATAGCCTACTTACGACGCTACAAAGGCGTGAATGACAAAAGCCAGATATAATTTGTGTACAATGTTGTCAACACTGGATTTTTGAACAGTATTAAGCGTTATACTGAATTTATTTTAGCCGACAGTACGAGGGTTGTCGTCGGCAATGGATTTTAGCGCGGCATTCAGTATTATCGGCATAGAATTTTTGTATTGTATTCAGTTCTGTTGTCGAGCAGGATTTTTGCAGACATTTTTTGAATCGACCAACAAGAGTCCACATCGAGTTCATAAGGCGCCGACGGCTAACTCGAAAATTTAGCACCATGAAACACAAAAAGGTAAATACTATTTTTTCTATATTTGGCACTCCCTTGGGACAGGCGGTAGCTTGTAAATATCACCTACAGACCAGACTGTGCACCTTCATCGTCTAACTATAGACTTGGCATTATCGTTATTTCGCTCATATACGTCCATATACATATGTTAATCCCATAGTGATTTCCGCTTATAAGAATCACGTTTGCTATTACTGTTTTTGATTCTTATAAGCGGTTGATTCTTATAACCGAAATTTAGGTTTTTGGATAGGCATACACACACCTATCTATATATATAAAACAGTTCCGTAACTGACTCACTGACTGACATACAACGCATAGACCAAACCGCTGGACCTAAAGGGCTGAAATTTTGCATGGCGATTCTTCTTATGGTGTAGGGGTGCACTAAGAAAGGTTTTTGAAAAATTCTTAGATTTTTTTAAATTAAATTTTTAAGCTGTTTTTGTAACTTTTTTTAAGTTTGCATTTAAAATAATAATTTGAGGGTTATAAAATTTATATCACGAGAAAGATCATAAAAATTCCTGTAAAATGAAATCTTTTTCGAACCTTTACCTCGATTTTCTGATTTTTGGTGAATTTTTAGATTCATTTTTAGAATTTAATTTATTAAATGCCGATCACGTGATTTCTTTTTCTGATACTTTCAATAAATTTATCGCCACGTGCATAACAACTAAATAGACAAAAAAAATATTCCTTTTCTTTCTAATGCAGCAGACGATTGGATATTATCCAAAAAAATAAATATCCCTTACGATTTTTTATAAATATGTATATATATATATTTTACATCAATTGTATACATTGATCGTCGCATTTATTATCTAATATATAAAAATGAATGTTTGTATCTCTGTAATTGTATAGAAATCCACAGTTTAGGAGCAACGATCGTGAAATTTTACATACAGGCGTCTTTAAAAACAGCCGAGGGTCTGAAGAACTTAAAAAATCGAAATTAATTACCGTTGATTTTTAATTAATAAAAAACCACAATTTTGAAACTAAATGTAAGCTGTTACACTTTGTGGCATCATCCCTCTGAATATGGCGTCCACGTTAGGGTTAGCTAGCAAACAGCGAGCGAAAAGATAAAAATAAATAAAATCAAAAAGTTTCAAGTTATATATTAAACCAGAATAATAAATGAAAATAATAATCTTTCAAGTCAGATTTTATACTTTAAGACATTTCGATTAACGATCGTCGTTTATTTTCGCCGTGTTATTTTATAAACAGACGTTCTCTGTTGCCATTTTCATTTCAGACATTTCTTATTGAAACGATGTAATGCGTAGTAAATGCGTTAAATATTTCTTATCTAAAATTTATATTTTAAAACATTTCAGTGAAATTAACATCGTCTTCAGATTATAAACAGACGTTATTTGTTGCTATTTTCATTTTAGAAATTTCTTATTAAAATGATGGAATTCTCCGATATATTTCCATAGTGGAGATTTAGACACATTACAGAATTTAAAAAAAAAACCTTTTGTGTAATTTATATATTTGTGTGTGTTTAATTATTTCAAGTGACTCTAAAGTGGGCGTGGCATTTTTTCCACTAGCGTGAAAAATCAGAATAATATTGAATTATTAAATTTTTTTTGCTCATCAGACGACAGTAGCAGCGAGTGGCAGTAGTTACACAAGTTTGAATTTGAAACATTGTTTTGTTGTTTCCTAAAAGAAGCAATAATTACTGTATTTTATATTGTTCTTAATTTTATAATTCACGATGTACTTTTAAAAGCATAAAAATTAGTATATCTTAACTAAAAAGAATCAGTCTAAACTTAAGCACAGTTTTGCGATTTATTTACGGTTAACTATGTTTATGTTTAGCTATTCCATTTGTTTTTTTTTTAAACTGATTTTTTAAAGGTTTTTTTTGGTGCTTTATGGTAAAATAGCACTTAAAAATTAAAAAAAAGAAACAAAAACTTAACTGTAAATAGCATACTTTTTCTATAAATTGGTCAATTTGAAGTAATTTTTATTGAAATTTAGCTAAAATGCCTATAACTGCATAAAAATCTTAATGCTACTATTTTAATTTCCCAAGCACAATTCTAAAAATGTTATAAAATACGCAGCCCTACTTTCCGATTTAGTACAAGAATTTAAAATTGATTTCAGGACTTCGGGGAAAATAAACAATTTTTGTTTTTGCATGTTTTCTATTCTATTTACAGTCGATATAGATATAATGCTAGCAAATTGTCAAATGGAATGCATAGAGTTGCAATCTGACATCTAACTTAAAGAGAAATTCAATCGAGTCTCTTTGTTGTACTCATAAATCATACCTGCCCAGATAAAAATATCCTTCACTGCATAGTCAAGCGTTATTCTGGTCATCAACGTTTGGAAGCACGTACATCTGAGAACAACTATTTTCAAGAGTGAAGCACACTAAGAGTCAAATTCGAACCAAAATTTATTCGTTGTTTTTTAGTATTGATGTGTATGACATTTCCCATCCCTTTTTTATACTATGTTTAATTTTTCATGCAGAGTTCACAAGGCAAAAGACAATTTGACAATTTGACTTTTCAGCTTTTAGTGATGAAAGGCTGAATCTATCTAAATTCTGAGATGTGTATAACATTTCACATGTTTTTTTCCTATGTTATTTATACTGTGTTTAGTTTTTAAGTTGACTTTGGTTAACAAACATTCATATTGAACCCCGAATCAAGAAACGAGAAACATAGTTTATGAAGGTACTTCAGATGATATTTGGATCAGTTTAATTGAACATAGATTTATATGGAGTTTAATAAGGACAGAATGTTTCTATTATTGCTACAGAATCTTGCATTTATGGTGCGTGTAGCCCAAACTGCAGATTTCTGTTAATTTTTTCATCAGTCAGTGCCTTTAACAAATACTTTAATACTTTATTTATATATTTTTTTGGCTACAGAATCCTGCATTTATGGAGGTATTTATATGGACAATTAGACATTTTTACTTTTAAGCTTTTAGTGATTTATTATAAATGTATATATTTTATGATATTTATACTGTTATTAAATCTATGTTATTTATACTGTGTTTAGTTTTTAAATTACTTTTTGTTAACAAACATTAGACAATTTGACATTTTTAATTTAAACTTGAAAAATGAAAGGCTGAATCTACTAAAATTCTGAGATGTGTATAACATTTCACATGTTTTTTTATAAATGTTATTTATGCTGTGTTTACTTTTTTAATCAATTTTGTTTAACAAACATTCGACAAAATGACATTTTTACTTTTCAGCTTTACTTTTTAAAACTCTTAACTTTCCAAGAGACAATTTGACATTTTTTCCTTTTCAGCTTTTAATGGTTTATTATAAATGTATATATTTTATGTTTTACTTTTCAGCTTCTTTTGCTCCAAAGATGAAAGGTTAAATCTAGATGAATTCTGAGGAGTTAATTATAAATTTATATATTTTTATATTGGATTTTTTAAAAATTATTTGGGTGTATAACATTTCACATGCTTATTTTTCTATGTTATTTATACTGTGTTTAGTCTTTAAATTGATTTTGGTTAACAAACATTCGACAAATTGACATTTTTACTTTTCAGCTTTATTTTCCAAAAGACAATTTGACATTTTTCCTTTTCAGCTTTTAGTGGTTTATTATAAATGTATGTATATTTTATGTTTTACTTATCAGCTTCTTTTGCTCCAAACATAGAAGGTTAAATCTTGCTAAATTGTTTAGATTTTAAATTGATTTTGGATAACAAACATTCCACAATTTGACATTTTTACTTTACAGCTTTTAGTGGTACAATGATGAAAGACTGCATCTAACCAAAATACTGAGATATGTATAACATTTCACATGCTTTTTTTTTTTGGCTATGTAATTTATACTGTGTTAAGTTTTTAAATTGATTGTGGTTAACAAACATTCCACAATTTGACATTTTTACTTTACAGCTTTTAGTGGTACAATGATGAAAGACTGCATCTACCAAAATACTGAGATATGTATAACATTTCACATGCTTTTTTTTTTGGTTATGTAATTTATACTGTGTTAAGTTTTTAAATTGATTTTGGTTAACAAACATTCCACAATTTGACATTTTTACTTTATAGCTTTTAGTGGTACAATAATGAAAGACTGTATCTACCAAAATACTGAGATATGTATAACATTTCACATGCTTTTTTTTTGGCTAATTTATACTGTGTTAATTTTTTAAATTGATTTTGGTTAACAAACCTTCTTAAAATTCCGGGCAACGCCTGGTACTTCAGCTAGTAAATATATATATTTATTTTTTTTGACATTAATTGCATACATTGACCGTTGTATTTAATTTGAATGTATTCCGTAGCGAAGCGCGGGTTTTCAGTTAGTATATACATATGAGATAATTTACCAGAAAATACTCTTTAATTTACGTTAATTATCTTTTATTAAAATTTTTTTTTGCAATTTTAAAAATACAACTTAATTTCTATGCCTATAAGTGGATACGCATGATTATAGTAAGAGAAGAAAAAAATTCAATATTTGTTACAACATACCTGCTTAACAGTTTTAACATTTCAACTACAGGAAGGGTGCAAGAAAAAGTTTTCTATGGTAGTTTGACGTAATGAAGCTTTCAGGAGGCTGTTTATACCTCTTTCGATATCAATAGTCTCAGACGAAGATTCACCTTCTAGCTTACGTTTCACGGTTTGATAACGTGCTGAATCTACTAATGTCACGTTTGCCTAAGTGATAGTGGACACTTCGCCGAAGATTTATGTGTTTCAGGGTCCAGGAAGCCGCAACCAGGATGTGGGAGGTGGGAAAAAAACAGTCCCTGTCTTTGTCAGTGGAGAAAAGTGAAATCTGACCTGGACGGGTAACGATGCTCCTGGCGCAAGCTAATAGGACAGTGTTTAAGGGGCAACTATTATATTATCTCTAACAAAGAAAGGGATGCATTTTACGACTGTATTCCATCCCATCTTATCAGTCTTTCTTTTAAAAAAATAAAGAAAGAACTTGGTGCCTTTTGAGGCTTTAAGTGGCTTTTTTGGAAAAATGAAAAGAAAGCGAAGAGTGTAAGCTGATTCTTAAAACCGGTGGATTGATTCTTTAAAGCGAAAATTTTAACATGGAAATAATACATTTGCTTTTGTTTTTGCGATATTGATTCTTATAAACGGTTGATTCTTATAACCACCGATCACTATAAGCGGTGGTTACTGTACTTTGAGATGTTACTCAATATCAGAGGGTTTGTTTAGAGCTTCCTTCCCGATGATCCGCGCATCGCAAGAGAAGAAAAAAAAAATAAGAGTCAATAATAAATTGTTCATCATTCATTAATTGTCTGTGAGTCAACATGGGTCCGACTGGAGGAATATAAGCATCTTTTTCCTGAGGAAAACTGAAAAACTTTGGAAGGTTCAATATTATTACATGTTTTATACCGCTGGTACGTAGTTTAAATGGGTTTAATTAAAATAATAATACGTAGTAAAAACATCTGAATAGTGGGAAACCGAGAGATTAGAAAGTCAGAATTCGAAGCGAGGGTACTCAGTTCGAATCCCTACAAGCGCCACTCAATGCACGCGTGTCTTAGCCGGGTATGGGCACGTTCAATCTGTATGCCAGAGAGTCCCTCCGTAAGGTTTGTCGGGGTGGGAGTCCACCAGACGCCACCTCTGGGAATTGTAGGTCAAAATTTTGGTGGTACCGGGATATAAGCGGGCCTCCGATCCTTGTGGTGCCCCACAGTCGTGAGCTAAACAGTAGCCTTCAGGGGATGTGGTTCGGATATATCCACCCACGGGGCATTAGTAACAGCAACTTCTGAACAGTTCCTCATTTTACAGTTTCAAGGGGCCAGAATAACTGTGGATAACCTTCGTGGGATTACATGCAGTTTGGGAGTTTTCCTTCCACGCATAATTCATTACCTCGGACTGTAATACGTACAGTGTGATTTGCGGCACTCCTGGAAGGCGTTTTTAAATACCAGTGATGTACCACATATTTTCTACGTTGGATAACTGTTGTGCCTTACTATGGATGGAGTTGGTTAATACCCATCTATCAGTATGCGATTTTAAATAAGTTTTTTATAATTGAAATAGTAATTAGATTCTTCGCAGACATACTCATAGAATCAAACGAAAGTCATAAAACCTTTCATAAAAATACGACTTAAATAGGTAGATTTATTTCATCTGCGGAAGAATTCGAAATACAAAGACGAGTGTTATCATTCTTTCTGACATGCATAAATATGAGAACACTCTCTAGCCCCCTCATTCCCACACACACCTCTTTATATGGAAGTATCTAACAATTTCAACATCAGCTCAGATAAAACATTCACCAAATATCCTTTTCTAAGAGCATTGGGAGGTATTTAACTTGGTGATACATGGCAAACACAAAACACTGGAATGCATCCAAGAAGTTGTTGGCAGTTCTCCTAATTCCCATCGTTAGACATTCAGAAAATGACAAACAATGACCATTTGAAACACAGGATTGTAATCACTTTCCTTACCCACCACTAAGTTAATTTAATGAGTCCTCATGACTTCGCGATGCCACAACTCGAAACACCTTTGGCTCATTTCCTAAAAATTTCCAAAATAAATATTTTTTTTCTTTTTCTGTCGCATCATGAATTGTTCGAAATCGAACCTTTCGCTCAGATGAGTCATTGATAGTTCGATTGATTCGGTCGTTTCATGTCGACCATTTTAAATTGGGTACTTCATTGAATTTTGCATTTTCGATCAACAGTACATTGACTGTAACAACATTTTTGCATAGTTTTTCGCTTCTATTTAATATTCTTGGGGCCGATTTTGACAATTTTCCTGCAATTAAATGAGGGATTCGGATCTACTGCGCAAATCTGTAAAACAGCCACCTCTAAGCCCTTTTTCACGTTGTTTCCGGAGCGTACCTCCGTTGGTGTCGAAGTTGTTGACAGGGCCTATGATTGGTTTTGTATATCCCGTGGTTACTGTGTAATTGGTGAAATAATTTTATCGTTGAGGTTCCACTTTGAAGGCATTGTGAACTTAGTATTAGACTTAAGATTTACGGGGGGGGGCACCAATGAAATTATATCCCAGTACTTTTCGTAAGAGCTTGGTGGTCCAGTTGGCAAGAGCAGCGGGCCAGTGATCTGAAAGTCCCTGGTTCGATGCTCGTCGCTGCAAATCCATCGCCGTGTTCACTAATGGTGGCCGGGGCACGTAAGATCTGTCGTGGCTACAATGTCCTCCTTGTTCTAAAATTTACCTCTGGAAGTGCGGGGTCAAGTGTTCCGGTCTCTTCACTTGACTGGGTTCAAAATTACGGGACCGATGTTCTTCGAGGTTAAGTCAGACTTCAGCCCTAGTGGTACCTCGCCTTAAAGTGAAGCTGCTTATTACCCTTCGCCAAGAACCTAGGATTTGAGGACCTAGGTCCTTTGGACTTGGTATAGGCTTTCAGGGGATTGGAAATAACAACAACATCACTTTTCGTAAAAAATACATTCCGATTAAAATGAGAAAGAAATCAAATATTAGGAAATTCAAATTATTGTAATAAAATCGGAAGAAAATCACTGTCGATAATATAAGTATAAATTGCTGAGCTATTTTCGTACACACAGTCGGTTTCGCGCACACTAACTAGCATACTTTTAGACGACTGCACAGATTTCTAAATCTTTAAGTGGATCGCAACAGAAGACGTTTCGAGCACCCCAAACCGTAATATCCGAGTTGCAACTGAAACAGTTCCGCCTCCACTGTTTCGGATGTCGCCATTTCCTGATGCCGTATAATTCTAAATGTTGCCATTTACGAAGCTGGCGAGCGTGTAAAACAATAAAATCCAGCCCATAGAGTCGTCCACGACAATGCAAACGACAGTCATTACGCTGCCCCGAACAAACACACATCGCTTTAGGTGTAATTAAACTTTCGACCTCTCGACGTACGGCCGCATAATGAGACGAACGACGCTCGCCAAGAACATGCGCCGACGATTCCGAACTAACGAGTCCCTTACACGTGGTGCTAATTAGCGGATCATTAAGGGGGGGGGGGTATGTCCGCTCATCTGCAGGACACTCAGTTCGGTCACGGATTCGCCGAGATCGATAAAAGAAATCGGGTAAAAAAAAAAAGGCTATCGAACAGAGCGAAGCCCGATTCGGAACAAAATAAAAGTCAGACCTTTATTGGAAACAATCAACTCTCCTCGCCAGACGATCCTTCGAAGGGGTATCAATTAGGGACTTGTTCTGGAATCGGAGGGAGGAAAAAAAAGTCGACAGGAACAAGCGAAGACGTGTCTCCGGCACAATGGAAAGGTCCCCCCCCCTCTCTCTTCTACACGTATGACTGCTCGGAATCAATTTATTTTGTTTGTCCCGAAGTTTTCTTTTTGATAGATGGAAAGGATTTCAAACGTCGCACATAAAAAATAAAAAAAAAATCACGCCCGTTTTTGAAACGCTAATGAAATTCTGTAAAGGAAACTCCGTGAAGATGTTTACTCTATTTGTTGTATAGTGTTTGTTCATGGCTACGATTCCCGGAAGAGAATGTAAGGTGAAATTGTTGAATTATGCGTGAAAAATGATGGTGTACTATCTCATTTCATTCACATTTTTGCTTTTTTTTTTTCGTTTGTACACAGTGGAATTATTGATACGTCGTTGTTGGGACAGAGAAAGAAAAAAAAATTGAGATGTGAGTAATGTATAAATGAAATTTAAGTTGGGCTTAAGAAAAAAAACCATATATATTGAAAAGGTAAAGATATAAAAGATAAAACTGTTGAATTATTCGTGAAAAATAATATCTTAAAATTTCTTTTCAGTCACATTTTTCGTCTTTCGTTTATATACAGGAGCGCATCATTTCTACGGAGTTGTTTGGAAAACGAAAACAGAAAAAAGTATAACTCTGAAAAATGTATAAATGAAATTTTAGTAGGTCCAGAAACAACAACAAAAATTTATATATATACACACACACACATATATATATATATATATATATATATATATATATATATATATATATATATATATATATATATATATATACACAGGGTGATTTTTTTTAACTGACACTACTCAGAGCCATCTGTAGCGCGATCTATCAGCCGGAATTCAACCAAAATTGATAGAGGGGCTAAGGACGACATGGGAAAGAGTTTCCGTGAAGGGAAAAAAAAAAAGTTCCAAAAGTCACCGATAGGGGAAAATATGGCGCTGTTGTTGTCGGCTCACCCGAGAATTTGCATAAAACTCAAGTAAAACATCAAAATACAAATTCACGACTATGTAGTCGACAGCAGCATTTCGAGCTATAAAGATAAGGGATGAATACCGAAAAAGTTGTAAGCAGACAAATGAATAACAAATAAATTTCATTTCAACACCACTTTATGCAGCAAATTCACTTCTCCCTCCTTCAATGTCACCACATTCCTGGTGGACGACACATTGTATCTTAAACACTACGTTCTCAACGGCCGAGCATAACATGTCACCAGGAATGTTCATCAAAGTCCAGGGTATGTTGTCCTTTAGGACCTCCAACTGCGAGACTCCACCAAGATACACCTTAGACTTTAAATAACCCACAGAAAAATGTCACATGGGTTAGGTCCGGGGGGCGATGTGGCCATGTAAGTGGAAAAAAGCGACTGATGACCGTCTCTTCTATAAAGCGAAGGAGCAACAGATTCCGCAGTTTATAGTCCAAAATACTGCCGCTGCTGTCGACTACGTAGTCGAGAATTTTTATTTTGATGTTTTACTAGCCTTTTGTGAAAATTATCGGGTGCGCCGACAACAAGAGCGCCATATTTCCCCCTATCGGTGACTTTTGGAACTATTTTTTTTTCACGGAAACTCTTTCCCATGTCGTCCTTAGCCCCTCTATCAATTTTGATGGAAATTCTGGTAGATCGCGCTACAGAGGGCTCTGAGTAGTGTTAGTTTTAAAAAAATCACCCTGCATATACACAGTCCAGTCATATTAACGTGACCACCGCCTACTTTTGACGTCAACGTTAAATAACCAATCGCAGAAGGCACGTGTCATCAGCAAATTTGGTGGATATATAAAGTGTGTTGTAGGCATTCGGAAAACATTTCAGTTCTTGCAGTCATGCACAAACAGAGCAATTTATCCGACGTCCAAAAGGGCATGATCATTGGCTTTCGGGCTAAGGGTGGAAGCATTTCCGAAACGGCAAATTTTGTAAACTGTTTGCGGGTCGCCGTGGTAAAAGTATACCGTGCATGGCAAAATGGCACTATTCAAAATCAGCGACGTGGCAAATGTGGTGCACCACGGGCCATAGATGGCAGAGGTGAACGACGGCTGCGGAGATGCGTTTCGGCGAATAGACGTGCAACCGTTGAGCAACTGACCGTCCAGATGAACCAAGGGGCTACCAACAGTGTCTCCACAACGACGGTTCAGCGAACGTTGCTGCGTATGGGGCCTCCGCAGCAGACGCCTGGTTAAAGCACCTATGCTGACTGCTGTTCATCGGCGACGAAGGCTGGAATTTGCACGCCAGTACCGCAACTGGACTTCCACTGAGAGGAAACAGGTGGCTTTTTCCATGAATCACGTTTTATGCTCCATCGGACAGATGCACGTTGGCGTATACGGCGTGACACGTCTGAAAGCAAACACCCTGCAACAACTGCCGGAAGGGTCCAAGCTGGAGGAGGGAGCGTTATGGTCTGGGGAATGTTTTCGTGGTATTCTCTGGGTTCACTCAACATTGTGGAAGGTACGATGGATCAACAAAAGTATGCATCTATCCTTGCGGACCATGTTCACCCCTACATGCGAATGGTTTTTCCTCAGGATGATGGCATCTACCAGCAGGACAATGCGACGTGTCATAAAGCTCGCAGTGTACGTGCGTGGTTCGAAGAGCACCAGGATGAGTTTACCGTACTTCCTTGGCCAGCAAATTACCTGGACTTGAACCCAATCGAGAATCTGTGGGACTACCTCGATCGGGTTGTTCGCACCATGGATCCTCGCCCGCGTAACCTAGCGCAGCTGACCACGGCACTGGAGTCGGCATGGCTCAACATCCCAGTGAACATCTTCAGGAACCTAATTGACTCTCTTCCTGCACGTCTCGCAGCGGTCCGCTCTGCGAAAGGTGGTTATTCTGGATTTTGACGGGTGGTCACATTAATGTGACTGGACTGTGTGTGTATATATATATATATATATATATATATATGTGTGTGTGTGTGTGTGTGTGTGTGTTTGTAGGATAGGAAATGCGCATCGGTTCGTAGGGTCGAGCATCGCAGACGAACACAGGCCAACGGCGCGAGAAGAGAAGAGGGAATTTCCAATGTTACGGAGCAGAGGTGTTAGATCGCACAGAAGATTAGGTGCGCGCGGAAGTATTGAATGGAATATAAGGGATAAGCCTGCACGGGGCAGGCGGTCTAGTGGCAGGAGAGTTCCAATGTTATAGAGCAGCGCTTCTTAAACATTTTTCATTCATGACCCTTTTTTATGATCGAGATTTTTTCGCGACCCCCAGGAAATAAAGATAAATATTTTCTCAAAAATAATTTGTATCTTTGGTTAACAATATACATATGAAAAATGTTAATAAATACAATAAAATATACGTCTTAGATACTCGCAGCGGGCGACAAGAAATAAATTCATGTATCAGAATTATATCGAGACCCCAAAATTTCGCTTCGCGACCCACAGTGTAAGAAATGCTGTCATAGAGAAAAGAAGGAGACAACGCTGAATAGACTGTTTAGTGTGCGGGAGTAATGTGAATGATAAATTTTGGACGCTTTAAGCAGACGGTTCAGTGGCAGCAGAAGTTAGTGTAATATTAAGTGAATGAAAAGATGAATGAAAGTATTGTTTGAAGTTGCTGTTGTAGATTCCGTTATAGACGGATCCTACTGTAATTTTATTTGTAAATAAATTTTAAATACGTTAACTTTGGATAATTACTGTAACATCATCCACATCTAAACCGCCGGAGTCCTACACACAGAGATATTCGAAAATATACGAAAATAGTTATACGAAATACTGAACGCATTTTATCATTTTTCCTTCAATGTATTTCATCTTCGGCAGCGGTAAAACGTCAAACCGACACGGATTTTATCATTTTCCCAATCATGCATATATTATAGTATTAAAATCAATTGAGTATTTCGTAGATCTCTTATTAACAGCATAATTTTTAGAAGGTCGTATTAAAGAAAGTCGTATTCAACAATCGACTGTTTTTAGTAACACATAAAAATAATCTATCGGCGACCGCACCGATTTCGTCTCGACATTTACAGAATATAAACTAGCATTCCAATGCAGCAGAGTTAGAAATTAGTTAAATTTCATTCCATTTCTATATTCTCAAAAATAAAATCAACTTAATAACCTTTGCAATCCAAATATTAAGTTTGTTAAGGAAGAAATTAAAATAAATATACTCTTTCCTAGCTCAGTTGGAGGAGTTAGCAAATTATTTACTTTTATATAGAGTTCTTTTTTTTTTTCTTCTTTTTCTCTTGAAAATTTTTTCGTAGAAAGTAGTTTTTCATTTGCTCCCTTGGGCAACTTTTGTGAATTAAAATCATTCCTTTTCAGTAGTCCCAAAAAGAACGAAAGGAAAAATCATTGGGTCAGAATAATTAAAACTTTCCGGCGAAGAAACACGATTAAGAGTTTTTGACTCCGCGAACCAAAAAAGTTTCCACCAATATTCTATCTTTTTTTCCCCGCCGAATGCCGGGTAACAAAATTAAAGAAGCCTCGGCAAACTGTGTCACGAAAGAAGGCCATCAATATCAACTAAAACTTAATCGGGCAAAAAAAATTCCGGAGAAATTATCGGAAAACCAATCTTTTTTAACAGTTATTAATCAATTCCACGGTGGAAATTAATTGAATAGATTCAGATTTGTCGCTTTTTATTCAAATATTGTTTTCCTTAATTCCTCGTTCCTTTGCTTTTTTTAATTATTTTTTTTTAATTTCGGGGACGGGAGGGGTTACCGGTAAATTTTTAATAGAAAAAAAATTGAAGCACACAAATGAGGGAAAAGTTTTGAAAAATGAGACTTAATGGAATACGTAATTATCGTCTGCTTCTTAAACGTTAATACGCCTGATAATTAAGACCCTAGAAATGCGATTTATGCTCGCGAGAATACTTCTAAAAATATTAATGGCATCATGAATTAAAATTGATAAATCAAAATTATAAAACTGATTATTATCTGCAGAGAATCTTTATGAAAATGATGATCGCATTATGTTAAAATGTAAGATTTCAAAGAATGTTAATTGATATTTTAAAATAAATACACATTTTTTTAATAAATCCCATAAAGTAATTTTTGAATTTAGATTGAATATGTATTTCATTACTTAAGACGGTGTTTCGGTTGACATGGCAGGATTTTAATTCCTTTGTTCAGCAGCAGAGAACTTTTCCTTCGGTGTTTCTCTAATCAAACATTAACAAATTGCATATTTTTGATTTCTGATTTTTGCGTAGGGCGATAGACGTTAATTTTTAAACGCGCAGGTTTTAAAATTTCAATTTTTTACCCGTAGATAATTTTTCTTTTTGTTTTACACGGTATAAAATCGTTGATGTATACTGCATAGAAATTAAAATTGTTTTTTCAAAAGTAAATAAATAAATAATTAAAATTAAAGGATTTTTACACAACACACGCATTGCCTTTGATGATCTATTTTTGAATGCAGCTAACAGAATTGAAAAGATCGAAGTTCTACGATGCACCGCATTACGAGAAAGGAAAAGTAGAATAAGAGAGAAAGAAATCCAGCACCTGTCTTTCCAACATTTGCCCCACCAATTTCCAGTATAACTACCAATAAGAATAATATAAAATAAGCGTCCTCATCCTGAATAACAGCATTCAAAAAATGACTGAAACACATACATACTAGAAAAAAAGAAAGAAGTAGTAATACTATCTGCAATTTCCCAAAGCCAATCTTTACACACATACATTAAAAATTCTCGTACTAAGTCGAAAATAAGTGCTCTTTCAGGATCGGAAAATGAACGACGAAAAGGTAAGGACCATGAATGCAAAAATAAGTACTTTTTAAGGACTCTTTACAAACAGACACTGAAAATAGGGAGTTCTTAAGCACTTTTAAGGAACACACGAACCCTGCTAAGAGAGGACTGCATAGGAACGTCAACGCATTTGCCGTAAAATCTTGTCTATAATACGCACGCGTGCATAATACGCGTGCTTAATTTTGCGCGAAATTTTCGGAAAAAATTAAAATTCGACTATACGCACCATAACTTTGCAATATTTTATTTAAAAATTGCACAGATATTTATTAGCAGAAATAAAATTTATAATAAAAAGAAACGAAAACGTTAAATTCAGTAGGGAGATGAAACTTAAATTTTTATTCAAAACAAACAATACTGTCAAATTATCAGTCTTAATCACTTTCACCAGAATACAGCTCATCTATTGTTATTGCGACCATGTCATAAATATTGGTGCCGTCGTAATATATATCGCCATCATCATCCTCATTTGATGACACCTGCCCATCCTCCATAATATGTCGTTCTCACGTGTAACAATTGATAATTTTTCTGCTATCGTATAGGACCGTCTTGAAAACATTTTAAGGGAAATTAAAAAAATAATAAATTTTTGCACATGCAACAACCGGGAACTATCACTATTTCAAGGGACCTGTTATTAAACGAACGCGTGAGCGATACGAACTGTGAGTTCCGTTTGTTTAAAAGGATTACTTACTTAGTAAACGGGTGGATGAATCACGGAGTGTAGATGCGCATGCACCCGTGTTGCGACGATGTCTTACAGGTGCTGCACATTCGTTTATTCAATGTTTAAAACTACTTTTCTTTTGTTGTTGTTGTAAACGAGTTGCGTATTAACGTAACTTCATTTTTGCGGACTAAAGTGTGAAAAAAAATGTGCGTATTATACTCAAGATTTTACGGTAGTCGAGATCCGAATCTACTCCGTGGAAGCCCGTGGCGCTAACTACTATAGAATGTAAGCGGCATTCTTCGATCTACACGGCATAGAATTGAAACAACAATAAAAATATCACGTTATAACACATGCGTCGCACATAATATCCACTAAACTAGAATGACTTCGCATCACTTCGCATGTTACGCATCGTGGGGTAAAACCCGCGTACTGGAATTTATTTTTATTTTACGACTATCCGGGTGAAGCCCGGCTATGCTCGGGCCCCACAAAAGAAAAAAAAGGCACTTTTCAGGGCCATACAAATGTATTAAATTCCCGTCGCTGCCGACAGATGGCTGCACCATACTGGAGATGGGTGATTTGATTCTTTCGTCTGAGCGGTGAAGTGCTTTTAGAATTAAAATATCTGTAAAACTATTATAGTAACAGAATAACTGTAAGCAGAAAAAATTATCAGTTTTTAAAGCTCTTTCCAAATATGTAACATTTATGTACTTTAATGGAAAAAATGCATCGATTTTGACATTATCAAATATGGCAGCTGGGAGGCTCTTACATTTTCTGGACTCACCCTTCAAAAATTGTTGGTTTTTTATTTATTAAAAATTGACGGTAATAAAATTTAAAATTCGGGCTTCGAGGTGCACATGTTCAGACTCTTCACTACCCGTGTGCCAAATTTCCTGGCTGTAAGTTTCACAGATTCGTCTCGAGGCCGTACACACACACACACACACACACACACACGCAAACATTCGCTTTTATTAATAAGATAACAGTTCCATTCACTGGGTCTGCAGCCCTCTCACACCACACTTGTGTTCGAAGACTCGGATCCATCGGGACAAATGGAATCAGATTTAATACTACAATCCAGTGGCGCACCCATGATTTTTTCTTGAGGGGTGTGGGGGGGGGGCGGGCGGGATGAACGGATAAAATATTTATAATGGATGGGGGGGGGGGGTCGCGAGATGAACGGATAAAAATATTTATAATGCAAAATCAATATTCATAATGCAATTTCTATTTCTTTGGGGGGGGGGGGCAGGGCCCCTTTCCCCCACTGGGTGCGCCACTGCTACAATCACAGATTGCGGCGCTCTCGATCCATCTGAAAATACTAGTTCTCAATTGCTGCGTTCCTGAGGATAGGTGCTCCAAACGCAGCTGTCCCCGAGCGCTAAGCAAACCGCACAAGATAGCGCCTTACGCACGCAGCAAACCGTTCCTGCAAACCTCGTTACGGTTTCCCACCCCCGTGCGAGGTTAATCTATTTTAGGGGGCCAGCGCTATAACACTGCAAATCTGCCGCTTCCCGGCAAAGCGAGAGCTTCCGCATTTATCGCTAATTAAAATTTAAACAGAGTCACGCGAGGTTAGCGGAGATAACCAGATGCACCTCGGATAAACAAAGGGAGTTACACGTCAGTCAATGTACGGATTGCGCAGAGATTTGACAGACCCGCAACGATGGGGGGAATTATTATCATTGTTGTTATGATTATTTTTAGGAGCACGGCAACAGATCTTCAACAGAAAATGGTGCATTATGTGAATGAAATTAAATATGTCTTCACGTTTACGTCCCAAACTGCACGATATGGATAGAAAATAAATCGAATGGAAGGCTCGGTTCGAAAGAAATGAATATAGTTTGAATTCTTTTAGTTTAGGATCGGCAACACGTCGGGTCATCTCTGGAGCTACCCACAATCTCGAATGTTCTGGGGAAGAGGCAGTTTCCTCGCAATATGATCTACACCAGGGGTGGCCGGCCTTTTCTTGCGCACGCGAGAAAAAAATTTTAAAAAATGTATGTTACTCAGGTGCTGACGTGCCAGCTAGTTTCTTAATAGAAAAAGATAATTTTCGTTTAAAAAAATTATTATTAATTACGGAAAATGTGTATTGCGGTACAAACAGAACAAAATTTACCCGAAACAGTGTAAAAATAGTATCAGTCTTTTACTATTGGGATTTTGGCTGATAAATATTGGAGGTCAAACTTTTTGTAACAGATTTATATTTGGTCACTTAGAGCATAACACTTGCCAAACTAGATTCAACAGTCCATTGACATTTGAAATTTCTTTTTACAGAAACAAATGAAATTTTCAGGTCTGGTATTCCAAAACTAACACTATTAGTTTATTTCGGTATTTTTGTTACTTGTAACCGAGTACTTTCACAGTACGCTCAATAGTTTCCAGATCATTTCTCAAATTAGCAAGCACTATACATACATATAGAACTAGATTTAAAATCTATGAATTCCATTTTAGGTCTTATTCACCATCTGCGGTTTATACAGGGTGACTCATTCGGGTCTTACCTGAAAAAAGCGCTATAATTTTGAGAGGAGAAAACAAGGAGGTTGGCTTCCTGGAAAAGGAGGGTGCGACTTGTCACACTTCTGCTAAGGTCGGGTAGTCCCGAAAAGTTTGTGGCAGCTGAGGTCTCTACACTGGACTCCCTCAGATAATATCTTATGGGGTCATATAAAAGGTACTGTTTACAGCAATATGCCTCAAACTATTCAGCTGCTGGAAAACAATAGCACACAGGAAACTGAAGCAATCAATACCTGTAAGATGAAGTGTACATTTGACAGCATGCAGCGACCAGCTTATCTCTGTTTGATAGCCAGTGGCGGGCATTTCCAGCATCTTCTGTGATATCGATGGGATTGTGAAGAGGTAAGGCACTTTGTTAAATTTCACCTTAAAATGTTTTCCTCTTTTAAAACTATAGCACTTTTTTACGGGAGAGGGGGGGGGGGTCGAGTAAATCACCCTAGTACCATCCGTTCTTAACAACCTCGCGATGAAAAATCTTCACTTTCTGAGAGCCAAGTGATGGCCGAATGGCTATGGCGATGGTATTGGGTTCAGATCCTGTGGGTTCGAGTCCCACTGTTGGCGTGGATGTTTGTAGCCGTTCGGAATCGGCTTTAAACTGTAGGTCCCGGTCTAATTAACCCTCGTGTAGCAAAAAGTTGACCGTAGCGCTCCAATCCAAACGAAACCATCACTTGCAGAGATCAAACAAGCCTAGACAGCCCGCTATTACGGCCGCTAATGTCAACGTAATAAAGCCGCGTTAAAAACGTCAGATTTCTATGCTCTTTTACAGTAATTTTATCTCTCAGATGACAAGATCACTAAATCCCTTTATTACTTGACTCATATGTTACGCCATCTGCCTACGCCAACAGCTGCGAGAGAATACGGGTATTAAGTAGAAATCCTTTCTACAGTGTAAACCATTATAGAATCATTACCCGTCCTATTACAGATTCGCAACTAGTCAGCTGTTCTTTGGTTTTCCCTAATACGTCCGTGCGCCAAATGAAGCAGATAGGCATGAAAAGGGGAGGAAACGATGACACGATGTTTAGAGGGTAAGGGTGAGGAGAAACCTAAATGAGCAATAAGAGGGAGGGGAGAAATCGACTTCGACTATATTAGTCAACCAGCATAAAATGGCTCATGACAGACCTTTCTCTAAATGGATTTTAACGGAAGTTTTCGGATCTGCAGGGTTTGCTTTTTCATAAACTTTGAGAAGAAGCAGCAGCTCAACATCTCAAAATTAATTTCCTGTTGCATACACTATTAAAAATCTCCAATTTGCAATTTAACGGACGAACAAAACTACCACTTACAAAATACCTTCGATCACGGACATCGATGTCATAAATTTTCATTGTCTACCGTCAGTTCTTTCAAAGTTCATAGCATTTATGACCAGACGGGCAGCAAGCGAAAGGCTATTTCTTACAGACATATAAATAGTCATTTCTGGGCATAAGCGTATCGTCGGGGCACGGAGGAGGCACGTGCCCCCTCCCCCCAACTTAACTTGAAATAAATTGAAACGTTAATAGAAATTCAGTTAAAATCGGAAAATTGAAGAAATCTTTTAAGAAAGTTGGTTTTTCTACCATTTTTTTCAAAATGTGAGACTGAAGATTCCGATTATGTCTTTAACCTTAACATAGTTTTTAACAATGATATGATCCATAACAAAAATTCGATGCTATAATTTTTTTTCTCATTTTATTTATATTATATCAATTTTTCTCATTGTATAACTTTTGAATACTACTCAAACATCAATTCTATTGTTATTCAATGTCAAAAAAGTCATAATATTTCATATTTTAAGGGCCGTCCGGCAGTCAATGCGCTGAGGAGGGCTCTAACTGAATTCAATTTGTGCCCCCCCCCCCCCCAAAAAAAAAAAAAAGAAAAAAAAAAAGTTAGAAGCACACTACGCCTATGTTTCTGGGAGAAAAAATAATTACGATCCTCTGCCAGAAGGTACTCTCATTGTTTTTTCGAATCCCCATGCCTTAAAATCCCAATACTCAAATGGTAATATGCTTAGCAAACTGTGAAGAAAACTCCTAAATTTAAGTCTTCCACAAGCTAGCAAAAGTCACGATAGTGACTCAATCCACCGAAAGAGTATGCCACGATCTACTTAAAACGCGAGAAAGAAAGAAATTTAATCAGATCCAATAAAGAGTGCAAATTTTCTTCTTACTCCATCAACAC
Source organism: Dolomedes plantarius (assembly GCA_907164885.2). Classification (NCBI taxonomy): domain Eukaryota; kingdom Metazoa; phylum Arthropoda; class Arachnida; order Araneae; family Dolomedidae; genus Dolomedes; species Dolomedes plantarius. The sequence continues at coordinate 217,539,618 of OU015491.1, forward strand.
TCGTAATATAATTTAGGGGCTTTCTAATTCTTTTATTACGAACCCATTGTATTTCCACGGAAGGCGTGACACACGTGTCTCGCATTATTTACGTTTACGAGGACCGTGCGACACGTCACTCAGAAACCCGCTAACAAACTGCTTCCAAGATAGGAACAAATTTGAGGGGGATATCGGCACTTCTGCCTTTTTGGGGCTATAAATAGGACTCACCGACCGATGCGAGAATGGGTTCCCCACTCTTGTTAGGAGAGAAAATCCAGATCTGACCACTTCTTGTTTTCGCTTCTCTGACGTCGCATTTTGTTGTGTATCAGTTTATTGACGTACACGGGAATATTCGTCTTCACCAGTATAGGTATCACAACAGCTCGTACACAAAATAACAATCTATATATATAAAACAGTTCCGTAACTGACTCATTCATTCATTCATTCATTCATTCATTCACTGACTGACTGACATACAACGCACAGACCAAACCGCTGGACCTAAAGGGCTGAAATTTTGCATGGCGATTCTTCTAATAGTGTAGGGGTGCACTAAGAAAGATTTTTCAAAAATTCTTCTTAGATTTTTTAAAATTAAATTTTTAAGCTGTTTTTTAAACTTTTTATACGTTTGCATTTAAAATAATACATTGAGGGTTATAAAATTTATATCACGAGAAAGATCATAAAAAGTCCTTCAAAATGAAATTTTTTTCGAATTTTTATCTCCATTTCCTGATTTTTGGCGAATTTTTAAAGATTAATTTTTAGAATTTAATTTATTAAATGCTGATCACGTGATTTCTTTTTCTGGTACTTTAAATAAATTTATCGTCACGTGCATAACAACTAAATAGACAAAAAAAAATATTTTTTTTCTCTCTAATGCAGCAGACGATTAGATATTATCAAAAAAATAAATATCCCTTACGATTTTTTATAAAATATATTTTTTACATCAATTGTATACATTGATCGTCGCATTTATTATAAATATATATAATTTTTTTTGGCATTAATTGCATACATTGACCGTTGTATTTAATTTGAATGTACTCCGTAGCGAAGCGCGGGTTTTCAGCTAGTCTATATATATAAAACAGTTCCGTAACTGACTGACTAACATACAACGCACAGACCAAACCACTGGACCTAAAGGGCTGAAATTTTGCATGGTGATTCTTCTTATAGTGTAGGGGTACACTAAGAGAGATTTTTGAAAAATTCTTCTTACATTTTTTAAAATTAAATTTTTGAGCTGTTTTAGTAACTTTTTTTAAGCTTGCATTTAAAATAATAATTTGAGGATTATAAAATTTATATCACGAGAAAGATCATAAAAAATCCTTTAAAATGAAATCTTTTTCGAATCTTTACCTCCATATTCGGATTTTTGGTGAATTTTTAAAGATTAGTTTTTAGAATTTAATTTATTAAAAGCCGATCACGTGATTTCTTTTTCTGGTACTTTAAATAAATTTATCGTCACGTGCATAACAACTAAATAGACAATTTTTTTTTCTTGCTAATGCGGCAGACGATTGGACATTATTTTGGTGTATAAAAATATCCCTTACGAGTTTTTTATAAATATATTTTTTTTTCTACATCAATTGTATATATTGATCGTCGTATTTATTATATATATATATATATATATATATATATATATATATATATATATATATATATATATATATATATATATTTAATTTTTTTGGCATTAATTGCATACATTGACCGTTGTATTTAATTTGAATGTACTCCGTAGCGAAGTGCGGGTTTTCAGCTAGTCTATATATATAAAACAGTTCCGTAACTGACTGACTGACTGACATACAACGCATAGAGCAAACCGCTGGACCTAAAGGGCTGAAATTTTGCATGGCGATTCTTCTTATAGTGTAGGGGTGCACTAAGAGAGAATTTTGAAAAAATCTTCTTAGATTTTTTTAAATTAAATTTTTAAGCTGTTTTAGTAACTTTTTTTAAGTTTAAATTTAAAATAATGATGTGAGGGTTATAAAATTTATATCACGAGAAAGATGATAAAAATTCCTTTAAAATGAAATCTTTTTCGAATCTTTACCTCCCTTTTCTGATTTTTGGTGATTTTTTAAAGATTAATTTTTAGAGTTTAATTTATTAAATGCTGATCACGTGATTTCTTTTTCTGGTACTTTAAATAAACTTATCGTCACGTGCATAACAACTAAATGGACAAAAATATATTTTTTTCTTGCTAATGCGGCAGACGATTGGACATTATTTTGTCTATAAAAATATCCCTTACGATTTTTTTAAAAAAAATATATTTTTTTTTCTACATAAATTGTATATATTGATCGTCGTATTTATTATAAATATATATATATATGGCATTAATTGCATACATTGACCGTTGTATTTAATTTGAATGTACTCCGTAGCGAAGTGCGGGTTTTCAGCTAGTCTTTTATATGTAGCGTACTTACACGCATACATTCAGAATGAAGACATTAAGAATTAAATAGATATGGAATAGAAGTACAGGTAGCCCTCCTACGGCACGGCATCTTACAACACGGTTTCGCTCTAACACGGTAAGATAAATTGCGGCAACCCTCGTATAACACTGCAACCTGTAACACGGTTTCGCTCTAACACGATAAAAAAATTGCGAAAACCTTTGTACAACACTGTACTTCTATAGATAACATGATTTTTGTTTCACACATTTAAAAACTAAATTATCTTAAAATAATGACGGGAAGGAATAATGAACTATAGTGGCTTTACATGAAAATGGATAAACAAATTATAATTTATTCATTTATAACTCTATAAAATTACAAGAAGGCCTAAGCTTAGCTGAAATTCTTGAATCTTTTTTCCTGAATGCAGGCCCTTCCGCTGAAAGAAGCCGAAAATTCAAAAAGGAGCTGCAAAATTGTCCATCTCCATACCGTGAATCTACAATGACCTTGTAAGGACCAGCAAATAAACCAAAATTACAGATTTTTTTTAAAGAGGATAGAAGGTGCAAAAAATCTAAATGAAGAAAAAGGTTCTGAAAGTGAAGGTGATATCGTTCAATCGAAAAAACATTCTCGTTTGATTGTACCGAGCAGTGATGAGGAAGAAATTTATTAAATTAAGGTCACATTAAATTAAATTAATATTTTTTTGTTTCTTTTCGTTTTGTGTTATACATACATTAATATTTTTAATAAAAATTAAGTTGCTAGTATGGAATTTTAAAAAAATGTTTATTTTTAATAAGTTTTCAGAACGTAACCCCCCCCCCCCCCTTTTTGAACTGTCTCTGGGTTTCATATAACACGGTTTCCCACAACACGGCATTTTCTAGGAACCTATCTACCGTGTTATAGGAGGGTTACCTGTATAAAATTAAGAGCAGCTATTCCGCGAACTACCGTCCCAACCTTTTGACTGCGTCCGTCAGATGGTAATCGAAGGCAGTGGCGTAGCAAAGGGGGGGGGGGGGCAAGGGGGTCTATCATGCCCCGGGTGCCACTTGCAGAGGGGCGCCAATGTAAGATCCATATATTATATTACTATATGTTTTCGAGGTGGATGCCAATATAAGGTCTATATATTATATTACTATATGTTTTTCAGGGGAGGGCACCAATATAAGGTCTATATATTATATTACTATATGTTTTTCGGGGAGGGCGCCAATATAAGATATATATATTATATTACTATATGTTTTTAGGGGAGGGCACCAACATAAGGTCTATATATTATGTTACTATAGGCTTTTCGGGAGGGGGGGGGAGTGCCAATATCAGGTCTATATATTATGTTATTATATGTTTATCGAGGGCGCCAATATAGGGTCTATATATTATATTACTATATGTTTTTCAGGGGGGGGCGCCACAAAGGTATTGTGCCCCGGGAGCCAGTTATGCTCGCTACGCCACTGATCGAAGGTAAAGATTTTATCGGGAGTAAGAACTTGTTAGCACTAATTTATTTGCGAAAGAATATTCGTGACATAAAAAAAATTAATTCTGAAGAGATTGGCAAATGCAGTTTAGTGTCTCTCGGTCGCATTTGAAAATATATCTTTCAATACAATGCACGGGACTTTCAAAAATCCTTTTATTTTGATTTAGCTTTTTCAACAAGCAATTTAAATGTTGTAGCGGCAGACATCAGTTATTCAACGTGGCGTAAAAAATTAACTACGGTAGAAATTCGGAGTTTAGAAAATGCGCAATTGAAATAGAGTTTGAATTAGCATACTGTGACATAATCTGTTATTAGTAAAATACTGACAGGAAAATTCCCCATAGCGTCACAAGGGTACCGATGACCTCCGTTGAGAACCGAGCTAAACCCTGACTGCCACTCGATTTATGAGTGCCCGAAATTGTAGCTGTGACCATATAAGCATTAGCATAGAGATGGTACCGACTTTTAGCTACCCTCTCGGTAAATAAGTTCAAACGCTACCCTATTTCGACCCTCGTATTAACAGAGCATTAACATAGTCTTGTATTCCAGTTCTCGCTCTTTTAATACCTGCCTCGCATTTCCCACACCGAGCGACTCTCTTTTCAGGGGAACTTACGCATTTCTCTTATCGAGGAAATGGAAGCAACATACCTTTCCGGAAATTCGAGAAATGCTATTAACGAATGCCGATGAACGTTTCGTGTTTCTAAACCCCTTTTCCCGTACTTAATTAACACCTGCAAATATTTGAGTAGCAGAGCACGGTATTGCAGACACCGTGGAAAATCTTTTGCATTCCCTTTGTAATAGAATATGCCTCACAAGTTCGTAACTCACTGCACTACGAGTAAGTAAGCTTAGCAAATAATCGCCTTACCAAGCTCTCTTTTACTTGAGGATTTTTCTGGGTGCAGTAACTTCATTTTCAGCAAAAATAGATGAGCAGAGTTTTCAATGAGGAGTTGCTATTTTGTTTACGTTTAGCATTCAATAAGGAAAACAAACACGTGGTCGGTGTTTATATCGGAATTCGTGTGTTAAGGAAACCGAAATAAAAACAAACTGGTATGAATATTTATCTTCTAGAGTTTGAAATCGCCATACAGTCATATCTCGCCGCTCGTTGTATTTCGACGTGAAAACATTGCTTGACGTTTGCTCGGTACTGTGTCTCTGAACGAAAAGAAAGACCGAAATAGGTTGAATTTCAAAACTTTGTTCAAAAGTATCACCCAGACAAACTCTAGCAAGCCAAAATGTTGAATAGTTTAATTATCAGACAATAGGATGACATTATCAAACATTAGGAAACAATGTCTCACTTCAGAAACATTTTGAAACGTAGGCAGAAGCCAGTTTCTCTTGATAGGTTTGTACTTCCTCAATTTGAGTCTACAACAGGGGTCGGTGGTGTTAAGAGACAGAAACCCTTTGAAAATACCCGATGTTTTATTGGAAGGAGACCCCCTTTCCAAGCAGTCTCCTACTCTACTTCGTTACTATCCCATTAGGCCATACTCCTTCCAGCACAAGTTGAGGAAAGATAAATTTTATTTTATTTTATCTAATAAATGTTTTAAATTATGTCTGTCTAGTTTAGAGATTTTGTATAAAAATACAACCCAATCCATTAATAAATTGCCCAGTAAAATGTGAATTTCCGGTTTTTGGGAACGAATTAATTAAATTTATATTACTCCTTATGGAAAAAATGCGTTTGGTACGCATTGTACCCTCTGCAACCAATTAACGACAAGAACCGAAGTACCACGGTATTTTGCTAAGCAATGACATATAATGAAATATGAAAGACGGTATTAATAAATGTTCAAAATTAATGTAATTATATCGAGTAGTGATTTTCTTAAGACCTGTAGAATAGAAGGCAATCATTGAGTCTGCTGCCCAGTAGTATAAATATGACGTATAACACATCTAAATATATTTCTTTTAATTTAAAAAAAAAGTACTATTCAACTTAAGAAAATTTTCAATTTAAATGTGTGTACAATAAAACTTGCAACCGAATACGTCATACGGGCTTTAAGCGTAAAGAGATTTATGTCTGACTCAATCAGGAAGTCGATACAAAAATAAATCATATGTTGTTTGCTGATCTTTATGCATCTTATCTACTCGAATCTACTTCCCGCAGTCTTCCCCAAGGTTCGAGCTCTCTTCCTACAATGCATCTTTCATATCAGATCCTAGCGCTTACTTCGATTTTCACCACGGTATTTTTGGACTTAAGGGAAAACCTTAGCTTTTCGTAAATACTGTATACTATTATTACAGAACCGGGGTTGCAGATCCGCAACAGAAACAAAAGGATGCTATGTTTAAAGTTCATAATTCAAACTGTTACTTTGCTAGTCCCAACATTTTTGTAAAATGTTTTGAAAAGATTGGAAAAAAAATAAATTTTGATATCTGAACATCCCCCTCCGGGAATATGTCCTGTGGGCCACGAACTTGGGCCCAAATTGAATGCTTAGATCAGTGTTTCCCAACCTTTTTCGAATAGTGCCCCTCTCCCTGCATATTTTCTTAAAAGGCCTTTTAAAATAAAAATAAAAAAACAATAAAGTGCATTTATTTTCCAAAGTTTAATCGCAGCTAAATGTTTAATTCAACAGAAATGAAATTTGTAAGAAATTGAGAACATTAAGAAACATTCACTCCTTAGTCAAAGGTTTGTAGAAAGCAATAACAGAACAAAACTAATTCTTCAGGGAAAAAAAATGCACCCACCGTATCGATTCAGAATTGTATAAAAGCATCATGGGAAAGAAGCATTGACAATTTATTTCGGTGAAAAACCTCTAAATTCTCTAATAAGTAATTTTAATTGAAGAAAACCGTGGCGACCCCACCCCCTCCCCCAGAAAACGCTTCCACAGGTTCGGAATCCCTGGCTTAATCCATGAGCTGAAAGAAAAAGTATGGACCTGAGAAAATTTTCAATCATTTCGCTAGAAGGATGATCAGGAACAGAAGTAGGAAACTAAACAAGTGAACTTTTTTTTTTTACGCATTGATTCATTTTTAAACATTTTTTAACGCAAATAGAATTATGTAATCTTTTATATTTTATTTTTACCTTTTTTAATATAAATTTTGAGCAACATCAAATTTATTCTATTCCAGAAAATATTCCAAGAGTTGATTTAGCTATTTGTTCATTTAAAAAAGAATCAAAACTTCTTGTTGTAACTATTGTCGGAACTCAGTTATAAATTCTAAATTTCACATCTGTCTACTTCCGCGAGATAAATAATCTCCCTGTTATACATATGTATTAAAATAATTTTAGAAAATAAAAAGTGTTCCTACCAGCAGAAAATGCAATGCAATTTTAGTTACGGTTCTGAAACATAGATGTCTCTGTAAGCAAATGTTTCAAGCGGGAATTTGGTGAGACCCAAAGTGTTGGCTAGAATCCTAGGTGTTTCGTACCATATCTCGGAACAAAAATTGTAAAATATTACCTATAATAGAATATATAGAATATATCTTACCATTTATCATATAAATGATTTTAGTTCTTTTCGGGTTTGGATCTTGTAAAATCCAATACGAGATTTAATTTAGTAAGAAGTTTCGGGATGCTCTCAGATACAGATTACGACCTTATTAACTTGATCATTGACAAACGCTTATATATTATGCAAGCAAATAATAAAACCTCCTATTGATAGTCTCTCGAATAGTGGAAATTATTAATTCATACCGGAAAAATGTATGTGAAAATATTTAAATAACATTTTATTCAGTTTTTCATTTTTAACAAAAAGAAAAAAAAATAGTTTACAAAAAAATATTTTCAAATTTTGATGCTAACTATCTTTGAATGAATTTATCTTTTTAACATTAAGCTCTCAATAAAATAATTACAACTACCAGTTGAAGACTCGAGTGGATGGCATTACGTCAAAATTTTTCAAAAATAAGATTTTTTTTTTTTTCATGGACGAAGCCGTCACGTGCTTCGTCCATGTATCGTCTCTCACATAGCACCTTTGTATATCCATGGATTCATCTCGAGAACCATTATAGTTACTAGATATTCAATGCTTCTATGGGAGAGATCAATACATGACACCTTCATAATAATAATGATAATAATAATAATTTAAAAAAAACAAACAACCAACAGACACACACAAAGAACAGTTAGCTCTCTCGGGGTAGTTCATAACTCAGTTCCAAGATCATTTCCCCTCTCACTCCATAGAAAAGTATTTTCAATCATTCCCTTGTGTGCCGATAGACCTTAATGCCAAAAGTTGTGCTAAGAAATGGGCCAAAATCCCGTATCATTCTTCAAAAGACAGTGACAGACACTTGAACGCATGTGTGATTATCCACTACTGGGTCTGCTGGCTGGAATTTTTTAAATAAATGCTTTGTTTAGCCGCTTTACATATAACCTCGAGCTACTGGTGTGAAATTTTTGACGTGTTTACAATACGAATTACATATATATATATATATATATATAGAAGAAGAAAATTCCAATACGTGCACGTGTGCGTTAACCACGCCTAAACCCTCCCCTCCTGTCTAAAAAAATTTAATTAAAGATTTGTACCACTCTGGTATTCACCCAACCAATTCAACCCCCCCCCCCAGATAATAATATATCACCCCACACACACACATCCTGCCCGTTTAATCAAATATAGTATATCACTTCCAGGATGCACTTTAGGCACGTCCAAGCGATTTCTTCCTCCCCCGAGCACGTCATCAATATTTCACCGAGACCACATCCTAGTGGTCGAAACTCTATTATAGCCGTGATGCTAACATTGAGCTCAATAGGAAAAACGTTTACTCTGATTTTTTCCTCATCCAACCACAAACGTTCACGTTAATGTTTTTAATACAGGATCAGCGCACCCCTTCAAAAAATCGAAATTACTTCTCAATCCGACTTTCAATATGACGTGACGTTAGAAGTGGGGAATTCCACATCTGCGCTCGCAAATTCATACTGTATTAAAAGAACATATTTTGGACTGTTAAGTGCAAGAGTGGGAATATACGTAACGGAACTTGATATATATATATATATATATATATATATATATATATATATATATATATATATATATATATATATATATATATATATATATATATATATATATATATATATACATACACTCTGTCGCAAAAAAATATATGCCCCAGAAGAAATTGAGCTACTATCACGAAACTTGGCAGGAATGTAGTCTGGTAAGAGATATGCAAATGATTAAAATTTCGACGGCAATGACACAAGGGTAAACGCGCTATGCGCATATGAGATGCGCAGCTGGGAGAGTTTAAAAGCACGATTGCTGCGTGCCATAGGGTTATTCAAACAAATCTGTCGACTTGGATGGACGGTGTTGTGACTAGAGATGCCTCTGAGACGCAACCGGCAACAGTACGAACAATTGTCGGACTTTGAGAGGGGCGTATAGTAGGCATCAGAGAAGCAGGTTGGTCGAACAGGTACATCGGCCGCCACTTCGGTCGGAGCGATATGGTAGTTGCTCGGTGTTGGCAACAATGGATCACGGAAGGGACAGTCTAACGTCGCGGAGGGTCAGGGCGTCCCAGGAACACAAATGCGCGCGGGGATCGCGCAATCATAAGAGCGGCCACGTCCGCACCAACAACGACGCTAGAATCGGTTCGACATCATTTACCACCTTCCAGACATCCGGTGGTATCAAGGGAAACCATTCGGAGACGACTGGCCGACGCAGGTATAAGGAGCCGACGTCCATTAAGACGCCTACCACTGATCCCACATCATAGGCAGTGTCGATTGGATTTTTGCCTACCTCGGGCAAGCTGGAGTGTGACCGACTGGAGGCGTGTGATCTTCAGCGATGAATCCCGATTCAGTCTCAATGCTGATGACCAGCGCATACGCGTGTGGAGGCGGCCAGGCCACTGGTCCGAACCGGCATTTGTTGTCGAGAGGTATACAGCGATTACACAAGGTGTGACAGTATGGGGAGCGATTTGTTGTGACACACGATCACCTCTAGTCGTCCTCCAACGCACTTTGACGGCACGCAGTTACGTGGACGAGACTTTAACGCCAGTTGTACTGCCTATGCTATCAAGTCGCCCAGGTGCCATTTCTCAGCAAGACAACGCTCGTCCATATACTGCGCGACTCTCCCAACAATGTCTTTAAGGATATGACGTATTCCCATGGTCTGCCAGGTCACCAGACCTCTCGCCAATAGAACACGTCTGGGACGTGCTTGGAAGGCAACTGCAGCCGTCCCGGAATACTGGTGAATTCACTGCCCAGTTGCAAAGATTATGGCATGATCTTCAGCAGGAGGTCATAGGTGACTTCATTGATTCGATGCCACGCCGTGTTTCGGCTTGTATAGCTGCCAGAGCTGGATTTTCTACTTACTGATTTGTAACCTTTTTCATGCCATATCTTCTTAATAAAACGGTCTGTTCTTCTGAATTTGTAATCATTCGCTTATCTCCTCATACACTACATACATGTTAAGTTTCGTGATAGTAGCTCGTTTCCGTCTATATATATATATATATATATATATATATATATATATATATAATAACACCCCACCATTATTAATTATCTTATAATATTAAGGCCACACCAGTTTAAACCTAATCCATTATCCAAACTCAACCACTCTCCAATCTAACACTATTAAGATGGGTGACTGCCATTTCGTTTACACCGAGCTGACTAACTCACGACTATATCATAATCGAGTATTTCACGGTCTGTCCTTATTCTTTTTCTACCTCATCGTGAAAATGTGCGCTCTCGAATATTCTCGAACAAAAGCCCGCTGATTAAACATAATCTGACGTAATCCCCTCGGCGATCCTACTCCAAGGCCATAAGCTCTAAAGTCAAGAGGCGAACAAGTACCTCCATCTGTTGACTCTTTCTTTCCCTAATCTCTCAATTCCCAATATTTAAATATTAGTTCCTATAATTTCTCTTAGTCTTAACCTAACTAAATATAGTTTACGCACCCTACCCAACCCTACCATCCACGCGGAGGGACTCTCCGACCTAAGTATTAAATGCGCACATACCCGGCTTAGACACGACAGCTTTCAGTGACTCTTGTCAGGATTCGAACCGAGCCGAAAACCGTTGCGATATCCACTAGAGCGCCCCGGGCCCTAGGAAGTTCCTAGAAAGTATAATCAATCCTAGCAATAAAGTTTTATTTTAAACCAAGAGTTTCGGCGATTTCAAGTTTTTCCTCGCTACAGTAGGACATATTTTGCTATATATCTAATGTTCAATGAAAGAGAGAATAAAGCGTTTTTCGTCCATCCCTACGACAAATATCCCCCCCCCCTTTTTTTTCTTGTTTTCCGATTCTTTGCTTTACGAGAAAAAAAAAAGGTGCTCTGTAAAATATATTTAATTTAAAATGACTGACAATAATGATTTATCGCGCCAAAGATTTTTGGTGAGCTCCCGTCTTCGGCAGAAATAACATTGATTTCCGCGCCACAAAGTCATCACGATAGTAACTGATGTCAAAAAGCCGAAGAAAAGCCGTAAACTTTTTTTATTTTCGCCCGGCATTCAACGAACACATCCTTGCAGGTCTCGTGATGAAAATAAAATACTTAAACGCGGGTCATGAAACAGCCACGGTCGAAAGAATTTTAAATTGTAAACAGCGGGAAATCGTACGAAGCCCGATGGGGGGGGGAGAGACGTTTTATTTCAATTTAAATGTGCCGCAGCCGGCACCTGAAAGAGGAAAAAAATATATCGTCTGTGCTGTAAAAAACGTCGAACGTCGTGCACACGCACGACGTACATGTGAATATTTTTCTGGAATTTTCTAGAAGGGGGAATACACATGCTCGATTCCGAAAAATGGTAGCATGAGATCTTCCATTTCAATTCTTAGTTTGAAAAAAAGCTGAAAAAAAATTGATAGAGTTTTTGACTTGAAAATTTTGCCTAACAAAAACGATGTTTAAAAACGAATAGAAATGGAACAATCTTGATTTCACGGAGAGCAGAACCGTCAATTCTGCGTTCGATTTGAATAGATGTCAAAATTTTGGCGCATTTTGTTTAATTGTTTAATGCTTGCCCAAGCGATATAGACTGGGTTTGGCGCGCTGCCAAAATGATAACTCTCGACGCAGGACATCTGAAATTTTGCTTTGCGGAGGACCGTTATGGGGGAACGTAATCCCACGTTAAAAATTCTCCATAGGGTGACCTATTACACACACACACACACACACACACACACACATATATATATATATAGTGGAATCTCGATCTATCGTTTTCGAAGGGACCGACTGAACTAAACGATGGATGCGGGAAAACGATAGATGCGGGAGCATACAAAAATGTATTAACATACCTTAAAGTTTGATATCCCTAAAATATATTTACTCACATGCATAAATGCATACATACCCGTAGTGTAACTGAAGATAAAATTACAAAGTTGTACTGAAATCCAAGATAATAATAATAAAAAAAGAAATACGCGTAGATACACAGGAATTTGGATTCAAATAAAAGTACTTAATAGTCGTTTGTTCTTTTGGCGGTTTTCTCTCCACAAGTAAACAATATTTTTTTTTTTTTGTTGCAAATTGCATTCTTTTCAGTATCGGTTATTGTGTGAGAGTATAAAGAAGCGGCAACCGTGAATCGTTTGTAACTAGAACCATTCCATTGCACCGGATGGGGTCCGACATAAGACCGCCAGGAAGTTCTGCTTCCGGGTGAAACACTCATCGGCCAGTTTAGAACTGCAGTAATCAGAAACTTCTCACACATTAGACCAAACACCAGGGTATCTCCATTCCAAGGCCAACAAAAAAGCTGACTGTGAGCCATTGCTGATAAGAACAGAAATGTTGAATAGTCGGTGAATTTGGAATGAGTTGCCGAAAATAGGGTACTCCAGGGGCTAAAGAATTAAGGAACACCAACGTCGAAAAAATAATGGGAGTGGTACAATAAAGCGAAACCAGGCTAAACAAGGGAGAACAAAAATACGAGAGCGTGCATCTCAAATGTTCTGCTCATTGTTTAATTAGAGCGTCATTCTAGCTCAATCCAGACATATTTCAGGTTCAGTTATTATGAAAAAACGATCGATCCGATAAATTAATGTAAAGCTGCGATATCCTGAACGAATATTGCGGGAAAACGATGGATCGAGGAACGATCTTTTTTGATTGTTTTCTATGGAATTTATTCGGGACTGGGTGGAATAAACGATACATACGGGAAAACGATCGTTCGGGAAACGATCGATCGAGATTCCACTGTATGTGTATATATATATATATATATATATATATATATATATATATATATATATATATATATATATATATATATATATATATGACAAAGCTGAAAGTGAAAAACCAGTATATGCTCAGAACCACAAGAGCCAGGAACTAAAAACATGAAAAGATAAGTGAATAATAGGTTTTTGACAGCATCTTTTCATCAGCAGTGCCGATACTGACTATCAATAACTGCGGAAATTCGCATTGCCCAGGCCGACTCAATATTCACTCGGACCGGCTACTGCTTTGAAGTCTGCCAACCCCACATACATATCCGTGACGAGCAAACAATTCCCGGTTTCTCTTTAACACGATTGCGAGCGGAAAACGCGTTAGAGTAATTAGCATTTAAAAGCATTGTCATGAGCAGAGACTTAATGAAAGCAAAACTACTCCGCATTCATTAAAGCACGTTAGGAGGAAAGTGTAGGGAAGAGACATTTTCGATGGTGCTCTCTTTCTCTCTTTCCGGACAACGGAAGAACGGACTCGCAAATTAAGGTTTATGCACGTTACAACTCTGACGTAAACAAGAAAACGAGACGCGTTTGTTCTCAGCTTGTGGAGCTCGTTTCGTTATGCTACCAATTCCGAGGCTGTTAGGGCAGCCCCACCGAACATATGAGTAGCGTCAGCAAGATTTAATTATGGAAAGAATAGAATACGAGTAAAGTACTCGTTTACGTTGAATAGTTAAGATATTAATCTTCGCGAATGTCTCTGCCAGAAAGATAACGTGAAAATGACTTCCAAGGTCGTGGAAATGTTGGTGACTTAAAATACAAAACAATGATTTCGTAACGGCAATGAACTTTGACGACAATAAAAGGGTATTTGCGAATAACAAAATAATAAAATATTACCATAAAGACTTTATTTCCCTATCTGGGTCATTTAAGGCTCATTTTTTTTAAGCTTTTCAAAAATAGGGGGGGGGGGGGAGGGGAGGGGCAACAACAGTTTTGCAGTTAGATGGTTACTAGCATCTTATATGAAGACTACTGAACCCCCAATTTAAGCAAAATGAAGTTTTGCAGCGTTCACTTTACAACTCCTTTTCGGAAGTGGGATTCAAGTTCTCTCATCGCGGTAAAAAGTCATAAATATCATACAGATTTTCAAATAACACCGGCACAATTTTTGGCAAAATCCCCCTCACTCCCTTTCATAATTTGAAAGCATGTACGAGAATACTTGTAGCAGAAGTACCTTTGAAAAAGTTCAGACGCAACAAGAGTTAAAAGCGAAGGGCTTCTTATCCACTGACGTTTAAAGAGAACCGAAAACGATTCCTTGAGGCCCAAACTGTACACATTGGTTTCTCTTATGGTGCATATACATTGGTACGGAGTTCTCTCCCCGACTCCTGTCATCACTTAGTCACGGTAACATTAGACACGGTATTTAGAACCCCCCCCTTCCCGCTCTTTGATCTGGTGTCTCCCCCGACCCCGCTCGACACCATTTGACCCGCTGACCCCACTCTCTTTCTTTGATGGACCGCCAGAGGAGGCGATCCGCGCATGGAACAGAGTACAGAGAGACATAAATCACTGGCAGATGCAGAGAGCGGCTGTGCCAGTCTGTATGCGCTATTACACATCTTTACTGGGCTGCTCGTTGACTCGAAGCTGGAGATGAGCGTGGGATTAAAATGCAAGATGTTTGCGAAGGCCGGTCATTTGTATACACTAAAAATGTCTTAGAAACAAACAATCCTCAAACCTATTGACTAAAAGACTATTCTCCCCCTCCATATATATAATAGCTCTATATCAACCAAAACAACTTTCTCTGGGGGAATTATATTGTCAAGAAACTGCAACCAACTCCACCAAAGTATGTTGATTATTAAGCTACTGGAAATTGTTCACCCTTCATTCCACTTCGTATGGTATATATATATATATATATATATATATATATATATATATATATATATATATATATATATATATATATATATATATATATATATATATATATATATATATATATATATATACATACACATACCCATATATACAATTTTAAATTGAATGATATTTAATATTATTGAATGCCTTGCAGCGCTATTTTTATATCGCAAAATATATTCAAAACGATCTGAATGGATATCATCTATTTTCGTTTAGGTCTACACTTTTAAGATAAATTATAAACAATAACCGGAACGAATAGCACAGGGCAACGGTCCAACACTTCTCCTTAACAGCACGCGTCCACTGTATGAAAATTAGAATAAACTAGAAGGAGGTTCAACTATTCCCATGACAAAAAAATAAAACACTTCCCCCAAAATCTTGAGACAGTTCGGGTGGATCTAATTGGAGAAGAGAAGTGTGATATCTATTGAAGATTTATTTTCCTTTTATTTAATATTGAAATGTAATAAAACGATCTTCATACAATCATACTGGGAAATAGTATGTTTTTGAAACTGAAGTTTAAATATCAGTTTCATTGCACCCCAGGATTAGACACAGAATTTAACTAAAAACTACGCCGAAAGAAATCGGGGTCATCAGCTGTTACTTCAGTAATCTCATTAGAAAATCATAATTATATTAAATTAAACAAGTTGCTTGTTGAAAATTTTAAAGTACTAATTTTCCTGAAAAGGCTCAAAGCAAGTACTTTCTAGATTTAAGAGATTCAGATTTGTAATCAGAATAATCACTCCGATTTTTTTTTTTTTTTGGTTAATTTTCATTTCATACGGTCTAGATTTATATTTATCGTAAAAATTCGGTCTAAAATCACGGAACATCATTATCACCCGTAGCGATGATCTGACATTATTGAAGAGTGTTATAATTTTCTAAACATTCATTTACATTCTGAATATTCATTTATACTTTTACTAAATATTCATTTATGCTTTACTTAATAATCATTTATATTAAATATTGCATTTAAACTCTGTCGTTCTAATTGAATCTTCATTCAGGGACGTCGAGAATCGGCGCAGACCCGGTGAGATAATATGCTAAGTACCTAGGTCTTCGGTCCGCCCTCCCCCCTCTCCTAGGACCTGGGATTCAGTCTAGGTTTCTAAAGCTGCCGGATCCTAAAAATCCCTATACCCCTACAACGTCCTGCCTTCATCATTTGAACATTCCAATGACTCACTCAACTAGTTCTCCAACTGTCAATTAAATTCCGATTAATTTTCATCCATGTCTAACTGTAAAAATTTGTCGGCGGTCGTTTTTCCATAGAAACTCGCACCTGCAATTTATATTTTGACAACAAAACAAAATAAGAACAATAAAAAAAATCAAAATTCTAGAGCATAAATAAAAGGGAAAAAAATTAACACATTTAAAAATAAAAATTCAATTTTCATCCTTAAAGAAAGAATCGCATATATATTTCAGAACAGCCGCAGGTTTCTATTGGGATCAAACACGCGGCATACCTATTATTACGTGTCATTTGGGCTTGCACTCCTAATAATCCTAGGTGGAAAGCGCTTATTCTGAAATAGGTTAGTCATCTATTATTTTCTATCGCTCAGTTATCCCTACAATTCAACAGTCCATATAGCGTACGAAAATGAACGAAAACGTTTAAACATTCCTGAAAATCCACGCCGGCAAAATTAATATTCAAGAAAAGATAAACAATACTCCACTCACCCTCTGCAGCTGCAGACGATGTCCCTCCGCAAAACGTTCTGAGGAGAATATTTTCCCGCCACACTACTTGCCGCGTGTGGGCGACGTGCCAGGCCCCCTCCCCCCCCCCCCCCCTACACACACCTCCTCCGTCACGTGACCTCGCGAGAGCAGACGATGATCTGCCCGCGCGACCTTACTTCCATAAAGTCATGAAATGACTGCAAGAGCCTCCCCCCTCTCCCCCTCAAGACCCCCGGATCCCCGACCACGGCAGGGGAGCAATGAGGGCGGAATGGATGGGCATGATAATTGGAGCAGGAGGAGATGTACGTATGGAATTGTTATTTGTGACCAGGTGTTTAGATGATGTAGTGAAAAATAATTGGTCATGATTCACGACAGATTGAGCCCGGCTCCGTTTCATAATTGGACCTCGGTGGGGAGGGTGGTCGAGGGCATTAAGTGGTTCAATCGGACCTCGGAGAGAGAGGGTGTGTGACCGGAGGCACAAATTAAAAATCCAGGTAGTAAATAGAGATCGGGAGGTTATTAATATTCTCTCGTTACTGACTTCGATTGAAACGACAAAAATGATTAGTAAATCTGGTATCGCCCTCATTCAAGTGATCTACAGTGTTTCGAGGCAATTAAAACCTTCCAATAATCTACGAGGAATCACAACTGAACAAATCTGTAACTGCGAAAGTAGATTCGGTCAGTCTTCATTCATCTTCCGATATTCATCCTTCAAATTTGTCATCCTCCGTCTTCCGATACGAGTGGTTTTATAAAATATTGAAAGATAGTGTACAAATTATTTATTGAGTATTTGGCTATTCGTTTGTATGTTAATTATCTTCCAGTGAGGTTGCATGGGATGCTAATTGGGCTAAAAGTGAAGACCGTTATATTCCTTCAAGAGCTGCATAATCGTCAGCTGAATCTGCATTCTTTAAAAGGTAAAATTTGGCGCTTAGTGCGTGTTCTTCATATCTCCAGTTGGTTCAGTGGCCATGTCTCTCGGAGGAAATGGGAAATTAGAAATACTGAGCCAATCAAAATAACTGGTTTTAACGTAGGAAGAAATAGGTATATCTTAAAAGTCGGTCGTTTAAGTGTTAAAGGGGAAACACCACACAATCCAGTGATTAGAGAACACTTCGTAAAGATGATTTTAATTTCGGCACTGTAACTCATTCGCAGAATCTCGCTGATATGCGAGTACAACTTATAGATCGGGAATGTTATCCGCATGGCATGGCATGACAGCAGCACGTGGTTGAAGACTGTTAAGTGTCGTCAAATAAAGAAGGAAAGACATGAAATATTTATTTATACACATGGGTTACGCACGCTTGTTGCTACTCGAGCCTGTTCTACGGCGACATCAAGATTGCTAATAACACTAGCCAACAGTGAAAATGTAACGAGAACGAAACCAATTGTTCTTTACTAAATCGACCAAGCTGATCACGGAAACGACCATGAAAATCTTCGATTAGCTCTGGTTTCCAAAATATGGGGTGGGGCGTATCAGTTAATGATAACGAGAAGGCGGCTGACAAATCAGTTCGGCGGAATCGGAGACCAGGACAAGCCCTGGGCTCCTCATATATGTTGCATATCTTGTGTCTTCATTCCGGGTTGAATCATAAAAGATCATCTGTGGGGTTTGCTATCCCCATGATTTGGAGAGAAGCATCAAAGCACGTAAATGATTATAATTTTTGTATAAAAACTCCATTAACACATGGTATTTCAAAGAAGAAAAAGTCAGCCTTGACATATCCTAACATACCTTCGTCTACCAGACCAGTGCCTCACGGAGTCAGACTGCCTGTTCCGTCCTATACAGCAAGTGACGAGGGCGGTAGTGATTCTAGTGATACTCCACCAATTTCAAAACCGAGTACATCGAAATATCCTGATTTTCGGTGTAACGAGGAGTCTACACTGCAACATGAAATCACGCAGTGTGAGCAGAATGATCTAGTACAATATCTAGAATTACTTAAAGGTAAAGCAGAACTGCCGGCGTCTAGACTGCAGCAGTGAAATAGCCTTGACGAAAGGGTAACTCTCTTTGACACCTCGGCCCCCTCCGCTCATCGCGTATCGGCCCATGATTCACTGAAGACCAGTTGCTACGCAGCAATTCCTGAATACGCAGCCGAGGGTTAATTTCCCATGTTCGGCGAATTGTCATTGCTGTGGGGCCTGGGCGCCGGCCGGACGGTACAGATCCACCGACAATTGGGCAACATCTTTGACCAGACGGTAAATGCGACTGCGTTCCGTAACAGCCATAGTCCATTCCTCAGTGAAAGTAATTTGATATTTTGCAATAATATAGAGGGTCTCATGGCAGCTCTGAAAATTAACTACAAAACTGATGACTGGAGATTGCTCACAGATTCTTCAAAATTTAGTCTAAAGGCTGTCCTGCATAATAGCATCTTGTTTCCATCGGTTCCGATTGGTTATACAGCTTACATGAAAGAAACGTATCTGAACATGAAGCAGCTGTTATGCAGAGTAAACTATGACAAGTTTAAATGGCAGATTTTTGATTATTTTAAAGTCATTGCATATTATTTGGACTACAACAGTTTTACACCAAATTCTGTTGCTTCTTGTGTCTGTGGGACAGCCGTGCCAAGACACGTCACAACAAACAGAAAGATTGGCCATTGCGTCAATCAATTCAATCATAATGTTATTGACGATGCACTTGTCGAATCCAGCAAAGTAATATCGCTTGCGCTTCATGTCAAACTGGGCCTTATGAAAAACTTTATAAAGGCCATGGATAAGACTGGAGAAGCATTTTTGTATTTGCGTAAGAAGTTTCCACGTCTCAATAAAACCAAAATAAAGGGAGGGGTTCGTCAGTCCACAAATACACGCACTGTTTCAAGATGAACATTTCAGTAATATTCTCACTAGTCATAAGAAATTAGTCTTGGATGGCTTTGTTCAAGTGTCCACCAACATCCTTGGAAATAAAAAGGCAGAAAACTGTAAGGATCTTGTGGAAAATCTTCTGCAGTGCTGTGATAAAGAGGGGTGTAACATGTCGTTAAAGTTACACATCTTACATTCACACTTGGACTTAATTCCCGAAAATTGTGGTGCTGTTAGCGATGAACATGGGGAACGCTTCCACCTACAAATTTCGGATATATAAGAAATATACCAGGGAAAGTGGAGTGAATAAATGTTAGCCGATTACTGCTGGACACTCATCAGAGAACCACTAGCAACCGAATACAGACAGCTGGCAAAGCGATTGCGACTTCGCTGACCTTTCTTCGAGGGAGAACAACAAGGTAAATACATGTATACGCTTTTAGGGGCAATTCTGAAAAGTTGAAATAACTAAATAACTAGAGCTAAACTTGCATTTTCATGATCATTTATGTGTTCAGCAACCTCGAAATCATAAAGAATAAGGGCCTGTTCACATAGGAGTCTGTTGCGTAGCGTTAAGGGAAAGATGACGTTGAGACGAAAATAAACCAATCATATGCCTCCAAACGATTAGTAATGAAATTTTTAACGCCTATGATTGGTTTATTTTCGTCTCAACGTCATCTTTTCCTTAACGCAACGCAACGGACTCCTATGTGAACAGGCCCTAACCGTTGTCGTCAAAGTTACAGAAAAAAAGTTAAAATTTTGTTGGCTAGTTTATTTCAACTCCAATAAAGTGTGACATTTTGTTTTGCGATGAAAATGATTAATCTGCTGGAAGATTAATCGTTAATAATTTAATACTTTGAATAACTGAATAATTTATTTAATTTAATAGTTAGTTTGATTAATTAATTTAATTAATCGTACAATTAAATTAATTCATTAATTGGATAATTAATTTAATTTAAAAATTAAATGGATTTAATTGAATTAGTTAATAACTGAATAATTAATTAAGCTGAATTGAATAATTTATTAATTGAATAATTTATTTAATAATTGAATGATTAGTCTCCTTCAGCCGCTTGGAAATATCAGAAGAGCGTGGGGTAAGGGCCTGTTTACATTGCGTCTGTCGGCGTCAGCGTTACTCGCATTGAAATAATTTTAACCAATAACAAACCTGCAAAATATTAACCACAAAATTGCTAAGGTCTGTGATTGGTTTAAAATATGTCAATACGAGTGACGCCGATGGACGCAGTGTGAACAGACCCTTACTCTAGTTTCTAAAAACAAACAAACAAACAACAACGGCAAAAAAATTGCTGTTCTGACTTCAAGCGGAAGTCGATATTCATCCCGATCATGAGAAATCAGGCCAGAATCAAGGACAGAAGACTACTCCTTCCTTAAAAAATATCTCAATTTAATTAAAGTTTTTATTTATTTATTGCGCTTAAAGCTTTTCTTTAGGTGCTTTGAAAGTAAGCTGCCCAGTATTAATAGGCAATTAGGTTTCACTTTTCTTCAAGCCACAGAGTGTTTGTGATTTTTTTTCAATATTTTTAAAAACTGAAAAAAAAATGATGAGAAAAAAACACAGTAACACTGTCTAACCAGAAGGAAATGATATATACCAGTGGTGGCCGAGAGCCATTTGGGAATATCTATATGCATAGAAGAGCAAAAAAAGAAAACGGTTACTTTTTATACGAAAGAAATTTTAAGCGTTGTTTTATCTAACGTTTTTGTTAAATATATCATTCTCCAATTATTAGAAAAATTTTGTTCTTAACTTCTTTAATAGTTTTAATGCATTTAAAAATTATTTTTCTTCTAATTTTTTAAACAAATAATTCAAATCTTACATATACTGAGTTATTGCCGATCGTGACAATTCAGTTACGTGTTGATATATCAACACTGGGCGTTTTAAAAGACATTGCTGTTTAAGGGGACTCATCACCTTTACACAAGTTGAAAAGATAGAATTTTTGCTGTTTGTTCGAACTTCTATAATTTTTTTTGTTATTGTCCATTATATATGAAATTTTCAGTATTACAAAATTTTTAGATATGTTCCCTGAATTAATTTTATTACAAGTAAATAAGAATTTTATTTATGAAGTGAGTGTATTTTCTGAAAATTTCAAATTTATACCGATTCCCTGCGCGCAGACTTACAACAACACTTACTAAGTTTCAATAATAATTTTTGCATCTTTGTGATGTTAAAACATTAGGTGTATTTCTACACCTATTTAAATTTTAAAACACCCAAAAATATTTACTCCAGGACAATCAGATTAAAAAAATACGGAAAAAGGCGCATTAAAATTACAAGTCAAATGCTATAAATTCATAGTAAATTTTTTTAAGAAAAAAATAGGTACATATTTTTGGCAGCATCATTATACACCTATCCTGAAATAAAAGCAATATTTGCAGTAGTTTCCTTTATACGGTGCGCGAAAGCATGAAAATGATCGTTACGAGAAAAAGGCTTTTAAAGTTCCCACCCTGGTAAAGTTACCACTGGAACTGCTTCTTTCATGTCATAGTTTTTAATGTTCTAGTAAGAATATTTTAACGCTGTTTGTTTTAAATGATTAAGAAATGTTCAAATATTCTAAATATACAAAAAAAGTAAAATTCGATTTTTTGAGTATTCAATGGTGATAACTCCCCTTAAATTATTTGACAAGTGGATCATTGAACTCCAAAAAGGAGAAAAGAGCTTCGGAGAAAGTGATAAAGAGCCGCAGTTTGGCTACGACCGGATAAATACAGTCGAACCATATATCGAACTTCCCCATATCGAAATTTTCTATATATCGAACTCTTAGCAAATCTCCATGTTCATTACATAGAAAAACTGTTTCTATATATCGAAAAAATCTCTATATATCGAAATATTTTTTTCATGACATATTGGGAGATTTTATTCCACTTTAGAATAAAATCTCCCAATTTTTGGCATTTGAAACAATACGTCGTGGACTTCAAATCGCGGAAAATGTCCCTGATGAAGTTTTTAGTGGACTGAATAAATGCGAGCATTTCTTTGATGAACTTTCCGCAAAGCTGGCTGTTCAGCAATATATTCATAGTTTTTTTTAAAAGAATGTAACTGTGATCACTGTAACAACTGTCTGGATTATTGTTTTTTTAAAAGGTATATAGTATTCAATAAATCTTTCATATTATTTCACTTTTTAGTTATTAACTTTCATTTAATCTTATTCGCATATAAATTAGAAATGGAGTTTCGTATACGAAAATTAGCTTTAATTTTAATGTTTTAGGAGAATTATGATAAAACTAAGATCAATTCTATATATCGAAATTTCTATATATCGAATTTTTTTCCGGCATTTTGCTACTTCGATATATGGAGGTTCGACTGTATATACAGAGCGCGGGAGTATAAACCTATAGAGTATTAGGTACTTCTACCCTACCTTTGGGTATGTATATCTTGAAGTGGCACTCTAAATACATAATTTCATTCAAACACAGTTCTTACATAACAACAATGTTTATTTAAATATTTGCACATGTCAATTTTCTTTTCAACATGAAGCATACGTACTACTAGTACGAGATATATACAGCATTCATGCAAGGGAAATACAATTCAATATATTCACTTGTATAACTACTCATTCAAGAAAAATACACTTTGCAATACTCACAGATACTTTTAAAGTCAACCAGCAGTGCTGCCACGTAAACTTTGGGCCTAACAAGAACTCGCGTAGGTTTGAAGCAACCTAGCTATGCCTCCAGCGGCTGCTCGCAAAACCCAACTATTATTAAACCAGACTCTAAGCCTAGCTCCTTCCTCTCGTTAATCCAGCTGTTTAGTATTTATATCAACCGCGTATTCCGCAATTAGCATATCTTAAGCGGCTTCTTTAGATTTATTCACCTAAAAGTTCGATTATTGTGAATCGAATCTTGTGTAAACCTTACAAACCACGTGCATGTCTGGTGGATTTGCTGCTTGTCACATAACAAGGACACGGAGAAAATGAATATACAACATTCATCTCCTTCCGAATTACTTTAACACTAACATCTGGGGCCGAAGGTTAAAAAAAAAACAACGCTTCTCTAAGTAACACATTCCGATCTCTAGACAAAAAAAAAAATTAAGTATAAAAAACCTAACATCGCCTAAATATTCCAAAGGGAGAAAAAAAAAACAATTGGACGGGAACTACAAAATTCTGCCGCAATTTACGTAACGTAATTACTTTTATATCTTCGAAGTGTTCTCAGGGGAAGTTACAAACATAACCCACACGCTTAATTAAGCAAAAATTTGCCCGAGTTGATAGATTAACTCAATAATAACTGAAACGAATAGCCCTTTTTTTTTTGCTTCATCTTCCCTAACGAGAAAATACACGGGTGAATATATTTCCACTTCGTCTCTTTATTTTCCCCTATTCCTTTTTTCCCCCCTCTTACTCGAGGGGCATCTCCAAACAACATTCATTGTTTTCTTCCATCAACTTTTTTTCCCCTCTCCATCGTTTCATACTTAAAATAAATCATCTATTCTTAAAAGGTGGCACTTTCCGTTCAAAATAATAGATTGAACTATACCGCAAAAACAACAGTGGCTGCTCCTTTTCGGTGTATGTTTAAAGGGATTTGTGAGAGGATTTTAAGCTTTAGATTTTTTTCCGCCCTTCCCCTTTTTGGTTAAGAGATGTTTATTAAAAGAGAAAGGAAAGGCGAATCTCTAGAAAACCACCCAGTGGGAAGCGGCGGAAAAACACTAACACGCACAAAAATTAGATAAACGAAGCCTAGGCAAAATCGTAAGGAAAGGGGAACGAAAAAAAAAAAGGCTAAACCCATGGGAGAAACAAATTAACTGCAAACTACGCAATTTAACGCAAAGAAATTCTTCATCTTGCACGAGAGTACTCTTCGCGAGCAAAAAGTACTCAACTAATTAAGCAAAAACATTTAGTAACACAGTCTGCAAGATACACCGTAGCGGAAAGCATGTATTCGTGTAATCCACATAGGTGTGCACGTTCCCCGAGCCCTTGTTTTATACAGGGTTTTTTTTAATCTTTTTTTTTCTGTTATCTTTTTATCTTTCTTAAAGAGAATTTTCTTCGGCTTGGAGACAGAGCGTACAATCTCATTTTTATTAACGGCGGGTCAAATAGTTTCCAAATTAAGTTCATTACTTTCGAGAGAATTCAATTTTTATTCATGGCTGCGTTATATTAATTTCTTTCATTCTGAAGTTTTATGGAAGTTAATTAAATGCACTTCACGAAAAGAAGCACGTCAGAAGAGGTAATGTTAAAAAAAAAATCATAATGCAATTAAAGTTGCACAAAATTAACCATAAATGAGTCCTTGCAATAAGTAAAATCAAATGAATTAATGGGATTAAAAGATTCATAAATCACATTTCGGTGTCATTTTCCTGCCGTGTCTCAGATTTCATTGTCAGTCTTTACAATCGTGAAGTTTACGTTAGAAAATACACGACTTACATATTTTAAATTCCCTTTGCCTCTTTTAGATTACAAAGGTATTCATCCATTCAACACACGCTAGATCCTCAAAAGCCCTTAAAAGCTTTTAAAGGCAAAAATACAGGAGAATACTATTATACACAGCATTATGAGCTGTGCTCAGACAACAGCCAAATATTTAAGAAGATTGAATGCGCTGAGAAAAAGGCTAAATGAAAACCTCGGGAGGTCAAAAAGGATTGCATTGCACTGACGTTATATACATTCTATATATCATCATATAGCTGAACCAACATCACGCCCTATGAGGGGACAGCGCAAGGACTTCCATGCCTGAGTCGGGATTCGAACCCGAGCCCCATCCCGCAGAAGCCGGTGACGCTAACCACTATACGATGTGTAGAGCCGGGACAGCTTGGTGGTTCGTGGCACCGAGGTTGCTCTGTTCGAATCCAGACAAGCGTCTCTGAATGCGTCCCTCTGCGTCGTTTGTAGGGGGGTAGGAGGAGGACACGAGGCCACCAAGTGTCGCCCCTGGGGGTTATTCGATCTAAATTGCGATGTTACGAAGTCGGGCTTCGACCTTTAGGCTCGGTTTCACACGAGCCGAGCTAAAGAAAAGCCACATCGCTCCGTCCTGTAGCCTTCCATGAACCTGATTAGGATGTATCCAGGCAGGAAGCATATGTACAACAGAAACAACAACTATACGACGTGGGCAACGATAAAATATTAATTTTATCGTTGCCTATTATACCTATTATGCCTATTGTAAAATATTAACCTTTAGCTTAGCTTACGGGGCCCATTTTTCCGATTCCCTTTTTAGAACAGGAAATTTAATACCCCTTTGTAAGAACGGCCATTAAGG
The DNA here is from genome assembly GCA_907164885.2 of Dolomedes plantarius. Classification (NCBI taxonomy): domain Eukaryota; kingdom Metazoa; phylum Arthropoda; class Arachnida; order Araneae; family Dolomedidae; genus Dolomedes; species Dolomedes plantarius. Next base: position 217,565,858 of record OU015491.1, read on the forward strand.
GGGTTATATTATATGTATATATATATATATATATATATATATATATATATATATATGTGTGTGTGTGTGTGTGTGTGTGTGTGTGTGTGTGTGTGTGTGTGTGATAACATTCACATCGCGCAGTGAAGGAGATGATTCTTGTAATAACGGCACATCATGGGCGCGATTCAGACACTTTTGTAGTCGAGGCAGAGCAGCGAACGCATCCACACTTCCGAGAGAAGCACAAAATAAAGATAAACACACAATCACTGAATAGTTATCCTAGGAATATTTGTATTCACTTTCAACACATCTTTCAGACACCGAAGAAAGCTTGGCCCAAATGGATGATATAGGGTTTACTGGAGACACATACTGAACAATAACCGCACCGGAACTTGCCGGAGCTTGAATGTATACGTTTACATGATCGGACGGACAGCGGCGGCTTATACCCAGTGCCGTATTTACACATTCGCGATCGCGCCACCTGCGAGACATTCGCGAGACATTAGTCACGCTCCTGCATCGACGCGAATGACCGTTCTCACATACGCGCCTCTTGCTGTCATTTGTGCTTGCGTCAGCCAGTCGTCTGACGTCTGGCGCCATTGGCCCCTTTAACTCGTGCCAGAAAACCGCTCCCGAAGCGAGCGCCACGATTGGCGAGGAGAAACGGAGAGAACACCATTTACACATTCGCACCCCTCCCCCCCCCACACACACACCGCAATTCGAGTCGCCGAAATCGCGACTGTGTAAATAAGGTGTTAGAAGAGACGCGCGAAGAACGAAGACAGAAGAGACAGACACAAAAAAAAAATTCCGACACATTTAGTGCTATATCTCACAAACATGATTAAATATAAAAATGGCAAATAGCTAGGTAGATTGCAGAATGGCAATCTGTCTAGCTAGTTAGCTCTCTCTCTCTCTCTCTCTCGAGAGAGAGAGAGAGAGAGAGAGAGCTAACTAGCTAGACAGATTCCTCGGAAGAAACAAATTAACGTGTTTATGCGACCTCGTACTTAGTAAGTATTTGAAGCAAGATTTAAACGCGTCACTGAGCTTGCGCAGAAACAAATTAACCTGTTTATGTGACCTCGTGATTAGTGAGTATCTAAAGCCAGATTTAAATATGTCACTGAGCATGCACAGAAAGCAGTTTTTAATTGTAAATTATAGCTCATTAATAGAAATTATGGTTGCAAAAACCAAATTTGACACATCTATAGATCAAAATCTTTCGTTTAAGACCAAAATACAGTCAATGGATGCAGCAGTTTTCTCTCACGGACTGCCCAAAGAATCAGCTTAGCAACTTAAATATAGAGATTTGCATTTCATTTGAAGATGGCAAAAGATGCTCGTGTAAATGATTTCCTTCTCTATAACGGAGTACAATTTAAAAAAAAAAAATCTTTCAACCCAAGTCGGCAATCATTGGACATTTTTTATCCGTAGGTTAACATTAAGCTACGAGAAACCAACAGGGATACCTAGCAATCTAGAGCATACAGTTAAAATGTCGAAAAACAGCCGATACTGCTGACTCCGTCTTATTTCCGAATAATCCTAACATTCCACGATATAGGTCAATTTGTGCTTAATTTGGACGAAACTTGTCCTGCTAAAGGCATAAAAGGTCAAATAAAAATATTTTAATGTCATGCAAATCAACCACCGTGAAAACACCTGGAGGCAGGATGTGTTTTTGAAAATTGCACCGTTCTGTAAAACACAGGGGGAGAGAACAAGTTAAAATTCGCAACCGACAATTTGCATAATTCATGCCCACGAATTTTTATCACCCGATGCGACTGGAGGAAAAAACAGTATTCATTTGATTAAGAAAAGTTGAAAATTTTTTTTTGTTTCATTCCAACCAAAAAGGAAATAAAAACAGAAGGGGAAAAAAAGGGTTCGAATATGAGATAGATAAACACAGAAAACATAAAAGTTTTTAAAAGAATTTAAAAAAAAATAGCGTTATCAGCAGTTCGAAAGTTTTACCACCTTTATGATAAATATATTCATCATTTCCTTTTATTTAACGGAAATAAATGCGAAAAAAAAATTGGACTTTTTATTTGCTTTCAGATTTCAATAACGGATTCTAATGCGCAAAATTTTGTTTTCAGTTTGCTGGGCTTAATGAAGAAAATTAAAAAAAAAAAAAAAAAGAAAAGGGGGAAAGATCACAAGGAAACTTTTTCACTCCTTTAAAGTTTCATGATGAAGTGCGGACTGTAAAAAAGCGTAAACTGTTTTGAGATTTTAAATCAATTTTTGCCTTTGTGCCAGAAATAAAGAAAAAAATTCACCTCTTAACAATATTTCTTTTTTTTAATTTAGAGATTTTTCTTTCTTCTTCTGTTTTTTTTTCCAAATGGCAGCCGATAATGACGTTTATACATATTAGGAGGGGTAAAAATGACTAATCTTTTTCAAATAAATTTTTGCTATAATTTTCAAGAAATCTTAGGGTAAAATCCTAAACACGTTTTGCTATGAGTTTCTGAAAGATCTAAAGAAAGGTTAGAATCAAAACACGTGATCACACTCGTGGAAATACTTTCCGAGGAGTTAAAGAGTAGACTCGCGATAAGGAAATCACTTTATCGATTTACTTTTAAGTTGGATTGTTGAAAACAGGTAGTGATAAAAAAAAGGAAGATTTATGCTTACCAATCAAATTCAGTGAAGAGAAATCTTGGAATTAATACAATCTGAAAAAAATAATAAAATTATATATTATTGTTACGTCGTAGGAAATTATCAAACATTAATATTACAGCAGGTTTTTATTAAAAGAAAACTTGAATGCGTTAACAGTTGAAATACAGGCAGATCGCTACAAAATCGAACGAGCGAAACATCATTATTAAACAGCAGTGAAAAATATCAGAGGAAACTCGGCAAACAATCGAATCAACTTCTAACCAACCCAAATCGATGTTCACTTTCGGTGTCAAATTTGATCGCCAAGTCCGTACTCATAGAGCCACGCATTCAATTCGCTAAATGTATTTCCTTCCCCACTTTAACACACTTGTTGCAAGGAAACAAACATCAAACGAAATTTTAGTCACGTGTTTCTAGTGGGGGGAGGGGGGGGGAGCTTTATTTTAAGAGAGAAAAAGCCCATTTGGTATTCACCTAGAAAATAGAATGAATAAATTTTATTTCATGAATTTGTATTTAAAATTTGAGTCACAAGTTCAGTATATTAGACAACATTGCGTATTGTAACATTCAGCAACTTATCATTTGCGGAAGATCCACTTTGGTTTTAAAGTCACACTACAGAAAGCAGGGATTTATCATATGCAATTTAGTTAAAAGAACTTTATTTTATGCTAACTTTTTTTAGTTTCGTAAGTCCTGTTTGTTTCCTGAACTAACATCTTCACTGGTTTTCACATTTCTAGTGTCGTTGTCTACCAAATACAACACAATGCAACTGCAAAAACACTTCATCATGGAAACTGCTATATTTATTTTGAAGTCTTAACTTAAAAAAATAACGTTAAAGAACAGACTCGTTGATATCCTCTAATTTACGGATATTATTTGCGCATATTATGCTTAAAACTCTTGCAAATGAGAAATCTACTGTTATTATGACCATTTATTTTCTATTATACTCTCTTGCCTAATACAACTAATGCACTGAATTTTAAACCTTTTTGAGGTCGTACTTGGTATATAAACAGGTGCCATGCTGGTTGGTGTAATAATAAATATAAGATTTGAACGGTTCTTTGCTTTGGTAGCTGAGGGTAACCGCAAAATCCTAGCAGTTTTAGACTAAATACAGTTCTTGCTCGTCTTCGAATTTCTGTTTTACATGCTGTAATTCACGATAGTCGTCAGAAACAGGTTCTTACTGGAGACCTTTTCAGGTTATACCATGGGCTCGGAAATTCTTTTCGCCCATCTTTCCCCTTTGAAAAATGCTGTTCTATGTCTGTTGCTAACCTTCCTGTCAATGGCGGCCCCAGACCATATATATATATATATATATATATATATATATATATAAGAAATAAATATCCTCTCTCATTTTAAATTTAAACTCATTTAGTATTAGGTCTACGATTATATAATTTCAGGTTATTTAAAAAAATACGCAGGGCTTTTTTTTTTTTTTGGGGGGGGGGGCAATTGCCCCTAATGCTCCCCCCTTGGAGCCGCCGTCGCTTCCTGTTTCTAATCGTACGATTTTAGACAAGAAATTTTCAGATTCTGACAGACAAGAATAGGACTTCTGTTGATTCCGTTAACCCCCTAGTGCAAGATACAATTGTAAATTTGTCGTTATATAGTGTCACACCTGCTGAGAAAAAAGTCCTTGATTTAGGTTTAAAATTGGCTCGCGTCAGTCATCTACCAGTTTCTTGGATCATTGCTCCTACAGAGGATTCTCTCTTTTTTTAAAGAAAAAAGTAAAATGGTTTCGGTGTCGACTGATACTTCCGAGACATCTGACACTCAAATAGCTAACTGACCGCTGACACTCAAATAGCTTAAAAAAAAGCACTTTAAATTGAACTTTTTTTTTCTCAAATATTAGCTCTTAAAGATCTTAACCAAAAAGCATTTTCTCGCTTTTCTCCTAATGATGAAAGCATTTTTTGCTTTCGTAGTTCGACAATAGAGGTTTTTTTTTAAATTATCATTAATAGTGAAAGCTTAAGGATATTTGATCATTCCCGGATCATTTTCACTAGAAAGGAAGCCAATTTTTCTCATAAAATAAAAACAGTTTCTCCAAACTACCGTACTTTGTAAAATTTATGCCTTAAATTATAACACTATTAGCTCTAGAGATGATATCGATTCAGCTACTGATATAAAATGATATTATCAGCTTACGTAAACCCAAGAAATACCTAAATAGATTCTGCATTATGAAATTACTAATACGCGCCTCTCAGGTTCAGCAACAAAGAAATTCAAGGACCTTTTTTTCATTCCCCGTTAATATTAATTACTCTTTTGCACCGCAATTAGCTAGAAGAGGGAGAAAATGCCCCGCTTGTATATATTTATATATTTTTTTCAGCTCTCGGTCCCGTAGTTTGTCTTAAGTTTTCCACAGTTTACTAATGACAAAAGATGAATGCTTAATACGCGGATCCGAATAAAAGGACGTTCATTTTTCTTCCCCTAATTGACTCGGAAGGATATTTCATCGCGGCACCTTGCGTACTTTGGTAAACAACAAAAGGGATAACCGGTTTTCTTCTCGGAATATTAATTAACCCAATATCATGCGTTTTTGCGAAAATAATTTATAATTTGCACTGGATGGAGAACGGTGGCAACTCAAAGATTCGGGCAAGAAAATGGAACAGCATGAAGATAAAATTTCATGTTTATCATTTAAGTAAATAGGCAAGTATGAGAAAAATGCGTAAACGACAGAGGGGGGGGGGACCCATAAATGAAAAACAAAACCCTACTCCGTCTAATACAGCAACTAATTAAAAATAAAGTAATGGAAAATCTGTCCAAAACTAAACACGGCAAAACTTCAAATCTCTATATATAAAACGCGTAGGTATGTGGCACAAAAATCGAAGATATTTCTACACTCCAAATGGCAACGGCTGCAACTACCAAATGTAAACATTAGTGGCCATAAGCAATTTTCAACCGCGTGTCAACGTGGATTTACGCACTGAAATCAGTAATGCTCGAAAGAGAGCTGCACTATCAAGTGAAAATTGGAAACAGTCTCAAGAAATAAAGCGAAGAAGAAATAATTCATTGAGAGAGGCATAAATGATCGCGAGGTTAGGCTTAACAGTCGCCGGCATAGCAACCGAGAGCCAGTAATACTTAATTTTGTACACTTTTTTCATTACTTGCTGAATTTTTACTCCATTTTATAAGTGAAGAAATTTTCCCAACAATTTATTATTTGATATGATTAAGTGTAGATATCTGAACTGTGAACAATAATACATACAGACAGTGATGAATCCATACTATATTTTAGTACTTGCTGAATTTTTACTCCATTTTTTTAAGTGAAAATAATTTTCCCCAACAGTTTCTCATTTGATGTAATGATAAAATGTAGATATCTTAATTTTGAAAAATAGTACATACAGAGAGGGATGTAATTTTCAAAATCATTGGTGTTGGGTTTCTCAGTCTTATCTTTAACTCTGTTCTGAAGTAATGGAAATTCACATTTTTAAATCACGATGTTTTAGAATCAGCCTTATAGAGAATACCCCTTAACAACCTATATTTATGATGAAAAGTAATGGTAACATTACTTACATATGTTCCTTTCAGTTGAGTTGCTTTGCAAAAGAAAATTTAAAACTAAAAGTGACCATGCTGGTCGCGCAGCGGCTAGTTTAGAAAAATTCGTGAAGAGATTACAACTTACAGTTGAAAAATAGAGTATTAACTAAATTAAAAATTATATAAGTACAAAAAGAAATTAAAATGGATTTTCTTTTTAAATTTTTATAATGCATTTATAATGTAATTTTGTAATTCATTTATAAAACTGCGGTATAATATATTTCTATAATGCGAATCTGAGTTAGTTTGTCTTAGACCAATAGATGTCTTAGGAAAGGATGTACCGATGTTTTGCAATTGTTCGTTTTGGGCTGCTTTTAAAACTGAACGGCTGGCACAGGAAAAAACTTAAAATTCATCACAAAGTAACCGCATCTTACGGTAATTTAAACGTGGATTGTATAATAGAGAGATGAGTTCTGACTCTATTTTAAAGGTCCGAGATTGACGAGCCAAAAGCTAAATCTCAAGGCTTTTATTTTAAATAAATGTTTTTAAGGAAATATCAATGAAATTTTTTACAGCGCAATTGTAATGCAATTCTATGATGCATTTATAAAATTGGGCATAAATTTGCATTATAAAACATTTTTGCTATGCATTTATAAGGCAAATGCCTGAGTCAGTCTGTCTTAGCTCAATTTAGCAAAAGTAACAAGAACAAAGTAGCGCTATATTTAGGAAAACGGCCCCCTTATATGAAAAGAGACAAAAAAAATCAATCTAGACAATGGTTGTCAAGTTACTGGTATTTTTATTTGCATTTTAGATGAGTACACCCATTATTAAGTTTAGACAAAAAGGTATCGGGATCATTCCAAACTTCGTGACTGCCATCTGTCGGCTAAAAGAGGAATCTTTTCTTTATAGCGAAAAATCTTTTTTCCTGAAAAACAGCGCTTACTTGTTCAAAACGAGATAAAATAAAATATTCGAGTATTTTGGATGATCGTAATTGAACTGAAAATATTGTCATCAAACAGAAGACACTTTTCAGAATTATAAACAATAAATAGGCTCTTTAATCATGAATGGATTGAAGTATTAAATAAACTAACTTAATAGAAACCTTTATTTCGATGTCAAGCCGAAACTAGCTTGAATTCTTCATAAGCTTTGAATAGTTGGCAACCCAACGGGTAACGGGCCGTTTAGCCTTAGATTAAAATATTACCCTTAGAACTTTCCACCCCGTAGTCGTAATTATAAATTCAAAAAGTGAGTGAAGTCTATCGTGTGTTTAATCCTCAAATATTTTTAATCAATTTTCGAATTTTCCTTTGAAGGATTGGCTGCTAAAGAAACAGCCTGACAGGCCTTCCATCTCTGGTATTGTAACTATATTAATGAATGTGTCCCTTCCCTTCAATTAACAGGCGCAAAACTTGGCCACATTCTTCCCCTTTTTTTTTTGGCCCCGTCTAACCATTTCAAGCGTCTAGTATAGTTAGAGAGTTCTCTCGAAGCGTACTAATTGAGTCGAAGATAGATGCTGAATCTGGGAGCTAAGTAAAAAGGGAAGCCATTTTTCTTCATTCACGTTGGCACGGGAGGATATTAGTAAAAGTTAATTTATGGGCTAAAAGCAAGTGTGCATGGAAAATAACTATTATTTCTACCAAGCCGTCAGAGGAAGCCTAGTTGACGCAAACTTGTCAGGATGTACGCAATTAATATAGATATTAAAAAGCATCGGAGCGGTACTATATTTACAGATAAGACATACAGATAATATACACAACGGAAAAACTACTTTTCACGCAAAACAAGCTTCTATTTTTATTTTTGAATTATTTCTGCACATCTGAGCTTCAAAAAAACCCGGGATAATTTATGAGTAAATTGTCTTTAAACTGATGGAAGAAATTACAAACATGCCGGAACCATAAATATAGTGCACGATCTTTCTCTCGAAGATAAGATCTGAATATAACATTAATGTGCAATACGGCGGGAGTATGCATGTTTTATTTTTTCGAATTGTCATGCAGCAGTTTCAGCATTGCCACGGGCTTTACAGCATAACACGGGCGTAAAACACTCAAATGAGCAAGCGATTGAGGAAACGGAATATCGAAGCAAGCAATAAGATGGTTACCGAATCGGTAGCCATTGCATCCAATGTACCAGACACGGTCGGACATGAAAATTAATGACCGACATGACAAACTGTAAGGTTGAATTCCTGCCGGTGATTAGGCCGCCATACCAATTTAGACAAAGCACCCTTTGGGGCGAAAGCTCCTTTTTTTGCTCCTACAAACCCCACGGAGGCTTACGGATTTAACGTGTTCATACCTGGCGTAGACACGAGAGCATAACGTGGCACTAGGGTTCCGCGAGACCTTTCAAGCCCGGGTAACGGGTTCCATTGCTTACGTAACTTGCACTTTTATGCGAAATGCTCCAGACATTTCAACGCATTTCTCGATTACAGGTGGATACACGCATGTGTGTGCACTTAGGTGCACAAACATTAGAGGTCTCTCGAAAATGAGGTACAGTGCTCGTACAGTTTTTAGAAATATTTACGATACTTTTAAATAAAAACAGTCAAGCTGCCACCCCACAGGTCCAGGGTTTGACTTTGCGACTGGGCATGGTCGACTCAGCCTTTCATCCCTTGAGTGGGTCGATAAAATGAGGACCAAGCATGCTTGGGAACTAAACTCTGGGGGTCCCACGTCAGGTTGACCACCGGACGCCGAGACATATGCTATATGGCACCCCAAGCCCACGGTCAAGAAAGCGGAGATGGGTACCGCCGGCCTTGGTTCACAGCGGACTGTTGCGCCACGAGTTTAGTTTAGTTTATAAACATAAACTTCTGAAGGCAAACAGAGGGATAACTCCCTTTTCAAAACCAGAGATATTGCACACTTGTTCCGGAGTAACTCCGAAATGAAACGGACGGCTTGATCTGACCACGACGAAGATGAACTTCGAAAAATCCGGACAGCGTGGTTTGTCTTTCACAGGCTCTTTTTCCGCCTGAACAATTTGATAGTCTGTTCTACTCTGACTTCTCCCACACTCAATCTCCATTTGGGATCCAGGGGTTGGAGCAGCTGTGCCAAGGGGTGGGGCAGGTTGCAATCAAGCCCCGCTAAATAACGACTCAAAAGAGAAATGGAGGAATCCGATGAGGTTACTCGGAGTGCACTCCACCAATTTACCCTTTTCCTTGGTGTCTTCACTGAAGTGTCACTAAAGCTCCTATCAGACCAGAAAAATCCGCGCAACGCAAACACGTTGGGTTGCAGATTTGATTGTAGAGGGATGAGAGAAGGTTGATCAGAATGGAGTAGTTATCGCGCATTGAGGCATGCTTGTTCTTTCTCACTGGCTGAGGAAAATGTTTTATTTTCCCGGGAGCAGTTTTGCTGCTGAAGCAATACTGTCGTGTTGCACGAAATTTTGTAGTCTCATAGGGGTTGAAGTGAGTGAAAATAGAGCTGTCACGGTTGCACTTTATTGGTAGCTCATTTGACACTTTGAAAGTTTCATGTGGAAAACTAGGCATCAGAGAAATACTTTAAGCACAGAAGGCACAACCGACTGCCTGTAACATTTGGAGCTTGAAAGGATAATCTCTCCAGGAATTGGTCCAGGAATAGGTTTGAAATTTTTGATGGAAAACATTAGTGGTCGGGTTTATTTTTAACTTCGAATACTTGAAGGGAAAATATAGGTTTTGTACAAAGTAATTTTTCAAAATGATCATAACGATTGGTAGAAAATGTTGACAGCAGATAAGCAGAAAATGCAGCAGATAAGCGTTGATCAATGAAAGTAAGAAACAATCGAACTGCCCCACTAAAAGTATTTTTCTACCAAGTGTTATATGACTCTTTTTTTAAATACATGAAAGCAGTCCATAATTTGACAGAATGTCATAAACATGTTTTAAACACATGATTTAGGGAAATTCTATTGTAAGCGGCACTTGAGCCACGTGACCATGTGGTACAATCCAGTAGAAATCCTTTAAATACCTGAGAACAGTCACAATTCAAATATTTTTTTACCCATGAGATTTCTTTCTTCTAAATACATTAAAAGCCGTATCGATAATTTAACAGGTAGTCATAAACATTTTTAATCCTACGGTAAGGGTATTTTTTAATTCTGGGGGACACATTAAGACAATCCCTTCCCTCCTCCAAAAAAAAAAATTGTTTAGAGCTATGAGCTGCTCTAGGGCAACCCACTTAAACACTCACCCATTTCATTCAACGATGACAACAGAACGATCGCATAGAACCAACACACCCCGCGAAATCCAAACAAACAAACAAATAAATCTATAAAGACAACCACCGACTGTTAACTGGCGAGTGATTTCGGAAAAATGTTTCCGAGCTGAGCATCCCTTCAGCATCGGAAATCGCGTATATCCATTAACTGTATTAAAAATATTGATGCAAGGTTACGAGGCAACTCTCGGCCGCGGGAGTTTTATCGATGAGCCATCGGCAAAAATAAACTTTCTGTGGTTTTAAAATAAACCAGACGGGACTGATTTAGATAAAGGATACTAAGGGAGGAATTCAGTTTGACTCTCCTAATATGACATTTGATATCGGACGCGGAGGCACGGAAGAGTAAATAACAAAGAAATTCTTAAACACACGGAGCAAAAGACGGCTACTACGAAAAAAGTTAAGGCTGCTGTGTACTAACCCTATTGGATTCGCTCACTTCATTATTAACCCATGGAGAAAATGTTGTGCCCAAGGATTGCCGACTTGGATCAAAAGATTTTTTTTTAACGTAGGATTACGTTCCTCCATAAAGGTCCTTCGGAAAGCAAAATTTCAGATGCTAAAACCGTCTGTCCATCCGTCCTCGCGAGTTATAATTTTGGAAGCATGCCAAACCCAGTCTCTATCGCTTCGATAAGTAGTAAATAGTTAAACAGAAAAGTATCAAAATGCGTCAAAATTTTAACATCCATATATGTATATACATGCATATATACAGTACTAGATTTCTAGAAATAGAGGTGCCGGAACGGTAACCTTCCGGGGTGTGTGGGGGGTATTCCAAATTATTGATAGAGAGGTACCTAAAGAGAGGTACCGGAACGCCGTTTCGGCGCGTTCCTCCTCAAATCTAGCCCTGCATATATGTATATACATATGTATATATGTATCTATATATATGTACGTAAGACATACATACATATATACATACAAAAGAGGTAAGCAACGATAAGTAATCCTACGTTAATAATCCGCGGTAGTTTCGTTAGAAGAGACTACCTGAATTTTTTTTAATTAATTAATTTATTTATTTATTTTAACTCCGTAATAGAGAAAGAAATTTCACACCTTGAGCAATTTTCAATTTTTAAACGCAAATACTACTTTAAAATTTTAATTATTTGGGGGGGGGGGGGCGGAAATCTGGTAGAGTGTGTTTTAAACACTCCTCCATTCCTTTGGTGGACGAAATTTATAAAATGAATCCTGCTGCAAGGTGCAGAAAAGTTCAGGCCATCTGAAAATACCTCTTTTATTGGATGACCAGCATTTATGTAGTAGACACATTTTCTCCATAAGTTAACATTGAGGTGAACGAGTCCAACAGGTTTTGTACACAGCAGCCTTAAGCAATCGCGATGGACGTACGCCTGAACGTTATTATTAATAACTATTAATATTTTACGCATCCGAACATAGTAATTCAATTTCTCGACTTGTTAAAATTAGAGTTCTAAATGTGCAATTAATTGCACATCGATTCTAAATATAAAGATTTTATATTAAGATAATAGATTTTATTTCTTTCAGTCAGAATACAGCGGAAGCCATTTCGAGAAAAAAAAATTACATCTCTGAATAAGTTATGAATGAAATTTTAAATTGGAAAGCATCAGGAAGTAATCGAATAAAAGAACTAATTGCCATCGAGGAAGCATTTCATTTCGTGTTCCATTGGAAATCAGTTTTTTTTTTACATTTACCAGTTTTCTGGGCTATATTATGTAATTCCTTAGAAAATCGCAGCAATTTATTCCGATATTCATATCGATTAAAATATATCAAATATGTATTTTTATACTTTAATTAAAATATTTTTAAAATGAATGTTTTCTGTTTTTTTACTCCCCTTTATAAAATAAATAAATTAATAGTTAGGAATTCTGATAGCGATTTTTTGAGATTTTCTGGCACGGAATGTAAAAATGTCTTTGTTCCGTGTTTATATTATGCTCTCACTCCATTATCCTCAGTTAAATATGACTTTGCGATGCCAAAAGGAAAATAAGACTCCCTCAAAACAGGTTTATGCAGACCTAGCAAGCTCTTCCTTTTTGCCCCTACCATTCTTTTGTCTCTTTTACCATTTTATTTACATTTAGCAGTTGAGAATGGCATCATTCATACATCACGTCCAACTCATTCATTTCCGCAAGCCACTGCGTCCGAGTCAGTAATGGGGGATCACTGCTTGTTACATTCGAAGAAAATCCTGTACGTGGGGAAGCCCATGCCACAGAAAAAAAGGCTAATGTGTATAAATAAATGTAGGTTAGATTGAGCTAAATAAAGTATTTATGTAGTTGACCGAGGTTGTAGCGGGCCGCGGATTTTGAAATTTTCGAATAAGTGTGAAAACCCCATAACCCAGACACGTATGATGGTTTATAAGGAAAGGGATTTTGTGCATAGTGATTTGTTCATGGTGACAATCGCACCTAATGCTTCTCGGCCTGACGATGAGCTGTTAATTAGGTCGAAACACGTAGCCATCCTTTTAATAATTGGGAATGTAAAGAAGTTTTTATTTTAAATTTTATTTATTTAATTTTTTAAAAATTTTATCATAATTTTTTTTAATTTAAATTTTTAGTGAATGCGGAGACACTTGTGAAGCATTAGCACACTATAACACGCAAATTTCTGACCAGTTCTTATCTAGGGGTACCCTACAGGTGGGTCAACATTACCCACTGGTGCTATTTCAGTTTTGACCGAGCACCCCCTGCCCCCCAGGGGCGACATCTGGAGTGTTCGTCCCTTTCCCCGCTCACTGACATCGAATCTTCCGGTCTATTGATTTAAGGCCCCCGTATCCAGCCAACACACGATGATACTTAACGACTTTCGTCGGGATTCGAACCGAACACTCCCAGTCCGTAGTCCAACGCGCTACCACCTGGCTACCTCGGGCTGTTAACAAGTTGTATATTCCAGTATGATGGATTTACACCTTTGCAAGTTACATATTTGATCATTACAATGTATTCAGGATAGTTTCAAATTCGAATTTTTAAAACATGCACACCAGGATATAGATTTTTTTTTGATACCTCGCCAACTACTTTATACCAAACTCTATAATTTTTCATCTGTGATATACAATACACAATGTACGGCTTTGTTCCAACACGCGGAGACGCACACTGTGACCATGAGCCATGGTAATCGACAAGTGATGACTTAAATTACGGTAACTTACTAAATTGGTTCAGATACTCATCCCGGTGTTTATATTTAGGGAAATTTTATTTTGCGTATAACATGCAATGCTGATAAATAACACGACAAGGTAGTTAGGATTTTGGGGCCGGATATGCCAAGGGAGGTGTGTTCGATCCTTGAGTTGGCCATAGATCATTTTCAATGATGCCCCACTCTACCCCCCAAAAAACTATGAAAGAGGGCAGTGTGAGAGATGGGATCGTAATAAACATTTCAACAAACTGTGCCAAAAAAAAAATCAAAATGTAATATAGTTTTATTCTAGTTTTAAAAGTAACAAATAATAGAAATGCTTCCTATGTAAACCCTATTCTGTTTCTCACGAAATTCTTTTATGAATAGTGATTCTTTCGCATGGTCATCACCTTTTTCAAATGTCTAAATCGAAGACATTCACAATAAATGACTAACGTCTCTCATATAAATCAAAAAGAACTACATACAATACTAAAATTATTATGTTTTCGAATTGAATAAAGGGCCCTACTGCCTTTTTCCCTATATTCCTCTAGTACATAACCCTACTTAATATTCCCCAGGGACGAAATGGCTAAAGATAAAATGCATATTTGTGATTCAGAAAAGGAAATTCTATGATTAATAACGTCATATTACCATTTCACGATATTCTCGATATAAAAACATATCCTATAGCGAGATAAAATTGGAACAAAATGACTGAAGAAAGGCAGGCACTTTGGACATAGGAATCCTGAAGGACTAATGATTCAGAACGGCAAGAAAGCTTTTTAAGAAATGGAAAAATTTTATTTCTTAGAATTTTTCAAACTCTCCGTGTATACACGAAACGTCAACTTTGGTTGCTTTCACAACTTTCACGTTTGTGCCTTTTTTTTACAGTTTGAGTTTGAATTTTTATTTTTAGGCACATCTATAAATTAAAAACTGGCGGTACATTATTTTAAAAATCAAGAATTTCACGCACGGCCCAGAATCTTCTTTTTATAACTAAAGTGTTTTAGAGCAGACTGATGATATTGTTGTAAATAGCTGTAAAAATTTCTAAATACTTTTAAATGTTCTTTATTTCTCTTTAATATGCGTTTTAATTATCGCACACCTTTAACACCTTTAATACCGTTTATTTACTGTCCTTAAGCGTTTGATTTTAGTATGTGACCATGGTGGCGAACCTTTGGCTACTTTTTGGTTGTCCAGTGAACCAATCAGATTTCACCTAGGTGGCGTGATTGTGTAAGTTCTGTAATTTTCTGTTAATAGTACGACCAGAAATATCGCCAAGGGTACATAAATGCATTCCGAACCTGGCTCCAAAAATTCGTTTTCATTTAAAGTCTCAGATGAAGCTCAGCTGTTTTATCTGAACTGTAGGTTATTGTGCCTTAATTCGCCCTATAGGAAGCCTTTTGCCGATTTTCGCCGTAGTTGCTGATTGTAATATCTGTGTCTTACTTGGATAGTTTAGGGTTAGTACACAGCAATTTTAATGACAGGTCTAAATATTATCGACATTGCCAAGCTCAGTGACATATTAAACTTTATTTTTTTCTTGTTAATTTGCAGTTGAATACTCCAGTTTTTTCTTTTATGTTGTTGTTTTTCCTAATGCAGAGACACTTGTGGTGAGACATTCGCTTCCTCGGCGACTTTGTTGTGGGAGCACACTTTATGTAAGCCAGCATTGCTCTCCATGAGGGACCAACACGGTAACGACCAAGCCTTATCCGGGATTGGAACTCAAGCCCACGGCGTGGCAGCTCACGACTATTTATCACTCACTATTTTCCACTATTATATCTACCACTATTTTCCATGTGAGCGGTGAATACTACATAGTAAAAATAGTAGTTATAGGGTTTTCGATCTGGAAAAAAAAAATACATTTCGCGTGCATATATTTATTTATTTTTTTAACCCAAGACGGACACAAAACTAATCGTAAGATAGGCGTAAAAAAATCAATACGGAACCCAAACATTACGCTAAAATTTCATTGAATTTGGGTCATCATCACACATCTGCCATTGACTAACAAATACCCGACACACAAGCATCTAACTACCGTTAGAAAGTAGCAAAAAAAAAGCGCCAAGAAAACTCATTATTCCTAGTATCTGCTACATTTCTTTAACCGACGCGTTCCTTTACTGAAATATCCAAGAGTCTTGATTCAATAACATTGAAAATCGAGGCATGAGAGAGATTGAAAAATGAGCTATAAATGAGGTAAAGAAGCCTGGCGGGTTTTATACACATCTGTGCGTAACGCTTTTCTTTATCGAATCAAGGCAGAGTTGGGATAGAGAAGTAACAGAGAAAGAGCAGACGGCTGGAATTAACTTTCGGGAGAAATCTGATTACTTCGGAGGGAAGTTAACTGCGAGCTTCAATTTACGTCGAAGCAATTTGGGAAAATTTCCCTTTTTTCTCGCATGAATCGAGACATTGAAACAAGTTAAAGATACTAAAATTGGCTCAGTTTCTGTTTGGAAGAAAGTCAATTCCTATTCGCCGTTTGAGATGCTAAATAAAAACCAGCGAAATTTACTGAATATAGAAACTTTGGTCTAAAATGAAAACAAATTTTTTCAATTGTGTTAGTGTAAGGCTATTTGGCTAAAAAATTTGATTCGTAATATTTTAAATTTATTTTCCAGTGCTGCGGGCACAAATGTATAGTATCTGGGCATAAGTTTAAAATCGCTCACAAAGTTTTTCCTAATTTAGATCCTTGGGTCCCAATATACTTCGACAAACGCGCTACATACCTTTGTTAGGCACGAGCTTCGCTCGCTAATCAGGTGGTTCAAAAGCTTATGCAATACTTTACATCAAATGGGTGGGGCTTTTAACAAAAAACTGATGAATGTACACATCTTTATCAATAAAGAACAACTGAAGCATATAATGCTCTATTTAATTTAGCTATCAAAATTTCTCACAGTAAACATATTAATTTTCACACGACTTTTTAAGCAATAACAAACACACATAACACACACACATACATATATATATATATATATATATATATATATATGTCTGTGTGTGTGTGTGTGTGTGTGTGTGTAAGTAAATAAGTGAGTAAGTAAGTAAGTAATGCTAGGAACGTAAATTATATTTAACTCTATTAATTAGGGTTAAAATTTCATTCAACCCTAATTAATATAGATACTATGACATAATAATTAGAGGCCTAATTAATATAGAGGCTATGACATATATGCATACATACATACATGCATATATACTATATACCAGAGGTGGGGAACCTTTTTACCATTAGAGGCCACATGTAAATTAGGTGGTAATAAAGGAGGCCGCATAAGTTGATGAACCTATAAATGCGACTTTTATGAAATTATTATAGTTAGATATAGTTTTAAAAATTTGGTGCATTATATAGAAAAATAACAAAAAAAATTAAGCCCTTATTTATTTATTATTTAACATAAAAAGTTACAATATAAAATATTTTTGTATTCACATAAGGATAAGGATAAAAACTTGTTATAACATTAATCATTAATTATTATTATTTTTTTGCAGACAAAATAATACGTTTTAACGTACATGGAGTCAGTCACAACAATAATAGTAAGAAAATAGTTTTTGTGTAGAGATCATATAACATGTCTGGTAGTATTGCTAAGAAACTCTGAGCATTAAATTACATATAAAGTGTAGTTAAAGTATCATACAATCAAGGTAAATGAAGCTCATTTGGATAAATATACAATTGTAGCGACTTTAGACAACAATTTCAAAATGTCAACTTTATTTTGCCGACACTATACATGCATTCATGCGTTCTTTATTTAATTCTATTGATTTGGAAATTGTTGTAATCTATATAATTAAATATTAATTAATACAAGTGCTAGCTTTTATGAAGGCCGCAAGAGAAGATCACGGAGGCCGCGCGTTCCCCACCTCTGCTATATACAGTCGAATCCCGTTATAGCGAACTTGGTATGTAACAAACTCATGGATATAACGTACGAAAATTTTGATCCCGCCGTTTTCCTATTGTGTGTGGTTTAATTAGCTTTGTGTCGGTTTAATGTAATCGATTTTAGTCGATTAAATTCATTAATGATCATTTTTAATAGATTTTACCATTTTTTTAATACATCATTACTGAATACACATGCAACTAATGAGTTACACATTTTGCGAATGCTAGCATTTTTCTTAACGGTTCGGATATAGCGAACCGCCGGATAAAGCGAACAAAATCTTTGGTCCCTTGAAGTTCGTTATAATGAAGTTCGACTGTATATATATATATATATATATATATATATATATATATATATATATATATATATATATATATATAAATATAAATATATATATATATATATATATATATATATATATATATGTGTGTGTAGGACATAGCATAATATAAAGGAATCGCCTTTTATCCCATTTCGAGTTGATAACCACTGCCATTCAAATGCCAGAGTTATGTGACAATCTGTGCAGATTATACATTTGACCACTAGGCAGGAACTATCCGGTAATCGCGAACAAATTAACTGCTCCTCAGAATACATGCACTCAATGTTCGATTATCTTGTCCCCGAGGTCGAACAGAGTGGGGTTTTAGGTGGATGGGAAATTTATTCCTCCCGTGGGAGCCTCACTGCAATCCGTGAGCATACGAGATAGTGCTGGAACACACTTTAAAAAGTGAAATTCAGGGCCAGCAAAAAAAAAGGAGGGGGATATACAGGGGAACAGAAGCAATCGTGATATAGTAGTTGATTTCCTTGGGGAGAAAGGAGGAGGAAAAACTGCATAAGGTCTGAGGAAAAAAAGTAGAGTATAGGTGAACTGAGCATTGAACTTATCGCCATGGCTAACATGGGATAGTATTTTTTTTCTGTTTTATTCTTATGCAAGTTAACCACGTGAAAACAAAGAAGACAAAATAATAAAAAAAAGTTACTTTTGAAGCAATTATTTTTTTGTGAAATCTTAAATTGTGGATTTAACTTACTGTAAGATAGGGGGTTACTTTGCACCGGATTTTAAGATTTTCCTGTGCCAGCCGATCAGTTTGAAAAGCTGCCCAAAACAATTGCAAAACATTGGTACATCCTTTCTTTACGTAGTAAACCGGATCTTTAATTTGAGAAATTAAAGTTAAAATGTGTCACATAGTTGTCCCGCCCAGTGGAGCTACTCTGTGACATCTGTGTTTTCGCCTTGGAATCCAAGAGAAAAAATTACTTGACACAAAGTTAGACAGTAAAACGCTTATCAAAAGTTTGATACGCAATTGTATATACCTATCAAAAATATTGCATAGATTTATCTGTATCTTCGACGTCAAAGAGACCTCGGGTGTCCAGGGCAGCCATTAGTTCTTTGAGAAGATGAGGAAATTCGTCATTCGGCCCATTCTGCTCCGGGTAGTTTTTTTCCATATAGTCAATACTTCTTTCTCTCCAGTGGTATTTTAGAGGACGAAAAAATGCAACATCAAGCGGCTGGAGGAGGTGGTTCGACTTTGTGGGTTATTTTGTGACAGCGTCAATGTGTCAAAAAGTAACCCGTAATCTTTTGATAGTTAGGTTATGTTCTCATATCTTTCGGAAATATCATTACACAAAAGTTATATTGCTCCACAATCTAACCAACATATTGACAATAAAAAATAATTACCTGTGGTAGTTTGTTAATAAGGTGTTAGCCTTCAGCACACAAAAGTTTCCGAAGTTTGAGTCAATAGCTTAACAACGGGTTTGAACAATACTCTGGCTAGCGAAGACTAATGGTGCGCAGAAGCTTCGGACACAGACCACTAGGTGTCTATGTATGTCGGACATGCTGATGGTGCTGTTCTTTACCTCCCGGTATCACGGGCGCGGCGCAAGATCCGAAATACGAAGAAATTACTATGTGTCACAAAGTTACCCATGCAGTCACAAAGTAACCCTCGACTCACGGTAAGTCTCGAAACTGTGATATCTGTTTAATTGTATAAAGGAAAGCATGTTTTGATTCCTTAATGATGTTTTAGGTAGTTAAACCCAAAATCTAAGAAGAAAAAAACTTTTTTTTAAACATACAGATTATAAACATTTATACTTACAGATTAAATTGTAATTGTGGCTTCCTATCGGCCCAACAGATGAACTAAGGCTTACCCCTACTTTGCCAGAAGGCGAAGAATACCTTTGATATTACAAAACGCGATGTTCCCAAAAAATGACTGTTGCTCTTGTTGCTTATGCCACTTGATCGACTGCAACATCAGATGAAGTTCCGAAGGCCATGGGCGATGAAGGTGCGGCTCCTGTTTTGACTGGCTCCACAAAGGTCGGAGTCCGACTTGTCCAAAGGACCAGTCCCGTCATTTTGAACCGAGTCAAGTGACGAGACCGGAAAACTTGACTCCGCACCTCCAAAGGTAATTTTGAGAACTTGGAGGACATTGCAGCCGCGAGAAATTTTACGTGCACCAGCCGCCATTAGTGTACACGGCAGTGGATTTTGTCAGCGACGAGCATCGAACCAGTGACTTTCAGATCACTAGCCCGCTGCCCTTGTCAACTGGGCCCCTGCACCCCCCCCCCCAAAAAAAAAAAAATTACTTAGTTCACATTGCCTTTAATCCACCCAAATATTACGCAAATTGTGTGCGTCCAAAAGAATTGTGACACGGCTTGTTAACAAACAAATACATCAGACGCTCTTTCGGGGCGAAACACTTAAAACCTCGGAATGCGCTTTTATAGTTTTCATGCAACCCAGTTTAAATCGCTAGATGTAGTTTATTTAAAATCTTTCAATAGTTCGTTTTTTTACTTCGTAAAGAACCATTTTTATTTACGATATACGAGGCCATTTTAAGATCATTCATGTTTTCATATTTTTCGTGCGTACCCGCGCTTTCGTTCTATTCCTTATTATACTTTAATTTAATAATATGGAATTTTACGGTACCAGTATATGTTATGCAAAATTTATTCTTCAAAATTTATTCTTCAAAGATTCATTCTCAAATCCTCTTTTCAAAGATTTTAATAATATTTTCAAAGTGTTCAACGCTTTGTTGTTATATCGCACTCAACAGCTTGTAAAATTAAATTGAAAATAAATCCACGAGTTTTAAGAGGACTTTAGATTAAAACTACAGCTAGATTTGAGGACCCTAAGGACCACGTTTAGTGAGCCTAGACAGTAATGACAACCTGGAATTAATGACAGCAGTAATGACAACAGACTATCTCAACAGCGCTTTATAGAAATTAAATTTTGCGCCTCTTTTTATGATATTGGATAAAAAGAAAACTTTCAGACCGTGAAAATAGCGGTTGGCAGCCAGGATCCTTTCGCACGTTTCTTGATTTGTGTTATTTATTGTGATTAGGGATACGTAATTTTCGTATTTACGAAATAGATGCGAATAAATGCGAAATTTGCCGATATGAGCGAATAACTGCGAAAATTATTATTTTACTACTTTTCGGCGAAAACTCGGTGATAAACGGCTTTTTTAAGCGAAATTATGTGAAAATAATAGTAATTTATTGACATAATTACTTATCTAAGACCAACCACGGTGTTTAACTGAGAGATCTCACTCTCGAAATTTGCTTATTACTCATTGCTAAAGACTTAAGGGAGAGAATGTGAAGGCAACTAGAATGTTAGCTTTTAACTAAGATACTTACCTAACCAAATAAGTAAAATTGTGATTTCTTATAATAAATGCGAAATTTTTAAATTTATATATATATATATATATATATATATATATATATATATGCGAATAAATGCGAAATTTTATATATTGTAATTTTTGTGTGAAATTTCCTTATTTTATACGCGAAATTTATGTACCCCTAATAATGATTAATTTCAGATCCCAGGTAAGTGGTTTTTGTTCCTAAAACCCCCTGTCCGGAAGTTCCAGACTAGGTCCATATAGGCTTCGGGATGAGTAGTGCGGGTCCGGTTTATAATAGCACCACAAGGGTCGGAATCCAATTTGGCTAGATGCTACCGCAATTTTCACCGAGCACCCCCCCCCCCAGGGGAGACATCTGGGGGGGAGGAGTGATCGTACCTTCCCCATCCACTGACCTCATAGATGGACTTTCCGGTTTAAGGATTATTGTGCCCATATCGGGGCTAGACACGAAGGTATTTAACGGTGCTTGTCGAGATTGGGTCCGAGCACCCTCAGTACCGAAAGCCGGCGCGCTACCACTAGGCTACCTCGACGGCCTCGTAGGTAAGTGAAGTTGCGAAGAGCATCAAAATGTTTGTCTCCATCTCCATTCTTAGTAGTAGCCACTTTTCCACTTTAATAAACTCGAATTCCAGCGAGTGTGTCAGGTTTCTTCAGACATAAGTACTTCCTGAAAACGTAACGAAACGTCGGTTGTATGGCATAAAATGTTTGTCGAGCGTCAGAGTTCCCCCGTATCGAACTGGAAAGCAAATTAATATGAGCGGATGAGAAGCAGTAGCAGGCAAGGGGTGAGAAGTGCTTGCGAGTCGCCAAACCTTTTATTATTACTTCCGACGCAGGGCGCCGAAAACAGATAATCAGGGACGATAAGAAAAATATGGAAATTTGCCTGTCGACCGGAGGAGTCATATCTGAGAAGCGGTGAATAGGGAGTTCGAAGAGGAGATAAGAAAAGAGTGGGCCGGCGAAAATGACTCCGGCGAATATAAATGAGTTTCCATCAGAGGACTTGGAAAAGTGCAGCGTTCGACAGAACACTTCCGTTCTCTTTGCTTTCTTTTTTCTTTTTTCGACGCGGGGATGCGGATGAGGAGTGAGGTGATTCTCGATTAAATTAAACGAAACAAGTTTGCCGAATGGTAATGAAAATATGACAGGCGTGAAAAATGCGGCTCGACAATTGACTCGGGAAGAGTTTGCTGAAAAGAATATTCCAGTTGTTAAAATGCGGGAGGAAATTTCTGTCAGATCTCAGACGTCGCGCCTTCGTACCACGAGAGATTAAAAAAAAAAACGAGGTAATAGCGAAGAAGAAAAAAAAAACTGTCATCCCTTCATTTACGGATAATTCAATTTAAAATATTATCCAAGCTTGTCAAATATCAAATGAGTCCTAACTCTAGAAACTTATGCGACATATCTTCTTGTTATCTAACGTTAGAACTACCGACAATTAAGTTATACCTTTTTAAAACGAGTCGTTTTTAACCAGCTTGATTGCCCTAAAGTTAAAAATAAAAGATGACATAAAATTTGAGCACTTTTTAAGAAAGATACACAGACGTTTCTAATTACCATGTTTTTATTAACTCCCTTTCTTGTTTGTGTGTTTGTCCAGTACAAATCTTGCAATCGATTTTTAACTAACTTCCCGACTAGCTAGACATTTGAAACTTTTAGAATAGCTCAGAACACGATGACAATACATTATTTTAATAATTTTAGCCATCTTTAAGCAGCATTGAATTCATTTTCACTTAATTTTGTTTTGTAGAATGGTGCAGCCATCTACCGGCCGGGACGGGAATGAAAAGTTAAACGCTAGTTAACTTCCAGTTCTCGAGCTAAAGGGTTGATTACGTATTTGATACCTCCTTGTTACGCATTTGATCCTTTTTTTTCAAGTTGATGGGATAATTCCTCGAAAAATTTTAAAAAAGTATTTATTAATACATAGAATTGTCAAATTTATATGATTCAACAGAAAATTGAAAAACATGGTATGTAAAAAGTTCTTTTTATCTTGTAATTATTTTACGTTAATTAAGTAGTTAGAATTCAGATAGAGCACATTTTGTCATCGAAATCTTTTGGTATTTCCAACATTTTGGGTGTCCTAGGCCGCGCTAGGCGTAAACGCATGTCTTGGACCGCCTATAAAATTTATAACATCGTTCATGTACATAAGTAAAAAAAAACCTCCGTTATTTTTTCATTCTTTATTATAACATTAAATAATTACAAGATAAAAAGAACTTTTTATATACCATGTTTTTAAATTTCCTGTTGAATCATATAAACTTGACAATTCTAAGTATTAATAAAAACTTAAATTTTTTTGTTGTTGAATTATCCCATCCACTTGAAAGAAAATGATAAAATGCGTTATAAAGAGGTATCAAATGCGTAATCAATCGTTTAGCTCGGGAATTGGAAATTAACTTGTGTTAAACTTTTCGTTCCCATCCCGACCGATAGATGGCTGCACCATTCTACAAAACAAAATTAACTGAAAATGAATTCAATCCTGCTTAAAGATGGCTAAAAGTATTAAAAGAATGTATTGTCATCGTGTTCTGAGCCATTCTAAAAGTTTCAAATGTCTAGCTAGTCGGGAAGTTAGTTCAAAATCGATTGCAAGATTTGTATATATATATGTGTGTGTGTGTGTGTGTGTATTCATTCCCCACGGGAAGATAGGGCTTATCAAGTTTACGATCATGTGAATTCGCGGGTTTGAAACGTCTGATTTATATTTGCATTCCATCAGTAGCAGAGGGTTTGGGCATCCTACTGGTTTTCGTTGCAGGACTCGACAATGCGGACGCTCAGTTCGAGTCCCGGCAAGTGCAACTTAATGCTCTAGTATCCACGCCGGTTAAGGACACGTTAAACCTGTAGGTCAGAAATCTATGAATGGGATTTGTAACGGTGGGTTGAGGATACGAGCCCCCTACCCCCATATCCCGAGGATGTCGCCTCTGGGGTTGCTCCGTCGAAACTGAAGTATCACCAGTAGGAGATGTTGGTTCATCCATACCAGTGAAGCGCTAACTCTTTTCGACCGCCACCAATTTTCTTTGAGTAAAAAAACACATCGGCCCCAGTGAAAATTTTTTGGTAATAGCAATTTAAAAAAAAAAATTAGGAAAATGTTAACAAAAAGTAATAAGCAAATTTTGACAAACTATTTTCGAAAATCGATGAACTGTAGATTGTGGGTACAGTAGAGTCCCGATAATCCGAACTTCGGTAATCCGAAAGTCCGCTTAATCCGAAACCAAAAATCAAAAAGAACTAAGGTTACAATAAAACGACAGTGATACTAAGTAATATAAAGTATATTTCTGAAAATTACAAGAAAATTCAAAAATAGGCAATGTACAGCACTAATTATTACTGAGCTACATTGGTTTGAAAAAAAATCTGTTAAATTTTTTTGTCGAAGAAAATGATACCTCTCCCTTGAAGCCAAATTACGACAGCGCGTTCGAAAAAGGGTGTCCGCTGAGGTCGCGGCGGAGTGTTGTTCTACATCAAATACAGCCAGCTCGTCTAGGTGGGATACCCTTTGCTCCCTGTCACCGTCTGCTTTACCTTCACTCTCGTCTGAGGCGTTAACAGGTTCTTTCAAAACCTTTTCAACAACTTGCTGATCGTCTAAAATCTTGCACTCTACTATACTGTACTATGCAGCGTTCCACTCTCTTATCACCCATTTCGTCCCGAGATTTGGTAATGTTTAGACCAGTGGTTGCCAACCAGTAGAAGACTGCGAACCACTAAGCCAGAAATTGGACCATGTGCGGACCACCACACCCCACTGACTTGAGGGGGGAACCTTCCGGGGGGGGTATAGAATATCCCTCAATCGAAAGGAAAACAGGATTAACGTACTCACATTCTAACATATCATATTCTAATAACAAAATAATTATGTTAAACTTTTAAGAAATTTTAATTCAACACCTGATAATCATCGGATATATTCGACCCATCTAGTCCAATGAATATTGCTTTCAAAATTCCTATTTATTTGGAAACTTTTTTAATATAATGGTGCCGGACCACTCCCGAGGCTCTCGCGGACTACCGGTTAGGAACCACTGGTTTAGACAGACCTTATAAAAACTCTGGAATCACACGTACACAAATATTACATATTACTGTGGAATCACACGTAATATGTAATATTTATGTAATCACATATTATTATGTAATTTAAGTTTATTTTAAGAATGATTTCTCTTAATCCGAAAAATTCGTTAATCCGAAAAGGGTTTGATCCCAATCATTTCGGATTATCGGGACTCTACTGTATATATTGTGATGGCGGCGGACTCTCTACTTAACCCCCAGTGTTATATATGAAATATGGTAAAGTTTCTTCACAGATTTGAATGAGTATTTAACAGAGGCGATTTCAAGTCCATCGATCAGGAGGTGTGCCGGTTGTCTATGAACAGTAAACAGACGAACAACGAGGACTAGAGTGCACGTGGTTTCTGGACAGAGAGCAGTTGTTCCGAAGGTATGCAGAGGAAGGAGAACTGGTTTGGACGGGTCTTGACTTCAGGTGGCCAGAGAGAGAGAGAGCAGGCCAGACTAGGGAGAAGGACAGAAGTCCGGCGTTGACGGAGGTCGACTTTGATCGGACCAGCTGGATTTTTCGCGGGCCGGAGAGCCGCGTAGAAAAGGATTGTGATTTTGGGCCGGAGTGCCTTACACGTGTGGTTTTAGATTTTGCTGGAAGCCATGAATGCACTGGAGGTGCAAAACTCAATTAATGTACATATTTTGTAAAAATGCTAGTTGAATAAATGTGTTTTTTTACGTTCATTAACTCAGCGTATTCTCAGTGATTTCTGAGGGAACAGGACGGCAAGGACTTAGCCATAGTTCAGCATGCTATCCGAATAGACTGGGCAGGGAAGTCGAGTTGCCCAGTTTATGATAATATCTACTCAGCAAAATAACAATAGAAAAATATCCTAGTCACCTTCTACACTTCATTTCGCTTAATCTCGAGTGACTAAAACTTCATATTTAAAAATTAATATAGATTTCTATTTCATTTAGGTAGAAATTAACGGATACAAAAGATAAAAAAGAGCACGATTTCATAATTAGAAGCTTCCAATTAATATACTGAAAGGAAAATACAATTAATATAAAATTTAAATATCTAGTAAATTTCTATTATA
Source organism: Dolomedes plantarius (assembly GCA_907164885.2). Classification (NCBI taxonomy): domain Eukaryota; kingdom Metazoa; phylum Arthropoda; class Arachnida; order Araneae; family Dolomedidae; genus Dolomedes; species Dolomedes plantarius. The sequence goes on from OU015491.1 coordinate 217,592,557, forward strand.
ATAGAAACCCACCTCGAAACTTTATTTTTTCGTCTGAAAATTACAGATATGAAACAGAAAAATAATCTTTGAAGTTCATAAATAGTGTACTGGGCGTCAATAGAGTTATTTATTAAGAAGCGGGTAAGACAACATTAAAATTCCAATAGTTCCGTACGTAAACAAACACCCTCCCGAACGCCCCGAAAGGAGAGAGTTGGGTTGCCATAATTTGGGAGGTTACTGCAACAAAATATTACCGTCCTCTTTGGCGGACCCGTCCCGATTTAGTGATATCGGTTAAGTGTCCACCATCAGAATTCACGCACGCATCGGCTCTTTTCATGGCATTTTGTATCACTTTTTGAAAAGTGACCGGTGCAATTTGCGCAGTTTCTGCTTGAATGTTACCTTTTAGCTCCCGTAAAGTCCGTGGTTTGGGTATGTGACATTCTCAAGACTTTTCTCTGTAGCCCACAGAGAAAAGTCTGGGAGAAAAATAATGGTTAAAATAACAAAATAATGGAAAAATAATGATCTCATTATTTTTCCAAAAATAATGAGACCATTTTCGTTTGCTCTGCAATGATGTATTATGGTGTATTGTTCCATATTGGAATCTCCCGAGTTTAATGTCTGAAACAAATATATATATATATATCTAGTGATTGTGCCTACATCGGAGAGTGGTACCTGTATATGCCACCAGATGACACTATCATCAGTTTGCGCCGCTCATGCTGAACGTAAGAAGAGATCTGACAACCCCAGTCAGCGGATGGACGTAGACGATAGAAGAACTATGATAAGGCGTCCACACACACGCAGAATTGGAGAGCATTCTTCGAGGAAAACAGTTATTTATGGGGCAGAGCGCTCTGCAGCGATCCCTCGTCAGAGCGGTTTCTTCACAGTTCATCAAAGAGACACGAGGGACCTTGGCGGGAGGTTCTAAATGGGGGAATGTCTGGAAGACAGTCTAGTGTTCATTCACACATCGCTTTGGAATAACAGGGGGGAGGAGCGTGACTAATCGACCCTAAAATGTGTCAGGAGTCGGGGGTACTTACTGCATATGTGCTCTGTATATGTATGGATGCACCATGACACGTTTTGTCTGATAGCAGAAGACGTCTGCAGCTTCATTAGCCTATTATGCTATTAATTAACGACGTGGCTTTGTAATATCTGTAAATAAGTAATGTCCATTAAATGTTAGTATAGATTATAATAGTCCAGTTATTTAAATCACCGCACGGATATCTTGTCCCATATATATATATATATATATATATATATATATATATATATATATATATATATAGTTCTCTCTCTCTCTCTCTCTCTCTCTCTATATATATATATATATATATATATATATATATATATATATATATATATATATATATATATATATACATATTTTCACAAATAAAAAAGTTAATTTTTAAAATCGGAAAGGGACTTTTTGCCCACCCTGTACATTTTATGCATACAATAGTTTCTTTTCCTAATAATTCTAGAATAAAATGAAAAATATTTACAAATGCTGCCCGAAATCCGACAGGCGTGAAAGATAAATGACAAGATTTCACAGAGATTGGATGCAACAGAGATGCGAAAGCCTGTCTGGTGGAAGTGTTGAAATGTGTATGTGATAATTTCTACCGCATAAAGCGAATAATTTTAAAGAATGTATGAAAAAAGAAAACTACATTTTTAATAACCTTCCCGCCGTTTATTCTTTTTTTTTTTAAGCTGCACTAAAATGAGAGTTAAGAATTCGCAGACTGGTGAACAAATACCTTTCGTTAATTCGATAGCGTCAAAACTTTTCTTAATAGAAGTGACGGCTGTGTCGTTATGTAAACGTCTGGAGCTGAGATTAGTTTTCCATGGTTTTTTAAAGCGTGTGATGTCAATACTCACTAGAAAGTCCTTTTTGTAAAGAATTTCTTCCTCGCAACAGATTAGTCTGATTGGGTATAAATTCATTTAAATCCAACCTCTTTTTTGAAAGTCACTTTTAAATTCGAATTATTTACTTATACTGGGTAGAAAATATTAAATATAAAAATTCATGGAAATTGAAAAGAACTGAAACTCGTACTTTATTAAGAGGGATATTTATCGTAACTGTCGTCATAAAGCGGACAATATATTCCAAGCAAGGACAAAGTCTCTAAAATCACTCGTGTTTTCTAAACTTAGAATATATCCAAAGTAAAAAAGATAATAGAGTGCAGTGCTTATATTGTCTGTTTTATTGTATATTTTCTTATTTTACGAATTTTTGCACCTAATACATTGCCTGACCTCAACAAACATTTCGTACTCTATATTTTATATTACTACTTTAATGTTTAAATAAATTTTAAAGAAAGACAAAAAATTAAAGATTAATAATAAACAAAAAAATTAATAATGTTACACATATTGTTAATAACTTAGTTGAAAATAGTATAATTCATAATTATTTTAATTAAATAACTAATAATTTTATGAAAATATAAATTAAATTTTACTTAAGGTAATTTTATGCTTTTTTATGTTTCTAAATATTATCTTCCATATCATGCATTTATTTTCAATTTTTCCTCAAGTCGTTTCCGAATGGCTACAAATAATCATATCAACAGAGGGTCTCCAACCCACAGGGCCAAATACTAGCCCCCTAGGCATTCCGCTATCGCCCGGCCATGTTGTAAAGGATGGCAAAATATTGCGCATTCAATAGTGTCAATGGATGAAAGTTTCGTTCTCATTATGTAAATACTCAGGTTGAAATAATACAGTGGAATCATCGCTATTTCTTATTATTTTTATTTTACAGGTATTATAAGCTTTCCGGCCTGGAATCTGTTATGACACCAAAATTCGAGGAAAAAAAAAAACTAAATTATTTCTCTAGTGCAGTGCATCTTAAAACATTTTTCATTCAAGACCCCTCTTTGGAGATCTTATAGCGACCCCAGGAAATAAGGATATAAAGATAAATATTTTTTCATAAATAATTTGTTTTTTTGGTAAACAATATACGCATGAAAAATAGTAGTTTTGATACACGTTTCCGGTGTACAAAAATGAATGAAAGAAAATCACGTTTCAATGATACGGATGAGGTCGTTTTTTGCTGCATAACACATTAAGCCTTGGTGCAATATTTGACATCATATCAGAATTAAATATTCGCGACCCCAAAATTTCGCTCTGCGACTCCATTTGGGGTCGCGACCCACAGTTTAAGAAACGCTGCTCTAGTGGTGTGGTAAAAAAATAATAACCTACTGTCAGAAATATAATTAAACACGTATTCCAATATAAACAATAATGTATGAAATTAAGTCGTATTCATCGTATTCAGAGGCAACGCTCTGCAGAGGTCCGCTGTGACCACGAATGCCAAATCGGTGGTGTTTCTCTAACGCGGCTGGAGGTGCCCTTGCCACTACATTATCACGAGTTAATAAAACTATAGCAAAGAGGATCTGCGATTCGTTTGCTTTGAAAAAATCAATAATCTCGGGGCATAATTTAAGGGGGGAGGGAGTCTATAATTATTCAATTTCTTCGGTCGCGTTGACAGCCAAGAAATCCAGCAAGAGAAAGGACCCGGTGGTGATCTGTAGGAGCATCCATTTCCAGTAATCCCCGTCTCGACGCTACCATTTCAAGGCCAGTGTAAAAAAATCGCATGAAACTTTCTGGCGATCGGGTCATGCGATCGCGTTCCTTCTGGGCAATAAATGAGGGATTAAGACACCCAATACGGACGTTCGCTTGCGTTTTTGACAGACTAGTCATGGAAAAAGTCTCCATGACATTCGTAAGACACTCGGGGTTCATATATCTTCATTAATCTTGGAATGTCAAGAATACTGCCAAGTGAGCGCCAAGGCATACCGAAAATGCACGAACTACCACGGTAATTTGTTTTATGCTGCGCGGAACATATTTGAGACTGAACTGTCACAGAGAGATGACGCCTTTGATAAAATATTTTTCGACACGTAAAAATGTAAGGATTGCACGAAATATACACGACGTTGCGTTTCGAGTAAAATATAACAAATTAACTTCTTAATTTATAATGTAGAGTTAGTATCAGAACTTTTTTGCTTATGGGACGGTGCAATGAATTGACTCCCAACTTTCCTTAATTAAAGGTGATTGGTTGGTTCAGAGCGCTACGATCAATTTTTTGCTAAGCGATTGCTAATTAGACGGTATGAAATATGAATCCAATGAGAGTTACTATAATGTCCAGTGTCGAAATATGGACGAATTAGGGTACTAACATTCATTACCGAGGTATGGAGTACTATAGTTGGCTAAGATGTTTGGAGTTAATCTGTTTTTAACCGTAGATCCCGGACTCTTTAGTCAACAAAGTAGGAAAAAAAAGATATTTCTGTACTGATCTTTACCTACCAACCAACTAAAATCCCACGTTTGGAGCGATTATAAGAACCAGTCAACTGATGATTTTAAAAATAATCACATCAATAAAAAATATAAGGTGATATCCATTGAATATTCAGATTGACAGATTGTTTGTCATTGATTCAACACTGCCCCCCCCCCCCAAAAAAAAAAAAAATGACGCACCAAGATAATATTAGTAAAAGTAAGGTAAGCCTGAAATCAGTGGAAATAAAAGGGAAAAAAAATAAGAAAATGGGAAAATACGAGTTTTGTTAAAATGAGGGCGGGGTTTACAGGACTAAAGGTAAGATTGTAGATCCGATTACATTTCATATGTCACCAATCTTCGGTAAAAAGATGATTAAAAGATATCATACCATCCATTCATGACCCTTAAAAATTAAATAAAATATAAATGGTGCCTGATTTATTGAGAAATCGTCCCCCAAAAAAGATAAAAATGCAACTTGTAGTTAATTGAAACTACACATGTATAATCTCGTTTCATAGTTTATGCATCATTTAGTTTAGACTATAAGTTGGATCCTATAAAATTTCCCCATTACTACCTGTTAGCAGAGAAAGGAATATTTTGTTCAAGGCAAAACTTACTCTTTTTTAGGAAAATGATGCCATTTTCCTGAAAATTACTTGATATCGTTCTTCTAAGCAAGGGAGATGAAAGAATCAAGTAATTTTTAAACATGACATTTAAAAACCAAGAAACGTTATCGAAGACACTGTCTTGAGCTCACATAAGTTCTTTCTCAAAATAATGTGCAATTAAAATTCCGACTCTTCTAGCATTCTTAATTACGCGAACAGGTTTAAATGTTTCATTTATTTACCCTGAAAGAAGCTATCATTAGCATCAATATCGAAATAAGCTTGAATTCTTCATAAATAGCAGATGGCATGGTCAGCCAGGAGTGGTCTGGTAAACCATAAACGCGATTTAAGATTCCCAGCTGTTGCCCATAAAAATTGAGCGCAGCTTTTAATATCTTTAGAGATTCACTGATAGGTATTTATTTCTAAAATTCCTTTATTTGCAGTCCGATAAGTAGTTCATTGTTTTCGGAGGAGGAAAAAAATGAACAGCGAGCAAAAGTTACTACTGATTTTCAACAGTAAAAATGGAACACAAAATCTTACAAAAACGATATGAAATCAACATACACAGTTCTCCAGAAATTACATTTAACATAAATTAACTATCTACCATTTTACGCGTTTCGGGTACTACATCGAACAACATCGTTATTAAGATGGTTAATACTGACTGGGTATTAAACAAAAAATTATTACATGCGTATTAATCTATATATATAAAACAGTTCCGTGACTGACTGACAAACTGATAACGCACAGACCAAACCACTGGACCTAAAGGGCTGACATTTTGCATGGCGATTCTTCTTATAGTGTAGGGGTGCATTAAGAAAGATTTTTGAAAAATTCTTCTGAGATTTTGTAAAATTAAATCCCTAAGCTGTTTTTGTAACATTCTTTAAAGTCTGCATTTAAAATAATAATCTGAGGGTTATAAGATTTACATCTCGAGAAAGATCATAAAAATTCCTTTAAAATGAAATCCTTTTCGAATCTTTACCTCCATTTTCTGAATTTTGGGAAATTTTTAAAGATTAATTTATTAAATACTGATCACGTGGTTTCTTTTCTTTTTGTGATACTTCAAATTAATTTTGCGTCACGTGAATAACAACGAAATAAATTGACAGAAAAATATTAAAATACGGTAAAAGATAAAATTTAACCACTAGACTCATTGAGACGGAAGGTTTTTAGAATTTAATTGAAATTAGTATGTTTTATCGATATTAAACTGACAAATTAATTGCATACATTGATCGTTGTATTTAATTTCAATATTTTCATCTACATTATTTTGTCTATAAAAATATCTGTTACGAATTATATATATATATATATATATATATATATATATATACTAGCATTATTGCCCGGCGTTGTCCGGGTAGATATATAGATATAAAATATTTCATGCATTCTATCAAAAAAATGCTGGGCTGCACTCCCGCTCTTCATGTTCATCTGGCCAGACAGAATGCGCTTAGCACGTTTCTACTGAAATGATATACAAACAATAAGAAAGAAAGAAACTTTGAGCCTGCGGACCTTCGTCTGATTTTAAGGTCATTCCCAACCCTCTTTCTCCCGCTCGTTGAAATTTGACCCCCGCCCCTCCGTCATCCTCAAACCACCCCTCTTAACGCAGCTGGTCGAGGGGAATCCACAGGGGGTAGACGCACCTCTATCGGGCACAAAAAACATTAAAAAATTAATTTAAAAAAACTAATTGAGCCCCAAATTTCGTTTTTCCTGATTAGTTTCTCGGGTCCAAAACATTAACTGTGCCGAATTTGGTCCTGGTGGGTGAAACAGTCTATGATTCTATAGCGGACAAACAAACAGACAAGCTCTTTTATATATATAGATTACATTACATTAATTGCATACATTGACCGTTGTATTTAATTTGAATGTACTCCGTAGCGAAGTACGGGTATTCAGCTAGTATATGATAATGAAATAAACATTTTCTCAGAAATCGCATTTAACATAAAATAACTGCGTATAATTTTACGCATGTTGGTTATGACATCGGGCATCATGATTAGAGTTTTTAATGCTCACAAGGGCACTAAACAGAAGATTATAACACCTCCGCAGGCACCAGACAAATAAAATCCCAGTGCCAAAATCGCAAACAGAATTTGAAATAAAGACCTCGAGCAAACGACTGACGGGTGAAGAAAGTTTGGGATTCGCCCACACAAATCCGATTATCCTGCCACCGAATTTTCAGCCTCCGAAGATAATAAATGCGCAGACGAGAAATATGGAAATCTCCTGTTGCCCCGGGGATATGGAAAAATAATCTTTTTCGACTTGCACTCTTGCTCAGATTAGGAAAGCAAACATAAAATGTGAAGGGGTCTTGGGACATTATAAACCAGTCCCCTCCCCCCTAAACAAATAAAAATCGATTTCCTTTTTGAAAAACCTAAATTTTATGTGCCTTCGCTTTTTCCCTCTTGGCTAGCCACCGAAGGGATAATAGAGGTTGGGTGTAATACACAGCACACGTCTGGGAGCATTCCTCATAAAAGAACTTTGAAAAAAATTCAAGTATTATCCTGTTTTCACTAAGAAAGTGGTTTTAGAAGTGGTTACGCCATCAGCATGACTCAGTTCCTAGGTTGAGGCATATAAACTCAATACGTAGCTTTGCAGGTATAAATTCGTGACATGCGTTCATTATTCATAATAAAATGTTATGAAAGATAGCTAATACAACAGTCTTTTAAAGCAGGGTTGCGCAAAATTTTTTCGACCGCGACTCATTTCGTTTATATAAAAAAATCCTTCGACAACCCAATAAAAATTTATAGCATCAAAATTTTAAAAAAAGTTTTAAAAATCAACAGTTCGTTGATATTTTCAGTATGACATAAGTACAGTCGAACCCCATTATAACGAACTTCAAGGGATCAAAGGTTTTGTTCGCTATATCCGAACCATTAAGAAAAATGTTGGAGTTCACAAAATTTATAACTCATTAGTTGCAATGTATATTCAATAATCAATGTATAATCAATGTATATTCAATAATGATGTATTGAAAGAATGATAAAATCTATTAAAAATGATCATTAATGAATTAAACTGATTAAAATCGATTACATTAAACTGATGCAATACTAATTAAATTAATTTTAAAAAATTAATTAAAAATGAAGACAAATGGAAATAAATTGATTTTATCTTTAATTGTTGCTTACTGTTTTGATACAGAAATAATCGGTAATCTTCTGCTGACGTTATGCCGATTTCAAAAACATTTTATGAATTTCTTTGTCCAATACATCAGATGACTCCAACACTCTTTCATCCACTGTTTGTGTAGACAAAAACTTATTAATGACACTCATCGCTGCTGTAGCATCTGATATGGTGGAGATTTCGTCATTTATGTGCTCCTCTTCATCAGCATCAGAAGCAGAATCTTCGACTTCAGAATGATTCATTTTAATATCCTCCACAATATCTTCATCAGTCGGATTTTCACATGTAATGACTTCATCGTGACATGTTTCGAACAATTGCACGCCAAAATCTAAGAATGATGAAATTTCTTGTTTTCTATCCCCATCGCGATAGATTAATCTTCATCATCTTCTTCTTCAACATTCTTTGTTTCTTGAACATTCGTTGTATCTTCAACATTCTGAAAAAGTTTAAAAACTTAATTCAGTTGTCGACTGAAAAAAATGTTCGTTATAGCCGATTCTTAAGATTTCGGAGTCTCGCTACATAAGGATAAATTAGCATTAAATACAAAAGGAAAACGGCGGGACCAAAATTTTCGTTCGTTATATACCGGGTTCACTATAACGGGGTTCGACTGTATATAGGTTTTTCGTGCTTAATTTCTCTGCTTTTCAAACCTTTATAACAGTTTATACAAAGTAATCCCTGAACGGACAGTCATATCTCCCTTTCTGTTTATTTTCATATATTAAGAATAGAGGAATTTTCACCCTACCCACACTTCTCTCGGTAGAGAAAAAAATACTCTTTTAAGTAAAGTAAAAAATGTTTTTCACTGTACTGAATTAAAAAAGTTTGAAAAAGTTCATTCGCTATTAAGAATCATAGGGAAAAGAAGTTTAATCTTCCCAAATTGGAGCTAAGCTTCTTTTTCTAAAGTACATTCCTTATTTGACTTATTTCTGTCCTATTAGAAGCCGAATTGCAAGTAAGAAAAATATTAAGGAATGCGATTAAAGTCTGTAAAAAAGATGCAATTTAGGAGACCTCAACTGGGAGAACTTTGTCATTCTTAAATTAGACAATCTAGTAATTTGCTACAAGACAGTCCTGGATTTAACTGCATATATATATATATATATATATATGTGTGTGTGTGTGTGTGTGTGTGTATGTATATACGGGGGCTGTCCGTAAAGTATCCGAATTTAATTTATAACTAAAAAAATATAATGGATATACATACTTCAGTTTAATCCCCTTCAAGGTATTGTCCTTGAGAAGCAACACACTTAGCCCAACGTTGTTGCCACTCTTAGAAGCAGGATTGGAAGTCGTTCTTTGGAATGGTCAACAGCTGTTCGATCGCTTTTTGTTTGATGGTCGTCACATCCTCAAACCGTCGTCCTTTAAGCGTTTTCTTTAGCTTTGGAAATGCGAAAAAGTCGCACGGAGCGAGGTCTGGTGAGTAGGGAGGTTGCGGGACTTGCCATGTTTGGTTAAAAAATTTTGAACCACATGTGAAGAGTGAGCAGGGGCATTATCATGGTGAAGAATCCATTTCCCAGATTTCCACTTTGCTGGTCGTTTCCTCCTCACGGAATCACGAAGTTGCCTGAGCACATCACGGTAGAACTCTTTATTAATGGTTTGTCCATCTCTCGATAGTCTGTCCACCTCCCGCAATCTCTCAAACTGTCATTCGTCGATCTGATCGCAGCACAGTACGAACCTGTTCCACTTGGACATCATTTCTCGATGTTGATGGACGCCCTGATCGTGCATCACTTTCCACAGATTCCCTTCCATCTTTAAAATGTCTAAACCACTGAAACACTTGAGTTCGGCCCATAACATCATCACCGTATGCTTTCTTAAGCAAATCGAACGTTTCGGTTGCAGTTTTTCCAATTTTACTACAAAATTTGATGCAAATACGTTGCTCAGTAGATTCCGTCATGATCCAACCCGACACGAGACTTCCACTGCGTTCACTTTTCGTTATTGCTACCAGATAACCGCGCTTCTCAGTGCTTGGATAATTACCAACATAACAAGTTTACATATGTTTAAACATGCTAATTAGCGTGCTCACGCAGAGCGGTGTCTATATTATGTTTCATACATTCAGTTCGGATACTTTACGGACAGCCCTCGTATATGTATGTATGTATGTAATGTAGGTACATCTCGGAGACGATTCATGCACTTTTGAAGTCGTGGCGGACAAACATTTCTGGAAAGAACAGAAACACACTGAAGAGCTGAAGTATTTTATTCCATGGAGGTATACTTCAAGACATCAAAGAAGGTACACGGCAATACATAGTTGAACGAAATGACACAAGCTGAAGACATGATGTTTAATCTCTTTGACACCTCGGCCCCCTCCGCTTGCGCGTATCGGCCCATGATTCACCGATGACCGGTCGCTAAGCAGCACTTCCTGTATACGCAGACGAAGGTTGATTTCCCACGTTCGGTGAAATGTCACAGTTATGGGCCGGGGCGCCGGACGGACAGTATACATCTGCCGACCAATTGGGGCAACCCGGGGCCCGCGACATGATGTTTAACAATAACAGCAGCGGGACAAACGCGAAACAGAGGGGACAAGGGACAGAGGAGCGAGAGAGAGCGACAGCGCGCGAAACTCTTTTTTTCTATAGGGGTGCTAGGTGTTTAGATTTCTATAATTGGTTAGAAACGGACACATGATTGACCACGTGAAGGTATGATTTATTTCCACGCGTCTGTTCGTGGGTAGGAGGTTAAAAATTACTTTACCGCGCGTGCGGTTAAGGGATAATTTAGATGGTTAGTTCTTTTATTCCTAGGTCGCATTTTAGAATAGGGGCTGTGCTTTATTGAGGAGAATTTAGAATACGCGACAAGTAATAATGGTATGGCGTTATCATTACTTACTTACACACACACACACACACACACATATATATATATATATATATATATATATATATATAAACTAGTAAATTGTAAATAATTCAACAGAAAAATAAGATTCTGTTGAATTATTTAAAATTTATTAGTTATAGTTATGTGTGTTTTCAGTATGAGAATTTGTTGCAACTACACAATCTTGAAAAGTTTTAAAATAATTTAACGCTAAGTGCAGATTTTCTGTTAATTTCGCTCGGCTGTCTGTTTCTTCTTCCTGTAATATATATCTCACTTTTCTGTTGAATTATATATATATATATATCTATATATATATATATATATATATATATATATATATATATATATATATATATATATATATATATATATATATATATATATATATATATATATATATATATATTTATTTATATATATATTCAAATACTGCGATTACATAATTTGCCATTATAGAAAACTTCCTGCCTTCATAAATTATTCATTTAGCATAATGTTGTTCAACTTTACAAATGACAGTGGCACATATTTTATCCATTAAGAAGGCAAGACTATTTATCAAAGTACTTTGCATACGGAGAACTGAAATATATTATTTCTTCCATAAAATATTTAAACAGGCAGCCTTTTTTTTGGCATAAAGTTTTTTTTTTTAATAAAGATTCTTGCTGGTCTCAACTTTTTTTACAAGCCTAACGGTAAAATCTAATAAATGTTTACCTAGATAAATAACACTTTCGGTTTCATTACAGCGGTGATGGACGTTTTAGCCGCTGCGATCCACTTACAGACTTTAAAAAGCCTCTGCGATCGAATAAATTTATATTTACTTCGTAACAGAATAAACTTAAAATTTTAGACTTCGAAGTATTAAATGCACATGTAAGTCGCCCATCAAAACGAACATATTTTGTCATTTATTTCTTTAATTTCGAATATTTTTGTTGCATAGCATGGGGTTGTAATGTTATCGGATTAAGATTATGCAGAATTAACACATTAAAGACCGGAGACATGTAGGAATGTCCGATGGCATCGTTAAAGAACGTGCTCTTGTTGAGACAACGCACGTGGACTTTTTCTCGCAATACAGACCTTTTTATTTTATTTTTTTTATTTGTAAGAGTTTATCGACATTTGATCAGAATAATAATTTAATCCGAATAATAATAATATTCAACAAGATTTTTGTTTAAAAAAAGTGAACATTTTCGCCAAATTCATTTTCGCCAAAACAGTTCAACCAGTTTTCACTTAATAAACATAAACTTTTTTAAAACAATATTTCGGCAAAGGACGTATATTCTTTAAAACATACGAACGTTTCATTACAATATATACGTTGGGAACTACGCTATGATCTCTATGAAACGCCCCAATCTTACATAATGAACGCTGGGAACAACGGTTAGATCTGCATAAAACGGCCAGAAGATGTTAAAAGGCGACTACATGTCTCTATCCCAGGGATTTCCAGACTATGTTCCGTGGAACACTGGTGTTCCACGGAAAGTTAATAGTTGTTCCGCGGAAACCTTAAATTGTCTTATATCCTGCAATGCTTACAAGAAATTCCTACATGTTTGACGGATTAATGCTCTAAAACTAATGCTAAGCTAATGCATCTAAGATGCATTAGCTTAGCATTAGTTAGCTTACTTCCTGCTTAGCTTACTTAGCATTGTAGCAGTTAGCACTTAGCATAGTTAGCTTACTTAGCATTAGCTTACTTCCTGCTTTAGGTAAGTGCTTGGAGAAACTTTTCGTTAACAGAATTTGCTGGTTTTGCACCGGGGAGACTTTTTTTCTAGTGACCAGTACGGCTTTACACCTCAGAAGAGTACTGAGGATGCTTTGTTACGTTTAAGTGAGATTGTTCAGAGAGGTAAAAAGAAAAATTTGCACACAATCTTGGTTTTTCTGGATATAAAAGGCGCTTTCGACAATGCTTGGTGGCCTTGCATTCTCAACCTTCTTAAAAAAGCGGAACTACCACTGAATATTTTTTCACTGGCTGCTGACTTTTTAAAGGACAGAGTAGCCAAATTGAGACTGGGCTCAGCTTCCACTATCCATCGGCTTGGGAGGGGTTGCCCTCAAGGCTCAGTTTCTGGACCTGCCTTTTGGAATTTGATTATTAACGATCTCCTCATAAAACTTAATAAACTTGCCTGTTGTGATACTATTGCTTTTGCGGATGACCTCCTATTTTGTTTCCAGGGTAGGGATCTTCCTGCGACTTTCCTTTGTGCTCAAGAAACCTTGAACCTTGCTACCAAATGGTCAAAAGATTTTAAATTGGAATTTAACTCTGCTAAAACCAAAGTCATGTTTATTGAAAAACGCAATGTTCTTTATGACGCATTCCAGCTGTTTCTCGACGGAACTCCCTTGGCTGTTGTAGGGCAATTTAAATATCTTGGAGTTCTTCTTGACTGCAAGTTTTCTTGGAAAAAACACCTATCTTACATTTCAGAGAAGTGTGACAAATTGCAACGTGGTTTATGTCGCATTGCACGTAATACGTACGGCATCAGGTTTGATGTCCATTCGCTCATTTATAAGCAAGGCATTGAACCTTTTATTTTGTACGGCTCTAGAGCTTGGGGTATGGCGCTCAAGAAGAAGATTAATTGTAAATATCTCCGACGCATTCAAAGGCGTATTCTTTTGCGAGTCATATGTGGATATCGCACCTTAAGCTATGAATCTGTTTATGCAATTTCTGGTTTTCCTCCGATCGACACTGCCATTCTTCATGATATCGCCTTTAGAGAAAATTTCTCTACTTCTTCTACTTCTGGTTACGATTATGTTCTACCTCCATCTGATCTTCCTCATCCCACGGAGAGAAAGGCTATCAATGTTATTAATTATTGCAACAAAACTGCAGGTGATTTCCCTGTTACTTGCTATACTGATGGCAGTAAAATTGATGGCAAGGTTGGTTTCGCTTTTGTTGCCTTCAAGAATGGCATTGAATTCGAGCATTTTCAATTTAGAATTCGAGATGAATGCACTGTTTTTATAGCTGAACTTTTATGTTTAAACTTTGCCATTAAATGGATCATGAATCGAGATAGTGCTGACAAAGATTATCTCATTTGTACCGATTCACTTTCGTCCTTGGAGACCTTAAAATGTATTGCTTCTGCCAATAGCATTATCGTCGAAATTTAAAGGCAACTCAAAACCCTTGAAAGTAAAAACGTCTCTGTTTTCTTTGCTTTTGTTCGTGGGCATACTGGTATCTTTGGTAACGAGCGAGCCGACTTCCTTGCCAAGTCCGCTACAAGGCGTGAAATTGACATTAGTGTCAATATTCCCAAATCTTTTTTTAAGAAGGTCATGTTTGAGAGTATGGTGGAGTCATGGAACCAAGAATACGTCAGCTCAAATAATGGTAGTTTAACCAAGAAATTTTTCCCGTCCATTAGAATGAGACTCTTTTGCCATCACTTCTTTGCTAACTACAAATTGACTCAGTTCCTCACAGGACATGGAAATTTTAAGAGCTATTTGAGTAGATTCAAATTGTGTTCGGCGACCCCCTGTGATTGCAGCGTTGGTGGCGAGGAAAATGCTGAACATGTTCTGTTTTTGTGTTCGAAGTACCGCAGGGAGAGAAATATTTTTAAATTGGCTCTTAAGGACTTAAATATTAACTGGCCTCCCAATTTCTCTCTGCTCGTTTCTGGGAAGTGTGCTTTCGGCTTATTTTGTAAATTTATTGTAAATATTTGTAATTCTTCTTAGTTTCTTTTATTTGTTTTATTTTGTCTGTTTCTTATGTTTTCTTAGTGTTTTATACTTACCTCTGTAAGTCCCGTGTGATACTTTGTGGTACACGGGAATTTTTTGTGTATTTTTTAATTTAAAAAAAAAAAAAAAAAAAAAAAAAAAAGCTCTAAAACTGGGGTCTCCTAAAGACGGCCCGTGGGCCAACACAAGCCCGCCATAGTTCATTTTGATTACATTGTAAAATTAACAATGTAAGTAAATCATACAAAATAATAATCAGTTGTTTTTATTTAAGCACCCATTAGGAAACACAATAACTGACACACATAATGAAATTGAACATTTTAACTGTAATCAATCATATGAGATTTATCCTAAAAATTTACAATGAGTGACATACATAGGTAATTTACAAACATTATAATTATGATTAATGAGATTTATGAAGCTGTAACTTTCCACTGACAATAGTTTGCAGTTACGGATCAAGTTTACCAGTGGAAATTATCAGCAGCCACTTCGAATGCTCATCAGTTAATTTGGATCTGTCAATATTTTTTGTATATTTCATTTTGGAGAATGTTTTTTCATACAGATAAGTAGTGGCGAGAGCTGAAAAAAAGCCACGGGCAAATTTATGCAACGAAAATTTGCGCGTCATTCAAAACTACAGTATGTTGGTATGATGAGCTAGCTAGCTAGGTCTTGACCTCGGGACTTAAAGGAGGAGTTAGTGTGGTATCCTCCTTTAGTTAGGCTGAAAAGTTTGGAGACCTCTGCTCTAAAATGACTAAAAAATTAAGTATTCGTGCAAAATTGCTAAATACTAAATAAATAATTAAAATTTTTCTCATTTTTTAAAATTTTATTCATTATGTATTAATACATACCCTACAAAGCAAACAATCAACAACATGACAGTTAAAATTTCAGGATTCACGAAGTGTTCTATCGTAGGAAAAGTTTGGGAAATTCTGCTCTATCCAATGAGCCCCAACGGCGGCTCCATGGAGGGAGCAGAAGGGGCAATCCCCCCGCCCCCAAAAAAAGCCCGGCGTATTTTTTTCCATAGCCTAAAATTACATAATCGTAGACCTAATACTAAATGAGTTCAAATTTAAAATGAGAGGATGTTTATTTCTTTTATATATATATATATATACACAGTGATCAGTGGTTATAAGAATCAACCGTTTATAAGAATCAATATCGCGAAAACAAAGACAAATGTATTATTTCCATGTTAAAATTTTCGCTTTAAAGAATCAATCCACCGTTTTTAAGAATCAGTTTACACTCTTCGCTTTCCTTTCATTTTTCCAAAAAAGCCCCTTAAACCCTCAAAAGGCACGAAGTTCTGTCTTTTTTTTTAAAAAATTGATAAGATGGGATGGAATATAGTCATAAAATTCATTCCTTTCTTTGTTAGACATAACATATTAGTTTCTCCTTAAACGGTTTAGCACTATATTGTCCTATTAGCTTGACCCGGGGGCACCTTTACCCGTCCGGGTCCAATTTCACTTTTCTCCAATGACAAACAAAAATAGGGACTCTTTTTCCCCACTTCCGACATCCTGGTTGCGGCTTCCTGGATCCTGAAACACATAAATCTTCGGCGAAGTGTCCACTATCACTTAGGCAAACGTGACATTAGTAGATTCAGCACGTTATCAAACCTCGAAACGTAAAGGTGAATATTCGTCTGAGACTATTAGTATTAAAAGAGGTATAAACAGCCTCCTGAAAACTTCATTACGTCAAATTACCATAGAAAACTTTTTCTTGCTCCCTTCCTGTAGTTGAAATGTTAAAACTGTTAAGCAGGTATGTTGTAACAAATATTGGTTTATTTTCTCCTCTTACTCTAATTGTGTGTATCTACTTATAAGTCTAGAAATTAAGTTGTATTTTTAAAATTATAAAAATAATTTTAATAAAAGATAATTAACGTAAATTAAATAGTATTTTTTGGTAAATTATCTAATATATGTATATATATAGGTGTGTGTGTGTGCCTGTCCAAAAACCTAAATTTCGGCTATAAGAATCAACCGCTTATAAGAATCAAATACAGTAATAACAAACGTGATTCTTATAAGCGGAAATCACTGTATATACATGTAACCTTGCAAGAGCCGACGTTGTCCCCCAAAATCTGTGGACTGGAGCCGCCATTGATGAGCCCTCTTCAATTTCTCTAATAACACTTTATATTACAGGACAAAATTTACTACATAAGCAAACCCTACTATTTAATTTACAAAATTTCTGAATTGAAAGAAATTTAGTTCTTCGTTCGATATCCCATTTCGAAAGAGTCTCAACTGAAACCAATACCCTGCTAGTATTTCCAAAATATCGTCATACACAACTGAGTAAAAAAAAAAAGTTTGTTTCAGAAGAAGGATTAAGATCGAAAAATCGAGATGCTACGAGATAGGAATGAGAACTTCGAAGATCAAAGAAAGGCAGGAAAGTAACAGCAACAGTTGAGTGATAAATGGCATCCATTAAAAGTTTTGAAAGACGAAAAGCTCTCTCGGGAGAATTTTTTTTTCATTCCCGATTTTTTCCAAGACACTTTCCAAGTTTATCTTTCTAGGCTGAATTGGGATAGATGGACTGTTAGATGAACTGACTTCAGCTGGAGTCTTGGAGTGCAGATCCAAACATAATGCATCCTTATTCCGCGCATGTAGCTCGCGTGAGATTATAGCTGGTCATTATGGTGGCGTATCTCGCAGAATTGGAAGCGTGATTAAAACTTAGTAGCTTCCTAATAATGTGGACCATCAGTCAAAGCCCTGACGGCAGTTAGCAGAGGATATGCTGACATTTTCATCTATGGGTTATGTGGGTTTAGAATTTTAAGCGCAGCTAAGAGGTGGCAGAATAAATTGTAATTCAAGAGATTACACTTATTACTCTTTCGTTGATTAATTCATACTGTTTAGAAAAATCTTTCGAAGATTACAGTGGGGGGTGGCTGTTACTTGGTTGGCTTTTGAAGCGTTAGGTCATATTTTGGCTACAGGACCCGGTGTGACGAGTGGTTAACGCGTCGTCATTCGGTAATGAGGGTGCTCGAATCGAATCCCGACAAGCGACACTGAAAGCCCTCGTGTGTACACCGGGTATGTGCACGTTAAATATGTAGGCCGGAAAGTACCTATGTGGGGTTTGTAGGGGTAGCCATCCCGGAGGGTGCTCGGTCTAAAATGAACGGTCACCATCATGGGGCGATGTTGGTTCGCAACCTGTATCAATGTTTCCTAAACTGTCGAGTCGCGACCCCCGTCAATCTTCTTCACGCAACCTGCGACCTCCCTCCCCCCACACACACACTCCTTTTCACCCTGCATATTTTCATTAAAAATGCCTTTTAAGATAAAAGGAAAAACATTAAAATGCATTTCCCTTAATTTTAATTCAAAATAAATGTTTAATTTATGAAAAATTAAATTTTAAGATATGGAGAACATTAAGAAACATTCATCGCTTAGCCAAGAGTATGTAAAAGCAAGGATAGAACAGAACAGAACCTAAAGAAAGTTAATGCACCTACCGTATTGGTGCACAATTATCTAGTAATAAAAATAGAAAAACTTGCCTCGCTAAAATTGCTTTTTTTCCGTTAGGGAAACTACAATAGCAATGCCAAAAGTTATTGTTGTTGTTTCTAATCCCCTTCGTGTAGGAAAGCCTACACCAAGTCCAAAGGATCTTGGTCCATGGCGAAGGGTAGTAAGCAGCTTCACTTTAAGGCGAGGTACCACTAGGGCTGAAGTCCGACTGGACCTCGAAGAATATCGGTCCCGTAATTTTGAACCGAGTCAAGTGACGAGATCGGAATACTCGACCCTGCAACTCCAGAGGTATTTTGGAAACTTCGAGGGCATTGCAGCTACGACAGATTTTTTCCGTGCACCAGCCGCCATTAGCGTACACGTCGGTGGTTTTTTTTTTGTCAGCGACGAGCATCGAACCAGCGACGTTCAGATCATTGGCTCGCTGCCTTTACCAATCGGACCACCGCGCCTCCAATGCCAAAAGTAACAACAGAAAGATGGATCATAGATAAACTGTCGTTTTAAATTTGTGTCCTGCGCTCAGGCCATAATTAACAGCGAATTTCATTTACCACCAGATGATGGTAGTATAATTCTAACAAACTGGTGTTTGCGATATGAAAGAGACATTTCCCTTAAAAAAACATCACTGCCTTAGAGTTTCATGGTCAATAAATATTGACATATTTTTCGTTGAAATTCGGAAAAAAAGTTATTTAAGTTGAACCCATGGAGACCCCCAAGGAGGTCGTGATCCACAGGTTGGGAAGCTCTGGCCCATACGCCAGAGGTTGCCATTACAAGACATATTTACAAGAAAAATATTTTGGCAATACAAGGGTATAACAAGTCAGGATTTACATTTTACTGCAGATTCTTCGCTACACTCATGGCAACTCATGGCTCTTAACAACTGCTTACCCAAACCGAAAATGAAAAGAACAATTTGACAGAATGGACATAATGACATAATGACAGAACATATCCCTTAAATATGATTTATCACAATTCTTCAAAGGATTGCGGAGTAAATTTTTCTAAAATAATACAATAGATCGATAATCAGTTATTAAATATCCCAAAAATATCATCTACATTTAAAATCAAGCTTTTTGGATGATAAAAAAAAAAATTCCGAACAGCAAAATCGGGAACACAAACTGACGCTTGCGCAAAGCGAAACTCTGATGGAAATTTATTGAATTGGATAATGTGACAATGAATTCCAACAAGTCTTAAATTAATAGCATGACACATCATGCAGTCTGAAAAACTGTAACTGACTGAGTAATGACCTATAAACAAGAAAACTTCCCTAAAATGAGTTCCAATTTGTAATTTATGCCGGCGTGAATCCAAAACCTATTAATCTGCAATAGCAAACCGTTAACAAACACGCTGCTACACAAAAATAGATGATTAAAAACAATGTTTTAAGAAGAAGGAAAAATAAACTTCCTTAATCACTGTCAAGTAACGTTGAAGTAGCTGTAACTCGGCTTTTGGGTAAAAAAAAAAGCACAATTAATATAAAAATAAATGATAGTATTTTAGCACCACAAAAAAAGTACAAAAAAGGACACTCCGACCCAAAACGCCGTTTTAAAAGTGTACGACAGAACACAGGAGAGGGGGGAGGATTCAGGAGAGGGGTATTCAGGGCTATAGTGTGTCGAGGGTCTAAAAAATATTAAAAAGACAAAATAAAAAGTCACCGTTATATTTAAAAATATTTCCAATGTATCAGTTTGGGCGATTGCCAAATGGTAAGGGTGTTGACACTCGGTCCCAGAGCCTGCGTGTCCGCATCAACCGAGATCCACCAGTTGGCATGGATGTATTTAGCCGTTCAGAATCGGCTTTTAACTGCAGGCCCCGGTCTGGCCCATGTGAAGCAAAAGTTGAACGTAGCGCTACCAGCCAACCAACTAGCCAACCAATGTATCAGTCGAGGGTGAGACAACCTGAACGATGCAGTAAACACGAACATACTCAAGAAGGTATCGGCCACACGAGGACTACAATTGCATGCATGCAATTGTAGTCCTCGTGTACAGACATGTATACATCGGATTCATGAATATTTTTTAAACAGACCTCATATTTCAACCTCTAAGTTAAAATGTAAAAAGGCAAGTTTACACTACCAGAGCTTTTCTGTTACAGTTCTTTAGAACAAAATATTTCAGGAAGTCTCTTCTAATGAAACTACAGCGGGTTATTATTAACGTAGGATTACTTATCGTTGCTTACCTCTTTTTTTTCTTTTTTTTTTGTTGTTGTTGTTGTGTGTGTGTGTGTGTGTGTGTGTGCATGCATTTTGGTACTTTTCTGTTTAACTGTTTACTGATACTGGGTTTGCACGCTGCCAAAATTATAACTCGCGACGCCGGACAATTTTTTTTCTCTCCGGAGGACCCTTATTGAGGAACGTAATTCTACGTTAAAATAAATAAATAAATAAATAAATAAATAAACATAACGAAAAATCTAGGAAACTACTGTGTCTAAAGGCATCATTTCTTAAGGAGACATCCCACGCCAGTCAATTTATTCAGCAGTTAAATTGCAGAATACTTAATTTCATTAACATTATTTTCTAAACCAAACGGGTTAGAAAATTAGATTATCTGGACATAAGAAGCACCTCATTATCTGCCGATCTCCATCTGTTGTGTGACAGACCCCAGATGTCCACAGAATACGGTTTCAGCCCCCCCCCCCCCTCCCCAACTAAATTAGCAAAACTCCCTCCAGCTGTGCTTCCTAAATGACAAGAATTCGAATTAGTAAAAGTCACTGAAAATCTATTCTTTTCGTAAGCTGTTGCAGCTATCTATTAATCGAGCAGATAATCGATTTAATGAAATCGATGGTTATATCAATGCTAAACGATATTTACACACTGGATGAAAAATTCTATCTTTACCACTCTCTCCTTGAGTGCGACGACAAAAATAATGGATTTTAAGTACCACGTCCTGCTAATTTTCAGCCCCTTTTACAGTCGTCAAAGGAAAAGAAAAATTAATTTTCGCCCTCTGGTATAAATTCTCTTAACTGAGAACCGCTAATTCTTAGGCAGCCATCAGAAAACTTTAAAAGCTTTAAACCCACGCAACCAGAAGATTTTTTTTTTATAAATAAGTGATATCGACGTACATGCATTCGCAAGGAATTCTATTTCCACCCAAAGATTCTATTAGGAATGGGCTTATAGATGAAAAGGGGGATCGATGCGTTTATGGCTGAGCTCTGAAAACTGAGGATTAAATATTTCAAAAATTATTCTACGCACTTATTTCATTTGGACGGGAAACAAGTTTGGAAATTTCCCCTTTCAAAATCTTTCTTATCGAAAAATGGAGGATTAAGGGATGACTGTAGAAAAAAATGAAATAGGGATTTGTCAAGGAAGTATCTGACACAGAAGTTTAAGATCCTCGCTTTTGCTACTTCCCACCAGCTTCGCACTGAAACCCTTTCTTAAATAAGTAATGAAACGAAGCGAAAATACTTACATGGAGCAAAATTACGAAATATTTCGCGATTGTGTAAGAAAATTAAGTCCACCAACTTTAATAACATTCCATAAAAACTGACTGAGACTTGAAAACGTGCTATTTATAATCTATGTTTAAAGTTTTACCGCCTAAAAGTTTGTCTCTTATAAATTTTTTAACGTAGGATTACGTTCCTCCATAACGGTCCTCCGGAAAGCAAAATTTCTGACGCTAAAACCGCCCGTCGTCGCGAGTTATAAATTCTGGCAGAGCGCCAAACCCAGTCTGTATCGTCTGGGGAAGCAGTAAACAGTTAAACAGAAAAGTACCAAAATGAGTCAATATTTTGACTTATTTATATATATATATATATATATATATATATAGATAGATATAGATACGCACATATATATAGATACATATATACATAACACATACATACATATATACATACAAAAGAGGTAAGCAACGATAAGTAATCCTACGTTAATTACCCGCGGTAGTTTCGTTAGAAGAGACTACCTGAAATTTTTTTCAGGTCCGCTACTTATATAGCAATAACAAGAAAGTAAGAATATAGTTGTAGTTATTTTCTTTTCTAATACAATAGTACTAAAAATTGATTTCCAGACATCTATGCAAACTTATTATCATACGTTTAAAGCCTCTGTTAATTTAACTTCCTCTTGTGTAAATAATGTATTGCGATAGTCAATTACATTGGTGTCTGATTCCGAAAAGGTCTCTCGTTCCCAAACGTATTCTTTTCTCGCATTCATCATTATTTCTAGGACAGCAATAAAGATTTCCCCTATTATGTCAATCTTATTTCACTGTTTCCCCGCATGCGTACTCTTTCACAGACGGACTTTCCGGTATACAGATTTAACTTGCCCATATCTGGCACAGACACGACAGCCTTCAGTGATGCTCATCCAGATTTGCTCCGCGCTCTCTAAGAACCCAGTCCCAACCCGTTCACCACTAGGATGCCCCGGACCCTTGGATGAAGGTTTTACTGCATCAGTATAACTTCCACGGACATTTTAGTCAAAACGAGCAAAACATTTTTTTTTCTAATTTGTATCTTTACAATGTAACTTCAGAACATGCTGCCAGGATATGTGCCCAAAAAGATGTTTATATGTGCCCAAAAAGATGTTTGTGAAGAACAAATATGTTGAAGATGTTAATTTCAAAATCATTTTTGTAGGTAGCTAATAGTTTCGGCCCAATAGATGTAATACTCCGTAGATCTTTGGTACATTACACGTGCTTGTCTCAGCTATTAAACCACAAAGGGTGATAGCTTCAAAAGTTTTCATACAATTTTTTTTGTAAATTTGTATCATAACTTTGGAACTTATAAACACACTACTAGGATTTCTACTACTAAGATTTACACTAAATTTTAGAGCAAATTTAGAAGAAAAAAAATTGTATCATTACTACGAAACACGGGAACACGTAGCCAGGATTTGTGATCACATGGAGTTTGTGAAGGGTTCGTTTCTCCACACCCCCGCTTCCTTTTCCCATCTATGTTCCTTGTTACATTTTATCCTGTATTTCCTGGGAAAATGAACTAATGTGGCCATTTTCCACTCCTATTCTTTTGAGGTTTTCAAACTCCCCTTCGCATGATGCGTTGACTGCAGGATGGTATTCGAAGGGGTTTGGAATTGCTTTTCAGAAGGTCATTTCTTCCTTTTATGTGTTCTTTTATGAGGGCTTATTTTAGGACTATATCTTTACGAGGATTTTTGTATACGAAGCATGGAGAACATTCCATCGGGATACTTTACTTCTAAAAATACCACGGAGCACTAAGCACAAAATTAAACGCTCGCGCCCGATTGATTTAGGCCGTCTGCACACGGAGCAACTCAAAAGAAACTGATAACTGACTCAAATCACAAACCAGTCCGTGATGAGTCGCAACCTATGTAATTGAATGGAGCCACGCACACGGCGCAACTGGTTACAAACCCGTCCGACGGGTTTGTAACCAGTTGCGCCGTGTGCGTGGCTCCATTCAATTACATAGGTTGCGACTCATCACGGACTGGTTTGTGATTTGAGTCAGTTATCAGTTTCTTTTGAGTTGCTCCGTGTGCAGACGGGCTTACTGTAGTCGGAGTTTTCTGGACAGAATGGAGGAAACGAGAGAGAGAGAGGGTACTTTCTGAATTTCAATGTAGCATCGGTCCTGGGTTAGGTTTATTACACTCTATTAATCCTTTTGGGTCTGTACACGAAATGAAAGATTTATCAGTACCTAATAGTCTATAGTTTTGACGAAAAAAGACAACGATCTACCAATGCAAATGTGGCAACAAAGCTCTTCCCCTTTGACACGCTTCATGCATTTTATCATTTTGCGCACTCAATTTTGCACCTTGGTTCGTGATAGACGATGGTTCCTTCCGAAGTGGACTGGTCACTTTGTCAGTCACCAGTTCAAATTGAGAGAAATTCCGCATTGAAATGCCTTTCCCTGCAGCGTACTACTCATCGGTTATGCCGTGCGGAGTAGCCCATATCAAGGGAGAAACCTGTAGGTCCGAGATGACCGTTACGCTGGATATGCTTTAGGGATATCTTCTCCAAACGACGTCTCTGAAATTTAAAGTCTAAGTTTTTCAAGACATTATATACAATAGTTATTAACTTTTTTTCAAATATTACTAATGGTGATGTTATAAAAGAAAAGTTTCTACCGCCAGGCCTATTAATAATCACTAGCCACTCTTGGAAGTTCTGGCATAAGTTTTAATTTCCTAATGATAAAATTATTCCTCACCCATTTTATATCCAAATAGGATTTTCTGAAAATGTTTGTTTTATTTTCTAGCGATTTAAAATTAGCTTTATCATTCTCATATTTATCGCTTGTTTGGAAAAGCATTCGCTCCTAAATCGAATTTTTTTTTTTTATCTCTCGATTATTTTCTTCCAGTTTCAAATATTAATATGTATATGCTGTTTCCATGCGTTTTACTTCTTCATTTCCCCTCTCAGCATTAATTTTCCACTACCTTTATTTTACGATTTTCCCCCCGGCGGATCTCATTTTTTAATTTCGTCCTCTCTTAGACTCTGTGAATGCTCCCGTTCGTTCATAAATTTTCTCCCCGTCTTCCCCGTTGGGTCGTTCATAAGTCTCTTTGTTTTACGCCGACGCTTACGGGCAGGGGGCTCACATTTGAGCATCACCTATCAAAGAAACGATTATTCTATGCCTTTGTGATTTTAGATGGAGCGACAATCCCATCCAATGCTTCACGCACATTTCACCCACCCCGCACCTACCCACATTTCAATCAAGAACTTACCTCATTCGTTCGCACTTCGTTAGTACCGCAAAAATTTTCGTTAGTACCGAATTTAGAATAAATTTATTGCAATTTTTTATATCGAGGTTGGTGTTAATCAAACGCTGCAAACATGCAATTCTAGAACTTCATGGCTGCTATTCGTTAGCACTACGTGACAGTAACTTAGCGAGCATAACTGGCACCCGGGGCACGATACCTTTTTGGCGCCCCCCCCCCCTTCCGAAAAACATATAGTAATATAATATATAGAATTAGTGAAAGGACCATTTGGCGCCCCTCTGCGAGTGCGGCCCGGGGCATGATAGACCCCTTTGTCCCCCCTCTCGCTACGCCACTGCTACGCGATGACGTACAGAGAAAGGTTTGGTGGTGTCTTGGACTCAGCCATCTAAACGTCTCAGGAAGACTGTATCTTATCTTCGTCGGGTTGGATTGGGTTGTTTGAGAGCCCTCGAGAACTACACGAGGTCTCACTAGACTGTGACTGTGACGTCACGTGTTTTGTGCGGTTCCCGCGATTTGCGAAGAGCCTTCCACAGCTGCAAGATTTAAAAAACACAAGCCATGCGTACTCCTACATTCTAAAATTCTGTGGGGGATTAAAAAACGATACCAACAAATGCCGCCAGAGTTTTTGTCCTGAAAGTTAATCCCAGGCATAGCGGTTTCTCTAGCAAACTATGGGGGTAACTGTTTGGAAAACAGAAGCGTCGCCCATCACCGTCGTAAAGCTGCCTTTCTTAGCGATAGCTCTATGCGACTTTGTCATTGGAATGTAATAAAGTTTCGGCGTTAAGAAGAGCTGTCAGCCGATAATCTGCAGACCCCCCCCCCCCCCCCGGTTTTGGGAAAGCAATTTATAAGAAGACGGCCGCCATCGAAGTTTTCAAGCCGAGAGATAGTCAGAGAGTTGGAGAATTTTATAGAGATTGTCGTGTAACATCGAGATAGGCAGACGCGCTTTTTGGAAGCTCCTGTTGAGACTATGGGTCTGGAAGCGTACGCTGTGAATCTGCACTTAAATTAATTGATTATGTTGTAATATGTTTAATTTTTTTGGTTGTAAATAAATTTCCTTGTTAAGTTTCTGTTTAAAGAATTGGCCTTTTCACTATATTTAGGACTCTGTCTTTCTGGGTCATGAATTCAGTAATAGTAATTTTAAAACAGCCTCAGAGACTAACCTTAACAACCTATCGTGATGCCACAGGACCTACTGCTTAAAGCCGATTCTGAACGGCTACAAACATCCATGCCAATAGTGGGATTCGGTCCCACACATTCTGCTACCGAATGCCAACGCTCGGCCATCCTCCGGCCTTATCGTCCTTGAATATAGCAACCCACCGCAAGTGGGGCGTTTCCGTGCGAGGGACACAGAATAAATGTACTGTTTCACGATAAAGTTAACGGCTCCTCGAGTGCTAATCTACTAGTCTTATTGCAGAAAAGATTAAAGGCTCATAACAGTATCTGCTTCACAACTTCCGCACGAATACTTCCGTGACATTTGTTAGATGAAGAAAAAGAACCAGTGCTCTTCCAGTCGCAAAAGCAAACAACATGCCGTAAATTTAATTTGATTTTCTTCATTTTTACAGCAGTACTTGTCGTACCCCTCGACAAATCAGAACAAATAAAAACATACCCTTTTCACCCGTCTGAGAAACGAGCATGGCCCTTCTTTCAAAGTATTATTGTTTCAGAAACTCCCATCTTGTTTCATTAAACACAGACTGAGACACCTGCCTCCGCTCCCCTACTCTAAAGCATTATCGTACCGGGTCGTAAAAGATTATGGAAATTTAAAGTAACCCCGGGAATTAAAAAATTGCAATCTGTGGCTCCCTCTCGAACAAGCTGATAAAAGGAGAGGAGAGGAGAGGGGGAGAAAAAAAACTGACGCCGAAAAGAAAACTGGCGAAAAGGAAATAAAAATTGATTTCTTCGGGGTATCTGGGGGTAAATGCTGGGGTAGTAAAATTTTCTTGAAAGAGTTTGTTATTGCTGAATCGATTATTGATCCGTTAGCAGAAGGGCTAGAGTATGTTTTTGTCACCCTCCGAGCATTTAGGGATCGACCGAACGCATAATCAGACAATTTCGGAGTAATAAATGAGGCAGACGATATAAAAGTGGCATTTTTCACGCCACTCGATAAATGCACAGAGAGAAAATGAGATTTTTTTTTATGGAACATACGCGAAATTCCATAAATATCTAACTTAATAGTCATCTGGTATGCAAATGAAAGTACAAAGATGATTTAAAATCAATTCAAGTAACTCTATTGAAGGAAAATAAATTTTCCAACTAACGTTATTGACCTTCTTAAGAAGGCCCAATTTCTAAGGGAAAATAGCTTAATTGTAACTACTCAAAAATTTTACTTGCAATGAAAAGTCCAAGTCACGAAAATTTTCTATATTATAGGACAGTGCAGACATGCCAATAAATTCAGCTAAACGGAAATTACTATACTTCATTTGAAAGACTGGTGTACAGTTAAGGCTGCTATGTACTAAGAAAAAATCGTATTTCCCTTTCCCTCTTCTTGCAGACTGTTGTGGTGGGAGGAGTCCAGTTGACAGTTCGAGAATTCCACCCCCCTTAGGATTGACATTTTGAGGGATTGTAACGGCTCTTTCTCTATAGGGGGGTAAAGCACTGCCCCCAATTTTTTCACTTAAAATATATTTTTGTCAACTATTTACAAGTACATAAATGCTGATAATCAAATAAAATTGGTATTCTCAGATAGCCTGAACTTTTCTGCAAAGCGCTACAGGATTCATTTTATAAATTTCGTCCACCGAAGGAATTTATGAGCGTTTAAAACACACTATACCAGATTTTTCCCCGAATAATTTAAATTTTAAAATATTAATTGCATTTTTTTTTAAAAAACGAAAAATGCACACAAATGTAAAATTTCTTTCTATATGACGGAGTACAATTTTTTAAAAAAAATCTTTGAATCCAAGTCGGCAATCAGTGGACAAATTTTCTTCATAGGTTAACATTGAGGTGAGCGAATCCAATAGGGTTAGTACACAGCAGCCTTAAGTAACGATGACAGGTCTACATCTCCAAAATGGAAATTATTTTGTGACTGCTTAAGAGAAAAAAAAAGTGACCACTTAAAGCCTGTTATAGTACACGGGCAAGACTTGGCCCATAGGTTCATAGTCACAGGTCTACAGACGTAAAGATAACAGAACACGGACATACACATGAAAGAGTGGCTGCGACAGAGAGGTTGTTGGTTCAGATAACATGAATTAATGACCATTCCTACCGTTCTTACTTTGTTTTACGGGAAAAAATGTGTTTTACATTTTTTTAAACAAAAACACAAAGGACTATGACATAATTTAAACATGGGGAACGGCCAGGGCTTCGATCAAACTATTTATGAAGTAAACGCCCTGGCAGGTAAGCAGCCACTACCAACGAAAATCACATTTAAGAACCCAAACCTCCAACTCGGTGGATCACAAAATATTTCTAATAAAATTCAACAATTATGATTTATGTAATTACGGAAAACATATACGTATACAAAAGATAACGAAGTAGGTTGAATCACAGACGCATAAAAGATCTTAGCAATATGAAAGAATCAAACAGCTCACCAAAAAAACTAGATCGTCAGCACGGCACGTAGAATAGGGATAACGTAATTTGAGTATAAAGCTAGATCAAAGATAAATCCTTCCAATTTATACTACTCCACTGTAAAATTAGGGAAGACTATCCTTTCGAGACGTACAGCACACAGTCATTCAACCAAAAAAGGAAACAATACTGACGTATATCCTAAATTTCACACAAAAAATTCCCTAATCATATTTTTAATATAATGTATATAATGTAATAGCGACTGAAGAAATATCATCATATACTATATAGCTAAAGATATACGAGTAATTATCCTAAAGGGAAAAAAATACGTTCGCCAAATGCAAATAGAATAGCAAATTTATCAAATATGTATATACTAATTAATTACAAGATAAGAATTTTGCTTATATAAAAATATATATTTTCCTCTAGAGGAATTAACTATTTCAAAATGTTTATAAGTAAAGTAAAATTGAGTTTTCAATGTTTAATCTGTTTTAGTACTTTGAAAAGATTGTAGCACATATTTTATGTATAACGTCACTTAATTAAGAAAAATTAACTTACTCAAGTGCGTTTGTATAACTCACGCTATACGTCTTTATTTAGTTCACTTTATTAGTGATTTATTAATTTATTTTACCTAGATTCTCGACTGAAAAGAAAAAAATTAAAGCAGTAACATGAACCGTTTGAATTCGGTAGGCATTACCAGGGTTTCCAGCAGCCATGAACCTAGCTTTCGACCGTATTATGATCTCCTCTAAGCATGCCTACAAGTGCTCAGGAGACGACAAAGTTTCAAAAGCGGACAAAGTTTGCCACCTCCAGTGTACTTGTCAGCAGTGTGTCGGCAGTGTGTTACTGCAGTGTCCGTGATAATTTCTTGTTGAGGAGTTTATCACGGGCATGGTTTCGTGAAATGCTAGTTTCATATCCCCTGAGGAGTTTCAACATACCTGTCTTGTCATGAGTTTCTTCGCTTCAATTTGCTCAACTACAATCACTATAAATCTCTGATTTAAAGTTTGTGGCTACTGAAAATTACGTAGGTATTATATGATTGATTGCTTTCTACAGTAATTAATTCTAAAACCTCATTGTCAGTGTTATGGATCATTAATTATTTATATCGAATAATTGACATTTTGGCAACAAATGCCCTAAACAAATAATCACTACTACTTAAAAATAATGTATTAAAGCTAAATTACTTTTAAGTACTTTTTTATGGAACATTTTCGACGCAGAGAGGATTTGGTTCCTGGCCCACGCGTGACGGCTTGTAAGCTAACCGCATTACAATGTGGGCGGGACTAAAAACAAATTATTAAATTTTCATGTTTGAAAACATTTCTAGAAGCGGTTCCAGGCGAAACTTTGTCATTTTATACAAGACACGAATAGATACAAAGATATCTTTGAGAAAGAGAAGTCCATATTATTCAAGATATACCAGCTTTTCAACTTTTCACAAACTTTACCATTTAGCCTCAATAAAGTGGCCAATAGCTAAACTCTCATGGCTCTTTCATTCTCTCGAAAAACGGAGAATCGACGCAAACACCATTACCAAATAGAGACACGTAAAATGAGCTGCTATCTAACCACTCTACATAAATACACACTGGACTAAGAAAGAAGAAAAATACAAACTCACCTGAAAGAAACGTCAGTATTCACTCTCTTAACCCAGAAAAGTGCACTACAATTGAACGTAAACACAGAAACCTTTTTTTCAAACTCTCCGGCAAAGGATGCAGACAAACATGTCATCGCTTTTACAGACTTGTTAAGAACAACAAAAC
This sequence comes from Dolomedes plantarius, assembly GCA_907164885.2. Classification (NCBI taxonomy): domain Eukaryota; kingdom Metazoa; phylum Arthropoda; class Arachnida; order Araneae; family Dolomedidae; genus Dolomedes; species Dolomedes plantarius. The sequence continues at coordinate 217,623,282 of OU015491.1, forward strand.
AAAAAAATAGCCTGCAGGAAGCGCAGCAATGTGTTAAGAGATGATCGTAAAAGATCTCGATTTCCTGGCGTCTTATGGGCAGTTAAGGCAGGAAAGAATCGACGCCAAGACAGATGTTTACACATTTGGCCGGCTGAAAAGATGCTATTTCGGAGCAGTTGTGACCTTCGAATTTCTATGCACCTGCTACGTTTCAGGAAGAGCCTCTTTATGATACAGAATCTCTGAGGTCAGTTGATATGGTTGTTCCTAAACTGAGAAGTGGGACCAGTAACAAGGTTTTAAAATATCAGAACTGAAATATAGACCAAGGTCTGCTCTTATGGATCCTATGACCTTTTTATCTCATCTAAGATCTTTTCTACTCTTGTCTGGCGTCTCCCGAACGAACTGCGGGCACAGTCAGTGTCCTGTTCAAGCTAGTATTTCATTACCATGCTTTTAGTAACTCGCTTTCTTGTTTGTTTGTGCATGTGTTTGTCCAGTACAAATCTTGCAATCGATTTTTAACTAACTTCCCGACTAGCTAGACATTTGAAACTTTTAGAATAGCTCAGAACACGATGACAATGCATTATTTTAATACTTTTAGCCATCTTTAAGCAGATTTGAATTCTTTTTCAGTTAATTTTGTTTTGTAGACTGGTGCAACCATCTATCGGCCGGGACGGGAACGAAAAGTCAGACGCAAGTTAACTTCCAATTAACTTCATTTTCTTTCAAGTTGATGGGATAATTCATCAAATAAATTTATAAAAAGTATTTATTAATACATAGAATTCTCAAGTTTATATGATTCAACAGAAAATTTAAAAACATGGTATATAAAAAGTTCTTTTTATCTTGTAATTATTTTAATTACCTCGTTTAAATCATAAATTTTAAATAATATCTTACGCATTTTATAGTACAGTATATTATTTTTCTTGCGGAAATTGAATGAAATTTTGAAATTTCGTAATCATTCAGACATTTTTTAACTTGTAATTATTTTAAATGTTTACTCATTCTTGCTACTGATGGCATGATTTCTCTATTATGATTAATTCTTGTAAACGTTGATGTCTTGTAGAATGGGTTGTAGAGTATGCTTTTTGCTACACCATTAGCATGTGTCAGGGTTAAAATATGGAGGATCCTATTTATAGCTTTTGACGTCTTTAGCAAGCTGATCTACCAGCACATCCATTTCTTACAATGCTGACGAATGCGGAATCCATCGGAGGGTTCATTTGTTACCCTATAAACAGACCATGAACCCTCATGACCACTTTTTCTGAAGGATGTCAGTGATCTTGATTGCTTCAGTGTTACTGTTTTGAATAGCATCGATGGCAAATTTAGAATCGGGAAGATGGTATTGTCTCAAACGAAATGCTTCTATCATCACAGTTTCTGCTCGCTCCAAAATCATTATCCCTTACAATCAGAATCACCCGCAAGTACAATACTATACGATTTAACAATTTTTAGCAAACTTCAGACTTAAGTAATTTTAGGCACTGTTGGAAAGACATTAAGGAAACCATTAATTAATATATATATATATATATATATATATATATTCAACTACAGTAAATATGTTGCTAGAAGTTACAATAATTACATTATAAAACCAGCTGAAACGCTATATGACAAATAGGTAGTCAATGGGGATTAAATTCTCAGACTAAACGCGTCTTTGACAGACAATAGCTGCTAATTGCGTAGTGAAAAGCTGTGTAAATGACCATTAAAGGCGAGAGTTCAATTTTGAAACTCTATTTAGATTATATAACCATTTATCAATTTAACAGTATCCTTGAGAAATAGTTAAATTGCGTTTCATATTATGAAACAAAGTGACTCATTAAATTATATTCACCACGTAAAGCGTTTCATTACAGATAGTGTCGAGTTTAGTTTAGAACGCATAAACTTTAAAGTTAAATACCGCAAAAGTACAAACGTAAAGGAAGAAACTAAAATGGATTCTCTAACTGTTAATTGAGGCGTTGAAAGGCAAAGTGGTGTAAGTCACATTTTCAACTTTTTTTCATTTGGGGGCATATATGTAATCCCATATTCAATTGTAATTATTTGCAATATTGTATAATTGTAAATAATTATTTGCAATATTGTAATAATTATTATGAATTATAATTTGTTCAATTCATGGTGGAATTTTTTGTAGTTTTTGCAGCTAAACTCTCTTGACTTACACCACTTGACTTACTGATTTACACCACTTTGCCTTTCACCGCCTCAATTTTCGAAGAACTAAATGGCGTTGCTATGATCAAACCTCAGAATTCAGTCAGCGTTCGCACATTTCGTTTAAAGATGCTTAGTTCACAGATCGAAATTCGAATAATTTTTTCGAAAACTGAGTATTCATTTGTAGATCAAGCTGAATTGCTCTGGTATTCTGTCAAGAGTATCTGGGAAAATTCAATCGCAGTTCACCGCAGAAACAACATACAGCTTCCAATATAATTTAATGTCGTCAAATGACAATGATTCCATCCATAGAATTCTGGAACAATAAAGGTACTTCCTTCTAATGAATACAGAACTTTTTCGAACACTGAAATGGACAAAGAAAATCGCAGAAATCGCAGAAAATCCTAATGAAATGCGGAAATTCCAACCGAATCCTGAGTTTAGCACACAGCCGTGCCATCTGTTATCTGGAAACAATCAAACTTGTGAAATCCACTTTTTGAATACTACTTAAACAAATATCCTTATTCATTAAACATATTCCTCAAACATCCCTCTCTTTAGCGATGAGTTTTTATGAAATATTCAACCTCCAAATTAGTGAACGCTTTTCCGGACTCCCAGAGGGACCTAAATTACCTCTTTAAGAGGCAAAATTTTTTTTTCTTTTTTAATACAGAGGCACTTGTCGTGAGAAAATAGTCTAGAGGCATAAAAAAATCAATGAATAAATATACGAAAAATTCGTAAAAGAATTTTTGAGAAAATGTTTTAGACTCTAAGACATTTACTTAGTCTAAGGTTAGGTTGAAATTTACGGTTTTGGTCTTTATACCCCACGTATGGTAACAACACTAATGCGACATGTCTACGAAATAAACAGGTAACTTTAGAGAAATATAACTTAGAAGAAAGAAAGATGCGTTTATCAGACAAAGAAAGAGGTCAACACAGAAATTAGTTTTCGTGCTCTGTCACAGTAGGAGCAACAGAATACAAAATATTTTTACTATGTTTTTATTAACTCGCTTTCTTGTTTGTGTGTGTGTTTGTCCAGTACAAATCTTGTAATCGATTTTTAACTAACTTCCCGACTAGCTAGACATTTGAAACTTTTAGAATAGCCCAGAACACGATGACAAAGCATTATTTTAATAACATCTTTAAGCAGAATTGAATTCTTTTTCAGTTAATTTCATTTTTTAGACTGGTGCAGCCATCTATCGGCCGGGACGGGAACGAAAAGTTAAACGCAAGTTAACTTCCAATTAACTTCATTTTCTCTCAAGTTGATGGGATAATTCATCAAAAAAAATTTTTTTAAAGTATCTATTAATACATAGAATTGTCAAGTTTATATGATTCAACAGAAAATTTAAAAACATGGTATATAAAAAGTTCTTTTTATCTTGTAATTATTCATTTAAACATGTTTTTTTATGATCCATACTTCAAGTTCTGGACTAATCCCAATCCCTAGTAATAAGTACTTTGCGATCTTTATAAGACTTCAGGAATCCAGTATATCGTTTGATAAGAATCCTTAATGACTTTCAAATGAAATCCTCCAAAAAGATGGATGCACTCTGAAAGACTGGTATAGTTTCAGGGGCATTTTAAAATTTCACTCTGCATGCAAATCATCGGATTTCAGTGGTATATATTTTGCAGCGTAAAGAGAAAAAAGATAAAAATTTTGAAATCCCCTCACTTTCCTTTCCTTTCGAAGGCGCGACGTCGCTCACAGCACAAAAGGGCGAGCTCTGGTAGCATACTAAATATATAGAGTTGAAAAGGGGCAGAATTTTGCCGTACACGAATGCAAGTTAAACGAAATGCGCCCTTCTATCCCCTGATTCGTGAGCTGCATATCGGCTCGCACATTGAACGCGTATAAATCAACGTTAAGTATGCCTGTGACGTAATATGATCGTGAAGTCATCATCAGTAGCCCAAAATTGCGGTTTGCGGAATGCATCCCCTCCTACAACATTATCTATCTATATATATAAAAATGAATGTTTTTTTGTTTGTTTGTTTGTTCGTATTTTATGCGATACCGTACCGTTCATACAATTGCGATGAAACTTGGTCAACTTATTGCTTGAACTTGCGCGATGGTTATAGGCTATTTTCATTCCGCTACGACGTTCCATTCCTGAATTATGTTAGCAGTATCAACGGATATTGAAAATCGCCAAAAAAAATCACCAAATTTCCCCGGATATTTTTGTTCAAAGAGATTGTAACATTTCATTGTTGCCAATTAAATTATAACATTTTCGTAAAAATAAATAGACATGAATTAAAAACGTGATTTATTCATATATTGGCGCATGCAAGAATGAATTTGATGTATTATTTTCATGTATGTGGCAACACCGGAATGTTTCTTTTTAAAAATTAAAATATAAGGATGGAAAGTCAGTCATTTTCAATGAATGTGTTATCTATCCATTTCATGAATTGAAACTAACCCAAGCTACCTGTTCAAACTCAAATATACTGCAGGACACGTTGACTTTGCTAAAAACACGTGCGTTTAGCCTTGACGCGATGATTTATATAACTGAAGTGACATTGAAATATAGCAGATGATTTAGTTTTGAGAAAGAATTACAATCGTGAAATACGTGTATATTATAATTAAGAAAGTCTGAAAATGGCATTGAAACGTAGCAGACGATTTAGTTTTGAGAAAGAATTCCGAGCATGAAATACGTGTATATACTTTTTCTATAATAATTACCAGATTTGCTGTGTTTTAATATTGAATGTGATCTCAATCCATTCAAACATTATTGATTATTTTTCTATAATAATAAATCCATTCAAACGTTATTGACTAGCTGTGAATTATTACTTTAAAATGCCCAAAAAGAGGAGAGCAACTATTAATCCTGCAGAAGTAAGGGGAAAATGTCAAAGATTGTTGAGAAATGAGCAATGTGATGAAAAAAAAACAAAACAGAAGAGCGCGAAGCCAACAGAATTCGAAATGCAGTTAGACGCGCACAAGAATCTGAAGAAAAAACATTCCCAAGAGCTCGAAGGTAACATAATTTGAATTGTAGTGATCCGAAGCAGTGAGACTGATGAAGAAACTTTTAATGCGTCGAACATACGATTGTCTTCGAGCTTCAACATCGAAAGGAGAGGAAAGCGATGAACAACGACAGCCTCGACAACAAACTAATGCTATTTGCTACCGCAAAAGAATTTTAGCGAAAACTGTAGAACATCATAACATGAGGCTAATCATTGAAAAAAATAACAACAGAAACTGAATCCCGAGCGAAGCCGGGTAATACATCTAGTATGTGTATAAATATGACGGGCTTCGTTTCACGCCCGTTATATTAAATGATGTTTCAGTCAATGGTGGTCCGGTGGCGTAGTGGAAGGCAGTTCAAACTCAGGAATTACACATTAGTCCTATTTAATCATGTTTATTTCTTCATCTCCTAGCAACCACTGATCCAAAGTAGCGCATATCTTAGCGCTCGCCATTTTACAAAACCCCCGGACCCGGCTAGTGCGCGCCTGCTATCATCAAATTAATCCCCTCGGTCTGCTGCTTGCCTATTGTTTCAAAAGCTCCCAATACAACTGCGCATGCCCTCATTACGTCAACGCCGAAGATGAGGCTGGGCTGGAGCTAAGCTTGATACTATATTTAGATTCTCTCTATGGTTCTTCTCAAAACGGGAAATTCTCTTCTTTAGGATTGAGAATTGGCGCGTTTCGAAATACGACAAATAATGGTATTTAACGTTAGAAATTAGTTTTACTTTTAAGCCCCCTTTAAATTGTTTAATTATTATTCTTTTTCTAAAATATTCTTTACATATATATATATATATATATATATATATATATATATATATACATACAGGGTGATTTTAATTAAACTGAAACTACTTAGAGCCCTTTGTAGCACGATCTATCAACCAGAATTCCACCGAAATTTATAGAGGGACTAAGGTCGACATAGGAAAGAGTTTCCGTGAAAATAAAAAAAAGTTCCAAAAGTCGCCGATACGGGAAAATATGGCGCTGTTGTTGTCGGCGCACCCGAGAATTTGCACAAAACGCAAGTAAAACGTCAAAATGCAAATTCACGACTACGTAGTCGACAGCAGCGCCAGTATTTCGGGCTATAAAGATAAGGGGTGAATATCGAAAAAGTTGCAATAAGCACACAAATGAATAACAAAAAAAAAAAATTCATTGCAACACCGCTTTATGCAGCAAATCCACTTCTCCTTCAATGGGAAAACCATCCTGCTGGACGACACATTGCATCCTGAACACTCTGTTCTCAATGGCCGAGCGTAATATGTCACCAGGAATGTTCATCACAGTCCGGGATATGTTGACCTTTAGGGCCGCCAAGTTAGAGACTCCACCAAGATACACCTTGGACCTTGGACTTTAAATAACCCTACAGAACGAAGTCACATGGGTTAGGTCCGGGGAGCGAGGTGGCCATGCAAATGGAAAAAATGCGACTGATGACCCTTTCTTCTGTAAAGCGATAGCGCAACAGATTCCGCACCGATCATTATAGCCCAAAATACTGGCACTGCTGTCGACTATGTAGGCATGAATTTGCATTTTGATGTTTTACTTGCGTTTCATGCCAGTTCTCTTGTACGCCGGTAACAACAGTGCTCTATCTTCCCCTATTCGCGACTTTTGGAACTATTTTTTTTCTCCATGGAAACTCTTTCCCGTGTCGTACTTAGTCCCTCTGTCAATTTTAGTGGAATTCCGGCTGATAGATCGCGCTACAGGTGGCTCCGAGTAGTGTCAGTTTAATAAAAATCGCCTTGTATATATATATCTATATATATAAAACAGTTCCGTAACTGACTGACTGACATACAACGCACAGACCAAACCGCTGGACCTAAAGGGCTGAAATTTTGCATGGCGATTCTTCTTATAGGGGTGCACTAAGAAAGATTTTTGAAAAACTCTTCTTAGATTTTTTTAAATTAAATTTTGAAGATGTCTTTATAACTTTTTTTAAGTTTGCATTTAAAATAATAATTTGAGGGTTATAAAATTTATATCACGAGAAAGATCATAAAAATTCCTTTAAAATGAAATCTTTTTTTTTCGAATCTTTACCCCATTTTCTGATTTTTGTTGAATTTTTAAAGATTAATTTTTAGAATTTAATTTATTGAATGCTGATTACGTGATTTCTTTTTCTGGTACTTTAAATAAATTTATCGTCACGTGCATAACAACTAAATAGACAAAAAAATATTTTTTTTTCTTTCTAATGCAGCAGACGATTGGATATTATCAAAAAAAATAAATATTCCTTAAGATTTTTTTATAAATAAATATACAGTGGACGCTCGTTAATTCGAACTCAAAGGTTCTCAGAAAAAAGTTCGAATTATCCGATGTTAAGAGAAAATATACAACTTTAAATGTGTATCACTGAAGAAGAAACTCTCCTAGTATGTATAACTCCAGAAAATATATTATACTATGTTTATCTAAAGTTAAACATATTAAAAAGCAATACAGACTTACCTTCATCATAAAATGAAGCAGAAGATATGCAGTATAAAGCAAACTTTTATTAAAAATATGAATTACACTTTGGGGAAAAACTGTAAAATGGATGTTTGGTTCTGTTTATGATGCCTACATTGTTCAGCCAGCTTCTAGATTTGAAGTAAACATTTCAATTCATTTTCAGAGGAATGTTCCATCTGAATAAATGCTTTCAGAGTTTTAATAGAGTCCATTATGGCCGGATTAAAAATATCTTTCGGCAGGTATGTAGAGAAAAGCCCTGGCAGTTTCCTACCGAAATTACTGCATACGTCTTCGATTACATCAGAGCTTTGGCCACATACAGTTTGATAAGAAATATTGTGCCTTGACTTAAATCGAGAAAGCCATCCATCACTCCATTTAAAAATCTTCAATACCCATTCGAATTGCCAATTCATCAGCCTTCGTCAGCACTAGGGGTCCATTTATCGGAAAATTTCAAGATCTAACACCCTGGAACCATAGCAGTAGAACTTTTTCTAGAATTTCTTGGGACGCATATCCCATGCGTTTCCTTCCTCTGGCAAATTTTGATTTTTCCCATGAATCTAAAATTGACTCCTTGTTTTTCAAATTAGTTGACAAGGCATTTTTTTAATTCCATAGTCAGCTGCTGACTTTGTTTTACATTCGCCATTCTCTACTTTCTTTAAAATTTCTACCTTTGTCTCCAAAGTTAGGGTTTTGTACTTTCCACGTGTAGACATCCTGAATTTGTACACGTTCACACCACACAATGAGGAACAAAAACTAGACCACATTAACTTGTCTGCACTGCAGTTATAACTGACGCAGCTCCCTAGAATCTGTAGTAAAGACTAGTTTTTCTGAAATTCTAAGAAAATCGATCCAAATAAAGGAAAATTGCTTTTTCCGTTTAGCATTAATAAGAAGGACAATAGCTACTAACGTTTAGCGAACATGCAATAGTCTAGGAATGCAAGCATGTGCCTCTTTACACAGAAAAGAAATTTTGACACACAAAATAATATATACAGTGTGTATTTTCTCCATTAAACGAGGAAAAATAATTTTTTTTGGTCAAATTTTTAGTTCGAATTAACCGAAGTGATAAAAATTCAGTTCGAATTAATGAGATATTTTTAACATTAACTCCAATACAAGTTTTTTGGGGCCTTTGGATTAGTTCGAATTAACCGAAAGTTCGAATTAACCGAGTTCGAATTAACGAGCGTCCACTGAATATATATGACAGGCGTTGGCTTTGCCTGCTATAAAATATCGTTTTCAGTCTTCTTGTTTTACATTCCATGGCATCGAGGGAAGGCATACACTCAAAAAGTACTCAGCATCGTCTAAATTAAATAGAGTTTATTCAGTTCAATGTCATATAAATCACCTCTCCAAATCTGAGCGTTTCAGCGTTCGCCATTTTCAAATTGTGGACCCAGCTGACACGCGTCTACTAGCAATGATTAAATCCCGCGTACTGACAAAAATTCGCGGGCATCTCCGCGCGTCAACTCTCCCTGCATATGCGCAGAGCCCAAATCTTTCAAGGATAATTGTACTGTTTCCTCCTCGACCGCAGAACCCACAGGCGCGCCAAGATTACATAATGAAAAGGGGAATTTCCCTTTCCCAATTCGCGTCTTGAAATACGAACAATTAGAGGCGAATTACGCCACGAATATAATTTAATTCCCAAGCCCCCTTTAATTTTAAGGTAATCAATCTTTTCCCACTAAATCCTTGACATTTATATATATATATATTTAACATCTATTGTATACATTGATCGTAGCATTTATTATAAATATATATATTTATTTTTTTTGGCATTAATTGCATACATTGACCGTTGTATTTAATTTGAATGTAATCCGTAGCAAAGCGCGGGTTTTCAGCTAGTATATATATGTGTGTGTGTGTGAAATGACCCGAATGGTCATCTCCTGAAATAAGCACACACATCATGGCCGAAAACAATATGATTCGAATTCAAGAACAAAGATGTTTATTCCAGCAATAACATGACCTTACGAAGTGACGTCCAGCTCTTTTCTGGCGAGCGTTCAAGTAGCTGTAAACGGGTTGCCGGAAACTGGCGAGGTAGGTTAGTATTGGAAAGAGGTAAAGGACGGAAAGGTTACCATAGAGAGAGAGAACTCGGATTACAGGCGATTAAATATTAGAGAGGGTTAAAATTTATTACCCGTCAAGGACAACTGGCTCCAACACCTCGGAGATGTAGCGCTGGCTGTTTAAAGTACCGGCAATGCGTACTAGAGGTGTGCGAGAGTGATATCCAATACCGCCCCATACCATAATACCCGGTGCAGGACCAGTGTGGCGATGCATAACACAGCTGTTCAGCATCCTCTCTTCACGGTGTCTCCAGACTCGAATGCGACCCTCGTGGTGTTGCAGACAGAAGCGTGACTCGTCAGTAAAGACAATTTCATTCCATTCTGCCGTCCACATCCTTCTGTCATCGCACCATTGGCGACGGAGACGTCTGTGGTTCTGCGTCAAGGGTATACAAAGCAATGGACGTCTTGCGGACAGACCACTCTGCTGTAAACGGCGTCGAATGGTACGCGCAGACACTGGATGATGCGTTACAGACTGCATGTGCTGTTCTATGGTTCGTGATGTGACTGAGCGATCCGTCACTGCCATGCACAATTTGCCTGTCATCACGTTAAGTGGTGCGCTGATTTGGATGCGATCGAACACGCCGGTCCGTCGTACCCTCCTGCATCCAACGATCACATATCCGCATTACAGTTGTTTGGTTTCGTCCAACACGACTACCGATTTCCCTGAAAGATAATCCACAATCTCGGTAGGCCACTATCCTTCCTCTGTCGAACTCGGATACTTGATCAAAAGATGACCGCTGTTTTCGACGAGGCATAATTGATCGTTTTTTTTTTTGAAAAAAACACAAGAAAAACACAATTGCCGAACTTGAAATCGTCGAAATCTCCAATCCTTAAATAGCGCTTTGAAGTGGCGCCACAGGCGCGCGTGATGTGCGTCTGCGCTGAAATTCTAATCATTTGCATATCTCACCTCCGCTAATGCATGTTGTAAATTTCATGTTATTTGCATGTTTCCTTCAGAGTGTTGCATTTACACATTTACAGTGGCCAGCAGTGTATATATATATATATATATATATATATATATATATATATATATATATATATATATATATATATATATATATATAGAGAGAGAGAGAGAGAGAGAGAGAGAGAGAGAGAGAGCCGGGCGGCCGATGTTTCCCCCCCCCCCCAAAAAAAAAAAAAAATAAATAAATAAATAAATAAATAAATGAAACTCTGGACTGGAGCCGCCAGTGGTCTCGATCCAGTAATATGCATCATTTTCCCGAGGAATGTTCCTTGTTGCCATTCGAAAAGGTAGGTCGGTTCCTTGTCTCAATTATCTTTATGCTAAACTAAAGTTGGCGGTGTTCATTTCAAATATATACATTATAATATACTAATATTTTCACATATTGTAATAGAAATTCTCAAAAACACCTAATACATACTTTTTTTATTCAGTAATTACAGTGAATCTGGACTTATAATTATCCTGATGCTTAACTAAAGGACAAAATGTTTATTTCAAACAAGTATGCTATTATATACCAAGATACATATATTTTACTAAAAATGGACAAAAAGTTAAAGAAATTACTGCAAAACACTTACGACGTGCCTTACATACCCAGTATTTACGGTGAATAGGAACTGATAATTATCATTATGCTCAGTTAAAAAGACTGTCTATTTCAAACATGTACGTTATAATATACAAATTTATATTTTACCAAAAAAATGCGCAAACAGTTAAAAAAAAGTACTGCAAAACTATCTATGCGCTTTATAAAGCCATTTATTTCCTCTCTTTCTCTTGAATGCAAAGAAGTTTTCCTTACGGTGAAATTCGGAGATGAAGTTGACCATTTGTTCGAAATATTTTGGTTTAATTCGAACAAGGGGGATTTAATTTGTTGTCGATGTACTTATGTCCCTCTGACCGGATGAATCATGACAGTGTCCATTGAAGTCTAAGGCAGGGCTGCTGTTTACTTCACGGCTATTGGGCGCCACAGGATCGAAGGCCGACTGTCTTTGATTTAGAAAAGTTTTTTAAATTATAAAAAGTAAATTAGCATGCTGCATTTTCTTACAGATGTTAACAGACGGGGAAGGGGGGGGCAATCATCGCAGGAATTAATTCCTTCCCTGGGCAAAAACATCCCAATTTCTGACGCTCTCGTTTTAATTAAACAAAAATGAAAAAAAAAGTGCACTTGTCGTCTTCTTTTAACACATCAACCCGGTTCCAGACGTGACTCGATTTGTTTAATACGCAACTTAATTTAGAATTTAAATAAATTTTTCAGACGTTAAAAAAAGGGGGAAAGCTAACAACGTTCTGCTTGATTAAAGCATTTTTAACTTTGAGAAAAAGTAAATTAAAAACCGCATATTTTCTCCTTTTCAAACTGCCCTCTCCGCTACACCCCCTGCTGCCATCCGCAATGGAGAAATAATAATAATAAAAAATAATAATTCGGATCCAATGTATCCCCTCTGCGCAAAATGACGAAAAATAATTTCTCGGAATCCACTGAAGTAGTAGAGGAGCTGTAACCTTTCAAAAAACGTCGTTTTTTTTTTTTAAACTGACAGCCGCATAATTTAAAAGACTGAAAATTCGAGAATACATGAAAACAATTTTTCTTTAAAACATCTGCAGTTTTCCGTCACAAGATACCCCGAGAGCATTTCAAGGAAGAGGAGGGAAAGAAAAAAAAATGGGAAAGAATTTGGACGATAAAACAATAAACGAGGAGAGAGAGGATAAAAACAAATTGGATAAAATAGAGAAAGACATCTGGATTTTCCGCAAACTAAAAGAACGAGGCTAAAAGATAAGAAATTACTCGCTATGAATTACAGACAGGAAGGAATAAGGAGAAAAGGCGGGAGGGTGGGGCACCGGCAGAATCAACTTCTGCTGGAGGTAAATATATCTATGTTAGCTCTCCGCACACGCCGAAAACATGGGAAAACGAACAGATGCACCGAAAAAATACGAACGGAGAATGAAGTTAAATATGGGAAAAACGGCTAAATATGCAAGCTGATTGACAAAGTTTGCATCGCATAAAACACGAGGTAAATGGCAGAGGGAGAAAAGGTAAAGACTGGAAAATTTTCTTTTCCCAGATTCTCTTTTTGCATACTCGGAGGTTTTTACAGCTGTACTTCTTAGTATATTTTTTAAGGTCTTGACTACATTTCTTATCTAACGTGCAGTTTTCTGGTATGTACTGTGTTCTTTTACGTTATACTGGAGGCGTAAGTAAATAACGCCGAGGAACAAATATTAATAATCCCTAACTTAGAGGAAACTTGTGGAAAATGCAAACAGTAAAACACAATATTCCGCAATGTAATTAATGGGGTGGCGAAGGAAAAATTATTTGGCTGGTCACCACAGCTAAATAACTTTTTCGATTTCTAGACTGAATTTCATTCCCACATCTTTCTGACCAAGATGACGTTTCGAGAGTGCAGCAAACATACAATTTCACAATTTCCTCATTCGGTATCAGAGATAGCATTCTCAACAGACATTTTCTTAACGGATACGGTACATTTAAATATGCAAAAGTTTGAAACAATTAACAGAAAAATGATGTTCTTTCAGTATCATTTTTCATGCAATCAGTGAACGTTGCTATGCTTTTAAGATTATTATTTGCAAAAAGAAACTGAACTACAGATAATCTATTACACTCAGTTATGTAATAAAAAAATTAGTTTGCTTCGAAAATTAGTTTTCAATAAAACTATTTTAATTTCTACCAATAGAGTGCGGGTTTATTAAAAACTCTTTAAAACAAAGACAAAATAAAGGACACATTCGATATCTATTTAAAAGTCAAACGTTTGAATTAACAGTTCAGATTCATAAATAAATAAATTAGATGTTTTACATATACTATCGAAGGAAAGTGGAACTTACGAAAGAGACGAAAACTTTGGCACAGTCAGAAAACAGTTTTCCAAGTCAGAAAGGTCTGTAACAAGAAGGAGAGAGAGTCAGTGCCAATCAATATACATAATGAACACACTTGCAAGATACATTCGTAATTAAACGCATTTTGATATTACTACTAAAATGTGTCGAGATGATATTAAGACAGTAATATCATTGTTATTAAATTGCAACACAGTTTTGAAGAGAGAGAAGCCCGTTTGTGTAAGTGATGAGGCTCGAGATTTAGCTATTTCAGGCACTTCGAGTATCTGATACTTTTCTAAGCTGCCATGACTCAAAAATCGGAATCTTGCAAAACATGAGAATATTAAGTCCGTCTGCACACGGAGCAACTCAAAAGAAACTGATAACTGATTCAAATCACAAACCATCCGTGATGAGTCGCAACCTATGTAATTGAATGGAGCCACGCACACGACGCAACTGGTTACAAACCCGTCCGACGGGTTTGTAACCAGTTGCGTCGTGTGCGTGGCTTCATTCAATTACATAGGTTGCGACTCATCACGGACTGGTTTGTGATTTGAATCAGTTATCAGTTTCTTTTGAGTTGCCCCGTGTGCAGACGGCCTAAGTGTGTAAGTGCCTGTACACACTGCTTTTTATAGAAATTACGACACTAAGAAAGAGTTGTTGGACTGATTCGGTAGACGGGTAGTTTGTCATGACAGATGCGAAAGATTAAAATCTCAGCTGCATATTCCTATAGATATACCGCAGAAACTGTATTATCCGGATTTTCAATCATCCGACTTGTCCAACAAAAATGTAATATTTGATAGAAATGAATTTTTATTTTGAAAGAGAGCACCTCAAACGTCTTTCAGTATTAAAAGATTGTTCTGGAGTGGTTTGGAAGACAAGAAGAGTGCGACTCAGAAAAACTTATATCTTTGAAAGCTATTAGAGATTTGGTAGCTACGGAAAGAAGAACGACGTTAAAACATAGTCTATAATAGACTTAAAAAAACAAATATGCCATTTCATGTATAAGGAATTAATAAATAAATTAATAAAAACTAAACTAACAAATTTATTTTTAAAAAAATGTTATTTTTCTAAATTCGAGGATTCGCTGTCTTCGTTATCCGGAATATTCGCAACCTCGATACAACCGGATTATCGAGTTTCTACTGTGTATGATACCTACTTTTTAATGAGTAAAGAAATAAAAAAGTGGAAGGAGTTGGTATTTCGGAAATAAGCTCTAAAATAACTGAACGAGTTAAGAAGGGTACATGGTATTGGCAATTTTGCCAATACCATCTCAATTACAACCATCTCATAAATGAATTATATAACATTTATTAATGAACAAAATTATATCATGCACATTGACTACATATAAGAGAAAACAACCTTTAAATACGTTCGTATATATCCAAATATGTATGAGTAATAAAAAAAAAATACTCTGTTCTGATTTAGCCAATCGACACATATAAGTTATTAGGAAAAATTTTATCTTTAGTTTCCGAATGCGTTCTGTGTGATTGAATCGACAGTTTGAAAAAGGGAACGAATCCAAAAACTGTTTTTGTGGGAAATTTTAAAAAAAAAACTTTTTTTATTTATTTTTTCTTCACTAAACTTTTATATAAGATTCTTTACATTCGCCCGCTATTCCAGTGCCTTTTACAGCTTATAAGGAGCGTCTACATGTAAATAACAATATGGAGCAAAAAAGAAAACGAATTTCAATTTTTTTGGCGCTTGTTCTCTTCTTCAAACTGCAGGTTCAATTTCCCCATGCTCCGACTACTTCCTGGCCGTGAACATCTTACCTCGTGACCTTCCCCGCTAGCATTGCTAAATTTTTCTTCTCGAACTGTCCATCACCGCTTGTCCCACCTATGAACACAAAACCGACAACTTTATCAAGCATAGCCAGCAGCTAAGTTAGCATTTTAGGAAAAAAGAGCAATCTGCGCCATTCATCGCTGACCTTCAAGCAAACGAAAAGTAACCCCATAGCCCCTTAGCCAATTACAAAAATTGAAAAATCCTCACAATAAACTGAAAAAGTTCAATCGCAGACACAAGCAGCCGTCTTGTATCTAACATCATTTAGGGCACGTTTTTCTTCCCTCTGCCTGTTATCGATGGATTTTATTGTTGCGATTTTCATTCTATTAGTTCAATCAATCCTCTTTTTTCAACAATGCACTCCTCCGAATCATAAAGGAATTCTAAGTCATCAGTGATATAAAGTATAAAAGGCCCATTTTCTTCGATTTGAGATGTTTTATAAAATAGTGAAGTGGTCAATTCCGGGATAACTCCGTCCGCTATAATCTGACAATGGTACACCATTTAGTTAAATTTATCTACACAATACTCTGCGTTTGTTTGTCTTGTTATTCAGTATAGCATAATTGGCGATCAGTAGCACAATAGAGTCATTATTTGTCAGAAAACGATTACTCCTGATAATACCAGAAATAGAATTAAAATATTTTCATTAAAATAAGGTCGCGAGTTACTAAAGGCGTAGCGTGCTTTTAACTTTTTTTTTTTTTTGGGGGGGGGGGCACGAAATGAATTCAGTTTGGGCCCTCCTCCGCACAATGACTGCCTGGCTGTCCTTAAAATATTAAATATTATAATTTTTTTTAAATTGAATAACAATAGAATCGATGTTTGAGTAGTATAAAAAGTTATACAATCAGAAAATTTAAATATAAATAAAATGAGAAAAAAAATATAGCATCGAACTTTTGTTACGGATCTTATCATTGCTAAAAACTATGTTAAGGTTAAAGACATAATCGGAATCTTAGTTTGAAAAAGCGGGGAAAAAACAACCTTCTTAAAAGATTTGTACAATTTTCCGATTTTAACTGAACTTCTATTAACATTTTAATTTATTTTAAGTTAAGTTGGGGGGGGGGGGGCGTGCCCCAGACGCTACGCCTATGATAGTTACAGCTATTTTGAATTATATTTCGTAGTCATTCATCCATAAACTTAAACGGAAGATGACTGGTTTGCTTTTTACGCCATTGCAGTACTTTATTATGTAAAAAATGCATCAAATCAGAAATCCAAAAATGTCTAAATACTGTTTTTTTTCAATATGCAGCTATCGAGCAACAGAATTATTTTTTTACAACCTGTTTTTATAGTTCTTAATAAACACAGCAGTTCTTGTGACAGTTTGGCTGAAAATTTGCCGAAGGTATCAACATTAAAACAAAAGACTCGTATCGTAAGTATTGCGTTTCACTCCTCTTGTTGGCACAATAAACTACCAGGACGCGGTGCCATGCCTGCGGCTATTGGATCAATGGTTCGACATCCCATTGATCGAATTTAATTCCGGCCGAGACACGATTTCGACTCTTCTTTTGTTTCGGGGAAATAAACGCTTCCGAAAGCGAATCGGAATTCAGTTATCTAAGTGCGCTTTCGACATCGATGTATGTATACTTCATCCCGAGGAGTGGCCTGGAATTTTTCATTCCGCACTTTTAGCCCCGATTCACGTTTCGGCTACGGTGGCAACAACTTCCTATCCTCCGGCAACACTCTTTTGAATACATTTGAAGAGGAACTTTTATGAAAGAGGAGACTGAGGCACGGTTTTCTTTTGAAAGCTCTCCGCCAACTATAAAAATCCGCCTCTGGGCACACACACACACACACAGGTCTGAAAAGATGCTCTAAAGAAAGGAGAAGGCATGTACTTCGATCGGGAAGGGTTCGCTCGAATCAAAGGCGAGAGATAGAGAATGGGGGGCGATTGGAGCCCATTCCTGGACTGTGAATAGATAAGAGAGAGGAACAGACTTTTGATTTCTTTAAAAGCGAGAAATGGATTTCACGGTGGCAGATAACCTGGAGCGCCAGGATGAGCTCCCAACAATACGTGGAACTAAGGTCATAGGGGTTGGCCTAAACTAACAGAAACTTCGAATTCCGAAAAAAAAAAAATTCTTTTGACATATTTAGTGAAAAGACTGAGATAATAGCAGTATTCTGTTTAATGAAAAGGATAAGAATATACACACTACACAAAAGATAGTGAGAGTTCACTCAAGAAGATTGCTGACAATATTGCTGTGGATCATTTCTTGAAACGTTTACGTATGATGTTTAAAGACCTGTTTACGTTGCATCCGGAGCGTGTTATTTTACTAAGTTGGCTCCGAGATCATTGACATGACCCGTGATTGGTTTGACATATCACGTGATCAATGAATTAACCTCCATTGATGCCTAAAATTTTTAACGCTGACACTACGTAACGCTCCGGATTCAGAGTGAAAGGGCCATAAGGTCTTGTTCACACTGCGTCCGTCTGCGTTACTCGCATCACAATATTTTTAACCAGTCACAGATCTCCAGACAATTAGCCACGAAATAATAAAGTCTGAGATTAGTTAACAATATTTTGGTTGCCAGCAATGCTGATGCTGACGATTGCATTGTGAACAAGGTCTTATAATAACGCCAGGTGATGGCTGAATGGCTAGGGCGCAGGCATTCGGTTCAGATCCTGTGGGTTCGAGTCCTAATGTAGGCAGGGATGTTTTTAGCTCTTAGTATTCGGCTTTAAACTGTAGGTACCGGTCTAATTAGCGGTCGTGTAGCAAAAAGTTGACCGTAGCACACCAAACCAAACCTTACAGTATTTTGCATTTTTTGAAAGTAAATTAGTTACGTAATCAAACGAACAACTTACAGATATTCAATACTTTACAGATTACGTAATGTAATGCAGCTTTTTCAATAGCAACTCAAGTTACGAATAGTCCATGTGTGTATATTTGATTCTTTTGACCCAAAATCTAGCTGCTTTAAGAGAAACATTACAGCTTGCATGTGCTTTTATTATAAGGCATTCAGACAACACAGTGACACATTTCCTCACTTAAAAACTTCTGGTGATATTTCTGGTGAGCTTGTCGGAACGGCGGAAATATTTTTGAGCGAGGGACAACTATGGTTGGTCGGCTGGCACGACTACCACAGCATCAAAGGATAGTGTCCTTTGATGTTCCCGAGTATAATATAGTAGTAAAAACGATCATTTCATGTTCATACAAGTCATTTCTATCCTATTTTTAAACTGGTACACCTCCAGCTTATTTCTGATGCCAACAGAGGACATTACAAATCCGACTTCAGCAGTTATTTCTCAGCACTCATCAGACTTTAAGGCTCTGTATCTCAAAATGAACAATAATGGAGTTGGGCCACTATTCAAATAAGACCTTCATTTATTCTATAAATAAAAACCCAAATTTAAATAAGTTGCGATGCTTTGTTCCTAAATTTAATTATTATGTTAGCGACTGTGTTTAAACTAATAAGTTAGGGTATAAACCCGAGATTGTCGGGGAATTTGATTACTCTAGATGCTTCAGAAAGTGAATTAATCAGAAAATATGATTTTCAAAAAATTACTGGGTTTAAAGGTAGTGAACAGACCACCCTCTTTTCGGATTTCAGTCGAGTATTTAGACCCAAAAGACAGCTTAAAACACGACAAATTAACGGAGGGACAGAACCAGGTATAATACGTATAACTGCACAACTTTAAAAATGTCTTTTATTAAAAGTGGAAAAAAATTGTTTTCTATTGCTAATGAAAATAAATTTCAAAATAGAGGCAAGTGCAAAGGAGAAAGAAAATACACACAAAAATTACTCGAGGAACAAAAAATACAATCCAGGTTCAAAGTAGCGCAAATTCTCATTACAACGCTAATTACAATGCATTACTTACCTAAAGGAGTTCAATCACCCTCCAGAAAGGCAGAAACACGTTATATATTATAAATACAAAATACCTTGCAAACAAGCAGCAAAGGTTCTCTAGCAGATATACACCCACAACAGACTGGGCGGCCCCGAAAGAATCTTCTAAAGTCTGCAGGGGCCCCCAAAAGGTGCACATTCACTGCGGAGGGGGGTCGGTACGCACAGCTGATCTCGCTTGTCAGGAATGCATTGATCTCTGGCGGGGACCTCAGACGATGTTTGGAGAGGCTGTAGGGCATCGAGCAACAACCTAAAAAACCCTCAGCGCGAGATGTGACACCAGGAGACAGCCAGAATGATATTTTGAGTGGGAGGATAAAGAACTATCTGATTCCTTATTTTTTTCTCTCTCTCTCGTTCGTTCCTTTGAATTGAAAGTAAAGCGGTGAAACGATCACAAAGATCTAATATCAGTTACGTATAAAACACACACGTACATAAAGCTCTGATTTGGGTAATGGGCACAAAAAGAAAAGGAAAACGTGTAGATTCCTCTATAGTGTATGCACATATATTTACAAATGGGGATGTGTGTCATTCACAGTGTATAGCCACAGGGACACCACGTAATATCTTTTCAGAAACACTGTGTAAACAATCTGTTTCATTCATTGATGTAGCTGCTGAAGGCGATGAGTATTATTAAATTTTACTTTTGGCTAATGATTCAATTATTTATATATATATATATATATATATAATGTATATGTATGTATGTATGAGTGAGTGTGTGTGTGTATGTGTGCAAGTACAAAATTTAAGGACGGAATGGAGAAATTAACTTAACACAGAAATATCAGGCAGAACCGAATAAAAAACTCATCAGGACATTGCCCAGAGGCAGGTGCTGCGTATGTGCATGCGCATATACGCAGCATCTTACGGTATGATTTGTAAAAATCATACCACATCATTTTTAGCAATTCTTATGCTATGATTCATAAAACTCTTGACCGCTACTGTGCGACATTACATGTTAAAACTTGTCTTTTCCTTAAGTTTTGCACACCATTATATTATATATATCACGCTGAGCCATTGACGAGGGCTACTGGCAGTTTTGAGATACATTAAAGCATATAACGACTGTAGTGTTAATCCTCCGAAAATTCAGGTTAAGGCTTCATTTCCACAAAGCACGAAATGGTCTGCGCCTTCTAATATACCACACTGCCGAAAAGTTATGGTGACGCAAAGGAAAAGTGGTTGGTTGGTTGAGAGCGCTTTGGCAATCTTTTGCTACACGACGGCTAATTACACCGGTGCCTACAGTTTTAAGCCGATTTCCGAACGGTTAAAAACCTCCATGCCAACAGTGGGATCCTAATGCAGACTCGGGGTACCGAATGTCAACGCCCTAACCATTCGCCGTCCGGATAAAGAGAGGAAAACGAGGAACACAGCCTCAAAATATCCACAATAAAGTATGAGGGTGGGGACTTGTTTCGAACAAATTAATAGTTCATCACTAGGCCAAGAGGATTTTGGTATGATTGTCTCCATGGGCATTACTTGAACGTTCCAACGATGTCAATGAAGAAATGTAAATTCACTCAATTCTCTTCTGCGACACTGAGTGACAACCGTCACTGCAATCAGTTGGTGGGACACACACTAACAAGAATCTCTCGTAACATATTCAAGTAATTAATATTTCAGTACCTTATAACCTCTACTAGATTATCAATAAGCTCAAAGTAGTCTCTAAAAGTAGATTATGAAGCTGTATTGTCGGGGGAGTCCGGACCTCTCGGGGGGAAAAAAGTGTCTCAAGAAAGACACTATCTACGAGGTCGCGTCATAAATAGTTTGTCTACCTTGACGTTTTACCCTATATATACTATTCTTTAAGCACTGAATACATTTGCATATACTGTTTTTACCCCCAGCTATAGTATCCAATGCAGTATGTCTACGGTACGTACTAATCGTGGGTGGGCTACCACAAAAATAGATCGTCTCCTGTCTTATTTGAAGATGGCTGTATCTTCTTTCAGGGAGGATGGAGAGGACACGGTCTGTCGCTCGACATAACTCTTGTACCTCCTCTCTTCCAAAAAGATCATCTAACCAGAATCATCGATCTCCCTTTCTTGTCAGAGAGAGATCGGTTTTCTGGCGTAGATGTTTTCACTACCCTTTCCGATGAGAGAGAAATTTGAAACCGTTCGAGGGTGACGCTGGTCAACACCGAACTTTCGGCGCCTGCGGTGAAACAGTCAATAAGCCGGCTTTTTCTCTTATTGAATTGCGGCTGGCGCGAATGAGAGTAACAAAACTGACAGGTTACTGATGGCTCGTCGATATAACGTGGCTTCTATCCAAAACGCATACAAGTAAAGAGTTTTAAAAGTTCTTTGGGGTGTTATGTGATTATGGCCTTTTAGATTGTTTTCGTGTTTTTGCTATCTCGTAGCGCTCTCCATTTTGCACCACGTTTTCGTAATAGACGATGGCGCTTTCCGAAGTAGGCTGGACGACTGTACTTTGTCAGTCATCAATAAGCAAATTAGAGAAATTCCCACGTTGTTTTCGTATGAACATGTCATTTTCAATGGTGGCGTATTGGTACCGCTGCATGGGGTAATTGTTTAAGGCTATTCAAATGATAGATAGAATTGTGTTTAAAAAAGATTTTTCTCTAAGTGTAATGTGATACAGTAAAGTATTAATGAAAGCGTTTAGGGTCAAGTGTTAGAATATATTCGCTTTATGAAATTCAAAAATTATACTGCTACGACTGCTGTACGTATTACCGCCCCACCCCCACCCCCGTAATCAGTGTGTGCGTCGTGGCCTGATTACTTTTATTGAAATGTAAAATTCGCAAAACATATCGTTGCAACATAGACTGTTGTTTTATAAGTGTTAAATATGGACAACAGTATTATGATTAATGGTTCAGGTTCTGGGTGACTATTCTTTAAAAGGCTGGATTCCTTTAAACAGTTCTCGCTTCTGGAAGAAAAGAATGATTTAATCCGAAATACAGATTACAGACCGTTACCTTTATTTTTTTACCTGAACACTGAATTCGTCTCGCAACATAATCGAGACATGAATATTCGTTTATCGTCTGTCAAATTTAAACTAAAACGCCCTGCTCGAGTATGTAGCTTTCATTCGAATCCGCACTTATACCAAGTAAATTGATGGTGTATTAGGCAAATTTCCTTTCGATGATTAAATTTTCTTTTACCCGATATTTCTTGTTAACCGAACAAGATCCAAACCGTTGGCTCACGGCGTATTAGATTTTTCTCACGCTTTTCAAACTCATCTAAATCAATGCTCCCCGGATTAAGATTAAAATGTTGTCCAGTTTATTAGGGTTGCCAACGTATTAAACACTTTAGAGCATATTTTACGTCTCTAGCACTGAAAAATACGTCGATGTTTTTAAATTTTAACCTACATACCAAATTCCAGGCAGAAAAAAGCATAGAATACGTCGCTTCTTTCCTGTATGTTCGTTTCAATAAAATGTTTTAATGAATAATGAAATTTCCAATCATTAAAACATTTTAATGATTGGAACCATACCAATTTAAGAAATCACTATACCAATTTAAGATCACCATACCAATTTAATCACCATACCAATTATTCACCATACCAATTTAAGAAATCCCTATTTGGATTTCTTAAATTGGCATGATTTAGAACTGTGACGTAACAAGTGGATAATTTAGAACTGTCTCTACGAAGTGGTAACGATACCCAGTAATCGAATCGTCTGCAGACAGTAAGTTTAGAGGCAGAGGGGTAAGTGAATAACTTTCAAATTTGATCTATTTGGATTTCTCAGAACAGCATTTTATTAAAATGAGCGAGCAAGAATTTGAAAATTAAAAAAAAAAACTATAATCTACATATACAACATTCTATTTTTTGTGTTTGTTTTCTCACAATATATTCCTTGTTTTGTATTTTGCCATTCGCAGAACGTAGCTTCGCAGTTACTTTACTTTGTCTGCTGCCACTCGGGAGGATGTAACTTTGCGGTTGTCACGATAACTTCCATCAGCGTTTCAATAAACGACCATCCACAATCAGCATAACTCATTCTACATCCATCGATGTACCGAAATCTTTTATCATTTTACATTCAGATCTCATTTGCGGACGAATAGAAAAATCAAATTACCCAAAGAAAGCAAATGAAACGTATACATGGATGTACGCAACGCGAAAACCAAAATATAAATACATCTGTTCCGAATTTTACGGCAGGTAAAAAAATTAGGCACAAAAGGAACACACGAGCGAAGTCAGCGAAACAATTTCCAATCTTGCATCTAAAGTTCCACGTATTGCATTCAAAGCATTTTCGTTTCGACAAGATCTGCTGATCCCTTTTACCAGGAAGTTCCCTTTCAGTATAGCAGGGTACGAGGGGGGAGGCTGAAGGAGAATGGGGAGAGAATCCAAATGGGAATCCAAAACCAAAACAGTTCCAGGAAACGCTCCGAGGGGAATTGGTGGTGTCGCTTACCCGCCAACCTCCTCCCTCAAAACACGGTCCCTAAATCCCTATTTTTCCAACTCCCCCTAAACCGACATGGGGAAAAAATTCAGTCCTGACAAACAAGATTATCTATCCGAGCGTCCCGACTAGAGCATCTCCCTCCCGTTGGTTCGTGTTTTCCGCAAGAGTTGCTCTCCAAGAACAACTACGAACATTTCCCTTGTTTCCTCTCATCCTGATATGAGCCTCAGTTTTTTTTTTTTTTTTTTTTTTTATCAAATATCAATTTATTTCTTTAGATACAGAGGAATGTCATCCAAGCACCCGTAATTTCAAACATCTTGGATTCCGAAAGAATTTTCGTTGGCTCGGTATTAGAATGCAAAACATCGTCGATACCAAGCACTAACATTTCCACATCCTAATTCAGTAAAAATAAATCGGCAAACATTCATCTGAGTAGTGTTAAGGGATGACCAATTCGCCCTTCAAGATCTTCCATTAATGGCAGAAACGTTTCATTTTTCAAAGTTCGTGTCCCTAAATTTATTGATCCGATCAAATAAATTTACCATGTTTTAGAAATATCCAAAATCGCGTTTTCGTCTTTAAAATTTCTTTTAACATTTAAACGATAGAATTTGTTAGTATTTCATAGTACTTTGAGAGACTGGATCTAGGTAACATAAGATGAATAGCGTAATCGCCAAGGATATCGAGACATTTCTTAAGGATTCTGAATGGGTGCACTTCCTTCGGTCAGTAAAACACAAAGACGAAAACGGCGACAACAAGGTTCAAGTGAAATATCTCACCAGCAAGTTCTAACCAGTTGCTTTGCCTCTGAGAGTTTACGTGAGACTAAAGTGGAAGCAAATGGTGAGATTCCTGGAATTTTGTCGGTGTACTTCGGAACATTCTTCTTTTTCAACCGGAGTCAAATGACCTTACCTATGTTAGAAAGGTCCCAAGAAATGTTGCCACGTTTGCTGCCAAAGCTAGAATATGATATTTTGTCACCTAGGCCTATTTTACCTAGGCCTATTTTAAGATTCCACGTTGCCGATTTTGATGAATGTCTTGTGCACTTGACGAAGAGAGAGACGTTAAAGCTCGTCTCGTTATCTAAACTGGAGAAAAGCATTTTAGATTTTTTGATTGGACAATGTGACTCACCAGCCATTGCTCCTATTTTTTGTCAAATTTTCTTTTTATGTATATTGCTTTTTATGTACATAGAAGACATATCGGTGACAATAAACCGGAAACATATATTAAGATGTAATGTGATAAGTACTCCGGCATACTAAACCATAGCTATAAAATAATGTAAAACAATTGAAAATGCGGATATGACAGTGATGATCTACATTTAGAAACTATACACATTCACGAAACAGAAGAGGCACAAGGAAATTTCGTTTCATCAGCTTAAACCGGGTGATCCTTTACTAAGTAATTCAGCTTTAACCGACTGTCTTTTAACCCAACAGCCAGTCTGAAAACCCAGTTGCATCGATTTTCTACAACAAAAGACGAAGAAACCAAATATTTTTTTAAAAAATTGTTTTTGGAGGTAAACAAACAAACAAAGAAAGCCCCATAGCTTCCTTTTCAGCGAGGTAAGCATTTCCACGTTGAGAAGAGGGCAGGAGAGATATGCGCGGTGCCTGGAAGCACACCACTTTCGATCATTTTTATGCAACACCAGCGTTTCACGAGAGGGCAGGCAGGCTGAGTAAGTCGATGACGGAGATTGTCGGATCAACCCAAAAGTGGGAGAACCCCGCCCTCCATTTATATGTTTAGTCACTATATCCGCTCTCTCTCGAAAATTAACGGAGAGCGGAATTTCCGCACCGTACGCTGGACATATCCGCACCCGTGTCCCTCTGGCATTAAGATTGATGATGATGCGGGCGGTCGACTTGCAACTAACTTATGACATAGAACCTCATAAACAGGAACTGAGAGTCGCTCAAGCTCACAACTTTGATGCAGCTTGCATTTTTCGAGAGGGTTTGGGTCCCCCTTCATACCACAGTAATCCCGTTTAACTGGAAATGATGAAAATGATACTCTTTTTTTTTTTCTAAATTCATCCTTCCACGATTCATGTCCGTTTCAAAGACAGAAAAAACCCTTTCAGGGGAAACATAAATTAAAAGAAGGAAATTATTTTAAGAGGGTAATTGATTGGTTATGAGTGGATCAAACGCCAGCGCCCTTGATGTTCAGTATTTTATTCTATATCGGAGGGGGGGGGGTGATATGGAACAAAAGTTTTAAAATGTTGAAGTTGTTAGAAGAGAAGTCTGAAACAACCCCGAGATAATAATACTTCTAAACGCATTTATAGGGTGTTTAAAATGATTATTTTTAACTCTAGCACATCAGTTCATCGATATGATAAATTTATTAGATTATAAATAGTAATCTGATTTGAAGAATACTATAAGCGATATAAATCATACATTATTGTTAAAAATAATGCTTTTATAAAATACAATTTTCAGTTTAAAAAAAAATCAACAATATATGAGTAAATACCCTTCGTTCTGAATTCTCAGCTTGCTCGTCATATTAGTTTACAATTGGAGGTATAGATAACCATATGTTTAACTTAATGGATAAAACGAATAATCGAGAGAATTACTATTTCATCACTATATTTTATGATAGAATTTAAACATTTCTCTAGGATAAGAACTTAAAAATAGTCGAAGTCTGAGATTTTCAAAAAAAAATTCTTAGAGTAAGCAATTTTTTTATTTGTACATGCAGAACATAAAAAAAAACATTTATTCAGAATAAAAAAAAGACTTCAAAAGTACCTATCCAATTGTACGTGTACAATGTAAATAAATCTACAGCAATTTTAAGCATCCATTCAGTTTAACATGCAGCTGCCGAATAAACGCGAGCAACATGCTGCAGGATATCTTGCGTGTTATCAAATGTGCATAACCTAGAGCATAAATATTTTGTACATTTTCCTTGACTGTCAGTTCGACGCATTTTAAGAATAATGATTTATAAACCAAGCAATGCGTTTTTTATATCTTTTAACCTAAGTTGCAGAAATCGAATGCGAAGAGAGTTAAACCACAATTTATTCTCCCTATACCAAATAAACCTTTAAAATGATGCACATGCACACACATCTATATACGCACATTTAACTTCACCCCTGATTAATAAAGACTTAAAAAAAATAACAAAAATACCCCGGTTCTAATTTCAGAGTTTCTGTTGAAAAATAATTGGCCGCTATATTTCTCTGCTAAAAGAATTTAATTAGCAATCTTCCCACACAATTATAAGTCTCTCGGATTCTGAAAAACAAACATCGAACATTTTTTCGCGTTCATGATTTCCCTTTTTTCCTCTTCAACAATATGATATGGTTATCCAATTTATCATTGGCATTATTCTTTAAATCCTTTACCTCAACGTTCTATTTTTTTTTCTCTTCCTCCGAGTTCTACCTGAATACGTCTTAATGAGCACAGACCCTCGGTAATTAGCTTCCAAAACTAATTACCAGCACTAAAAAAGGGTTCCAAACGCAGATACTTTGGTATTTTTAAATTCCTAAAAATAGCATTAAAAACGTTAAAAGTTGCTGAATGAGATCCGAGAAATATTGTTCATATGTGACGATATAAAAGACGCTGAAAAATTATAGAATTTATGTAACGTGAATCACATAAATCAAAATTGGTGTTTAATTATTGCAAGACTTTATTATATATATATATATATATATATATATATATATATATGTATGTATATGAGTATTTCAGGAAATTGTATTGTTTGTTTTCCTTTTTTGAGGGTTAAATGTAGCTAAAAGTACAAGGAATTTGGGTATGGGAACCTTGATGTACTTATCAGTTTTCCATTTTCAGATTAGGTCTGAAGTAACCAATGCGAATAAGGAGGAAGAACTGCCCCTGCATATTATATATATATATATATATATATATATATATATATATATATATATATATATAAATTAACACAAGATCAAATACAATACTGAAAAGTGCCCTTTATTTAATCGCTTTAAATTGAATAATGGTCCTTCTGTTTTCTCTATTTCTGTTCTAACATTATTTCCTTCCTATTCGCTTTGCTTTAAATGGTTAACATTGACGCAGTCATCTTGCAAAGCAAGACACTTCAAGTTTCCTTTTTTTTCTTACCAAATGAATATGCCCATAAATAGGAACTAATTCTTGCGAAAAACTGCAAACATTCCATCTTCCAACCCACCCACCCCAGAACTTCAAAAAAGAAAATATAACAATCCGATTTTTTTTTCCTTGAGTGAATTCTGAAGCCCTTTTCAGAAAATTCAGCTCCTATCCCAACCTGTTCCTCGTGATGGCATGGAGACGCATCTAAGCTAATGTACCGAAAGTAACCCAAAGCATAGAGGCTGGAGTCGATTTATTTGCTGGCCAATGCGATAAGGTGTTCTTTCGCAGCGGAAGCATGGACGTTTCTAAGTGACACTACCAACTGATAATTAGCTTTGACATGACATATGTTTTATCTGAACGCAGCTAGCTAATAATCAATCGTCCAATATACGCCACTGGGATAGACGCACATACAAAGAAACAGCAAAACTGAACTCAAAAGTCGTTCAACGATCGGAGGACACGTGCATTTTCTTTGACTTGCTGTTCATTTACCCTGCTGTAAGATTTTATTCGTCGACTAGAGATTTATGCTATTGGGTACTTTTTCTTTACAAGCTGTGTCAATCAGGGATTCTCCGGGCACATACGTATTATGTATCCCCTATACGTTTGTGTGGGGAGGGGGAGAGTATAACTGTGCGACATTAAAGTGTATGAGAGTATGCGTCAGATCCGTGAAAACTGAGTTTACAGTAATAAGACTCGAGGTGCGAGGGTGTACTCAGACCAACAACGTAAATGACTCCCATCCGGCGCTCTAAATGAACGCGGACATTTAACAGCACGCTCGTTTACACAGAAAAACCGTTAGAGCAGGTCCCTTTGCCCGTTTTTCTCGCCGGCTTTCTTCATCATCCTCTCAATGTCAATTTAAGGCTTCCTCCCTCCTCCTCATGCTTGGGTCCCATTAAATACTCCCTGCTCACCTTGCCATGAAACGATTCATTAAAATCACTTTCCACAACATTTAATTTTAATTACCACCCCCGGTTCTAACGGGGGGCCATTCATTACCCCGTTCGGGCGTGAGGGAGCTCGGGGGATATTTCCGCAGTCCGCGAAGTCCTGAATCTGTTCCACCAAGAGATTTTACTTCCACACGGCCATTCTTTTACGCATACAGATTCAGGTAATTAACCACTGCAAAACCATTTGTTTGGCAGTAAGTGTATGTCACTATTAAAGAACATAACTTATTTAATTAATTATATATATATATATATATATATATATATATATATATATATATATATATATATATACCAGGTGGTCATAATTAAACTTACAGTGCTCACAGTGTTCTGTAGACTAACGTCACTAACCTTGCAACCGTGGAGTTAATTGAAACACAGAAGCAGACTTACTATGGAGACTGTGTAATAGGACATATAAACCTAAATTAAATTTGTGTTATTATTATTACTAAGAGTAAAGTATTATTATTATTATTATTATTATATATATATATATATATATATATATATATATATATATATATATATATATATATACCGGGTGGCCATAATTAAACTGACAGTGCTCACAGTGTTCTGTAGCGCGATCTATTTGCGAGAATGACGCCACATTTTGTAGGAAGATTAAACAAGACGGGGGACGAAGGATTCCGCAAAAAAATAAATTAGTTCCAAAAGTCACCGCTAGGGGAATATTTGGCGCCGTGTAATAGAAAATAGAGTGTTAACAAATGCAATTCAATACGGAAATTACCTTTTATTTTGCATTGAAATGAGGTTGAATGTGGCTGCCGTTGTTGTGGACCACATATTGCATTCTGTGCACAGTATGCACAACAGCAGAAAGTAACATGTCTGCAGGAATCTCCCGTACAGTCCGTGATATGTTATCCTTCCACGTAGCCAGGTCCTGGACCACTCCTTGATAGACCTTTGACTTAAGGTAACCCCATAGGCAGAAGTCGCATGGGGTAAGATCAGGCGACCGAGGTGGCCATGCAGTTGGAAAGTAGCGGCTAATGACTCTTTCTGTTGGGAATTTCTGTCGTAGCAGCTGTTGCACCCGTACAGCAACGTGTGGAGGGGCTCCATCTTGCATGAAAATGATTTCCCCCAGGCATTGTCTTTGCTGAAGTGCCGGAATGACAAAGCTGTTCAACATGTATATATATATATATGTGTGTGTGTGTGTGTGTGTGTGTGTAAGTAAATAATAATAACGCCCCGCCAGCTTTAATTCTAAGCATTCCATTAATTCTCTACCTTTAATATTGTTTTTCCCCTTTCGTAACTACTTCCAATTTTTGTATGGCACCTAGCAATCGCTGGGCATATTTATTCTAGTGTGAAAGCCAAACTGAGTCACACTAAGCGTTTGGATATTGCGTAGACAGGACGCTAAGCAATATATATATATATATATATATATATATATATATATATATATATATATATATATATATATATATATATATATATATATATATATAAAGTGGAACCTCGATCTATCGTTTTCGAGGGGACCGTCTGAACTAAACGATGGATGCGGGAAAACGATAGATGCTGGAACATACAAAAAAGTATTAACATACGTTAAAGTTTGTTATCCCTAAAATATATTTACTCACATACATAAATGCATACATACCCGTAGTGTAACTGAAGATAAAATTACAAAGTTTTACTGAAATCCAAGATAATAATAATTAAAAAGAAATACACGTAGATACACAGGAATTTTGATTCAAATAAAAGTACTTAATCGTCGTTTGTTTTTTGGCGGTTTTCTCTCCACAAGTAAACAATATTTTTTGTGTTGCAAATTGCATTCTTATCGGTATCGGTTATTGTGTGAGAGTATAAAGAAGTGGCAGCCG
>OU015491.1:217659413-217949413 GCA_907164885.2 Dolomedes plantarius
TCTCGATAGTGAAAAGAAAATTTTGTTGTCATCTCAAGTCTCTCAGTCAGCTTTCAATTATTGTACTCTATCAAGGCATTCTAATCTATTTTATTTATATCTGTAATAACTAATCATTTAATTGACAGGATTGAATGTCTTACTGTACTGAGAAATTTAGTGAAAAGGGTGAATACTCTTTAACAACTAATCTATTACTATAATAATGAATAAAGTAAAACTTTATTATATGATGTAGCTTTCACAGTAATTGGTTTTACAAAAATTGTGGTAGAAAGTAATTTGGGATACTAACTTCTGCATAGTATTTTAATAGAGCATATCTTTTGTTACTTAATTGTCAAATTATGGTGGGGATCTGTGTATAAAATATTTTTTTATTTGTGAGCAGCTGTTATTAGGGATAACCACAGTAAAAAATTATTCAAAATATACTATTTAGATTCAATAATTATTAACAATTGTTATGATATATTGTTTGATTAGTCTAGGTTAATTTGAAAAATGAGGTGGGTAATATTGACTAGCTGTCAATGTTGAGTGAAATGGCATAGATTATATTATAAAGCGTGAAAAAACACTTAGACTTTTTGAACCAAGCTTCTAACCCAAATTTAAGTTTTTAAAAAAATATTTTGCTAATGAGAGTATTTTCACAGATCTTAACAATGGAATAGAAAACCCGTATAGTCAACAAATTCATGGATAAACGATTCAGTTCTAAAAGCAAAAAGCCTGGTTTCTGTATACTGTTGTAACATGATTATTATAAAAGTATACAGAAACCAGGCCTTTTGCTTTTAGGGCTGCATCTTTTATCCATGACTTAGTTGACAATACAGGTGTTATGTTCCATTCCTTAGATCCATGAAAATATTTCCAATTTTAAAAGTTTCATTAAATTTTTTTTTAAATTTTGGTTAGAAGTTCGGTTTGAAAAGTTAAAAGTATTTTATTGCACTTTGTAAAATAATCTATGCTACTGCACTCAACATTGACAGCCAGTCAATCTTTGTATGCTTGCATCATTTTTCAACTTAACTTAGATAAACCAAATAATACACCATAAAAAAACCTACACACTTGCAAACATAACCTTATTATAGTCAACAATTATTTAATAATTAACTGAACCTAAATAATATATTTTGGAATATTTTTTTACTACCCTTATCCTTACACTTTATAATAACAGCTGCTCACAAAAATATATTTTATGTGACAGATCTCCACCAAAATTTGACAATGAAATAATAAAATTAAATACTAGGCAGAAGTTAGTATTCCAAATGACATTCAACTACCTATTAGCTCATCAACGAATAATCTAATACATCTAAAAGCAATATTATTATTATTATTACTTCTGTAAGGAATTATGAATGAACCTCTAACTACTTCTCATGAAATTCTGATAATTAAATTAAAAAATTTTTAACATTAACTATCAAGAGTAAAATAACCCTTGGCATTTTATATCTTTATAATATAAAAATATAAAATTTTTTTTGGTAAGCAGTTATGATAAAAGACTTTCACAAGAGTCACGGTTAACTGAAGTCCCTGAACTGCACTTTCAGACATACCTAATACTTTAATAACATGCTTGCCAGTTAAAAATATAATGAATAAAGGAAATCAATATCAATCCACAAATTACTGCAACCAAAGTTTATGAAAATGTTCGGATTAGCGTATAAAATATACAAAGAGAAATTTGAAAATTTGAGTTGTTTATTAATTAAGAATTATGTAATAAAAATATTTTTTATGGTTTTTCATAGAAAAATTCAAATTTAAGTACAAAAAATAAATTTTAAAAAAATATATTATCAACTTTGTGATTTTGCCCACAAGTTCACTGCTGAAAAAAATAAAGGATATCTAGAGAAAAAAAAAAAAAATGGGTTCAGTGAGGTTAAAATGAACTTACAGATTATGAATCGAGCACACTGCCAAGTGAGTTGTGGAATCTTTTCATGGAAATCACAATGAGGTGAAGATGGATTCAGTTTCAGAATTCTGTAAAGAAACCAATATTTTCTTACAATGCCATAATAAAAATTAGAGTGATTTGTGACACCAAGAAGCATTGAAAAGCAGAGTTCATTATTTATTTATTTATTTTACAAATGCCACACACTACCAAAAATAGCACCTATGCAATCAGTGCACGTGCTCTCCAATACTTCTCAACAAGATCAGTAAAACGTTTTAGTGCAGAGCACTCGTCTATTTGCTTATCAGTGAAATAAAAAAGGTAGTATGACCCCCTTACATGTATACTTTGGACCATAGGCGTAGCGTGCTTCTAACATTTGGGACGGATACAAATTGAATTCAGCTAGGGCCCTTCTCAGCGCATTGACTACCGATCAATCCTTAAAATTTGAAATATGATTTTTTGAAATTGAGTAACAATAGAATTGATGTTTGAGTAGTATTCAAAAAGTTATACAATGAGAAAAATAAATGTAATATAAATAAAAGAAGAAAAAAAATGTAGCATGCTTCTAACATTTGGGACGGATACAAATTGAATTCAGCTAGGGCCCTTCTCAGCGCATTGACTACCGATCGATCCTTAAAATTTGAAATATGATTTTTTGAAATTGAGTAACAATAGAATTGGTTTGAGTAGTATTCAAAAAGTTATACAATGAGGAAAATAAATGTAATATAAATAAAAGAAGAAAAAAAAATGTAGCATCGAATTTTTGTTATGGATCATATCATTGTTAAAAACTATGTTAGGGCTAAAGACATAATCGGTATTTTCAGTGTCACAGTTTGAAAAAAATGGGAAAAAACCAACTTTTTAAAAAGTTTTCTACAATTTTCTGATTTAACTGAACCAAAAATTTCTCCTCACATGAATTTTCAAATCAGATTAAGTGAAAATTACACATAATGGAATATGCACTGAGCATATAATTTAATACCAAAAATTGCCTGGTGATTAAAAGTTGAGAAGTAATCAGACTTTCAATGTGCTGAATATGTTTAGCACAATATTTAAATAAGACTTTAATATACATGAACTAGATTACTACCTCGCAAAACTTCCAAGAAACAATTTCAACTAACTATTGTATAACTTTCCATATAATTTGGCTTTCCATAAAACTCCAACTGATGTTCAGAATCAGTTGAGTTATTTTTCAGGCACAACTTTATCAACATATTTAATTATGAAACTTTGAGAAAGTAAAGACAATTTACAATGCATTTCCCCCCATTTTTTAAACAGCTAAACAAGATGCTCAGTGGAATTTTAAAAAATTTAGTACAAATTTAGTACAGGATCAAAAATATAAAATAATGGTCTATTAGGATTTGAAGGATGATTATATACTTAAACAAGGGGGGTAGCAAAATAGGATATTGTTTAATAATAAAGTCAGTTGTTCAGTCAAGAAGTCAATTATTGTATTTTGATGATCAGAAATTTTATGTCTTAGAACATCAAGCAATTCAATTACCACATTTAATACATTTTCACCATCACTCATTACTGTTTTCATTTAATCCAAATTCTTTATATAAGTATTAAGACTTAAAATGGAATAAACATGTTTAACAGAGAGAAAAATTTATGGCATGCATAAAATTAAATTTTACCAAAATTTAAAATTACTTAGCCCATTAACTAATGATCTAATACATCCAAAAGCAATTTCCTTTTTACTACTTCTGTAATGAATTATCAACGAACCTCTAACAACTTATCAGGAAATTCTAAAAATATTTTTAAAATTTTAATGTTAACCATTAAGAATAAATAAAGCTTGGCACTTCACATTTTCATAATATAAATATCATTTTTCTGTTATTATAAAAGACTCTGTAAACCAGGCGTTTTGCTTTTTGGAACTGTATCTTGAATCCGTGAATTCATTGATTATACAGGAGTTCTATTCCATTATTAAGAAAGGGTTATTTCATTCACTTATCAAACACACATTTTGATATAATAAACCACAACTCACAATGGATGTCTTATCTACAATTTTATAAACAAACTTTGTCTATGAACACATTTTATATTTTCTAAATAAACCTTGGCATTTTATAATTTTATAATATAAATCTCTTTTTTTGGCAAGAGTTAAAGTCTTTCACAAGAGTCGTGTTAACTGAAATCCCCGGACTGCACTTTCTCACTCACCTAAAACCTTAACAACAAGCTTCACAGTTAAAAAAGAATAAATAAAGAAAATCAATATTCTATCCACAAATTATTGAGACCAAAGTTTATGAGAAAGTTCAGATTAGCGTCTAAGTTAAAAAAACTAATTTGAAATTTTTAGTTGTTTAATAAATATTTTTAGTTTTTTTCATAGAAAAAATTTAATTAGTTAAAAATAAATCTAAAAAAATATTAAAAACAGTGATTTGGGCCACAAGTCCACTGCTGAAAATAAAAGTATATCTCGAGAATAAAAAAAGGTAGGCTCAGTGGCGTTAAAAACTTACGCAGGTTATGAGATCCAAGTGGTCGCAGAACTCCCCGACTACGACTTCAGTCTCCCTGCCAATCGTAAACGCCCACGGGCGTGTCTCCTTAGGAGATAACATTAATTTCCCCACCGCGATACTCTTCACTTATTTCCCACCTACTCTCGTCGCTGTCGCAGCGCAGTGCATTCGCGCTGGCCTAGTAAGCCCTACGTTATGGGTTCGGGCCTAGGTGGTGTCGCGTAGTCCAAATTATATTATCTTGATATTTTCACTTTTCCCCCAGCGGAATTCTGCGATTATCACATTATTATAGTATGACCCTGAACGGGGCCTTTTTTTTTCTTTTCTATGTTTAATACCTAGTTTACTGTGGGCCAGTAACCTCCCTATCCGGAATAAAAATCATCTACATTAACTACTTAATTAACTAATAATTTTAATTATTCTAATACTAGTAATAATATTGTACCAGCTTCATTAAATTTTAGCCTTTCCTTCATCTCATGAAGGACTCAAATTTTAATTCACCTTAAAAGACCTTAAATCTTAATACCTACCTATCTTAATCACTATTAAATCCTACTGAGCATATTTACATTGACAACGAAATATCTTGCTGATAGGAGTTAAAACCAGCAGGTCCAGGAACTCCACTTCCAAAATAAAATAGCAGTTGAGATCCAAGTGGTATTTGTCTTTCAAGCCTGAAGCTCTGAATAGATTCCAGTTTCAAAATTCTGTAAAAAAACCAATATTTTCTTATAATGCCATAATAAAAATTTAATGTTTTATCAAACCAAGAAGTATTGAAAAGTAGAGTTCTTTATAAACTTGCTTATCACTAATATAAAAAGGGGAAAAGAAACTAATTTTACCCTTTATATATATATATTAAGCCAATAAGTTCACATTTATTTTGCACAGCATGACAACAAAATAATTTCCAAAAGACCTTTAGAGATGAACAGCTTATAGATAGTTATTGAGAACATTCTCAGATTTATAAAAACTCTTATCGTACAATATCTATTACAATAAAGCAATTTTTTGTATGTACACATTCTGATAATCTACAAATCTATATACTTATAAATATATAATTTAAAAACATGGAATGCAAATTAATAAGTTAAGAAACAATTTATGTATCTAAATAGTCTATTTTGGAATAATTTTCACTGCCATCATCTCTAATAACACTGATAAAAGTGATTTCAAACACGATACAAATTAGAAAATTAAATGCACGTGGCATCTATATTGACACAAATTTAAAACTCTAAACTTCTCATTACTCCAGAGGTTCTTTGAATGAATTCAGGAATACAATGGAGTTCACATACATACAAAAATTAATAATTCTTGAAAATATATATACACTCAATTGCAAGAATATATACACTCAGTTGCAAAAAGTATGCACCATTATGTTATTCCTAAAGAGTGAAATTGTTTTATTTTATATCTTCAGAGAGAGTAGAAATATAATCTAAATATCAAAGCCAGTTCAAAATATTGATTAATAGCAATTGAAATTCAAAATGTTCCTTAAATAAGCTTTTTATTTAATGAGATATTCAAGATAAAAAAATGCTCCAATATTTGCTATTGTTTCAATATTTACTTGACATGTGGATACTGATTAAACAATATTTTGATCTGGTTTTGAAATTTTGAATATATCTTTGCTCTCGATAGACATAAAGAAATTTCACCCAGTAGGAATAACATATACATATATACAGTGGCGCACCCAGGGTTTTTTCTTGGGGGGGGCCCGAGATGAATGGATAAAAATATTTATAATGCATGGGGGGGGCCGAGATGAATGAATACAAATATTTATAATGCAAAATCAATATTTCTACTTCTTTGGGGGGGGGGCCAGGGCCCCCTGGGCCCCCCCCTGGGTGCGCCACTGCATATATAGCAATTGAGTGTACACATAGAACATTATAAATAGAATTTTAAAAAAATTATATTTTAAGGCTATTAAGATTATACATGAAAAATACCTATTAGTGTTTAGCATTTAAATTAAAATATATAATTATACTAAATACATTCTTTTAAATTATGAACACAAAAATTTTAAGAATATTTGTTCTTTATTTCTTTATAATGTATAAAATGCAGTGTATTTTATAAAGTTTACTCAAAACACAATTTGATAAGGAATTCAATAGATCCTTTTGTATGATTTACAAGTTCATTTTTAGAATCTTTTATAATGTGGAACGTTTTTGAATCCATCTTTTAACATTTAGACATGGATAATTTGTTGCCTATTGATACCTGGCAATAAGAACATTGTAAAATATATTTAATAGGAAAATGGACAATTTTTCCACCATTGAATACTATGCATGAATTTACTATGGAGGAATCATGTGTAACTGATTTATCAATCCAGTAGTAAAAAAATGTTTAATTTGGATTAACATATTAAAAAAATTTCATTATAATTTTCTTTCAAATTTCTTTAAAGAAATAAAATGGAAAATATTATACTGGAAATGAAAATACATTTTTATTTTTCAACTATGTAGATTTGGAATTGATATTTGTGTCATGTATTTTATACTTTCTAAAGGATATAAAAATCTAAATAGTGCGTACAAATTACAATTCTAAATATTAATTTAATTAGCAAATACTTAAGACTTTCACAAGAGTCCATTTACTTCCTTTGTCCATCTAAAATATTAACTGAAACACGAATCTTAAATTATTCCGAAACAAAATGTTTTTATTTATACATACGAAAGTGCTCGTAAGTGCCATAAGTATTGCTAATTCAATACACTCAGTTCAGTAGAGTTTGATCTGAAATATGGTCAATTCATATATAACTTGGATTAAAACACTATCTTATAACAGAAATAGAATAATGTTCACTATGTACGGGTGTTAAATAAAATCTAAAGGCAATAATTTAAGACTAACGAATGAAACTTACTTGTGGATTAATTTCAACGAACTTGTAATCAATCTTTAATGGCGCCTTTTCAATCACGTGCAACTGAATGTCCAATCAGATGACACTAGTGCATTGTAGTATGACGAGGCGAAAAAAAAGATGGTTTGAAATTTCATTATGCTATAGCTTTCAAAAGCTGCCTTTTGGTATTGAATATAAAATTTTATTGCTCTACTGAAATATTTTTCAGGTGCTTCAAAATAGATATTTTTGTGAAAAGAGATAAAATTCTTTTTTTCTGTTTATTTTATGGTATATTAAATTAATAATATATATTTTTTGTAAATAAAATATTCAAAATATTTTTACAAGAAACTTAGGTATTTCTAAGTATTTCTAATTTTTAGATGTCATTACAGAACAACTGATTTTGTAGAATTTCGCAATTTTCATCATCTTAATTTTACAGTAGTATATTCTTATAATACACATTGGAATGAAAAAAAACAATTTTTAATTAACGGACCTTAGTTAAAATAAACAAATCACATTTATTTAGAAAAATATTAATGTAATGTCTTTAAAGGCAAAGTGTTATTTTGAAATAAACATTCATATTTTTCAAAAGTCCATAGTAATCATACATGGTTTGCTTTACTTATTTCACTGACACATTGAATTGCTTTCTGTTTGTCATCAGAAATATGCCTCTTCATAGGAAGTCCTGTTACTTTAACATCATTCCATTCAATCATATCAATATAATCCTTGGCATCAAAGTTTATACGTTGAAATAAAAACTTTTTGATGCCACCTTCATTTTCAGCCCTTGCTTTTAGATTCCGGGGTAATCCAAGCTCTCTCTTACATGACTGCGATCATCTGATATCATACAAAGGACGAGATTTTCAGAAGCAGATTTCTGGCACTGGAAAATGTATATAAGATAGCATAATAGCATTTTTCAATGACAACAACCAGAATTTAAACATTACTGTAATTGGAATGGGTGGAACTGCCGTGAACACTGGATTGAATAATGATGTGGTTCGTTTATTTGAAAAGGAATTAAGAAGGCCACTGCAGTGGTTGATTTGTCTATTTCATGGAAATGAACTGCGCCTACGTCCTAATTTGGAGGAGAAATAGGTAAACAACTAGAAAACTGCTATGAACTTCCAGTAATTGAATTATCACCTATTGAAAATGGCATTCCATTACTAGAAATTAAGGATGATTTAAGTGTGGACCCAAAATATTTGTTAGAAATGTCTAATGCAATCTCTGTTGGAAGGTGCTCTTCTGATTTGTCTATGAGAAAACCAGGAAAACTTTGTTATTCATGATAGCTTACATTAGCAAACCGAATACTTCACTTGTATGTGGGAACAGAATGTACTGCAAAAAAAATCTCCGAATACTGACTGAGTACATTTTGTAAGTATATGCATCTGTTTCGTTTCACATAAAGCGGAAACTATCTTATATCCATGGATCGAAGCACTTGTGGAAACTTGTAAGCTATTCACGTTACCTCCATCAGACTCTTAAAAATGTAATTGACCCAGTCATTCAAAGAAATTCGTACTTTGCTGCTTCTGAAAATCTCCTCCTATGTATGATATCAGTTGATCGCAGCCACGTAAGACAGCTTGGATTACGCCGGATTCTAAAAGCAAGGACTGAAAAATGAAGGGGGCATTGGAAAGTTTTAAGTTCAACGTATAAACTTTGATGCCAAGGATTATATTGATATGATTGTACGTAAAGATGTTAAAGTAACAGAACGAGGCATATTTCTGATTATAAACTAGGAAGCAAAATAATCTGATCAGGAGAGTCAACGTACTGACTTCAGCAATTTTCCATGTCACACACAAGCAGTAGAAAGGATTGTTAAATTCGTTACCGAGTCACCCTTACCCGTCCGTGGCACTTCTGCAAGAGTTGCATTGATAAAAACGAAAATACATTCTCAAAAGATAATGCCAAAATTTAATAATAAAAAACAAAACAAAACACAATTCAATGTGTCAGTGAAATAAGTAATGGAAACCATGTGTGATTACTATGGACTTTTGAAAAACATGAATTTCTTTTTTTTCAAAATAACGTTTAACATCCCCAATCTCAAAGAACTTTTTAATCTTATGCACAGTAAGTGTGCGTTTAAATTTTCTTCTACACCCACTTTTGATTATATTCCTAAATCTGAAAAAGTTAAACCTCTGAATCAGGCTGATGAGCTTAAAGCAGGGTGTTTAACCTTTTGCAGCATCTGGGCCACATGGTAAATTTTTTCAAGGCAGGCGGGCCGCATAAAAAAGTCAACTACATTCAAAAGTTTAGTTTTATTATGAAAATGAAAAATACATTGTATATGTAATGTATAAAATATTATAATCTTGGTATGCAATGTGATGTGGTAATTTTGAACGAAATCGAACATAATGTGATTTTTTAAATTTGGGTTAGTCTAAAGCGAATTGCTCTCGACTCTAACTTAACTAGCATTAATGATCGAATCAATCTCTCTAACCAATTTTCTATCCTAGGAAACTGTCGTAATCCGGAGGAAAGAAATTCCCGCTGCTAATGATGAATTTCCTGTTAGGCGGGAAACCAAACCTGAGCCATGTTTTTTTTTTTAATGGCGGAAGGGTAAAAAGATACCCTCAAGAAAATGTACAACCTAGTCAAAATTCAATATCCCAAATCAATTTCATGAAACTTTCTCAAAATCTTATCTGAAAACATTACTGCAATTGGATTAATATCGGACCTTTCAAAATTACTTAATTTACTTACGCATTGAATTTTTTTGGAAAAAAAATCCCAAAACCGAACGACGACTTAAAAATTAAAAATTTATGTTCCGATCTTAATATTTCAAATCTTACCCAGTCCATTAATTGTTCACAGGTTAATTCTGATAGTGTTATTCTGATAGTGTGGTTTCTGATAGTGTTTAACATTTTTCCTTTATTTTTCTGTTCCATGCGAGGCAGTTTCCTCTTATTGAAGTTCCACACTTGATACCCTATCAGGGAATGCTGGTGTGGGGCGTTCGTTTTTGCTTCCCATGCTTCAGTCCTCGGTTCTATCCTGCAAAGTGCAGTTCTGTTATCTGTACTCACGGATGTTCAAACCTGCCAATTTAATTTATTAAATATAACTTACTTATTATTTTAAACTTAATTGCCTTATTTTTTATTTCTAACATTTATTTAAACTAATTTTTTTGCCTTTTTTTTTCTTATTGTAAATATTATTTCTCGTATCCTGATTCAATTACAAAAAAAAACAATGTAATATATATTCTTCAATGTACGTACTGAGGATAAAGGGTCTTATTTTTTGATATTTTTTGGTGTCTCATGACATCTACTGTCTATGTCTCTGACATTACATTACATTAATATTTTTCTAAATATGTGTGATTTGTTTATTTTAACTAAGGTCTGTAAATTTAAAATTCTTTTTCTTTCATTCAAATTTGTATTATAAGAATATGTTACTGTAAAATTAATACGATGAAATTCGAGAAAAAATTCTACAAAATCAGTTGTTTTATAATGGCATCTAACAATTAGAAATACTTAGAATATGTAAATTTCCTGAAAAATATATTTTGAATATTTTATCTACAAAAATATATATTATTATTTTAATATACTATAGAAGAAATTTAAAAAAATACAAATTTTATCACTATTTCCTCTCTTATAAATAAAGAGTGGTGAAACAAGGACCCATTTTTAAGTAGATATTTAATTTCTCCAGTAATATATAAAATTGAAACTAATTTTCATCTGTTTTTATAAGCTTCTAGGGAGTTAAAAACATACACACAGAATACAATCTTTACATACAAGGAAAATTATGTGAATTTTCCCATAATACAATTATACAATTTCACATAATACTTTTCACATAATACAATCTTTACATACAAGGAAAATTATGGGAATTTTCCGCGTAAAAGAAGTTTCACAACAATGAAATAAATATTTTTGAAAAGTCTGTTAAATTTAATCTTCGCCTTCCCTTTCAAATCCATAATTCTGATGCAGATATCTGTTACTTGTGGTTACGAATCGGAGGTACAGTTCCGGGACGATGCAGGGTAAACGATTTCGGTGCGATTCATATCAACCCATAACAGGCCCTGAAACACGTAAACGGAAAGCGTTTCCCCTTCGGAGGTTCGTAAACAACCCGCCAGTGGCCCGACAAAATTCTCCCGTACTTGTCGTTCAACCGGTGCCTCCAGCACTGGCCCGATAAGCTGCCGTCAGTCCTGTGTTTGTTGGGTATATATATATAGATAGATATATACGCAGGGTGTTCCAAAATTCGACCGGCAAATTCAGAGGGGTGATAGTAGGCATCAAGACGAGCAATAATCACATAGGAATGTATGACTGGAAACGCAAACCTGACGCTGGAGGGCGCTGTTTACTTAATCGGACCGTTCCTCTTACCAACCCCACTAGATGTCCGGAAATATTGCATTTTCTGGAGGTAGAAAACTCAAAAAACAAAACAGAATCACATAGGAATGCATGACTGGAAACGCAAACCTGATCGGCTAGAGGATAAACGAGGATGCAGAAATGAAACGCAAAATTTCTATGGAAAACTGGGATAAATGGAAGGATGGAAGGCGAAAATAAAGAAGGGATATATTTTGGGAAAGCTCTAGCGTGAGATCCATGTAATAAATGGCGGGCAACCAGACAGTTTACGAAAAATCTCATAATGTATTTTCATCTCAGTCGAGATGACCCGAGAACATGTTCCACCCGCGTCAATCATGTTCGGAAGCTTTCAAAATCAACAGCTCGGTTCGACACTTCAATAAAATAGCGTAAAACAAGAAGAAAAAAAAATTGATAAAAATTGATGGCGAAGAAATGACTGCGAGGCAACACTATTAATCTCTATTTCTTAGTAAGAGGAAAACGGTGGCGATATCCTTACAGGATAATTTAGACGCATTATAACTCTCCTTCCCCATCTCTCACTGCGAGCCCTCTCCACGCCCGCAAATCCCAGAGACGTCGATGGAAAGAATAGAAAAAAAAATCATGTGACATTCCCTGTCTTAAGAGGAATTCACGGGTCATAAATAATGTACGCAAACGGGGCAGGGCAAAGAAAATGTTGAATTTTTCGCACCTCCAGAGGCCTTAATGAGGGCTGAGGAGATTTCCGATGAGTTATTATCAATCAAGAGCGAGAGCGAGAGAGAGAGAGAAAGAGAGAGCTTGTTGATTTCTGCACGCCTCACTCCTCTGGTGATTTGGCATGACTCAGCTTTAGGTGGAGT
Organism: Dolomedes plantarius; assembly: GCA_907164885.2. NCBI lineage: Eukaryota > Metazoa > Arthropoda > Arachnida > Araneae > Dolomedidae > Dolomedes > Dolomedes plantarius. Next base: position 217,672,127 of record OU015491.1, read on the forward strand.
TGCCTATGAATTATATACTGCTATTGGAAAATAATATCCGGCACCCGCTTGAGCCAGCATAAGTTTTCGGAAACATGTAATGAGCTGCGAAACTTTAGAGGTTAAAATTTGATAAATACCATGCATGGAAAGAGGTTCATTTAGCATTGTTTCTCACTTGGGGTCAATTCGGTTAAGATTATCTTCACTCTTTATTGAAAGGTATTTTCGGTTATAGTACGGATGTTTTTGGCTTCCTCACTTACGGAGAGCTGGTAGCGTAACCTCGCGCTTGCTGGTTAACTATTAGCGTGGTGGTGTTCCCCCAAAAAACTCATATACAGTGATTACGAGACACCTACAGGGGCGTAGCTAGGCTGGGCAACCGGCGCAATGCCCCGGGGCCCCCGAGATAAAGGGGCCCCAGGCTCCAGAAAAATAATTTTCATTACTTACCTAGAGGCCCCAATTTGCGTCCTTGCCCCGGGGCCCCTAAATGCTTGGTTACGCCCCTGGACCCCTCAGTGCAAAAAAGGCATAATTTATGCCTTATATTTATGCCTGCCTAAGCTCTGCAAAAATAACTCTTTAATGTATCTAAGTTTTTGATACTGTTTTAAATTTGAAATGAGAAATGTCTATCGCTCTTCGAAACATAAGTTAATGTCGTACTGATCAATATCGAGGGTATTTTAAATGTATCGATATTTTTTTCCTCGCATAGAGTAAACGTGTACGAATGCAACGGTACAATTATGCACAAGTGGAATTAAAATGTTTTAGTGCCCGAATGAGAGCTAAAGTTTTAATCAAAATATAGCTGCATTCCTTTTTTTCGAGTCGAGAAAGTCGAAAAAAATGAAATATCACCAAGAAAATTAAAGGCTGTAATAAAATAAGATTTCATCATAGCTCAGAAAATCTGACATGTCTTTGCTACATAGAATCCCTCTCTAGAGACATTGAAGAATGTGAAATGGAACCTCAGATAACTCTGTCATTCTTGTAATTACTACAGGGTGGCTAATAAATACTGTGACAAATATCGAATCATTTAATTACACACAGATGAAATAGAAAATCGAAAATACAACAATATTATGAACATTATACATGAAAGTTTACCATGAAATAATTTTACTCGAATCGACCGCCATCTTTATCGATTACTAAAGATAATCTCTTACGCCACTGTCCTATTGCGGCACGAATCATTTTATGAGGTAATTTGTCCCATTCACTCCGTATGGAAGCTTTGAGGGAGTCCAAACTTCTGTGCTGCTTAGAATTTACTTTAGACTCTAAAATCCCCCAAATGCAATAGTCTAAAGGATTTAGATCTGGTGAAGAAGGTGGCCAATCTTCTTGCTTGATAAACTTCGGGCAATTGGCATGGAGCCATTCCTGTGTTGTTTTGGATCGGTGGGACGGTGCAGAATCTTGCTGAAATATCCAATTCTTTTTGGGATACAATCTGTTAGCATGTGGTAATAAACGTGTAGCCAATACTTCCTGTTTGTAATATTCAGTATTGATTTTTACCCCTTTATCGATGAATTTCAGAGGCAGTTTTCCATTGTGTGACACTGCAGCCCAAACCATAACAGAATTCTTGTTCTGAAAGCGTTTAACAGTTCGAAGATTTTCAGGTATATTCTCGAAGGTTGCTGAATATACAACATCATTTTTAGCATTATAACTTTGTTCTGTACAAAACAGCTTCTCATGAGAGAAATTTATTTTTTCAACACTTTTGCTACCGTGCCGGTTCAGCAATTTCTTACATCTTTGTAACCTTTTTACTATTTGTGCAGTAGTCAAACCTTGAACTTTTCTTTTGCGATAAGGGCGAAAACCCAGGTCTTCATTTATGATAAGTTGCATAGTTCTGCGACTGATGTTCTCTTCTGCAGCCATTTTATTTGCAGAACGTTGTGGATTTCTTCGTATCTTTTCACAAATTCTTTTGATACATTCTTTTGTACGAACTGTGCGTGAACGACCGGACCTTGGTCGATCTTTACAGCTATTGGTATCCAATAATCGATTTATAGTCCTATATATAAACGTCCTATTAAAACCAAGGCATTTTAATTGCTTAAATATTTTACCTGCAGAAAATCCGTGATCAAAAAGCTGTTTACCCATTAACCTTTTGGCTTCCTTCTTTAAAAATATTCTACATGTTTTACTTTAAACAAAAATCGTCTGCGTTTACAAAAAGTTGCCAATCACACAAATAGATAGATAAATTGTTTTTCCAAACGATTAAAATTAACTCTTATTTTTCGGAGTGTTACAGTATTTATTAGCCACCCTGTAGTAAAAATTACGGACATTCTTGCTATATATATATATATAGGTTTTAAAATTCGTTTTAGTAAAAAAATCTACAATAACTTTAAAATACAATAATTAATCGAAATGATTATTACATTTTAAGACGCAACGAATTAGTAGCTTCTTTTAAGAAAATTTCTAAATTTTATAACCAAATATATTGCATTTATAAATAAATCTACTGCTAAGATGCCTCCCCTCCCTCCCACCACAGAAGATGAAACATTCTCAAAGTACCTAATTCGATAATAAATCTGAAGCTAGGAACTAGAAGGCGGGATAGAGCGAAACAACGACACTGCTGCAAGAGTGATTTAACTGAAATCCGAAGTAAGGCACAAGGAGGCCAGATAGCATACGAAATCGGCAGTATCGATTGGTCCGCCGATTCAGCGGGGCTTTAAGACGGTTTGATTGCATTTACATGAAACTGGCCCGCTTTGCATTGATATTCAAATGCAATGTAATGCACTGCGAACGGATTTAGACAAGAATGCTATGCTCGGTTAACAGATTATACACGCGCTCCTTGAATATTAATGGGATGCTCGGACGATGCCTATCTATTAACGCCATATGCGACCAGAATAAATATTTTATATTCAAAACAAAACTTCATTATAGATTAGTACTTTGAGTTCAGCTATTCACAATTTATGCTTACTGGATTTGTTTTTGAGATATTCAGAATGTGGTGTCCTCTTTTGAGGAGAGATCCAATAACCAATTATAAGAGAGCTTTAAGACGGTTCCACTCTGAAAAGATTTACATTAAACTAAATTCTGAGATTACATACATTTACTTAATAATTTCTTTCGTAGCTTCTTCATTGTTCCTTAAGAGGACAATGTTAAAATGTTTCCATTAAAGGCAAAATCCTGTCACATAGTAAAAAAAGCTTATCTTGAGCAATTTATCAAGTTCTTTTCGAGTAAAATTATGCTTAGCTGCTTTGATAGTTTCTGTTGATACATCAAGTGGGAAAGTTTTTTTTTTCCAATAAGGAGGCACTTGTCGTCAAACATTCGCCTATACTACGCCGCAATTTTACTGCCCATTTTATTATGGGGGCACCATATAGGCGGACAGCATTAACCACTATGAAGGGACGACACGAACGGAGGCATTTTTCGTAGCGCGACGCCAGGATTCGATCCGAGCACCCTCAGCACCGAAAACTAGCACGCTGTACCACTGGGCCGCCACAAGCCCTCAAGTGGGAAAGTAAAGGTATAGTAAATTCAACGTCCACTTAATCAACCACGGGACTTCCCCCTCTAATCGTCCCTTTATGGAAGTAAGTTTTTGCAAATGGTGAACAAAAGTATTTACCCAACATGTAGGGAAGTCACACTATAAGCCTTCCTATTGTGGTGAGATGTGGAGTCGAATCATGGTAGCCTGTTTGCTTTGGCTGGTTCATCAAATTTTATTTCAGTGATATAAGTTTAGTTCTTGGGGTTTATACTTTGGAAATTAATATTTTGGATATATTATTGTAAAATAATCAATTTCGAGGTCTTATGATCAATATTTAGGTATCACAAACTGATATTGGAATGACAACAAATCTTGACCGTAAATAAAAAATAAATTAGTGAACAAGTCTTAAAAGATTTAAGCAGGGTTTAAAGATTATTTATGAAAAGGAATTTTCCGATCAATCTATTCGAACATAGAAATAAAACTGAAAGGCTGAGAAGCTATGTATTTGTTTTTAAGAGAGAGAGAGAGAGAGGGTCATTGTTGAATAAGCTTGGAAATTGACCTTGCTTCATGACGAATATACATAAATACGACATTGACTGCTCCATGAAATATCCCGTGAGAAGACTTGTAAAAAGAATTAATTCCTTTGGACATATGAAGTACCGTAAGACTTTACTGCCCGTCAAACATATTAAAAGCTGACTAAAGTCATAGACGTATATTCATTGCGTCTGGGAAGTGCTGTTATAAAGGGAGGGGAAAGAGAGAAAATCCACGACTTATCTGAAAAGAGGGGGTGGAAGAGGCAAAAATCAAAAAGAACTCTGTTGATGGTTTGACAGCAATTCCACAGAGTTATGTTCGGACGAGGAGCCGCCTGGTTTCCCCACTTCTTGGGGGGAGATTCCGGGGAGATGGGAGTGATAAATCGATAAAAGTTAACCTTATTGACCCAATCAATTCTGCGTTTGACCCCACGCATGGCGTGATATATCCAGTTTTATTGACTCAGGACGTGATACCCCAAAAGATAGTGGCAAGAATCAGGGAATCGGCGGATACAGTTTCATGACCTTTCGTGTGCTTTTTCGGGGAACTAGGATCTAAGCTCGGGAGTCTTACCGGCCTCGGCAGATTTAAAAACTCAAAAAAAAGATATTTTATCTACGCTTAAGGTTAATAAAATTGAATTGTATGCCATTACAAATTAAGATTAATATTCCATTTCTCCAGTAGCGCACCCAGGATTTTTTCTTGGGGGAGGGGGGGCGAGATGAACGGATAAAAATATTTATAATGCAAAATCAGTATTCATAATGCAATTTCTATTTCTTTGAGGGGGGGGGGCAGGGGACCCTGCCCCCCCTCCTGAGTGCGCCACTGCATTTCTCGCTTTTGTAGAAAACTAGACATAAATTAAGCCCTGTTAAAATTTTTTTACGTTTGTTAAGAGATTAATTTTTTTATTACTCGAGTTAATTTCGGCATGAAAGTCATCGGCAATTTTCAAATTTAATTTAATTACATTAGTATATAAATAACATTAAAAAAATCAAATCCAGCAGCCATATAGCTCTTCGCTTATGATTTCCCGACTCGTAGAAAATGAGTTAATCATTCGTTCTCATGCTGCGCTAAAAAGGATTTTTTATTTGACAGAGAAGCTAAACACTTAACACAATGATCCGATTCAATGGATTCTTCCAATGGAAAATTACATTTACATAATGAAAAATTTTTCCTCCTCTCAACGAGTTCATTAACACGATAGCGACCCTATTAAGAGACCACTCATAAATCAGCCATTACAATATTTCAATTTCGCTCTCTGCTTCACTCATTGACGCATTTATCTCCCTCTGACAAGAGAGACCTCAACAGTTATTAGAAAGGTCATTAAAAGAGATTTGACGATCGTTAAAATCTCCGCAAATATAATGTCGCATTTGTCCTTACGCAGCATCGTAAAATTCCTGCAGCAGGCTGAGGTCATATTAACTGAGAAAAAAGAAGGAGCATCTCTTGACATAAGCCTTTAAATAAAAATTGTTCTTTTTCCTCGAGCGTGCTCATCGGTTATGCCTTGCTGGGAAGCCCACAACAAGGGTGAAGCCTTAGTTAAAGGCTACTTGTATGCAGGAAAGATATTTTTTTTGTCTATAAAAATAGTCAAAATAGATGGAAAATCACCATACGCCAGAGTGATATTTCCAACAACACCACAATAAAGAAATATAATATAAATCCGGTGGTCAATTGAGTATCACCAACTTTTTGAGTAATTTTGAAAACGAGATTTTTTTAAATATTTTTTCATAGTTTAGAAAAAGACTGATACACCTTTACATAAATAAATTATTAATTGCATTTCTAGGTTATTTATTTTTTTAAAGCATTTATGAAGTATTGAATCCAAATTAACCCCCTCCCCCTCAAGTTAAAGCAAATAGCCGTTTATGTTAAACAACTCGAAGAAGAAACAAACGCAAATGCAAATGAGCAACGCTTTACTACTAGATGAAAAACCCCGTGGTTAGTGAGGCGAGAGGCGCCACGAGGCGAGGTCGGACACAGGTGAGCAACGAACGGAAAAAATGAAGAAGAAAAAGTTCGGTTTGTCGTTCATCTCGAGCACAGCAATTGGACATTGCCAAGCTCATTGAAGGTATTTTGGAGTTAGCTATCGTTCCAGTGACCTGGTGATAAAGTTAAGGCAGAAAGGTTAGTGTGGCGAGGAATTACTACGCAGTCCCGGTCTACAGTTTGAACAGGGCGTATAGGCGAGAGCCATGGCCGCCGTAATCTTAACGCATTATAAATTGTGGTGTGGCTGATTTCTGGCAGGGTTTCCGTAATATAGCTACCAGTATTAACAAGCGCGTTAATCTCCACATTGCCTGCTAGTAATGGGTACTGTACTTATGTTGCCCAATTGTTGCTGGCATAAATAAATTTTAGTGTAGAAAACCTCGCCGTATCTCGTTTATGGTGAGTTCATAGTTTAATATATATATATATATATATATATATATATATATATATATATATATATATATATATATATATATATATATATATATATATATATATATATATATGTGTGTGTGTGTGTGTGTGTCGGATTTGGTTTTTCTTCACGCCCATTTTAATTACGTTAATCCGAAACTCTTGAGAACCATGATGCAGTCCGTGAACCGGTGGCGAAGACACTCGTCATCATTTAAGGTGACTGCCTACGTTGAAAATGCCATTTTTTGACTATTTTGGTCAGTTTTATTTTTTGCAAGAATCGTGTAATTCAATCTTTTCTCTTTTCAAAACCGTTTTGATTTTCATTCTACATTAATTAGAAGCAGATTTATAGCAATTTTTAAAAACATCGTCTGATACAAAATTGAAGTGACAAACAACTTTAAATGCGTTTTTCTCAGAATTATGTTTTTTAGCACAAATCTCTACCGTTATCATGATATCTGACATAATAATGCATATAATTTGATAAAATTTTCAGGAAATGTTTTAGATGCTATTGTTAATGAAATGACGCACAATAATTGATGTATAATAAATAGTTTTTTGTTTGGAGCTGTTTTTATACGGAAAGGAATGACGAATCGGGGAAAATTTTCATATTGGAACATAAAATTGTCTGTATTATTTTTGCATTTTAAAATTTCTCTTAGATTGAGGATCATTTTGAAGATAACTGTTATATGTATCATGTGTGAGAAGGAAATTAAAATATTAGCATTAGAATTTTGTGCAGAGTGATAGGCGTTTTAGCTAAATTTCATTAAATATTACTTCAAATTGACCAATTTATATAAAAGTATGGTATTTACAGGCAAGTTTTTTTTAAAATTATTTTTTATTTTTAAATGCTATTTTACCATAAAAGACCAAAAAATCCTTAAAAAACAATTCTTTTAAAAAATTGGCTCCGAACGTAGGCAGTCACCTTAAACTCTCTAAAAGGTAATAATCCAAGCCTGAACAACACAAAGATCAGTCGGTACTTTTTCCTAAACATCTTTATTAAATTTCTTTAAACCTCTCAGCTCCATCAAATATTATCCAAAACCCCACCCAATTTAAATCCGTGCGCCTAACGGCACACGTCTTTTTCGTTCCTTAGTTATCCATGACTCTGACTTAAATCCTTTGTTCCCAACCTTTTAACCAACGCGCACCGACGCTCATTATTCATGTCGTCATAACGTACATGTTCTTTTAGCTGACCTAAACACTTTCTTAGCGCCAACTCTTCAAGGCTAATCCGTCTACTAAAATTCTCCCTGATTATTCGAAGATTGAATCAAGTCGAACCTTAAGTCACTGCAAAACATTACACCGCTGATTTAAACTCCCAGACTTTAATTGTTAAATCCTATATTTTAATAACTAAAATCCCGTTTTAAGGTCGCGCGATCACCCCATTTTAGCCTCACACACACACACACACATATATATATTACCTTAAAGGTAAGAAACAAGTGAACTTCACACATTTATGAAACCAATGCCTTTGAGGTCCTCTTGTTAACTTACAAAAAGACGCAGCATAAACGTTGGTGAAATACAAGGCTCTTTTTTGATTATGTAGAATAATATTGTGTACGCAGAAATACCCCTTTCCGCGCTAACTACTAGCCATAATAATTTTATACCGGGTAATTTGCATTTTATTCCAAACGTTTTTCTTTGGAGCTGCTTGGAGAATTATCAAAACGTACAACACACATACGGGAGGCCGGCATATCTCAATTACAAGCCAAATTTGCTCTAAGTCTTTGAACCAGGTTAATAGCAAACTAAAAACTGTAAATTTCGAGTTTTTAGACCGTGAAAAGCTGGTTTTTTTTGTTTTGTTTTTTTAAGAATTTTTTTAAAAATTTATTACAAATTGTCACGATTACAAAATTTCCGATGACTAGGTTATTTGTAGAAATAAATAAATGCATGAGATGAAAAAAAATATATATCAATTAACGACGAAAACGAATCTGCCTATTACTGAAAATTCGCTTTTATTACACAACAGTCTGAAATGAACCGTGCTGTGCATCCAATACAGGCTTGCAATATCGAATAACATGTAAGAAGCCCAATCTGGAAATATTCAGAGGCCGTTTCGGATTTACAGATAAGTTAATGTAACACACATTAAAGGAGGTTGAAAAAAAAAAAGAAGAGGAGTTGGTCGTGAATTATTCTCTCCCCTAAGGAAAGAAAAGAAGTAAATCGATTGGGGGACGAGATTAATGCTAAAAGAATGGGGCAACAAGCACCGGATAGATATCTCCAACTCCCCTCCCCCAGGGGACCTAGATGTATTTAGAGAGCGCGGGGAAGGGCGATTAGGATAGAAGTGTTATGGTTCGAATCTCCCCCAACCCCGGTGGTGCCAGTGCAAGAGCATTTCATGCTCTTCCCGCGTCACATAAACGACATGACAACTGGTGTTAAAAGCCGAGGGGAGTGCAACACGAAATGTCGAAGGGACAACAAAATAGGGGTAATGGCGAACGTGCGAGTCATTTGCATATTTACAATGAAGGAATCGGTTAAAGATAACAGCTGAGACCCATTTCCTGGAGGCATCAGGAATTTAATGGAGAAAGGAAAAATCCGGATTCCAGACTCCAGCTAAAGAGGGGCCTAGTCTTTTTTTATTATTATTATTTTGGCTGCGAACGCGTAAATGAGAATTCGTATAGCTTTCTGGAGTTAAAATTTATCTTATTCGAAAGGGCCGTGCAAAACGGAGAGCCTCTGTAACACTTAAAAAGATAAGCAAAGTATCTTTTTACTCATAAACGTAAATGGCTTTTTTCTTAATAGGTTTTTCGGTGATGACAGACCTAATCCTTTTGTGAATGAAATGTAAATACCAAAGAGGATCCAGTCTGATAATTTCTATATAACCTCTAGGGTAATGGTTACGAAATTGTGGACCTCGTATGCCTAATATAAGTCAGATATGAGTGACGAGCCCATTGGTGAATAGTATTTTCTCGACCAGATTTTTCACAACGAAAGTATGACCACTTTGAATTCCGAAAAACATTCGAGATCACTGCCATGCAAGGTAAGTCTACTTAAGGCAATAATCGCACTCAAAAAATAGCGGACTTCTGAATTTTCATGTAGAGAAATAATTTTATGGAATTATAAGAAATATCGCAGTACGATCTCTGTGAGAAGGCCCTATGCTGCAGTGTTTTTTAATTCTCATGAACTTTAAAACTAACTGGAGGTCGAGAAATATTCCTGAACAAACCCAAAAATAATTGATCTGACATAGTGTGCAACGTTGAAAAGAGTATTAAGTACTCATACAAAATATACTATTATTAAGAGACAGACTTTGATATAGTGTACTCGCATGAAATGAGTAGAAAACGCATTAATAGGTACACACAGCTTCTTAATATCGACCATAAACAGTAAATGGGAGGCAACAAATCTATGAACTAATGTCGAGAATCGAAATAATGAATAGTTCTTGAGGTCACAAGACTGGCTTCACGAACAATTCTCAAATGCCTCTGTTATTATTTACTGCACTGTCTTAAGTTTTCCTCGAACAATCCCTACGCAAGTTACGCGTTTCCCTCGCTGGCATCTCCGTGTGACGTTCACACCTTTTTGCGTTTGATGGCAACACCTCATTCATTTCAGTTCCGTGTCATAACCAGTGGCGCACCCAGGATTTTTTCTTGGGGGGGGCGAGATGAATGGATAAAAATATTTATAATGCATGGGGGGGTCGAGATGAACGAATAAAAATATTTATAATGCAAAATCAATATTTCTACTTCTTTGGGGGGGGGGAGCAGGGCCCCCTGCCCCCCTGGGTGCGCCACTGGTCATAACCTTTGATACCGTGTCTTATGGCACACCCACAATGTCTGCTTTTTTACTAACACAAGCACCTCCAAGCCTCGTGCCAATTATCATAGCCTTTATACAAGTCACTCATATCCGACATTTTCAACAGCTAATTCTACGTTGACTGGACTACTCGTTATTGCTACTCGTACTCACCTTATTTTATACACCTCAACTAGCCCATGACGTTGTCTTCGTGATTTGTAAACGCCGCAGTTCACTCTCTTTTTTTTCCTCCGGTGTATCCATTATTTTGATAACCCTTTGCAGTTTCTCCCAACACGAGTTAAAATTGGGGTAAATGTCTGGTTTGAAGCGGAAATAGAACTGTATATCTAAAAAATAGGGAAGTTACATTGCCTATAATCAAACATAGCCTGGTTTACACAAACGTTACCTTTTACCCCCCTCAGAGAGGATGCAACCGTTTTTCTGCGAAACCGCTCCATTTGGTGGGAAAGCTATAACACATACAATGTAAATAATTCAACATGAAATAAAACGTATAAAGAGGGTATAGACAGCCGAACAAATTAACAGAAAACCTACCCTAGTGTTGAACATTTTAACTTTTCAATAAAAGATTGCGCAGTTGCAACATATCCTCATACTTAAAACGGACAAATATAACAAAAAGTAAAATAATTCAACAAAGCAAGATAATTATTAGCAGGAAGAATGTAGACAAAAATAAACAGAAATCACGCACTCGGGACTCAAAGCACCATAAGGCAAAGTTCTGTAGCAGTAACAGAACTAATCCATATAACGAGGTAACCGATTGGTCTCGTCCTCAGGAGACCTAACCAAATCAGTTACCTCCATGGGGAACGTTGAAAACCATATATCGAGGTAACTGATTGGTCTCGTCATCAGGAAGCCTAACCAAATCAGTTACCTCAACTTCCCCGTTGAGGGAATGTTGAGAAACGTTGAGGAACGTTTGTTCGGGAACGTTGAGGCAACTGATTTGGTTAGGTCTCCTGATAGCAAGACCAATCGGTTACCTCGATATATGGTTTAGTTCCGCTACTGCTACAGAATCTTGGTGCGTTGAGTCCTAAGTGAGTGAGTTTCTGTTTACTTTTGTCTACATTCTCCCTGATAATAATCATCTTGCTTTGTGGAATTATTTTACTTTTAGTTATATTTGTGGGAAAACTATGCCTCAATTCTCCGAGGCTGGTACTTTTCACAGAAGCCTGTGCGCGTCGTAAGCTGTCAGAAACCCGCAATTGTAATGCTGATAGCCAAAAAAAAATGCCTTCAAAATTTAAAGTCCCCTTTCATTTACTAACGACACTTTATGTAATCAGCCAAACATGTCCAAATAGCGTTCGAGAAAGATTGTCAAAGGCAAGTGAAACGAAAAATTAAATTAGATTATCACGAAGTAAAAAAATACAAGATATATCCTTTACAAAGGAACATAATGGCATTCTCATCATAACATCGCGGAATGATTGGATTTTATTCAGGACGAAAGGGAGAGAAAAAGGAAAAATCTCATTCAGTGTAAGATTCCCTCTCGACAAATCCGCTCAACAATGGGAGGAGGCATTTTTGGCTCCAATGAATGGGAGCCAATTTCCAATTTAGCACGCGGTTCCCGTTTTAAATAGCTGATGATATTAATTACGCGCGAGTTCTGGAGAGAGAGAGAAATCGCACGACGGTCACGGGGGGACGATCGGAGCGTTTTAGAGAATAGAACTCGATTAGCTCAGCATTAAATACGAGAGGCAGATTCGATTTATTTGACAGCTTGAATGGCGTGGATTCTTTCTGGCTGCTCCAGCGAGAAAATGAATGATGTCGCTCTCATTAAAATTAAATACCATGTGAAGACGGATTCTGGGCGAAGAGGAAGTCTCCAAAATTAGCGCGGGGGAGGGGAGGGGGAGAGAGAGAACTTCGTATTCCGCCTAGTTCGAGTGGAAATTCGGAGGACGAAAAGTTAGAAGGAATATTTTTTTAAGCCGACACTGCCGATTTGTGCCGCTTAGAATCCTTTGGGGACAAAACGGAAGACTGATCATCAGAAGGAGTATTATTTTAAACTTATTAATTGACAAAAAAGTACTCATTTTAAACAAAAAATGATTAATCATTAATTAATGCCATATTGGATAATGTTTGCTTCATTTCTTTGCAAGGAATTTTTTTCTAAATCAGAGCGATTATAAATTTGTGAGCAGGTAAAATGTATGCATCATTTCTCGGAATTTTTAAACATCTCCACAAAACACAGCACATGTGAATGCTTACTTCGCTTTCTTTTAAGCAAAGTTGGTTGGTTTTTTGGTTGGTTGGTTGGTTGAAAACGCTACTGTCATTTTTTTTTTGCTACGCGAGGGCTCATTACACTGTTTAAAGCCGATTCCGAACGGCTACAAATATCCATGCCAATAGTGGCATTCGAACCCACAGACTCTTTCTTTAAAGCAAGAGGATTTTTTCAATAACATTTGTAGTTTTACTTACTTTAGTTGCCTTTTTACCATGTTTTTATTAACTCGCTTTCTTGTTTGTTTATGCGTGTGTGTGTTTGTCCGGTACAAATCTTGCAATCGATTTATAACTAACTTCCCGACTAGCTAGACATTTGAAACTTTTAGAATAGCTCAGAACACGGTGACAATGCATTATTTTAATACTTTTAGCCATCTTTAAGCAGAATTGAAATTCATTTTCAGTTAATTTTGTTTTGTAGACTGGTGCAGCCATCTATTGGCCGGGACGGGAACGAAAAGTTAAACGCAAGTTAACCTCCAATTAACTTCATTTTCTTTCAAGTTGATGGGATAATTCATCAAAAAATTTTATAAAGTATTTATTAATACATAGAATTGTCAAGTTTATATGATTCAACAGAAAATTTAAAAACATGATATATAAAAAGTTCTTTTTATCTTGTAATTATTCAAATATTGGTTTCCCGGCAACAGAATTAACTTTTGCTTAAAAATTAATATTTAGGGCTAAAAACTTGACGAGATAGCTCCATGAGATTTCTAAATGGATTGCGTAAGTGTTTATTAACTCCTCTTGCATTTTTCGATTGCTGCTAGCGATTCCCGAGACCGCTTTGATGCCAGTTGAAGACACTGTGGCCTTTTTGCACCAGAAACACGCTGGGCACGGTACAGTGTACACTGTACAGTGTATTGCTGCTCAGTGCTGATATTTTTCTGAATAAAATGTATTTCGTCGTCTGTTACTGCTGCTTTTTTATTTGTGTCAGTATTTGGCAATAGTTATGAAACAACCCATAGTATATTATTTACACGTAGTATTAGCACGTGAATCCCTTGTTGGAGAATACATGGTGCATATAATAAAATAAAGAGTGAAAGAGATGATGCTGAACAACTTTGTAACTGACTTTTTTCCCGGATCTCGTACCGTTTTTGAGATAAAAACGGTAATTCCAAAATTTGCCGATAGATGGCGTTGTAAGTTGTCTCATCCAGTAGCGCATGGCCTTTTTACTATACCTAGACACCAACTTTATGGACTAAGTTGTCACCGTTAAGAAGTTAAGGGGGTTGTAACGGATATAGGTGGGAACCCTGTATAGAGAAATTAGATATGTAGGTTACAATTTTAAGACGCTTTTTTTCTCTTCAAATAACTCTGGGAAATATAGGAAAATACGGAAATTTCGCTAATTCTAATTTCAACAACAAGGGACCTCGAGAATCAAAGACGGGTTGCGGTAGAATTCTCACGGGGCTCTTAGATAGTACTCCAACCCTCTGAATACGGGCCAGCTCCTGAAGTTCACGGATCCGGAAATCTTTCTTCTCTCCCGCCCATCCCCGTCTCTCCGTGAGTAATGAAAAAATATTATAAAAGTGTTCTTTAGATTTATGAAGGGATTCTGAAATAATGATACAAACATTTCTCACAAACTTTCCAGTTTTTTAGCCACGCTCAAAAGTAATTCGGAAACACAAGATTAAGCATCACAAATTTGCTATTCTACAAAATCTACATTAATAAAGGAAGCCACTCTAATATACAGGGTGTTTCAAAAAGAATCACCCGATTTGAAAGGAGTATATTATGAAAAATGTTGAACATAAAAACTTAAAATTAATTTTATATTACATGGCTAATCATATTTTTTTTTTTACAAACCAAATTAAAGGAGCTCAATATGCCCACCTTTGGATGCACGACAGATGTCTATACAGTCGGCAAATTCGTCCCAAACTTTTGCGAGCATGTCTGCATACACTGTTTCCACGGCTGTTATGCGTACACAGACAACCCCGTGACTCGGAATTGTTTATACCTTCGCCTAATGCTCTGAGAGGTAGGAACTTCAATCTACCAGGATTTTGTCGACGAAAATTACGCTGAAGAGTTGTTACGGACTCACACTTAGCAAAGCGTGGAACACAAAATGATTTCTGTTGTGCAGTCGTCATCTTTACAAACACTGAAGTGACGGGCGAAGGAAGAGCGTTAGCGCTACTTGTTGGCAACTGCGTGTATGTCGAGATTTCCCCCTTTCTGCCTATACATTATTCGATCAAAACAGACTAAAAAAGCAATAGTTACGATTTTTTTAAATCGGATGATTCTTTTTTAAACACCCTGTATATATTTTTAATGGAGGTTCTTAAAAATATGCATCGCGCCAAAAAAAAGACCATAGAGATAAGCAAACAAAAGAGTTTAATGTGATCAAATTTAAATATATTTCGCAGTATGAAATTTGGCAGACAAAATGATTGGCTGAGCGAGACCATCTACATTATTAATCGCGGATTACTTTGATCTTACATCCTCTTTTTTTACATGGTTCTAATCTACTTCAGAGCTATATTACTATCCAAAATCTATGAAAATAAAGTACGGGAAATAAAAAATAAGATAATATTACTGGAAAACAAGCAATTACAGATATGCATAATTCACCAAATCTCTAAAATATATCGCCTCACTTGGCGAATAAGCAACAAATGAAATCTCCAAAGAAAAGGTATAGCACTAATAGTAGCTTTCGATCCTCGGGGCTTAAAAGTGAAAGAAAGTGGCAACACTTAATTCTCTACGCTAGTATATATAATCACCCGATAAATGATGTTACCAGTATCAATTAAAGAATTCGTGTTCTTTATTTTATAATTGAAGAAAAAAATTATTCACTTTACATTCGAATTATCAGATATTTTGAAAGATACGCTTATTTTTTCGTCTAGCCCTTTTTGAGAATTATAAACTGGCAAAAGTAATAAATGTCTGCGGGAAAAAATATCAACAAAAGTATATTCTGATAGCATTCGTATTTCTAATAACGCTCTCAAGGCTTTCTTGTCCGATGGAAGCAATGTGCTCAGGGGAAATATTTTTAAAGTTGGTCCTCGAATTCTCTGGAAAATACGATCCTCCGTGGATTTTCTTCGAGTGCTGTTAAAATTCGTGTACACACTCACTTATGTTTACGAAATGGAGATTAGGGGGGGGGGAGAGAGAGAGAAGGAATGTGCGGAAGATGCGAAGGAGGCCAAAAATATATTCCAAAAGGATTTTCTAAACGAAGGAAATAGAAAACACCGGAAATAGAATTCGAGGGATCAGAGGGAGTAAGCAGAAAAAATCAATACATGTCGATGCAGGACCGATTTCGTCCTATGATTGTTTTTACAAGCTTTCCGTCATGTCGATCCTAGATGTTCAGAATTTTAGATGAACTGTTACCAGAAATTTATATGAGACTAGCGCTAGATCACGCCAGCGAGATGTCTGCTTGCAAAGTACAACCCACCTTTGAGGCGTCTAATATATGGATCTGTAGAACTCATAAGGAATCGGATAGAGGATAGACCTATATAGGAAGGTGGAAAAAAGCGAAGAGAGCCTCATCATTTTAAGAGGCAAAAATAAACTGGGACAGAATTTTATACCTCAAAGCGTGACTGGCCAAGCAACTGGTAAACAAAATGGCATTAAAAAATTATCTACCGATATATCATGTTTAAACGAATGCCATTTTAAAAATTTTTTACCTAAAAGTTGGGGGAGGGAGGTGAGGGCTTGATAGAGTTCAGTTGTTCGTAGTGTTTGTTCCGAACACTCGTATCAAGCCACCAGTCAGTTATCTTTACCCTAAGAGCACAAAATTACGGAGGTTGCGGTTAACAACGGTCTGTTTTTCCATTAGACACGAGATCTCTGAGTGGTTTCCAGATGCATAAAGAATCTATCACGGGATCTCACCAGTGAAAATTTTCCATCCCGAAGAGCGAATCATACCTTGGACATTTACTCATTACCGACGCACTTGTGTCACTTACCCTAACTAATCAAGAAAAACGTTTTTATCCATAGCAATTTGTACCGATCTCTAAGGGGTGCAAATCCCCTGAGTTCTTCTAATCGGCATAAATGTACGGGAGACGAAGATACAAGGATCTATGTTTCCATTAGACATATAAATTTCAAGGGTGGCTTTCTGCAAGTGTAAGATGAAAACCAAGCTCTCACCGCTGGGACTATTCCTCTGGAACAGCGAAATCAAATCTTTGGCCATTTAGCCATTACTGGCAGATTCGAGTTAAATACAGAAAACCTTTTCAGCAAAAATGAGACGTTTTATTTAAATCAGGAGAGATGAGAAACAATACACAGATTCTACACAATTTCACCCCAAAGCACGAATAAAACGAATGCTGCGTTGTAATATACGCTACACAACTTATTTTCCAACAAGCATATATCTTTATTTATCAAAACATCTCCCGAAGACTTGATTTTCCTTTTTAGTACAGACCTAAACAAGGAATTTCTCCTATTTGCTTTGGACGACTGCACTTGTTTCTATCGATTACACGTATGTACAGAGAACTGGAAACGTGGAATATTTGAAGTCACCTCAAGACCCGATCTCAAGAGGTTCAGATGATAAACCGTGGAAGCTGAAACGTTTATTTCTCCTGTTATTTTCTTTTTGCTTCCGGTTTCGAATCATTCTGAGTAGAATAAAATGAGAATTATTCTTGCAGTCGCAGTTATCGAATCTAGGAATCAATCTATAAAAATAATAAAAGCTGTGGAAGTGCAAGTGTATAAAGATCTTGTTGGAGTATATATTCATTATTTAAGTTCCAGCTACTGGAGGCCGAAGTTCTAAAACTAGCTCAAATGAGAAAAAAAATGGCAAGAGCTGCTACTGCTGGGTGGTTTTTTGGGTTAATTTAGTTTTAAGAAATTTGTAAGATATTCTATGATTAAAGTTTAACAGGTTCGTTTACTAATTACTAATTACCCAGGTTCGATTTAACCCAGCGTGTAAGTTCTGTAGAAAAAGAGAGACACAACTAATTGTTTAAAATGATGAGGACCAATATTTACAAATTAACAAAAAATATTTATTACCACAAATAAACATTTAAGTTATCTATACTAATATAAAGAGAGAGAGTGGATTTTGTATGTGGAGGGTAATCTCTGCAACCACTGCACCTATTTGAAAAATTCTTTCACTATTTGAAAGGTATATTATTCCAGATGGACATAGGCTATATATTATGTATATCATCAGCAGAAAGAAAGTTAGGGGCCTAAATGTTGAGAATGAACTTTTCCTTTGTCAACCATAGTCAAGTAACCACAGCAACACATCAAATGATGTTTTCATTTAGTATCTGTAAAACATTTAACATTTGAATTTGCTTTGTCAACCATAGTCAAGTAACCATAGCAACACATCAAACTACATTTTCATTTATTATCAGTAAAACATTTAATATTTTAAAGATTCAAGTGGAGGAGGTATTGATAAATACAAAAAGGATTTTTGAAATTCGCAACGTTTAAGGGTTTATTGAAGAAAATTACATTTGAAACTACGCTTTTTATTGGACATTTAAGGTAAAAAAGATTTACAATTTATTGGCTATCAACTGGAAATTTATTGGTATAATATTACAGAACTTTATTTAACTTATAAACTTTATGTTTTTGAATTTATGAACAATTTTATGCACAATTTGCGTAAATCGAACTTGAATTATTGAACTTTATTAAAAAATCAGTGTATTTCATTGAAACTGTGAAATTTATTGATTATTTCGAATAGGCCTATGTTTGTTCCTTTATAAGTGAAAAAGTATTGCTTCAATTGAGCTGAAATTTTGTATAGATATAGTTGATAGATCAGATTAAAACTTAGGCACTTTTTTTTGAAAATCGGGCCCTGGAGTTTTTTTAATTAATGTTTTAATGATTTTGCCCCTAAAAGTTACTTATTTCAACAGCTTCCGCGGCTGTCCTCGCTGACAGCGAGACTATGGGGCCGGATGGTATCAAAATCGGCACGCGGATGGCCCCGGACACTATTCAGTGCCTGACGTAGCCGGATTTTTGAATTTTTAATTTTAAAAAAGTTATTAAATTTTTTGTGCCATTTTTGGTGCTTTTTTCGTGTTTTTTTGTGCGTAGACTCTGTAACGGATAGGCTATAGGGCCGAATCGTATCAAAATCGGCATGGGCCCCGAACACAATTCAGTGCCTGACGTTACAGTTTCCAATAAAAATTTCTTTTGCCATCATCATCAATAAATCCCAAGGTCAAACATACAAATATATTGGACTTGACTTACAGGAAGATTGCTTTACTCATGGACAATTATTTGTTGGTCTCTCTAGGTCAGGAAATGCGGAGAATCAATTTAATTTAAAACCCCAGAAAAACGAAAAATGTGGTATACTGTGGCAATTCCCCCTCCTCGAGGCGAGTAGGAAGACCATTAAAATCGTCGCTAGCCGTGAACCGATTCTAAAGAATGGCAGACCCCCCGAGCGAAAGAGGAGCCACAATGGACACCTCTTCGGAGCGCATTCCTGGGATGAAAAGAGGAGACAGTCTGGCGCCATATTTTGACATTGGCCGACAATGACAGTTTACGCCCTGAAACGAGACCGCTAACGAGGGAGCGGGCGATGAAGATGAAATAATCGGCATCGTTTTTTGCGCACGGCTGGACGCTCAGCCTATCCGGAGCGAGCTAGAGAGAGGAGGCTGGAAAAGAATTCCGCCAGGGATCAAGCTTTTAAATAAGCCGATGAGGGCTTGAAGGCCAGTTTTGTGCGGAGAGTTTTTTCTTAGAGAGTTTAGGAGTGATACCTGATCTCCTAGCTCCACGCACTTTTAAGTGACTTGTTTTTTGTGAGGCTCTGCCCTCTACGTGAGAAGACCCTTTTTCACCGAGAAAGGTCGGGGAAACCGATCGGAACTTGATCTCCCCAATTGTGTTATTTCAGAGAAGCTGCTAGCTTCCAGTGGAGGAGTGCGGGCCCTTTTTTTCTGTGACCTGACCAGCAGTTCGTCGCCTCGTTTTAGCGACAGTGTGCTCCATCCTTGAGAGACAGTTCCCGATTTCTACTCCAACTTCTACGGACTGCTTTGTATACATATCATTCGAGATCGCGGCCTAACCGTGTATATTAAATAAAACTGAAATTCTCATTATCTTAAAAGTCTCTATTTTAGTAAGCTGTCTACCTTACACGTAACCTGTGATGCTACCTAAGTGTTTGCTTTTGACACAAATCGCAGGAATACGTTACAATACCATGGAATTTTATAATACCTACCTAATATCTACTTAAGATAGATAATTGTTCAACCCGGACAAATTCGGGACGGGCCGCTAGTATAGTGTAAAATGATTACTATTCTCATAACCACATGTATCAATAATAATGTGTTAAAATGGTTAATATTCTTTAAGTACCAAATTGGGTCCTCACCGAAAAAAAATAGGTATGTATCATTTAAGTGATATTTAATTTAAATTTAATCTTAAAATAGTACTGTCCATTAACAGAAAAGTAAAGACTGACTTACCCCAATTCGGCTTTACTAAGGGAAACTGACATCGCTCCATCTTTGTCGCAGGGCGGTTCGAAAGCCCCAACCCCAGAGCGGGGACCTAAGGCCGCTCACTCTCTGCGAAAATTCTCGTCTATCTCTCTCTGTCTAAAATCTCATTTCTTCCTCTTAATATTAAACTCAACTTTTCCATATTCCTCTCTACCTTCCAATCATAATATTCTCTTTTTCCTGTAAACTCCACCTATGTCTTAAAACTTTTTCCTAGTGGCCATAATATTTTTCTTTATTAAATTCACAAAATCTCATTGGACCCATATTCTCTTATTTTCTACATCCCGTCTTTCCTTCATTTTTCTTTATATTTTATTTTTCCTACCACCTGGTCAGTCCTAACATTTCCCCTTTTACTCTTGCGCAAATTCCTTTCAATTCTTATATTCCATATTATAAGGGGCTTTTTCGACTGACCCTCGTCTCTACGCAACTCTTTTCAGAGAGGCGCGAATACTATTCAACACATCCCCTCCATTGCTAGAAATACTCACTCTCTTTCTACTTACGGGACCTTTCTTATGGGGCCTTTTTAACTCACCACGTCGGCTATTTTCTAACGTTTTCCCTTAACTCTTCAGTGGGCCTTTCATTTTAACATTTATTCCTTTACACCATAAATATATTTTTATTCCTGAACACGCTATAAAATATCCCTTTCTTAGGTTGACCACTACAACCGGCTAATATCTAACCTTCCTCTCCGTGTACAATTTTATAGCTTAACTCCTTTTAACTTATTTCTTACCCTTTTCACAACGTTTTACAATGCATAAAGGAATCCTAAAATGGCTTGCAGCTGCTAAAATCTCCGAGAAACCCTTGCCGGACTTGAATAGCCAGCACTACTATACGACAAATCGCATGTGAATTTCACATATAGTTAAGTTAGTCGTCTTTAATGCTAAAAATTGCATAAATTTGTTTGTAAGTAATTCCGGAGCCGAAGAGTCTTGTTCTTTGTAGAGCAATAAAAATATACACATGAAATTGAATTCATAACATTCAAACATATCAACCCCTTTCTTAAATCAGCATTAGCAAGCATTCTACAATGAGCAGATCGTTTACTCGCATGCTATTGATGAAGTCTTTGTCTAGAGATTAAAAACGCACGTGTAAAATAATCAGCAAATTAAGTTCAGATACAGAGTAATATAATGGGCTAGCTTTAAATAACACTAACGCTGCCGTTTCAATCAAAGATGGTTTTACTCTGCTGCTACATTTTTTACAATTCCCCAACAAAATATCTGCAACAGCGGTACAGATTCCTACTTCAAGCATGCACCGTTTAGAAACCAATTCAAAATGACTGATAAAATAAGTGACTGATAAAATAATTCCCATTTCACTGCCGCCATTTGTCGGATTCGTGTATGTTGCATCTTTTTTTTTACTGTAAAACTCAGCTAAAACTGTTTGGAAAGCTACAGAAGACATAAGTCAAATTATCTCAGAATTATACGATAAATTTTCTTAAGCGACGACTAAACAGCAAAAATTCGAAGTCATAGTGTTCGACTGGCACACAATTTGGCATAGCTGGATGTCGTGGAGACACGACATGTGTTCAGAAAAAGGGGCGATAGAGAATGTAATTCAGTGAATCAGACAAAAGAGATGCCTTGACCAGCGGGATAATGTACTGCGTATGCGAATCGAAAGGAGAGATGACAAGTTGAGAGGGGGCAATTGAAATGAGAAAACGGTCAACAGCTGCGTTTAACGAAGGGCCCAGCTGGTGATAATGAGCTAAGGGAAATCTGAAAACGGAGTCAGAGTTAGGAGAAGAAAAGGGGTGAGGCAGTTTACGAGGTTGACCGGCGTTAAAACACCACAGGAGGCCGGAGAAGAGCGTGAGAAGTTAAAAATGTAAGAAACCCCAGACAGGTGCAAGGGCGGACGCCCCCTTCAATATTGATTGGAGAAAATATGAATATGAAATGGGTGGTCGTCCAATGAAGGGGCCCCGGATCGACCTATAGGACAGAAGGTGGTCACCAATGAAGGCCTGAATAAATAATGAGAGAAGTTGATCTCGGTAGAAAAAGTTTTTAGAGAGACCAGAATAATTTGAGATTTCTCACGAGGAACACATAAGCCCCTGTAGACGGCGAAGGAAGAGAGAAGGAGATGACGGGCTGCTAACTTAATGCAGGAGAGACAAGCCAAGTCCTCGGTACCCGAAAAGCAAACAGCTATCAATTAGATGCAGAGCCCAGTACCGGAGAGGCCGACCGACTAACCTGTCATTTAGCAAGAGAGGAACAGCCGTTCCCCTGGACCAACGCGCCCCCGAAGCAAATGCGTATATGCGGAGACGAGCACCCTGAGTCCGCCGTCGGCCGATGATTGCAGCCGTTCCCCTGGACCAGAAGGCCCGATGACCCGGAAAGTCCGATGACCCCCCAGCCAGGCTTGTGATGAGGAACGGACCTTCGGATTGACCAACGCTCCCCTGAAGCGAGTGTGTTCTCGGAGACGTGCACCCTGAGTCCGCCGCAGCAGATTGTGACAGCCGTTCCCCTGGACCCGAAAGCCCGATGCCTGGAAAAGTCCTATGACCCCCCCCCCCCAGCACGGCTTGTGATGTCGGTGTGTCGTCAGATAAGGTAGGAGAGTATTTTGACTTATCCTAACAATGCCCAATACCTGCTAGAGAGAGCAGTTAATTAGATAGGGCAGATTAAGGTGAAATGTTTACATTTATGCATAGAATATCTATCATAAAATAGTGATTGTGTATATCCGTATTAATTGGATTAGTATCTTGCAATAATTTTGTAATGTGTTTATGTGTATCGATTAAGAATGTAGGATAATCAAACAATTTAGGGAGTAGATAAAGAATGTGAGAATTTGATATTGATGAGAATGAAGATTAGATAAATAATAATAATTAATGTATTGATATGATATAGGAAGAAAGATAATTTGAAATGCATATATATATATGGTGTTAATGAGATAGAAAATTCGGAAGTCTGCAATGAATAGTATTGTGTGTATATGTTTTATGATTGGCTTAATAAATTGATTTGTATCTATACATATGAGCATCACTCTCTAATTAATCATCCTGCCACTAATACTAACTATTAAATATATTACGGTGACAAGCTGGACACTATTAAATAGAGACATGAGAGTGTGTGAATGATTAAATGCTAAGACTACCTGTCATGCGAAAGTTACATGAACATATATTTAAGCTGCTCCCATCTGGCAGGCTTAATGCATTTTGTCATTTACTTGCGCTCTCAATTTTGTACCACCATTCGTGACTGACGATAGTGCTGTGACATCCTAGGTAGGTAGGCTATTCACAGAGGCTTTTTAAAAATTACTAAATTCGGGACCAAGGAAGACAAAGTCCTAATTGTAAATGATAAGACCACATCTTAAAACAAAAACTTAGCAAAAATTTAATAACAAAGAAAATTAACATTAAACAAGTACAGCATAATTAAATTAATTTTAACTTAAGTGCAGATTTAACAGAACGCTTCGAGACCCGGATAGCGTCTTACAGGAGCTTAAAAAATACGTCCGCCTCGCCGGCCGTTACACAGGGATCTCTCTAAAAATCTCCAAGTATCCGATTATATCTCGCGGTTCTTTCTTTGCCGGCGTCCATCTCCATTCCTCGAAATGCGTCTGTTTTCCAGAGCGGGAGCTGGGAGATTTGTTGGTGACAGTTCTTCTTATCGACGCATAGTTCGGCCATCTTTATTGCACTCCAGTGTCAAACTCGCATTGAGCTATTGCTAAGAAAGACAGTTTTACGAGACGATTGGAGACGCTTGTGTTTTTCAAAGCAGATTTTCTTACAGCTTGCTTGGGAAACCGATATGCCTGGACTTAACATTCAGGCTAAAAATTCTGGCGGCATTTGCTGGTATCGTTTTTTAATCCGCTCGGAATCCACACACGTGTTCAAAACTAAGGGAACTGGAAAATGGTATTCCGATAAGCCCGCAGCTGTGTTCGCGAACCCTGTGAGGTCTTGAGAAAAATAACCCCATACTTTCATGACGATACAGTACTTTCCGAAGTGGGCTGGATGGCTGCACTTTGTCAGTCACCAGCAAAAATTTAATAAATTTCTGCATTCTGTTCCACCCAGCGTACTCATCGGTTATGCCTTGCTGGGATGCCCACAACAAGGGAGAAACCTAGGCCCAAGGCTACCTGTACATGAATATTTTTGCTGAAAGAATGTAAGAGTTTGCTCGTATATTTAGGATTACAGTTCAATTTTCTTTGCTATCTTCACACATTTCCTGTCTTGAAACAGAATAAGAATAACAAATGGTACGAGTTCCCCTTTCCATTTTCTCACGCGTCAATGTACAGCTCTTCGGTTTTGAATTCAATTCTGAGAAAACTCTTCCCCCAACCAACTCCTCCAAATGATTATTTTTTTCCTTGTAGAGTGATACCGATATTGCCTTTCCACTAGTGCCAGAAGTTCTTGTTTGCAGAGGGAGATATGCATCACGGCGTTCCCCGAATCATGAGTAATCGTGAGTATAGATACCAGTTACTTCGTGTTACTGTTTGATGACGAAATGAAACTTTCATTCAGGATTTCTACAGCAGTCTTAGATTCTATATAATTTTTTTATGTATATTTATTTAGGGAAAAGTAACGGAATTATTCGAACACTTGTCGAACTAGATACCTGAGACCATTCATTTTCTGAATATATTCTGTTTTAGGAAGCTCATTTCCGAAGATAAAGATTCGCAAGTGTATAACAAAACAAAATAAAAAGGACTTTCGACACAGCCATTGGTAGCTTTTAGAAGCAAAGGACATTTTCTGGATTGGAATCCTAAGTACTCACTATTCACTGTTTCATTTTTGGCATTTTTGTTAATTATGTCCGTTTAACATTGAATGAAAACAGCTTCCAGATCATTTCTAAAAGCTTTTTCTTGTTTTTTTGTATAGAACTAGATTGCAAACACTTTAATTCACTTCAAGATCCTCGAAATTCACTTGTGTCAAAAATCGGACGTCCCAAAACTTTTTTGCTCGCCTCAGGAGAGATTCGCCCTCTCCGGTTTAGAGCAAGCCCTGCGTTCGTCTTCTGAAACACGAGGTTTAAACTCATTTTCTACGGCAATTCAGTACACAGGCAGAACATGCCGAGTACTTACTTGGGCTAGTACGTTACTTATGGTACGTACTGCTTGATCTTAACTCGGCCGACCTTGGGTGAGCTGAGACCAAGCAGAATATTTAGATGTCTACGGTACTACAAAACGTATACACCTATCTCTAGGCGGAAAATGTTGATTTTGCCTTCTTAACAGAGCAGTTTAATGTCCTCACCAAAGATGGTCGGGGAAGGGAATACTTATCGTTATTGCAAAGTACGTAACAATCTTCTCTACCCAATATTAGACCCCAATTGCTTTACCTTTGCGAAGAGGGAAGATTGAGATCATACGCAGAGTATGAAATGGAAATGCTACCAAATGTTGGGGGAAGATGAAATCTCATTCCACCCGCCCCCTTTAACATGTCATAGCGTGGGTCATTACATTTCAACGGTGACTTCCCCCCCCCCTCCTGCTTGTTGCTTCAGCACATTTCACGTGTGGCCTTAATCTGAAATTACTTACCCTCTATGTAGTAGACGTTTAGGGAAGACGAGGGGAGGGGTGAGGAACTCGTGTTCTCTTCGGGGAGATGATAGTCGATGAAATGGAAACGAGGGAGGGTGAAACAACTAAAACATTGCACGGGGGAACTAAAATCGATGAGTCGTTCCTTCTGTGTTGGAAAATGATCAGCGGTAAGTGCATCGTGCAAAGACTTTCGAAAAATAATGTTCTTGAGTTATTGGGGATGATAAAAAAAAAAAAGTGTTTCGAACATTTTCCAGGTGCTGTCACACATTCCTTCGTACGTTCTGAAATTTTCAGTATCTTTAACCGTAAATGCATTTTTAAAGTTACAGTTCCAACTGAGCATTGCAAACATCATCGTTATTGAGTTCTCTTCGCACTGCACGTTCCGACTCATCTCCCAGACTTTAAATTCAGGCTCAAAGTTCCTTAGACTCAAAGCTGCAGTAACACCCGGTAGCGCGTCTGAGGTGTTGTGAAGGATTTAGGTGGCAAATAGTAAACAATGTCCGAGTGGTTCTGATGATTAAAACAAACAAGCCAGATTTTTTTAAAACTTAACTTTATTAAGTTAAGTTTTTTTGAACAAAACTTAACGGGTTAAATGTTGAATTAAATCGTTTACAGCGGAACGAGACGTCTGGTGCAAAAGATTTTAACAGCAGCTTTTCTCCTTAGTTTAGTTTTCCGGGAGACAAAGTTTGCGAACAGTCACTCCTGGTCCAGATTTTAAAATGGGACTCGCCTAAAGCTTTCGGGAAAGATGATACGTGCGGCTTAAGACCCCCAGACCAAGGAATGTTAAAATTCGATGGGCGAACGCCCTGATTGTTTTTTAATCCCAACAGATGTTTTCTTGAATTTCTCTGTTGCTAGGGATTGTCCCACGGGGTTCTACGTGACACTACATTGCATAGGCTGCGAGGCCATTTAAAAGATTTGCATTCATTTAGAACAGGGGTGGCCAACCCGCGGAACGCGTGCCACAGTGTAGCACGGCGGCGTCTTAACAGTGGCACGCGGAGACTTATTGAAAAATTAAGATTTGAACTTATTTGACTTATTGAAAAATTAAGAAAAATGTCAGGTATTGTTGTAGGTTTGGATCAACATATGTTTGTGAACAAATGTTTTCTATTATGAACATAGTAAAATCAACACATCGATCAAGATTAACTGATATGCACCTAAAACACCTAATTTTGTTAGCATCTTCAAGAACTAATCCTAATATAGATGACTTGGTAAAAAAACTACAAATTCAAAAGCCACATTAATTAAGTACTGACTGTTCAATAAGTATTTAGAATTAAATGTTTCAAGTTATTCATTTTATTTTATAGATAACCTAACTGAATGAACCTTTAAAAATGTTTATTAACAATAAAACCTAAGTTTGTACTTTTGTTTTATTTATTATATTATTTTTTAAATCTCCACTACTCAGATAAAAAAAATGTGTTATTTGTGTAAAAATCCCATAATCAGCCTATAAATAAATTTTTTTTACCTTTTTATATTTTTTGTATGTTGGAAAAGTTGGAAGTGGCCCGCATAATATTTTTTTTCAGATAGTGGCACTCTTCCCAAAAAGGTTGACCACCCCTGATTCAGAAGATATTTTGGGAAGATTTACAACACGTTTCCCAGATAATTTGGCGCCAAGTTTAATCATATTAAAAAATCAGAGGTATAAAAGATAAAATAACTGCATTCTATTAAATTATTTAGAGTATAAAATTAAAGATAAAATACACTTCCTCAAATTTTATATTGAAGTGAAATCACTTTTAAAAAACCTTAGATCTAAGTATAAATTATTTTATTTTGTAATAAAGAAACGAATAACATATGTACTATGACGTTTACATCCGCACAAGATGTAAAGTACTACTTTGTTAATATCATAGACAAAAGTAGAAGTGTTATGGTTCATTTAGGACCCTTAAACTTGTCATTTAGGGATATTTTAACGTTTGCTTGTAATATGTAATAGTTGAAAGTTATGTCTGTTGTTGTGCTACAATTAAGGAAATGTATTGGTCTTATATGGCCACAGGTGGAGGGTTACTCTATTAGTTGGTGTTCTAAACTCCTCAGAGAAGTTGTGTATTCAAAATTGTCATTTAATGTAAAAAGTACTTGTTATTATGTACGTAGTTGCGCTTAAGTAAAAAAAATTGTAAGGTGGCTGATATGTACTGTTGGCTGGCTGGTGAGTGGTTAAAATTTTAAATTATTAAGTATAAATTGTTTATATTTTTATTGTTTATACATTTTTTGCAAAAACTAATTAATATGGCAAAGAAACAACTGTTCTTTTGTATCTTTTTTGAAAAATTCCTAATACCGGTATCCCGGTATAACGTTTGAAAAAATACTGAGTACCAGTATTGTATTTTTGGTCCGGTTTTGCAATCACTACTTGCACCCATTCAGCCAAGCAAGGGGCATACGAGAACGATACTAATTGATTAGAGATAAATTATTGAATCATTAAAATTTTAAAAGTCTCCACAACTATGTCGCTATTCTACACTCCAGAGAAACATCACGAAATCGGCTTCATGTATTATGACTTAAAAAATTTCACGTCAGTTGCAGATTTTAGAAGTAAAACTTAGTTTTTCGTCGACTGTTCCATGACTTCCTTACCCATTTCCTTTTCCCTGACAATTCCCAATTTTCAAGGTTTTCTAGAAACGAACGAACTGTCAGATATTCTGATTTGGTTCCAATTTCTTTCGTGTTGCCGGCTACACTCGAGATTTGACCTGGCGGGCTCCAATCTCAAATATAATGACATCCCTTTCTCAATATTATCG
This sequence comes from Dolomedes plantarius, assembly GCA_907164885.2. NCBI lineage: Eukaryota > Metazoa > Arthropoda > Arachnida > Araneae > Dolomedidae > Dolomedes > Dolomedes plantarius. The sequence goes on from OU015491.1 coordinate 217,700,917, forward strand.
CTCATATTTCATCTGTATTTTTTTGCCTTTGTCGCATTTTTCCTCAGTTGACAATTTCCTCCTCCTTCAGTTTTTTTCCCCCGGGGCGGAAATGGCAACATTTTCCCCTCGGCAGAAAATGTCGTAGCCTCGATGTAGCACGTTGTTGCTCAGAGTCTTCGGAGGGCTGTTTGAAAATTTCCGTAATTCGAATCGAGAGAAATCTTACTGTCGCGTTTAAAGTTTAATATGGGCCCGAGGTAGCCTATCGGTAGCGCGTCGGCTTTCGGTACTGAGGGTGGTTGGATTAAGCGCGGTTAAATACCTTCTTGTCTAGACCGGATATGGGTACGTTAAATCCGTAGACCGGAAAGTCCATATATGAGGTCAGTGGGCGGGGAACGAACGATCCCTCCAAATGTTGCCCCTGGGGTTGCTCGGTCAAAATTGTGGTGGCACCTAGCCAAGTCGGACTCCCACTCTGGTGGTGCTATTATAAACCGGAGCCGAATTACTCAGCACGAAGCCTATATGGACCTGGTCTGGAACTTCCGTCCATGGGGGGATTAGGAACAACAACACAGGTCAATATTTTATTTACACGTTAAAAATATTCGCAGTTATAAAAGGGTGGGGGTACCCCCAAAACAGAAAAAAACTGTTAACATTTCTATGAAAACCGCCGCCAAAAAGTGCGTTAAAGCACGCCCTTGATTCCGCATGAAATCTGTGCCATTGTCACCCGGGTTCAGTTTTTCTCACCTCGTAGGTCTTTTATTTCTATCAATTATTCTCCGGGGGTACGTGATAGAGACTATGAAATGAACGCCGGAATGAGTCATAAGGAATTTCGTGCTCGGAGCCTAGTGAAAACAGTAAACTCTGTGTGCTATATACCAAAGTTCTTTAAACAGTGCAAGTCAAACGGGAAAAAATCATGGAAAACTAATTTAAAATCTTCTCTGGAAAGCGTGATATTACTTTTATATAAATATTTCAATTCAAACTAAAATTCACTCGTTTGAATACCTTACGCAACACAGCCGTAACAGCTAGACCACATATGTTGCATCTACCTAATTCACTTAGAGAGGCCCGAATTTTCTGTTGCGCGATGTCTGGGTTGGCAATCATAAGCCCCATGTTTTTTTTCTACACCACCGTGAACACCTATGTGTACACCTATGTGTACCTGGGCATTTTTTAACAGTTCGATCATTATCATATGATGATTACCATAGACCAAATAAATAATGACTATTTTGATCAACTTCAAGATACTTTGATTTCAAATGGTCTCATTAAGATAAATGAAAGTTCGAATAATCGCCAATAGCATTTCTTTAAATTTAATTTACACCATACAAAGAGAGTTAGAGTGTCAGTTACCTATATGTATTAAAAGGATTACCTTAAAGGAATCTTTACTGTTCTTTACACCGTGTGCACAAAAACTTATACTGGCATGGAGGCTTGAACAGTAACCTAAAAATAAAAGTTAAAAAAACAATCAATTCTGGAATGCATAGAAGCATAACTTCCAACAAATCCAAGTTCAATTTTATGCAAATTTTATACCGACCCTCTGCCAAGACCTTAGGCGGTTCTTTCGAGGTCTTTGTTCTACGAAATACACTAAACCGACGATGTGAGTAACTCATTATATAATTCTGCTTCTCACGAGGTTCATTCATCAAGTTATATTAAAACTTTTAAGTAGTGGGGTAAGTGTTTTTACATTCTATCCGCCTGGAGACTGCAGTTTAGGATGTACGGAGGTTGCCAGATGTTATAAAATCACTTAGGGGGTTATTGCACTCAGATGGTAATATCGGTATAACTATATAAATCAGTTATTATTGATACTGTTACCGATATTGTCAGTATACCAGGTACTGCCAGTTGTTATCGTTCTAACGACATTACTAAAGGAGTAATACATAAGCTGGCATTTAGGGCTAAGAAAACTGAGCAAGTGGTAACATAGTAAGTTCAATTATACAAGAGGAACAACAGTTATCTGACGGGATAAATGATGTAGTAAAAATGTCAGGGTAAATGATAAAATAAAACACGAAGTACCTGATGAGGATTACCTCTGACCACAGGTCATAATTAAAAGCAAAAAAAAAAAAAAAATAGTTCGTTGTCTCATTCACTGGTTGTTCCCGTAAAGTAATAGACAACAAGTTTCGTGGGGTGTATAGGAGAGCGACCTCGGGATTAGTGCCAGCCGTAATTTTGGCTATCTATCGCCTAAATCAATTGTAACTGTAAATTGTTTGCCATAATTTGCCTCTTGGCTCGTAGATAATATCTTCGGAATACCATCGTTACTTTACAGACAACAAAGAAAAAAAAAGAGGCAAGGTAAAAATAGATGCGGCAGATTTTTCCCATCTTAAAATTCTCCTTGCATAAAAAAATTACCGAATTTTTAGTCGCAGTAAACAATATTTCTAATAAAAGTGAAAAGCAGACGCGCTCTTCAGAATGTAACAATCTCAATTAAAGATTGACAGCGAAAATCTCACCGAGCAAAAAACACGTGTCCTCAGTTTTTCTTTCTTTAAATATTCATTAGAGGAAATTAGTTTCTAAATAGACTCGGTCGGAAAAAAATAAAAAAAATTGGGACAGAAATCTTCAGCTACTTTCAACACGCCCGAGAATGTTTGCCCATGTCATTCCGACCGAAATACTACTTCAGTCTTTTCGAGATTCTTTTTCTCTCGAGAGCTCTCGACAAAAATGTAAGTGGCCAGCACTTAAACTCCGCTTCTAATTGAATGCCACTTGTTTACACTGAAGGTTTGAAGCTGAAGGAGTCGGGAGAATTAATCACGAGAATTTCGACCCAATTTGAAACGGGGGGGGGGGGGGGCGGGCGGATTTGTCGGGGATTCAAAATCGATCTGCTCTTTGATTGGGGGAGTAGGGAGAGAGAGAGAGAGAGAGAGAAGAGCTTTATTGCTATTCTGTTAAGTTAAAACGGATTCTGACATATTTGCGTTTGATTTTCAAGTTAGAATCACTTGAAATATATGTTTTAGATTGGAAAAAGTTTTGAGAAACGAGAGCATTTCAGTAACCCTCAGTCAGTACTCCAAAGAATAAGTCCGAGTCAGATGAGTTTTGTAGTTAATGCGGAATATCCGGCTCATGTTTCCCGGTTCGGGTAAATTTATTAGGCTTCGAAGCTGCAATGTTCGAAACAAGGAAACTGGAAGGGTAAGATGACTGGAAGGTATGCAGCCATATATCAGGGAAAAAATTTTTTTTATAGATACAGAGGAAAAGCGATCTATCGTTTTCTAAAGGGATCTATTGCACTGAACTATAAATGCGGGAAAACTACAGATGCGGGAACATAACAAAGAAATATTATAATCGGGACTGGATGAAGTGAACGACACAAAAAGGAAAACGATTATTCGGGGAACGATCGATCAATAATCCACTGTGTATATATATATATATATATATATATATATATATATATATATACAGTGGAATCTCGATCGATCGTTTTCGGATCCATCGTTTTTCCGTATGTGTCGTTCATTTTATTTAGTCCCAACGATCATATTGCTTTGTTATGTTTCCGCATCTATCGTTTTCCCGCATTTATCGTTCATTTCAATCGGTCCCTTGAAAAACGATAGATCGAGATTCCACTGTATATATATATATATATATATATATATACAGTGGGACCTCGACTTAGAGTTTAATTCGTTCCATGACGGAGCTCGGAACTCGAACTAATCGTATCTGGAATCAATTTTTCCCATTGAAATGAATGGAAATGCCATAATTCGTTCCGGGCTCCCCCAAAACACAGCAAATGTTTGTTACATGTTTTTAAATAAGAAAAATGTGCTTATAAACGACAAAAATTGTATAAAAAAGCAATACAATAGAATGTACTGCAATAAATTTGTTTTATTAAGTGTAATGTACAACATTTACCTTGGAGATCAGACTTGAAGATGCTGATGGAAGAGGAGGAGAAAGGCTGAACTGAAAAATTAAATCTTATTCGTTGATTTTTGACCTTTTCGCCCCGCTTTCCTCACTTTCGCTTTTATTACTAGCTACCCTCTTAAAGTGAACGAGTGGGACACGGAAGCTGGAAGATTGTTGCATCGTTCACTGTGGCTCTAATGTCCAGATTCTTCTTTCTGAGAATTGGAAGAACGTTTTCTCAGAATCCATAGAAGAGGCAGAGCTTGCGATCCTTGGACCAAGGTCATCCCATCCCTTAGACCCCATGGGGAGTTCCAGTATGGTGGAGGGAATTGAAGCTAACTCTCTGTGAGAGAGGTTGGGCGCTGTTCGGTTTCTGAGAGTGACTCAAGTTTGGGCAGAGCAAGCTGCCCCGGGTGGTAATTGTTGAGTGTTAAAATCTCGGTTTAAGACTGGATAGTAGTCTCAGAATAATATGTATACAGTTGTATGATTATTGTACATAAAGGTTGTAAATATTATATGCTTCTTGTGTTCTCATTTGATGAGCACGTAACATGGCATTCGCTGCTCAAACTAGCGGTGGGATATCTGAAGCTTGCTCGTAACCCGAATTTTAGCTCGTAACTCGAAGCAAAAAATCTACCGAGAGAATGCTCGTATCTCGAAAAACTCTCGAGTTTTTCGAGAGACAGTATCGGAACCGCTAAAAACCAATGGATTGTTTCTGATAAGTATGATATAAACAATAAACATACTTAGACACCGTACAATCCATTAGAAACAGAAGAATTGAATAACTAGTTACTTAATCAAAGAACGCCAAGCCTGGCGCTCAGTGGCGCACCCAGGATATTTTTTTTTTTTGGGGGGGGCGAGATGAACAGATAAAAATATTTATAATGCATGGGCGGGGGCCGAGATGAACTAATAAAAATATTTATAATGCAAAATCAATATTTCTACTTCTTTGGGGGGGCAGGGCCCCCTGGCCCCCCCCCCCCCCTGGGTGCGCCACTGCTGGCGCTAGACAAAGTGGAAGTTAAGAATAGGAAACCGCAAGAAGACTGACGTCACAAAACTTGCAACCATGGAGCAAATGGAAACACAGAAGCAGACTTACTATGGAGACTGTGTTACAGAACAATGAAACCTAAATTAAATTAGTTTTTTATTATTACTAAGAGTATTATATTATTATTTATTATTTAATCTTATTTTTACTTAAGAATTTAATTATTATTAATTAATTTTAATTTTTAGTAATTATTTTCACTAATTAATCTTATTATTTTGTATTACTAATTAATTGCAACAGCTATTCATTAAATCTAAAACAACCAATTATGTGCTTGGAAAGACTATCGGGGTAATAATTACGTTTTAGCACAACAAGTCTAAAATTTGCTTATTCCTATTATCTTTAGAACAAAGCCTATTTATAGGTAATAGCTGATTTACAATAATGTTATTAAAAACAGATTTATGTAAACAAGTTAGGAAATTTTGAAATTTAACAATATTAAAATCATAATCTGATCTTTTATCATATAAGTCAAAAGTAAAATTGCAATGAGAATTTAATTTAATGTTAATATCTAAAAAGTTTACATTAATATTATTTTGGCTAGTTTGTATTAGTTCCAGATTATGAGGGTAAAAATTTAAGGCTATATGATTATTACTTTTATTAATTACAATTATATTATCAATATACCTAAATATTTTGTAATTGCTATTATCAATATTATTAATATTGTCAACTTCAAAATAATGTAAGTATAAATTGGCTAGCATACTAGAAGCATTTCCACCTTGTGGTACACCTTTAGTCTGTAAGTATATACTATTATTGTGTTTAGTATAATTATGTTTAGTTACAAAATCTAAGAGCCTATTGAAATGAGTAAGATTAATATCTTTGCTTAAGTATTGAACATAATTTTGTACTAACTTTATAATTACTCTATTTAAATCATTTATATTGATATTATTGAATAAATCTTCAAAAAGAAAAGTTACAATTGATTTACAATTATCTAATGTTTGTAGTTTTCTAATTAGACTCAAGCTATTATCAATTATACCACAATCACCAGAAGTTATTAATTTATAGATTAATTTAAGGTACAAAGGTAATATACAAGGTGTTTCATATTGAATGGGACAAAAAGAATAGCATAGTACAAATTCTGTAATTGATTTATTAAGCCGAAACAAATTAATTCTGAAACTACAATCATAGAAGTTTTATCTGGCAACAGCGAAAAATCTTCTGGTTACGAAATCGCCGCTAGAGGCACTGTTAATCAAAATGGGCCCATCCATGCAGGAGAAAGCGTGCTGTGTTTTGGAAATGTCGAAACATCTTCGCTTATCGTTCCTTCAGTTGGAGGAAGCAACCCCGGCTTCATTCTTCAGCAAGACGGTGCTCCACCACATTGGCATAAAAACGCATGTCAGTACTTGAACGGTAGTCTACCTCATTGCTGGACTGACCGTGCTAGGTCAAACGATATGCCATTGCTTTATTGGCCACCGAGATCCCCAGATCTAACCCCTTGTGATTTTTTCTTATGGGGTTTTGTGAAAGACAAAAGTGTTTGTTCCATCTTTTCCCCAGGACTTACAGCAACTGAGGCAGCGGATAATTGAAGTGCTCGAATCATTAACAAAGGATATTCTATGACGAGTGTGGCAGGAACTGGAATACCGCATAGATTATTTTCCGTGTCACCGGAAGGGCACACATAGAACATCTATAAAAACTTGAATAACTATAATTTCACTGTAAATTTGATTTATCAAAATAAAATAATTACAGCGTTCACAGGTATGCTTTCTTTTTGTCCCGTTCAATATGAAACACCCTATATAAATATGGAAATTAATCGGGCCCTTTATTTTTTCTCTATAAAAAGTTGCTTCGGGCGGATATTAATAATCAGCTAGGGAACTGTTTTAGCTTTTATTACGATAACAAGTCTCGGTTTCGAGAGTGGTCTTCTATTCGATCTGCTGAACATTTGCCTACGGTGGTATACAAGGTTTCGGTGATCGCAGTCTTGTCGGTCACTACTTCACCTCAAGATGCATTAGATTCAGATGCCGTGCACGAATACCTCCAGTATACCATCTGTAATGAGTTCATGAAGCCCCGTCGAGCTGAAAATGTCAGTGGTTTATTCATAATAGTGTCACAACGCAGGTATGATGAGAGATCTAAACAGGAAAGTACCAAAATGCGTAAAAAAAAGGGGGGGGGGGTAAGCAAACGATAAGTAGTCCTACGTTAATAACCCGTGGTAGTTTCGTTAGAGGGGACTACCTGAAATATGTTTTATGTTTCATAATAATTGACTGTACATGTACGTTATGTTATCGTAAATTTGTACACTGAATTCTTTCGATGAAAAAAAAATATATACATTAGCGGGTGACACTGATAATTACAGTGGTCATTTTTTCACTAAGGGGGATTGACTCCTCGAATGACACAGTAACAATTAAACCAAATCTACTTTTACCAAATCCCAAAAATGCTTCGGAAACTTAACAAATTTTACAATAATTCCTTCAGTCACAAAATTTCTCTTTTTGAACAATAAATGTTTAGTATGTGGTATGAACCAATTTTTTTTAAAGGAAACTCATAATAGTAATGTGGATTTCCCTTACTGCTTAAAACGACACTTTTCATCACTATTTGAGGTTGATTATAGAAATGAAGAAGCTTTTTGTATTCATTTTTGAGGTTTTTATCCAGGATTTTCTCTTCTCATAACCGAGCAGACCCCAGAGCCCTCTGTCCAACGTTTCTGTCATTACTGGCTACATGCACAGTCAAAGACAACATTTTATATCTTGAAGACAACAACAAAGACAACATTTTATATCTTGAAGAACTTTTTTAACGTAAGATTACGTTCCTCCATAACGGTCCTTCGGAAAGCAAAATTTCAGACGCTAAAACCATCCGTCATCACGAGTTATAATTTTGGCAGCACGCCAAACCTAGTCTGTATCGCTTGAGCAAGAAGTAAACAGTTAAACAGAAAAATACCAAAATACGTCAAAATTTTGACATACATATATAAAAATAAATACATATAAATAAATAAATAAATATACATATATATATATATATATATATATATATATATATATATATATATATATATATATATATATATACGTACATATATATATAGATACATATATACATACAAAAGAGGTAAGCAACGATAAGTAATCCTACGTTAATAACCCGCGGTAGTTTCGTTAGAAGAGACTATCTGAATTTTTTTGGTATTGTCCTTGATGTTGATTTGCACATCCATCTGTACTTTCTCTCTATAGACATTTTTAACTCAGAAGAAAATATCGCGTACAAATATGGCTGAAATCAGGATGACGTTTGTCTCAATTATTTTAAATATGTGATGGGAAACGGTATGATATAAATAATTATAGAATTCTAGTATTTAATTCTGTAGGCAATAGAATTTCTAATCTGAACATAGACGCTCAATACTTTAACACCAAACACACATCGTTAGACACCTCGGGGAATTTGGAATAGAGGGAGAGCTGTGCCCCTCCCCCCCCCCCAAACTCCTCTTGGACCTCTTTTGGCAGTTCCTTTGCTTTCGCATTAGTACACATGAAAGCCGATAGTTAACTCACATAGCTAATCAAGTGCTACTTGATTAGACCCCCACTTCCCCCCCCTTCTTCTAAATCTTGAGGAGAGAGAACGTCCAGGGTCGAAGAGAATTAATGAATGAGGGGTTCTACTGTAATGAAAATGAGGTCACAGAAGCAAAATCGATTGGTTCTGTGATTGGAAATGCACAGCCATTCCGATACCGCGTACGCAAAACTTGTTCGACTCCCCCTCTTTAACAACATGAAAGTCGCGACTTCGTATTAACCTTGAAATACAGTGGCGGAAATAGAAATATCACAAACGAAGTAGAGCTGGAATAATAATCCATCATAAGTTATGATACAATGATGTATGTTTAAGACGGCGGAATTGTTTTAAGCACTGTGACCAGTCCAGTGCACCAGATAGGGGACATAGTAACGAATGCCTTCCGGGGAAACTTGAATCCGTGCCTGTGATTGTACTTCCACCACAACTTAGACCGTGCACCCTCAGAGGCGAGATCTGGCTGGGAGGGGGGGGGAGGGGGGTCACACCTTCCTTCCACTTCTACAAACCGTTTGAAGGGAGTGTGTGGCCTACAGATGAAACGCGTCCATACTCGGCATAGACACGAGAGCATTTAGTGGCGCTTCTCGGAACTCAGACTGACCACCGTCAGATCGAATCCCGACGCGCTAACCACTAGGCTCTCCGGTATATTTTGCCCATTCTGTCATATGTTCAGAATTTGGAGCAAAATCCAAATACCGACAAAAGACCGCCTATTTAAGTTTAGAGGATGGAAAAGCAATTAGAATTGTACAATTATTTCATGAAACTTTCTGCTACGCAGAAATACTTGAAGCATCTAAAGTACTAAATTAAATATGATTTCAAATATTGCAAAAACGTTAATTCACTGGAATTGAAGAATATAACTTTCATTGTCCAATGCAAAGATTTTTTTCAATTGGTAGATGAGGCTTAAAAGTCATCTAACAAGCTACACGTAACAAACAAGAAAAGCAGAAAATGCGAGAAGAGGATGTTAACGCAACATTAAGTTCTAGGGTTGGATGCTGTTGCAGAGACCGCCTCCAATGAACAGGAGCAGTGCGGACTTAGGAGATTTCTTTCCGGGGAAGACTTTTTGGAAGGAAGTGTCACGTATTTGTTTCGCCTACTAACAGCAGCGAGATATTGTCTGGGGTTCCGATATGCGTATAAGGACAATGGGAAACGCAACGCCTCGCAACGAGCACGAGAATCCACGAATGAAAATAAAAATTTGTTTCTAAACCACAAAAAAATTCGGTCACAACATCGTACCACATTCTCTCCTTGTTTGAAGGCAAGGCAAGCTACGAAAAAGAGCACACGTGCTAACCGCAGTTGCATAGGTCAAGTTGAAACATCACTCACTTGCTCTCTGTGTCACGTTCTCAGAGAACGGCCATAATGGCTGGTTTTTAGCAGATCGCCTTGTATGGGCGCAATGGCCCGGTTGGTAAAGGCAGCGAGCCAGTGATCTGAACATCTCTGGTTCTATGACGGTCGCTAACAAATCCACTGCCGTGCACACTAACGGCGGCTGGTGTACGAAAAATCTGTCGTAGCTGCAATGTCCTCCAAGTTCTCAAATTTACCTCTGGAGGTGCGGGGTCAAGTGTTCCGGTCTCGTCACTTGACTCGGTTCAAAATGACGGGGCCAGTCCTTTAGCCAAGTCAGACTCCGACCCTTGTGGTGCTATTAAAAAGCGGAGCCGCACCACTTCGCCCAATAGCCGTTATGGACTTGAACTGACAATATACTGTCGGTCAAAAGGCATCAGACACAACAACACAACACAGCGACTTGTATGTTGCGTTGGTAGTTGAGTCCTTACTGAGCGGGCTAAGTGTTCATCCAGTGTGAATAAAGGTCAATATTTAATCACATCAGCACCACTGTGGGGGATAATTTCTGCGGAGGACTTTTAGACGGGAAGTGCAACATTTACAGGAAATGCTAACGAGAAAGGCATTACGTCATTTGGAGGGGGGTTATTAGTGTTAACTCATTTCAAACAAATATGAATCTCCTCACACCCGCTTAAGTCCGCGACTTACGCGGTTAATTCGTTCCAGAACATTCCGCGTAAGTAGAAAGCGCGTAAGTCGAAATGTACCAGGTAATGCTTTCGCTTGTATCAGCACAATACTTATCGGTAAGCGTTTGTGTTGGAGATCTTCAATCCAAATTGTCAATAATTTCTCCGTGTCTATCAAAACACCTCTTTTCTTTGAAATCATCATCAATTACATAGGAGCAAATTTATTCACGCGTTGCATAGTCCGATCTCTATCTTTTATCATAGGTCTGACGGTCGATTCGTTCATACCGTATACACACTCTATGTCTACAATCTTATTACCTTTCCCAAGTCGTTTAATAATTTCAACTTTAGTTTCCATAGTAATTACGTGTCTCTTTTTAGATCTGCGTATGGTCTGTTCCTTTTTACGTTTTTCGGACATGTTTCTCATGGTTTTTATGTTGTAATTTGTATCGAAAGCTAATTTGATTACTGCGCGCTAAACACACGACCGTTCGCCGTCAACTGATGTCACTATTGGCGGTAAACACACATGCAGGGCTGCCACTCGTTCGTACCGGCAACGTCCTTTAACTGTAAACGCGTGACACGACTGACGTCTACGAGTTAAAAAATAATTACAAGATAAAAAGAACTTTTTATATACCATGTTTTTAAATTTTCTGTCGAATCATATAAACTTGACAACTCTATGTATTAATAAATACTTTAAAAAAAATTTTTTTAATGAATTATCCCATCAACTTGAAAGAAAATGAAGTTAATTGGAAGTTAACTTGCGTTTAACTTTTCGTTCCCGTCCCGGCCGACAGATGGCTGCACCAGTCTACAAAACAAAATTAACTGAAAATAATAAAAACATGGTAAAATCTGCTTAAAGATGGCTAAAAGTATTAAAAAAATGCATTGTCATCGTGTTCCGAGCTATTCTAAAAGTTTCAAAAGTCTAGCTAGTCAGGAAGTTAGTTAAAAATCGATTGCAAGATTTGCACTGGACAAACACACACACAAACAAGAAAACGAGTTAATAAAAACATGGTAATAATAAATAAATAAAATAAAATTATAACCGCGTATCTACGAATCCGAATAACTCGAGACCTCGTAAGTCCAGGATATCTGTAATGTTAAAACAATAACAGTCACATCCAGTCAACCGTAAATTTCGAATCTAAAATTATTCCCCTACTTCATCGAATTTTTTCTCATAGTGTACCCTATACACGCGTTAGATGGATGCCCTTCCCTGCCCTTACAGCCGGGCACAGCATTTACCAAAAGTGAAAACCAAAAGTGAACCGCTGTTCGACGGAGGTAAAGTCAACGAACGTGAATGTTTGAACAGGGCATTTAACTTTTCAAACTTCAATCCCAAGTCCTCAAGCTTTTGCTTTCTCTCTCGCTGATGACATTATGATGAAAGCGAATGTGCATAAATCAGGCGGGGAGGGTCATTCGCATAGACCCACTGTGCACCGGAATTTATGGACTTACCACAACACAACGGAGTCGCAACGCCGGAGAGGGGACTTTATGCCAGCCAAAAGCCCCGCAGCTATTGTGCCGGGGCTCAGTAATACCGAGGTTATTTATCGATATTTGCGGCGCGAGGTATTTTCGAAACGGTTTCTAGAAGTAAAGAGAGGGATTAAAGATGGGAGATGCACACAGGAAGTAAGCACATAAAGCGAAGCGAAAGCGGAAGCTTTTGAGGCCGCACACAAAGTATTGGCGTCATCTTTTGAAAGAGCAACGCATTTTTGCACAGCGTGGATGCAAATTAGGGAGAAATGCATCAGAGGATGTTTTTAAACTAGTGTGTGTGTCATTATCGGAAGTATTGTTTTGGTTTGGGGAAAGAGAGAATCATCCATTTTTAAGCTTCGTTGCTTTTACCGTGATTTAAATTTAAGCATTCATTTTCATGATTCACGAATGACTGAGGGGCTTTCAAGATGCGAAAAAGAGATTTTCGTTCTTTCTTTGGAAGTATGTTTATGCAGCACGCAAAGCCTCAAACAAATTGCAGAAACGATGTTTTTTCACCTGCCACTTTGATAAGGTATCTAATATCTAATAATGGAGTAAATCCAACAATATGTTTTAGTTTCAAAATCACTTCTAGTTCCTTGAAAATTTTAAGCCCGGCGTTTTCGTCAGCGTCCCTTTATGTCACATCTTTCTGCCCGTCGACGTAGCTCTTCGTATTTTTCCGGCAGTTACATTTCGTGCATGAAGTGTAGAAGTTACTGTGTTCAGATGTATTGTTTTTAATAATTTACAGTTACTGATTTACTAAGATAACTTGATTTTAAACGTATAACAAAATTCAAAAAGAAGCCTGAAATATTTCCACTTCAGCAATATTTGGTTTACGTTTACAATGTAACTTTTTTTTTTTAACCAATGCGGAGGCACTTGTAATCTAACATTCGCCCTTACTACGCCGCAGTTTTACTGCCCATTTTATTGTGGGGGCACCATATAGGCGGACAGCATTACCCCCTATGAAGGGACAACACGAACGGAGGCATTTTTCGTGGCGCAACGCCGGGATTCGATCTGAGCACCCTCAGCACCGAAAACCAGCGCGCTGTACCACTGGGCAACCACAAGCCCCTTACAATGTAACTTAAAAGGTACGCTAACAAAAAGTAAAATCACTAACTATTCCACAACACGTCAAATAAAAAATAGTCATCGCTTTGTTGTATTAAAGGATGAAAGTTTCTGACGCGTTTTCTCAGTAAGGTACAGTAAAAAGGCCAATCACTAATGTATAAACACATATGGGACGATACACCCACAGGAGAAACTGTCTTTTATGGGATACCTATTTATGACCTGTGTTCGTTTATGCAGTTCGATGAAACGATGCCAAAGAGGCGTAAAGGTTCAGTCACACACATCTAGACAATTCTACAGTACGCAGCGCCCCGACACCTGTTGACACATTTGGGGGTCGATTAGTCACGGTCCTCCCCCCAAGGTCCCTCGAATCTCTTTGATGCTCTGTGCAAAACCGACTGAGGAGAGGATCACTGCAGAGAGCTCTGCCCATAAATCACTCGTTTTCCCCTGTGTACTGTGCAGTGCAGATGTGTGTGACTGAAGCATCAGAGGTACAGAGGGACCTAAATTGGTAAATACATCACAAGACTGTAGCTCTGGTTATTTTCGCTTGTCAAACTAGAGAACAGAACTGATGGCACGTATGCCAGGATGCTTTGATTTCATCGGATATTCCCTTCTGTGACTTTTTAAAAATTGATATAAACTTACTGTTGAATACCGTCCAGGACTATCGATGGAGCATTTTATTCATATCTTTCAGTAACGTCGAAATCAATAATCGTTCATCCTGGACACGACATCAATTAATCATCATAAAACTGTTTATTCTCTCAATGATCAACATACAGCTGACAAAAAAATGAAGTTAATCGCACTTTCATAGTCCTTTCTTCTCTTAACTTAATAAGTATTTTTCGATGAACAATTTTTGAAAATACAATTATATAATTATTGAAGTATAATTTCTCCCTTTATACATCTCGCTAAGGGTAGAGTTAACTATTTATTTAAGCTTGTACTTTACTTAGCGTTTTATAAACGTTTTCTTTAGTCATGTAGGTAAATTCAATGCTCACTTAAATAAACGCTCTGTTGTACAAGTCATAAACGCCAGAACAGAAGTCTGAGCCTCATAAAATTAAACGGAGCCAAATATTTAATATATAATGGACATGAACCAAAAGTCTCGAAGTCTTCATGAAGCTTTTCACCTTTGATGAATCATAAAATATGTTGAGAAAGTTCTCATTGAGGCTTATCACAAAGGTACACGCTTTTAAAACCAAGGAGAATATAAAACACAGACCTTACCTGTCTAAAATTTACAGAATTGTATAGACTGTGGGAATGCACTTCTCACAGAGCCACATTTTTTTTACTTCAAAAAGAAGCACAGTTATCCCGGCTGTGAGATTTACACAGATTTGCCCTCTTTCGAGTTTCTTGTTTCTTTCTCTTCCCAGACAGTTAAGTTAGTTGATACCGTTTGACCGCGAAGTTCGCGCGTTTCCTTCCGACCGCTAAAAACGCCAGACCTCGTTCCCAGAAATCCGCCGAGATGGGGAGCTCTGATTTGTGGCTAAAATGTTCCCAACTTCCCACGCCTACGCTTCTAAAGAAGCATTGCTGCGCGAATTTTATACCACAAATGAGCAAGGGCACACAAACGCACAAAAGCGGGCTTCTTTTTATATTTTTTTTAACACGTTGAGAGATGATAGTTGTTGAACTGCAAATCAAGTAGCGAGCTAGCATGACGGGATTGGCTTGTGTCATGCACCAGGTTAGTAACTTCATCAAAGGGCCCTTTAACGTTAAAAACACAAGAGAGTATGTATGACGGGTATGGCTTGTGTCATGCCCCAGCTTAGGAAAGCTGATCAAGGAGCGCATTATGTTAAAAACGTGATTATGTTTTAACGATTGACTGAGTCACAATTTTATTCCATTTTGTGTTTGTTTCACGCAAACGCAGTGAACTCCGGTTACAAAGAGGATTTTCACTGATATCGTACGGGGAGCGCTATAAACGAGAAGCGAGGCACGATGACAGAAAAAAAGGATGTTAACTTATAAAGGGCGCTTTATCCATAACTATAGTACAGCCGAGGGCATTATTACAGCGAATAACAGAGTTTTAATGAGTCTCTTAGTTGTAAAAAAGGGAGGTTAACTATAAGGCCGTTTTACCCGTAACTATAGTATTGATGAGGGTATTATTACAGTGCCTAGCAGAGTTTTTATGAGTATGTTATTTGTAAAAAAGGGAGGTTCACTTATAAAGCCGTTTTACCCGTAACTATAGTATTGATTAGGGTATTATTACATCGCCTAGCAGAGTTCTTCTGAATATTCTATCTGTAAAAAAGGGAGGTTGACTTATATGGGCATTTTATCCATAACTATGGTATAGCCGAGAGTATTAGCACCACGCTTAACAGAGTTCAAAATGACTGTTGTTTTGTAGTCATAGTTTCCTTATTACAGTTTAGTTCGAAGAATTACAATTTTTGAGAAAATCTGGGGTTCCTGAAAGAAAAAAATAATTCAGTCTAAAATTTAAGATTTATTAATAAATTATTGGAGCGCATTTATATAACGATGAATAAATCACAATGAAAGTGAACAGTATTCGTGATGACCACTAGATTTAAGCAAAACGAACATTATTGTGTTTTTATATTAATTTCTCGAGGATTCAAATCAGTTGATTCGTAGAGTTCTGTAACTCTTTATCAAAAAACTGCAGTTAAATATACCAAAAGAATTACATTTTTTAAAAAATTTCTTTTAAAGCACGATGTTAATTAATAAAAAGAGAATAGAAATATTTCGTAAAAAAATTTCATTTTGTGTCTAAAATAATTTAAATAGAATTTTTCTGCAATTTTTAATCAAACAAAATATTATATTTAATACATTTTTTAGTTTTTTTTTATATTTATTGATAACCGCCCATCCTTCTCGTACACAAATGAAAAACTCACATCCATCCACAGAATAACTAATGCTTACAATTTAACAATGAAAATATAATTCCTTTGATTCTGTCAACAATGTGTTTTATCGCAGAGGGTTTAATGCTCAAACATTTGATTCAAGATTTTGCAAAATAATAAGCTGTTCAGTAATATTCGAAATCTACGCCTAAAAACTTTCCCAATGCATATTCTTGCATTTAAAGTCCCCATAAATGCATTTACAAATAATTTAAAACCCATGCCTCACGGGGGTTTATTACCGAGGCAGTAGCCGGAAAAGGTAAAATTAAACGCTACGATTGAATCGGGAACCGCGAGGAAAATCGCTTAGTTCAGAAATCTGCAGCGTCAGCAATGAGACAAAGTTATACAGTCTCGGGAAAAGAATTGCGCTTCCAAAGCGAAATTTAATTCCCTGAGGTAAAAGAACAGAAAAAGAAATAAAGATTGCATCCTGATTAAAATCCGCAGTTCTTATTTTGCCAAACCCGCCGAGCAAAAACTTTCTTTCATTGCATGGAAAGATTTCTCAAGCGAAATGCAAAAGGAGATGAATGCATATTAAAGAAATTCCGTTCACTCCATATTAGGTTTTTAACCTAGCAACAAAACAGTTTTTCAATATTAAAGCTGAAATTCTTTTACAAGTTTTCACAGTATAATAAAGCTTAATTCCGCACTAAGTTCTGAAATCTACGTCACGTAAATATAATAGGTGAATAAGAAAGATTTCTAAGTAGAAATCGGCAACCCGAGGCCCAAGACAAAACTTTATGCAAATCTTATCACTCTAATTTAAAGACTGCAGGTTTTAACCCTTTAAGGGGCAACAACCTCCACCATTTTCACAGTGCAGATATTCATCCCGATTCTTTTTAACTTAAAGAATCTTGAAAAAATTTCCAATTAAAGGTTGCAAAGTGTTTTTACTTCTTTAAACTCATAACAGATGGCAGTTCTAACCATTTTTCTGCTCATTTAACTGGAATGCGTTGAATGCAAGTGGAAAAAAGACTAGATTTAGGCGTTTGCACTGTGCAAACGGCTCCCCTCAAGGGGTATTAATAACATCAGATAGAATGGCGAAGTGTGTACAGAAATGGACCAATAAAAGGCAAGCTACATCATTACTAAAAATCCTGTTATTTGATTTTGCGAGACCATATTGTCAGAAGAATTCCCATCGGATGAGAAACCAAACCTCTATTCGCAGAAAATTCGTGCTTATGGTCTTTTTAATGGGCAGTTTTAAAATTTTTCTTGAGGAGAACGGCTTTTAGATTTTACGTATGTATTCTACTTAACTTCCATGTACAGATACAACGAAATCAAAAGCAAAAATTAATGTACAGGCTTTAAAATACCAAGTTGGGTTTTGAACAAACGACAGCAAAGGTGAGAACGCAAGATAAGTTGTTGTAGGTACCTCTTCCCAGGCCACTTTTTACTAGACAAATGTTGGATACCGACTGATATGGGACGCGCACATCCTAGATGCTAGGCATGTAGATATTGACGAACGGATGCGAAGAGGTTCACACACAACTAGTTTAATGGTCTTACCTGTTGCGTCGAATACTATGAAAAAAGTTCCTTCTTGACTTATCGTCTATGTGTGAAGTTTACTGATGGCATTATTATGGTTGGGGCGAATATAAGAAGGTTTGGTTTAAGCCTACAAATTATTATTGATTTGGCAGTGCTAGGACACGCTAGACAATTATCCAGAAATAACATTATTATGGAACTTTGTGGATGCCCTTCATTAGAAATGCAATACAGGTTGGGGTGTAACGAAGTGGTTTGAGAACAACAATCCGCATTTTCAACACATGTCTAACTACAATAATAGCAATAATAGAGCTACAATAATAGAGTCTTACGATTTTCAGAAACTTTTGTTGCACATACTCACGTTGATTCTTTCGTTTTCAACTGAACCACAGTTATGAGACCTTGCCGACTGAATATTGGAACTCAACATATCTAGTGACTCAAATGATTAGTTTAGTTGAACTTGGCGAAAAGGTTCGCAAAACGCAAGGAAAACTATTATCATACTTGAAGGAGAAAATGTTAACTCGGGACACCTGCGTAATTGGATCTCACATGATTAAACCTGACGAAATAACTAAATAATTTGGAAACATGGTATGTTGGTAAAAATGATATACAGTCGGATTCCGGTTAATCGGACCACATCGGGACACGATCATTTTGGTCCTAATAAACCGGCTAGTCCGATTACACGAACATGCCCTACTAGGCTTATGCAATAGTATTTGTTTCGATTCTTTAGGATTCTTTAGGATTAGTACGAACAAGCGACTGGTCCGATTAATCGGTGGTCCAATTAACCGGATTCGACTGTATTCAGGCCAGGTAAAAGGCACTTATTTATAGTCATGACACGAAGTTCGGATACCACAAAATTCACGCGCATGCTGATGCAAAAAGCGCAGGTAGAAAATTCTCGTTATTTATGTAGACAAGTTCACGTTCGATTTCCTCCGAGTAATTTTTCTGTTACAGTCTATTTGTGATAATCGCTGATTAAACTTCTGTCTTCGTCATACTTTTGGGCGTTTATAGTAACACGCGGTTTATCCATTCCTGCGGGTTAGGAAAGTAAAGGGCCCGAGGTTTGGAAATCTAACCGGTCACTTTTAACCCGAATCTTAACGGGAAAATCGTTAAGGCTTTAATCTTCATCGCAGATTGATAATATTTTGTATATGATAATGTTTTGGATTAAGGAACCACTTATTTAGAAAAGAGGAAAATTATATACAGGGCAACATCAGGAGCCGTAGACGTCAACAAGAAAGAGGGGAGTATCTGAGGCAAGTATAGGTAACTACAAATGAGAATTCGTAGCACCTCGAGTAAGATCAGATGGCCTCGAGGTCAAAAAGACAAGAGATCGAATTCAGGCCTTTAAAGACGATTTTTGCGCATTGAGTTCCAGGAGACACCTGAACTACAGCGTTTCACACCAGAATCATAAGTAAAGTAAAGTGTCGCTAGAAAGGATGTTTGAAAAACAATCAAGTCTGTTTCTACACTCTTCGCGTGATGTTCAGGAATCACAATCGCCGCGCATTCAAAGTTTTAAAGGATTAAAACGTACTCTTAGCGAAAAATATTGCCGACGAGTATTAATAATGCCTCGTCTCAAAAATAATTTTAGGAGAATTAACAACAGCATACAACACTGCAGCAAATCGAAAAACTTCAGAATAATTCCCATAAAAGTTTTTAAAAAAAGTAAAAATAAAAACTTAAAAATATAGCACTTCGTTTTACGATTATGGTAGCTTAAACTGAAGAAAAATTAAACATCCTACCCCTTGAACTAAAATAGTAGCACCTGTAATTCAACTGAAGAAGATGATAAAGACTGAAGCAGACACATCAGCGATGTTTAAAAATTTTGAAATGCTTAACTCAGTTGAACAAATTTAGCTTTAATAACATATTCTTTTATTCTAACTATTTATTATTTTATTAAATCTTAAATTTTATGGTTGTCGTGTCTGCCGTGTCACCCCTTTTTGTCTTGTCCCAGCTACTCTCTTCTCAAGGAGGCAGGGGGGGGGGGGGGTAGGGCAATGACCCCGGCTCGATAAGGGATTCGAGATTGTTGACGGTGCCCCGTGCTGAAGGAAGAGGGTGGTCAGATACTGCTTGTACCCACGCGAGAGAAGGCGTGTGGTTTTTTTAGTCTGCGACTGTTGGCTCTTGAGACAGTCGGGCAGATCAGAGTAAAGTGCGTGGGTGTATTGAGACCTAGAAGACGCACTAGGCCTTGTTAGATAGTAGTCAGAATCTAGATGATTGACCTAGTTAGATTTTTGTATATAATACTGTAAAATAAGTTTGTAGATAAATTAGTGTTGTGTTCGTGCTTGAAAAAAAAAAAAAAAAAAAAAAAAAAAAAAAAAAAAAAAAAACTTTGATTATTCACTGGTGTGGTACTGAACTCTGTGACGTTATTTGTGTGAAAATTTACTTGTGTACCATTGCAAACGTCGAATTACGAAACGAACCAAAAGCGAACCCGTAGAAGTGAAGAGGGTTCGACAATGGTGTTAAACTTTCATTCTGCGCATCAAAAGCTCATTCACACCGAACTTCAGATACACAGCACGTGCTACTGCTCGTCTATGTTCACAGCTATAATCACAGCGAATGGAAAACAGTATCTTAACTGACCACAGGATGTGAATCTTTCACTCATCTCCAAGAGCAACTTAATGCATTTACATGGGGCTACGACAGGCAAATAATTTTGACATTTGCCTAAATAAATACTATTCAATGACTGTTTGCTACAAGACATACACACTAAAAAAATTAGTACCAAAAATAGCGGCATCATTTCTAATTCAAAGAAGTTATAAATATCAAATTGTTTACGAGGCAAGCTTTAACCTTTTTTATGTTACTTTCAAACCAATTATAAAGCATTGTTCTAAAAAATTAGCTTGGAGAATGTACTTGGAGCATTTTTTCTCCTACGCAAGGTAATTAGTTTTGGATATAATTATCGACGGAATCTGCTCATTAAGAAGTTCTAATTAAAACTTCGAGGAGCAAAAAAAAAAAAATACTAAGTAGGATGTTTTAAAGAATAATCCCAATAATAAACTAGTAATAAATCATGTAGTAGAAAAAAATTAAAGAAAAAATATTCTTTAGAGGCACAATACATTGCTTTCAAATTAAAAATGTCTTTTCGATTGAATACTTTTTTGAGAAAATAGTGTTTTTTTCCCTTTCTAAGCAACAAGTAGATATAAATATGAAACTAATTATTTTACTTTAAATAACATTCCAGGTTTTTTTGTTTGATTAACGTTGTTTTTCATCTTAAAAAAATCCTCCAATTACTTCTGCAACAAACCACAATTTGAGAGTCGCAGTTGAGCAAAATATTTCATCGTCATTAATAATTTACGAAACAGATTGGGCCATAAGAGGAGGAGAACTTTCAGAAAGGAAGATCGTACATTGTGCACGCGGGAAAGAGATGAATTTTCCAACAGAGTGGAATTTCTTTGTGTAACGAATTCCTTACCAAGTTATGATTATTCATAAAACTCATGCTTTCCTTTAGTTTGTTAGACTAGTAAGGCGATAAAGAGAGATTGAACACGTAATTTTCCAAAACAAAGAATTCGCTTTCGATGATTACGCGAGAAAATTAACAAATTGGGGTTGGGCATATCAGATGGACTACTAAGGCTTCTTGAGGTTCGCCGAACAAGTTCCGATGATGCAGTGGTTTAACAAGTTTCTCTGTTGAACTGCAGGTCTCAGGTTCGAGTCCCAAACTACATGGAATTTTATAGACTAGCAAAGGAAGTATGATCGCAAAATTCGCTTACTTAACAGTACTTAACAGTATCTGACCGAAAAAGTATAATCTCTAGTTTTCGACATTCTGATCGAATATTAAAGGGCTGGAAGAAGATAGAATGCGGAGGAACTCCGGAATTTTCGTTTCTGAGGAAGTAATCAATGTAGTTTATCCGATCCAATTCGATTATTCTAAATAACTCTGTCACGATTATATACTATCTTCAGTTATCAACAACAACAAAAGCTATCAACATCAGTCATCACCAATTTGTGGAGAATATAGAATACGCAGCACATTCACGCGATTTATTTCCTTTCAATTCGCCGGACGATTACCAAATAGCTGGCACGCTAAGCATTATAGTCTGTTGGTTCGAGACCCGTTGTCAACATTTTGAATTTCGGATGGATTATTGCCATTATGAAACAGCAGTGAAGGAAGGGCGATTAGAATCTCCACAGCCAAAAAAGAGTCAGTATTAAGAGATAATGTTCATCAGAGATTGCTTGAGTACTGCCGCATCTTGTTCTGATGTGGCGAGTGCATATATAAATGGGTTACATGAGGTAGTAGAAGGTTTAATGATTAGCTTCCTAGTTGTTATAGGTTGGATCAGGTCTGGTCCGAATGTATGACGGAATTCATAAAAATAACAGAAATATAAACGAATATCTTTATAAACTGCTGAATTTGAGATCGTGAGAAATAAATGTTGAATGCCTTTTTCCAAATGTTGTTGTTCTAAGAATTCTACTAACACTGCCTGTAAGTAGTAAAATTGTGCCTGTAGCAGCAACGGGCCACAATTTTCCTAAGCTGAACATTTTAAAAAGTTATATACGAACAACAACACATTAAGAGGAATTGAAAGATTTATCAATTATTTCTATAGAAAAGACGGTACCTAAAACAATAAATTATAGATATGCAGTCGAGCGAAAAAGGCTCAAAAAATGATTTGGAAATTATTTTTATTACATAACAAATTATATTCAAATTTATTTACTTTTTAAAAAAATTCTATACCCTAAGATGGGGGTTACTTTGTGTCGTATTTTAAGTTTTTTCATGTGCCAGCCGATCAGTTTTAAAAGCAGACCAAAACGAACAATTGCGATACATTGGTACATCCTTTCCTTATCTAGTAATGTATTGCGCTAACCCGGATCTTCAATTACCATTGAGAAATTAAAGATCAAATGTGTCACAAATTTACCCCGCCGAGTGGGGCTATTTTGTGACATCTGTGTTTCCGCCTCGAAATCCGAGAGGAAAAATTACATGACACAAAGTGAGACAGTAAAACGCTTATCAAAAGCTTGATACCCAATTATATATACCTATTACAAATATTGGATACCTTTATCTATATCTTTGACATAAAAGACCTCGGGTGCCCAGGGCAGCCATCAGTTTCTTTGAGAAGATGAGGAAATTCGTCTTTCGGCCCATTCTGCTCCTTCGAGTAGTTTTTTTTCCAGATAGTCAATACTTCTTTCTCTCCAGTGGTATTTCAGAGGACGGAAAAATGCAACATGGCTGGAGGAGGTGGGTCGACTTTGTGGGTTATTTTGTGACAGTGTCAAGGTGTCACAAAGTAACCCCGTCACCTTTCGATATTTAGGTCATGTTCTTATATCTCTCGGAAATATAACTACACAAAAGTTATATTGCTGCACAACCTAACCAACATATTGACAATAAAAAATAATTACCTGTGGTATTTGGTTGTATGAGGTGTTAGCCTTCAGCACACAAATTTTCCGGAGTTTGAGTCAATAGCTTGACAACAGGTCTGAACAATACACTGGCCAACAAAGACAAATGGTGCGCAGAAGCTTTGGAAACTGGCCACTAGGTGTCTCTGTATGTCGGACAAGCTGTTGGCGCTGTTCTTTGCCCTCCTAGTATCATGGGCGCGGCGCAAGATCCGAAATACGAAAAAATTACTATGAGTCACAAATTTACCCTTGCAGTCAAGAAGTAACCCCATCTTACGGTAGTTCTAAAAAAATATGTTTTTTTTTTAAATAAATACATATTTTTCGAAAAATTGACGTTCTTCTGTTAAGTGGACTATTTCTAATAGACTAATTCAGTACTTAAGTGTCTCTCTAAAAATCTGTAAAGGTGCCATTTTTAAAACTTGCCTCAGCCGCTACAGTCGATAGGTCCGACTGTGGGTTGGATAACAATGAAACTCAATTCTATGTCTTTAAAAAATACTAGTATGTGGACATGCACTATAAATACATCATTATATACATCTATATTATGTTCTATTATATCTAGATTATAACATCTATAAATCCGAAACTGCTTCAGAAAATTAATGACGGTTAGGGAGTAGGTTGTTAGAAGAACAGATGAGGAGGGGGGGGGGTGTATTGTCAATTTCCAGATGAACAGAGAACTACCGCTCTGGGGTTGTGATACCAATATTAAAATAAAACAAACAAGTAAAACATCAGTGAAGTGAGTGATAAAGTTTTTCAGGGCTAGGAAAATACTTACACTCTTTTATTTACAGAAAAAAACCTCCATTATTTTGTACGACAAAAGAAAGCACGGGAAAAATAAAAAGATGAATGATAATAAAAAAACAAAGAGGGAGCGGGGATCTCGGCTCTCTCGAGACAAATGCCATCATCGTGAAAAAATCTAAAGCTAAAAATCAATTCATCTAAACAGAACTATGACGGAAAAAAAGGAGTAAAAAACACGCAAGTATATAGACAAAAGATACGAGGGGAAAAATGAAATTACGTGATTAATATTGATGTCAAAATTAAAAACTGGGATTCTAAAAAAATATTCGGGTCTGACTCTTATTTTACAAAAAAAAAAAAAGTAAAAGCAAAATAAAAATAAATAGCATGTTAACCCTCCATCTATTCTGAATGAGATTTAAATGTAATTATCGCTTTTACAAGACACAAACGAAATAAAAACACGAATTTCTTAAATGGATAATCACTAGATAAACAGAAACTCGTTGATGCCACTCACAGTTTTCAAATGATGAAAAATTCAATTTAATTTTTATATTACGCCGAAATGGTAGCTTATTTTGTCATACATAATCGGAATACAGCAATCTATTTTTTTATTATTGATAATTCTAAAATTGGAATTAATAATTCCTCGTTATTTTAAAAAGTGACGTCTGTGGTAATCAGAGTGATCTCGCTTACAATTTTTTCTTCTTGGGGGTGGGGGGAGTTGACTAGCTATCTTTAAAAAACATCACGTTTCTTTCTTTAGCAATAGCTTGGAACTAGTACATGACGGTGGTATCGCAGTTTTCCTTGAACAGTTTTGCCGTAAATAAAAGATTCCTTTTTCTGCTCACTGATGACTACTATGACATTTAAAATAAATCCATTGTTTTAAACTTATTGATGCACTCTGAAATATTAATACTTTATGAAATGTGTTTAAAAATGGCTCTAGATTAGATGAACTATCACTCAGACTTTAATCCTTTTTTTTGGGGGGGGAGAGGGGGGGGGGAATTTCTGTAACAACTTTCAAATTTTATTTTTTGCTTTGGAGATGACCTAGACGTCACTTTTCATCAGGATTCCCCTAAAGATTAGCATAAAACTAAAAAATTACAAAATGGTAGCGAACAGGGAACAACTTAAAAAAATGCATGCATGATACAGAAAATGCCCAATTTTCACGAAACTTACGACATGTGATATATACGAACACAGCGTTGTTTTACAACGTTATTGCTGTATTGAATAATACTAAGAACAAATTCAGCAATTTAGTATTATACATAGTGTAGTGTAATGTTTGAAAACGAGCGCTAATTAAAGTGAAAATGTTGTACCCGTGCTTCCCCACCCCTCTACCAATCAGAGGATTGGCTGCGGGGGCGTTGAACCCAAGAGGGTGCTTGGGATCGACGGGAGTCAGTTAGAAAGGGACAGAAGGAGAGCGTCTCTGCTAGGGATCAGAGGTCTGGCGAGATACATGCAGACTCGTCTCGCCTCTGGTTAGTAATTATTCTGTGATTAGAATAGGGACAGAGAGAACGTCTCTGAGAGTGTTAGGAGGTCTGGTGAGATAAAGCAGGCTCGTCTCGCCTCCAGTGAATTAATTAATCTGTAAGCAGATTAGAGTGTAGTAGTAAGAGCCGGGGTTTGGTAAGAGGCTATAGACTTGCCAACCTCGTGCTCAGAGTTGTTTGTAATTGTTATATTAATGTTCAACAGTAAATAAATTTATGTTCGTGTCGTTAAGAGAGACTCGTTATTGCACTACCTCATTTGTCCCCATGCCATATAGTAAAAGAACCTAAATGAACCGGTGAAAGAAAGAGTGTTCACGACACATACATTTACTATATCAAAATATTTCCATTTGTTTTAAATCTATCACAAGTCAAGTCTCGTATCACGCACACTTTTTGACATGGTTTCCCTGTTTTTAGATGACAGTATAAATAAATAAATAAATAAATAAATAAAATAAAATAAAAATAAATAAATAATAAAAATTTTTTTTTAAAGTCTAACTTCCTATGTATAAAGGAATTAAAAGTTTTCACTATTACTTCCAAAAGCAATAATAAATAAATATATTGCAAAATTTCCAAGGTGAAAACAAAGGCGGCTCCAGGGGGGGGGGGAGGCAGTATGGGCAATTGCCCCTAAAAAAAAAAAAAGCCTGAGTATTTTTTTTCATAGCCTAAAATTATATATTCGTAGACCTAATACTAAATGAGTTTAAATTTAAAACGTAAGATGTTTATTTCTTTATATATATATGTTATAAAGACTCATGGAGTATATCTGTTAATATTCAAGTCTTTATAACTGTCTTTCGTAACCGCCATATATTGGCAGAAAAGGAAAAATGAATTATTGCCATGAAAGGCGATGCACGCCAAATCTAGTGGCTTGAGCCCGTATTGCGCAGGTGCGAAATACAGCTTGGCGCAGTTCAAGGCTAGCTTCGAAAAATAACCAGAGATCTGTTGGAAGTGTACTAGGTGCGTGACACTTTTTTTTTCTGGTGTCCGGTGTTGGTGAGTGAGGCGCAAGGCATGGCAGGAATCCATTAAGTATTTACTCTTTCATTATGTTTTATTAAATAAACTTCTTATTTGCTCCTTAACCATATAGTCTGTCACTTAATTTACTGTAATAGATAATGTTTTCACTAGTGTGAATTAATTTTATGAACATAGTAATCTGCTTAGCACGTGGGTCAGGCTGTCTGTAGGGTTAGGTATTTCTTGCTTGGTTAAGTGCGGTTATCCTAAAACATAACTACTTTATTTAATATATATGTTACCTGAGACAACCTGTCTGGGTTATCGTTCATATCGTATTGTTTCTGTAAGTTAAATCAGTAACTTAATTTTTACACAACGCATTTTCATGTCTCGCCATTTTTGGCTAGCTTAGCTTTTTTCTAATCTTCTACCACTTGTTCCGCTGCGGCTTCCCATGACATTTGGCGCCGTAACATTCGGCCCCATAACAATATATATATGTGTGTGTATACACACATATATATATTGTTAAAGATATATATATTGCCCCTAAGATCCGACGTTGCCCCCCCCCCCCCGCCCCACAAATCTCTGGACTGGAGCTGTCACTGGGTGAAACTGTATAGTCTACAGTTTACAATTAGTGCTTACTTCAACATTGCATGGTTCTTAAAGAATATAAAACTATCAATCTCTATAGTGGATATTTACGATAAAAAACAATTGACAATTTATTATTTGAGATCAGGATTAAAAATTTACTTTACTGGTTCAATACCTTACAAAATAAAACGATATAAATAAAACACTAACAATTAAAACATCTAATGAGTTCTTAAACCTTGCAGTACAATTTTAGTACAGTAGTAAATAAAAAAAAGGAAAATTAAGAAAGTATTAAATTAAATTTTTGGCTCGGCAAATTTTTTTTTCAAAACAAAGTAGTTTTAATCTAAGCGAAAAAGAGAATAAAATTATTTAGTAAATGCAAAAGCAATCTGAATGATATTTGCCTCTATGTCATCAACCTTAAAAAAAGAGAAATCACTTCATCATTCTCTTAAGCAGTAACTATCCATAAACATTCGAAACGCAATTACAAAAATTAGTTTCTCCTTTTCAATAGTTCCTCAATCCATTACTCTGGATAAAGTTAATGTGTTCTTTATCTATCAAAAAAAATTTAAAAATAAAAATTTTTCATTTCCGCATTTGAAAAACAGCTATTCGCTGCAGTGCACTCCAATACGTATAAGAGATGATAGAGGAAAAAAAAAGTCTAAACGCCCGGGGATTCGATGCCGCCTCGGAGGAAGAAAAAACATAAAATAAGAAATATTGGACTTCCTCCAATATTTCACAAAACATTCTTTGCAAAAACTTCTTACGGGCGAGTAGTTTGGGAGGCAAAAGAACTCGCAAACTCGTTACATGTATATCTGAACGTCAGCGAAGAAGGAAAAGAGATGGACAGAATGCGAAAATGGAGAAAAATGTTTTAAATATTTCTCTAAAAAATTTTTTTTTTCATTCTCTCTGTTTTCTTTTACGGATCGAATGAATTAAGTAGAAACACCGAACTGAAAGGACGGCGGATTATAAATTTCGATGCGTGTGAAACTTCCTCGATTCGTGTTTCTGGAACCATGAAGTAGATATTATTTTGTTAATGAAACAGGGCTCTGGTTACTGGATCACAATTAGGATTATTTCACGGGAAAAATTCCTGTATTTTCAAGATCAGACTTGATGATAAGACATTTTGAAAGACTGTTGTTTTTCTGCTTGAATAATTTAAATGTCTATTAAAAATGTTAATGTTCCTGTGCACAAAGGGATCAGAATTTGTAAAATTTACCATCGCAAAAGAAATTTGCAAGCAACAGTTCAGAAATGACAGGGAGAATATGTAATCTACAATTTTTCAATTACAACTTAAAATAACACAATGGAACTTAGTCAGAGCCTGACTAAGGCAGGGGCATACGGGGCAGTTGCCCCGGGCCCCCACATCAGAGGGGGGCCCCCAAATCGAATAGAAAGTTTAGTAATAAGTATTAAGTTCTTCATTACTGAAGTAGTGAAGCAGAGGGGGGCCCCCAAAGAAGTTTTTGCCCCGGGCCCCAATTAGACTAAGTCGGGCCCTGAACTTAGTACAGATAACCCTCCTACAGCACGGCATCTTACAACACGGTTTCGCTCTAACACGATAGGATAAATTGCGGGAACCCTCGAATAACACTGCAACCTGTAACACGATTTCACTCTAACACGACGAAAAAAAATTGCGAAACCCTTTGTACAACACTGTACTTCTACAGTACTAGATAACATGATTTTTGTTTAACACATTTAAAAACTAAATTATCTTAAAATAATGACGAGAAGGAATAATGAACTATCAGTGGCTTTACATAAAAATGTATTAACAAATTATAAATTATTCATTTATAACTCTATAAAATTACAAGAAGGCCTAAGCTTAGCGGAAAATCTTGAATCATTTTTCTTGAATGCAGACCCTTCCGCTGAAAGAAGCCGAAAATTCAAAAGGGGGCTGCAAAATTGTCTATGTCCGTACCTTGAAATCTGCAATGACCTTGTAAGAACTAGCAAATCAACCAAAATTATAGATTTTTTAGAGGATAGAACGTGCAAAAACTCTAAATGAAGAAAAAGGTTCTGAAAGTGAAGGTGATATCGTTCAACCGAAAAAACGTTCTCGTTTGATTGTACTGAGCATTGATGAGGAAGAAATTTATTAAGTTGTTTATATGGAATTTTTTTAAAAAAGCTTGTTTTTAAAGTTTTCGGAACGTAACAACCCTTTTTGTACTGGCTCTGGGTCTCGTCTCATATAACACGGTTTCACACAACACGGCATTTTCTAGGAACCGATCTATCGTGTTATAGGGGGGTTACCTGTACTACCATTCAGGGTGCTGTGGCCCGGTTGGAAAAGGCAGTGATCTGAACGTCTCTGGTTCGATGCCGGTCGTTGACAAATCCACTGCCGTGTACACTAGCGGCGGCTGGTGCACGAAAAATCTGTCGTAGCTGCTATGTCCTCCACGTTCTCAAATTTACCCCTGGAGGTGCGGGGTCAAGTGTTCCAGTCTCGTCACTTGACTCGGTTCAAAATTATGGGGCCGGTCCATTAGCAAAGTCGGACCTTGTGGTGCTATTAAAAACCGGAGCCGCACCACTTCGCCCAATAGCCGTTATGAACTTGAACTGACAATATACTGTCGGTCAAGGGGCATCAGTAACAACAACAACAACACTACCATTCACATTTACTGCGAGTATTTTAAATGAAACACTTACAGTTGATATTCCCTACAAAAGTTGACAATTTGTAACTTTAATCAGAATTAAAAATTTACTTTTCTCGTTCAGTACTTGCATATTAAAATAATATAAAAACGCTAAATTTGTTAGGGGATGTCATATGTAAGGTAGAGTGATGTTTTCTGCTGGGAAAACAGTTTTTTAAAGGCTACTTTTGTACCTGTAGGCACCTTATATTCCATTAACTAGCACTCTAAGGCTGTTTACATTGCTTTAGGAGGGTAGTGTTGCTGTCTTCCGTTGGCGCAGAGACTGTAGACAGGACATGCGATTGGTTCGACGTGTCACGTGGTAAGAGTGAGTTGATCTCTGTGGTAGGTTAAGATTTATATCGCTGACGCTCCGTTATGGAAGCATTGGGAATAAGGCCTTATTAAACTGGGTGGGGATGAATCAGAAAAAAGAATTGAGGGAGAGAGAGCATCGAATTTTCGCTGCTATTTAGAAGTGGCCAAATGCGCATATTTATATTCAATGGGGGCTTGTGGCGGCCCTGTGGTACAGCGCGCTGGTTTTCGGTGCTGAGGGTGGTCGGATCGAATCCCGGCGTCGCGCCACGAAAAATGTCTCCGTTTGTGTCGTTCCTTCATAGGGGGTAATGCTGTCCTCCTATCGTGCCCCATAATAAAATTGACAATAAACTGCGACGTAGTATAGGCGAATGTTTGACGACAAGTGCTTCCGCTTTAAAAAAAGTATTAACTGTATATCAATTAATTATATACAAGGGCACATATGCGCATGCAGTTATGGTATATACTACTTGTCGATTAATTTTTAACCCTCTAAACCAGTGATTCTCAACCACTGTGCCGCAGCACTTAAGTGTGCCGCCACTAAGAATTATTTCGTATGCTATTTTTACAAAATATGTTATAGGTACATCCATCAATTATCCAAGTGAAATTCTTTGAAATTTATCTTATTGTTAGTGTGACGCCAAATATTTAAATTATTAAAAGTGTACCGGGACGAAAAAGAGGTTGAGAATCAATGCTCTAAGCGTTTGAGACGTATTTTCAACATATTTTGAATTTGAAAAAGCGTTTGTGACAAATGATTCCCTCTTCGTCTTAGTGTTCAAAAGATTCTCAGATAGTAACATTTTGACGCATTTGAATACAAAACAAGGCCAAACTCTACGCAAAGCTCAAAGAAATTGCCTGTCGTACTCTTGACTGGCAGAACGATGCACTCATGGTATCCTAAATAGAAAGCGGATTTAGAGCCGACTGATTGAAGCAGTTTGAGTGTTCTTCCAAAGCCCGAGGCGATTGACGCAGCCGAAAGCAAGACTTTCCTCAAGACATTGACGACTGCCTCCATTTCTGTGCTGCACATCAAGCTAGTAAAGAACTATAACCAGTGAATAAGAAGGCTTAAAGTGATACTTCATAATAGGAAGTTATAGAGTACAATACATTTAAATAAAGTTGGAACTATGGTGCGTTCTGAGTTGTAGAAGTATGGTTTGTAAGCATTTTCTAGGTTTCTCTTGATAATTCAAGAAGGCTTTAAAGGGTCCCTATATAGTGAAGTATCCAAAAGTGACAAAAAAGGGTTCTTTTTGTTTCTATCCTAATACAGACAGCTGTTTCATAATGAGCAAAGTGAGATAGAGACTCACAATTTTGGCCTCACTGGGACTTAAGCGAAATGTCAAAAAAATTCTTTGAAAAAAATATTAGCACACCTACCAACATAGGCAGAAAATGAAAGGTAGATGAATTTGGCGCACAAATTGGGAATACTGAGAGATGACTGGAATTTTTTCCAAAATTTGAAAAATTTACTGCGGTAGGAAATCTTACCAGAGAAATAATTTTGGTTTGGTTTGGAGCGCTACAATCAATGTTTTGCTACACTAAGGTTAATTATACCGTGACCTACAGTTTAAATCTGACTCCGAAGGGCTGCAAACATCCATACCAACGGTGGGACTCGAACCCACAGGATCTGAACCGAATGCTAGCGCCCTAGCCATTCGGCCATCACCTGATCCTAGAGACAATGAAAATAGTTTTTAGTTATATATGATTCAGTATAACGATCATTTAAAAAGTTTATTCTTGCTTTTATCATATAAAATATTCTGTAAACGAAGTAAATGTAATGCTCTTATCAACCCATCAATCTTTTTCCCTTATTTCAGGTGTTAGCTGTTGTCAAACCATCCCATTATTTATGATTTCTTTTCAAGAATATATTTTTCAACATGAGATCTAAGCCTGCTTATATGTTCATGATGGAACGCGTTTGAAATGATAGTTATTGACTACAAAGTATAAGTGGGTTACAAGATTACCCCTCATTTCCATTCCGAGTAATTACACAACTTAATTTATACATAAGGCTGCTAATTAATCTGCAACTGAAGTTTGAACTACTGGGAGATTGCAGGTAGAAATCATGATATTCTCAGTGGGTTTTGACACCATTTGAGCCTTAAAATTGAAACATCTCAGTCAAACAATTCAAAATGTACGGGAAGACACAAGTATCAAACCTTAATATAAAATTAAACAATAAATTATTTAATTCTTTACATATCTGAAACGTTCCGTCGTATTTAATTCTTTCGCAGCCACCGTCTGACGACAAAAGTAACGAAAGAATTACGGGCTTCGCATGCATAATTAAGCCATCGCACAACGAAGACGGGAAACCCTTTCTCATAAGATATTTACGAAAGAAAGGCTCATCAAGCCACTTCAGTCTTCCACCAAGCAAATGATACGTTCCAAGCACATCCATCTATATCTGCGCGAATTTTATGTTCCGCGCTCGTTATGCGTCCACACATGCGGACCTCAACAATAAAAGACAACTTATACGCGCGATAAAGAAGAAAACCGCTCTCAGAGGAAGTAAGAAAGAAATAAAAATTATATAGAAGGAAAAGCGACAAATAGTCATGAGAGGAGAGAGATAGATCGTAAATGATTAAGGAGACGAGATCTCCGAGCTAACAAGAATATAAAAAGGCTCTCCGCGGAGTAACTGGATAAGTCGGTGAGTCACCGACTTCTTCGCTAATTGATACACTCCTCGGACGTTATTTTGTGTATCGGGGGATAGTTTTCTTTCTTGAGATCGTGAAGCAGCCGAAATTGGCGGTTTACGGACTATTTGGCGGTTGATGAATGATGCCAATGTTTCATTGCCACTATCATTTCGTGCTTGAGAAATAGTTTCGTACGTGACAGAGTAAAATAATAATAATCAAAAGAAAAATGAACTGGTAGAGTTAAGTTTAAAAGCGTCGGAAAAATTTGTGTTGTAAGTCACTGACAAGCTATTCCAGCAAATAATAAAAAATACGAATGAACATCTTATATATATATATATATATATATATATATATATATATATATATATATATATATATATAAAGAGAGAGAGAGAGTATTGCAACATTATTGATTGATGTATTAATGCTTTTTATGCGTTCCATTTACAAAAGAAAACACCCTCCTCTTCGTAAAAGGCTCGAAGATCTTTAAATCAGCTATATAAAGTGCTCCAGTATTGACAGTATTTCTCCCCGAAACGAAGTAGATAAGTTGACTAATAATACCCGAGAAAATTTTGTAGGTATGCTGATGTTCAACAGATATTAATAAACTATGATATGACAGTACGATAGATCTAAGCACCCCGATATTTACGTAAAAGGATTGAAGAACCCAGATGGAGTTAAAGTTAACCAAACAGAAAGGGTGAACATTACATTATAAGCAAATTATTCATACAGTATACATAATTCCCTGAAGTATATTTTTTAGGAATTTTTTTCCTACTGACATGAAAACGTCATGGAGTGACATAGAATGCGTCTCCCATCAGTATTCCATATATGCCCAAAAGAAGAATTACTGTCTAGTCTAGATTTATCTACATTCTCTTGAAGGTATGAGTCCATAGCTTATTTCCATTCCGAGTAATTACACAACTTAATTTATACATAAGGCTGCTAATTAATCTGCAACTGAAGTTTGAACTACTGGGAGATTGCAGGTAGAAATCATGATATTCTCAGTGGGTTTTGACACCATTTGAGCCTTAAAATTGAAACCTCTCAGTCAAACAATTCAAAATGTACTGGAAGACATTTTGTACTACCCATAACGTACTACCCATAACAGAAATGCATCCTAAAATACACTTAAAGAGTAAAAAATTTCATGCAACACAGTTCTTTATCTGTTTCTTTTCTAAGTTAATTCAATTTATGATACCACTTATTATGTACGGATCTTGAGCATACCAAAAGCATTTTTTGTAAAACGCATAAACTAAAATTCAGGTGCACAGAAACGCTACTAAATACTTTTCATGAAGAGCATTTTATCTTTTGGTGTATTAGATAGTTAAGATATTTATAAACTTTATATCAGTCTTAAATATTTGATTACCATTTCTACAAAGAGATTACACAAAAACTGCATAATTTTTTTTATACCAATATCTCACTACCTCTCACGGAAAAAACGTCAGATGCTCGAAGCTTAACGACGAGTCATTTGCATTATTAATGGGATGGAGGCAAGATAACTAGTCAAAAACATTTTACTATCGAAATTAATTCTAGTCAAAGCGTAAAATAAAAGAAGAGCTTAAAAAATAGTTTGGGAAAGAATCTGCTTACAAAGGCGAGGGGGAGATCCGAGTAAAAAAAAAATTCAATTAATATTATAACTTTAAGAGAACTTTAATTACGGGATTAATTTCAGCGAGACGACATTCGAGACATTAATTAATGGGAGACAAGACGAGGGCTTGTACAGTTAAAATGAAAAATGGCTTAACGACGAGGAAAATATATGACACAAAACACTTGACAGAGAAAAAAAATACTAAAATATATTAACGGTGAGGTACTCTAACAATCCATTATATGAAATGAGAGCCACGTTAACAATTTAAGATGCACGGCATGCATTTGAAAAAAGGGCATAAAGTAATGAAATTTTAAACTGATCGAAAATAAATGACTGGTTGTTATAAAAGCAACCCGTAAAACATCGGGATGAGAATTTTGTAATTTCAAATCCTGTAATGCCAGCTATGCGTTTTAAACAAATTAAACTGTCACTTGGTATTATGGATTGATCCACAGATTATCTGATTTTAAACCAATTATGACATCAAGCATAATTTTCATGCAATCACTTTCAACCGTGGGAAAAAAATTCTTAAAGCTAGTGTTTATTTTATCAATTTGTACTGTTCATTGGAAATTTAAAACGTAACGCTCTACAATGCACGCACCGGACATCTCTAAAATGATATTTTTCTATGCTTGATCAGATGAAATACATATCCACAAAATAAACACATATTACATACAAGATGAGCAATACACGAATATAAAATATTGATAATTCATTCGAGTATATTGGGGTCATGGCCACCAACATAGTACAGTCCAGTACCGTTATAGCGAACCTGGTATATAACGAACTCACGGATATAGCGAACGAAAATTTTGGCCCCGTCGTTTTCCTAATGTATTTAATGCTAATTTATCCTTTTATAGCGAATCTCCGAAATCTTAAGAATTGGCTATAACGAACCTTTTTTTCAGTCGACTACTGATTTTTTTTTGAATTTTTAATCTTTTTAAGAATATTGAAGATACAACGAATGTTGAAGAAGCAAAGAATGTTGAAGAAGATGATGGAGATTTACCTATCGCGATGTGGATAGATAAGCACAAAATTTCATCATTCTCAGACAGTGACATGCAATTGTTCGAAACGTGTGATGATGAAGTCATTACATGTGAAAATCCGACTGATGAAGATATTGTGGAAGAAATTAAAATTAAAAATTCTGAAATCGAAGATTCTGCATCTGATGCTGATGAAGAGGAGCACATAAATTTCGAAATCCCCACCATCTCAGATGCTAAAGCAGCGATGCGTGTAATTCATAAGTTTTTGTCTACACAAACAGTGGAAGAAAGAGTGTTGGAGTCATTTGATGTTTTAGACAAAGAAATTCATAATTTTTTTTTGAAATCGGCATCACGTCAGCAGAAGATTACCGATTATTTCTGTATCAAAACAGTGAGCAACAATTAAAGGTAAAATGAATTTATTTCCATTTGTCTTCATTTTTAGTTAATTTAATTAGTATTGTGTCAGTTTAATGTAATCGATTTTAGTCAATTTAATTCATTAATGTTCATTTTTAATAGAATTTTAGCATTTTTTAATGCATTATTATTGAATACACATAGCAACTAATGAGTTATACATTTTGTGAACTAGCATTTTTCTTAACGGTTCGGATATAACGAACAAAATCTTTGGTCCCTTGAAGTTCGCTATAACGGGGTCCGACTGTATAGTGGTTAGAGTTTTAAACTGTCACGCAGTGGGCTTGGTTTCAAATCCCGCATAAGGCCTGGTTGTTTCTGTGTCGTTCCTCTCATAGCAAGCAGTTCTGGATCAGCTAAATGGTGCTCCCATAATAAAGTAGCCAGCAAAACTTCGCGGATCTTAAAGGGACAATGTCAAGAAATACTTAACGTCAGAGATAAGGGCCTGCCGCATTGAATATTGGGGTCATTAGTAAAACATAATATATGCACATTTGAAAGAAGATACCCTTATGGTTTAAGCAAATTATATACCGGGTGGGCAAAAAGTCCGTATAAAATTTAAAAATTCATAAAAACCGGAAAAATAACCAAAATAAAAAAAAGATTTGCAAGGTTAGCATCGCTAGGTCACGGGATTTTTTTTTTTTTTTGACAGGAAAAAAAATAACTCAAAAAACAGCCGACAGGGGGCTCTGGTACGAGCGAATTCTGTGGAAATATGCAAATGAGACGTTTATAAGAACGTGCGCTCCTAATCCACAACCAGTTCACCGCTGTTCAGCGATCCGCCGAGAGGTGACATGTATACATCCGGACCTGCTGCACTCTGCCATTGCCGGATTTGTGACTAGCATCCAATGCCTGTGGTGGGGGTCATGTGGAACACCTACTGTTGTAATACACGTTTTAGAAACATTCTTTTCGTTATTTGCGTATCTTATCTTTGACTTGTGTAAGTCAGCGCCACCTGTCGGCTGTTTTTTTTTTAAAGTTTTTTTTTCTCCTGTCTCAAAAAAAAATCTCGTTACAAAGCGTTGCTAACCCTGCAAACCTTTTTTTATTTTGGTTATTTTTCCGATTTTAATGAATTTTTAAAGTTTATACGGACTTTTTGTCCACCCGGTACTATACTAAGCACATGTCACAGATAAGATATTTCTTTTTTATGATATGTGATATAAACACTTTAATGATAGAAAATTTTAAGAATATTGGTATTTGTAAAGCAATTCTAATCCAACCATTTGGTATTTTGTACGTTTCAATAAAACGCATTTATTCCTCAGATGTCGAGCCAGGAAGGCATGCCGATCCTATACGCTGTGAAAATGAAATGCTGTCTTGGGTATACTTCGAAAATGGAAGTATAACTAGAAGGGTAAGAAAATATTTTTAAGATACAAAAGTGGGATACCAAAACAGGTAAATCCCGCTAAGAGACATTACAACCCGAAACAGGTAGCTTTTTTAACCCGAGGCGGCACTACGTTTTTACGGTGTACAGGCCAAACTCCCTAGCGTTGCTAAAGCATTATCAAACCATGTATAACTTTATTCCAATATTTAATTATTATTAATATCAATTTAGTAAAAGTTTTCAATTCTATAACGATTTTATCAGCACTCCACACGACACTGCTATTACGGACGCAAAAGGACCCGAGATCTTCAGCAATCCTGGACGATAATTTTAACCGATATTCAGTCGGTATACATCACTGATTATACATTACCAACTTGAAATCTTAAATAATAACCACAGAAATCTATACTTATATATAAAGAGAGAGCGATTTTGTACGTGGAGGGTAATCTCCAGAACCACTACACCTATTTGAAAAATTCTTTCACTGTTTGAAAGGTACATTATTCCAGATGGACATAGGCTATATATTATGTATATCTGATCAGTAGAAATAAAGTTAGGGGCTTAATCCTAACAATCTCCATTGTTACCGCTACTGTCCTCTACCGCTTTTTGTGCCGAAGTCTTCAACGGTCCGTAGCGTGGTGCTATCGCGGTGGGCTTCTGTTCTGACGATAGTGGTTCGAACCTAGCAGTTCTCTGGCACGCCTTTTTCTTTTAAAAAATTAACTTTAATTATTTACTAACGTAATATTAATTTGAATATTATTTTAGGAATATTATTTAAAAAAAAACATTCTTTACTTAAAATCCTTTTTTTATTTTTGTATTTTTATTTCATCTCTTAACCTCTCTCTTTTAAAAAATTAACTTTAATTAATAACTAACGTAATATTAATTTGAATACTATTTTAGGTGGTTAAAATAATTAAATAAAATATTCTTTACTTAAAATCCTTTTTTTATTTTTGAATAAAACTACGGTCTCAACCACACCTCTTTCTTTTAAAAAATTAACTTTAAATAATAAATAACGTAATATTAATTTGAATATTATTTTAGGTGCTTAAAATAATTTTAAAAAAAATTCTTTACTTAAAATCCTTTTTTATTTTTGTATTTTTATTTCATCTCTTATTCTAATTCTGGGATACCAATGTTTATCTATATTTCTATAATAATATATAAAGAGAGAGAGAGAGCAGATTTTGTATGTGGAGGGTAATGTACAACTTTTGTACATTAAAATGTACCTTACATCTTTTCCTTTGTCAACCACAGTCAAGTAACCATAGCAACACCCTTTATCTTACGGGGTCCGTTCTTCGAAATCGCTCTTTACAACGGGAAAATGTTATCTACCTCCTATCCCCATTTTTCGTGGCGGACATTCAGCGTGGGGGGTCAGGGGAAAGAGTGGTTAATTGCTTTCTTATTGCTTTCTTACTATTGAAGAAGAATTTCAATAGTAGTTCATCGGCACTCCGTGCCTCTTTCATCTCTCAAAAGGATGAAAATGGATGAACCGCGGGTGAACCGCCCTACTGATGTCTCTCGCCTGAAAAGAAATAGCCTCTAGCTAGAACGACAAAAGATTATTATTCAGTCCTTTTCGGCAAGATTCACCCTCCGTTCCCAGAATGTCACCCAATTGTTCTTTTGAGGGCAAAGACGTTAGGAAAGTCAACGAAGTGGAATTCGAGACTATATCTCTGCCGACATCACACCGTATTTTTCGAGAGCATGTGCTTCGTATATATGCTATCCCACCCCGTAAGGAAAAGGTTTAATATTTTTAAGATTCAAGTAGAGGAGGTATTGATAAATACAAAAAGGATTTTTGAAACTGGCAACGTTAAAGGGTTTATTGAAGAAAACTACATTTGGAACTACGCTTTTTATTGGACATTTTAGGTAAAAAAAGATTTACAATTTATTGGTATAATATTTTGTTCAACCCGGACAAAGTCGGGACGGGCCGCTAGTATGATTATAAAATTTATTAACCAACGTATTATACAGTCTAGAGTCCAGTCCATAGGTGTCCAACCTTTTGACTTATCTGGGCCACAAATAAAACATGTTTTTTATCTCTCTCTCTCTCTCTCTCTCTCTCTATATATATATATATATATATATATATATATATATATATATATAATTTTTTTTAATGTAACATAAAAGAAGAGGGAAACATAAACATAAAACTAGTGGGATAATGGCCCTCACTTATGTAAAAATATTTTTGTTTCCGCTTGTGGACAAGATGTTTCAGAGTATTCAAAACAAAACACGCATAACGTAAGACAAGAAAGGACGGTATCATCGCTATTCACCCGTTAAGCCTCTAGGCTCCCAATATCTACCCCTGATGGAAAAAAGAATGTCAGGGCCATATAGCTTCTAAGGTGGGTTTCAATCAGAGGTTCCTGAGAATCGTACAAAGTTTTTGTGAAACTAATGCATCGATGTGTGGTTCTTTGGAAAAGTTTGCAATTCTTAGTGAGTTCCGAAGGTGCTCAACAGAATTATTTGATCTAATTTTACTCTTTTGGTACTTCGAGCGCTTGAAAGCAGTAGTTCATAAATATATTTAGTGGCATAAATGCGATGACAAGGATAAGGGGTGATTGTGAAGAGAAAATATTTTGAATGCAGAAATAGGTCTTCTAAAGTGATGTGGTGCCACATTACTAGCTGTTCTGGACCGCATGCGGTCCGACACGCCCGTTCTAGACGGAGAGTTTCCTTTGCTGTTAAACCCTATGCTATGGTAATGTATTTTACGCTCATATATAAGAAATATACTCTTCCTTCTCTTTATCTAAGCATCTAAGAATTCCCATCTAAGAATCTCCTAAAATTAAATCTAAGAAAAGGATACAGAGGTGGACAGATCGTTTATCGCAGCTACGCAGATGTCAGATAATATTTATTTCTTCTTGGCGTGACAAACTGGCGCAGCCTAATTACCTCCAAGAAGAGAGCCAGGGAAAGAATGAACGTCCTTCTTTCGACATCTGGTCCTAGTTTGCGATGATGTTAACTGACAATGTATACGATATTTATTATTTAACTTTATGTAAGATTATGTAAGATTAAATAAAAGGAGTTTGGGTTATATAACGGTGAGCGCACTTGTCCAATGCATAAAATATGAATCCTGGTCCGGATCGAGACAGCCAGAAGTTCTTTAAAAATACATGGAAGACTAAAATTCGATAGACTCAAAGTAAAAAGTAACATTTTCACTCATAATCAACAATTCTTAATACATCCTGTGAAATTACTTAATAATAATGCATTTGATAAAAGGTTCTCAAGAAGTTGTCTTTTCATCACCTTTATAAATGAAAACGTTGGGTCGTTAATGTTAAAAGTCCACTTGCTTGTGAAGCACACTCGAATCTAAAAACTTTTCTTTTAAGCCTAATCAGTACGGTTTTAGAGGAAATTTAATAAATAAAATTCATAGTGGCACTGATGTATGTCAATTAAAATAACAGCTTACTCATACATTTTACTGTTTAAATTAAATTGCAGATAAAATAGGGGGAATGTACATTAACTTTTACGATCTTTTCGAGCTTAATAATTGCTTTGCAGTTAACCTGTTTGCCACTGTGTTTATTGATTTTTGAAAAATGAACATTTACTGGGGATGCTCTATT
Organism: Dolomedes plantarius; assembly: GCA_907164885.2. Classification (NCBI taxonomy): domain Eukaryota; kingdom Metazoa; phylum Arthropoda; class Arachnida; order Araneae; family Dolomedidae; genus Dolomedes; species Dolomedes plantarius. The sequence continues at coordinate 217,742,040 of OU015491.1, forward strand.
TTATTTTTCTTAAAACTTTATTTTTTTTAACTGTCAAAATAAGTGACATTTTCCTCCCCTATCTAAGTGGTTTTATTTCTTTTTCACGCGTGAATATTCAGTTCGTGACAGCTTATTTTTTTTCAGTTTATTTTTATCGTGGGTTTTTAGTAGATCAATCTTTAAAATCAGGTAGTGCAGAAATGCACATTTTTACCATGTTTTTATTATCTCGCTTTCTTGTTTTTGTGTGTTTGTCCAGTACAAATCTTGCAATCGATTTTTAACTAACTTCCCGACTAGCTAGACATTTGAAACTTTTAAAATAGCTCAGAACACGATGACAATGCATTATTTTAATACTTTTAGCCATCTTTAAGCAGATTTTGAATTCATTTTAAGTTAATTTTGTTTTGTAGACTGGTGCAGCCATATATCGGCCGGGACGGGAACGAAAAGTTAAACGCAAGTTAACTTCCAATTAACTTCATTTTCTTTCAAGTTGATGGGATAATTCATCAAAGAATTTTTTAAAAAGTATTTATTAATACATAGAATTGTCAAGTTTATATGATTCAACAGAAAATTTAAAAACATGGTTTATAAAAAGTTCTTTTTATCTTGTAATTATTAGCTCTATACTAATTGAGATAAATGTGTATTATGCGTATTGGCGTTATTTATAAAGAGACAATGCTATAAAATAACAGGGATGGACAAACTACGAGCTATTTATCATTTTCTTTTTTTTTTCGGGGGGTACGGCATGTCGAATAACCTCTATTTTTGAAGCGACTTAAAGATGTAAATTCTTGTATTTGACATTTTGGGTTTATAAAAAATAAATAACGCTCACTGTTGACAAATCCGCATTTAATTCAGCCGTATCTGACCTTTTTTTTCTTCCAGGCCACATGCATATATTTGCTATGTTAGGCGGGCCGCAACATAGTACACTATACCCTATACCAGTAGTTCCCTATACGTAGAAGTCTGCGGACCACTAGGCCAGAAATTGAACCATGCGCTGACCACCACCACCCCTCGTCGACCTGGGGGGGGGGGGAACCCTCCGGGGGTATGGGAGTATAGAATATCCCTCAGGCAAAAGGGATACAGGATTAATGTACTCACATTCTGACGTATCATATTCTAATAATAGAATAATTATGTTAAACTTTTAAGAAATTTAAATCAACAACTGATAGTCATCGGATATATTCCGCTCATGTAGTTCAATGAACATTGCTTTCAAAATCTCTATTTATTTGGCAATTTCTTTTAATGTAGTGCCGGACCACTCCCGAGGCTCTCGCGGACAACCTGTTGTCCACGGACCACCGGTTAGGAACCACTGTCCTATACAATAATAATGTAAAAAATAAAACTCAAAACTTAAAAGGATTCAAGCTTTCATTTAAAAATGAGTATGATTTTTGATGTCGAGACACACATTTGACTATTTTAGAGAATTCAGGTTTATAACTGCTACATGCTACTCCCGATACGTCATCAAGGTGAGAATCAGTAAGCCCATTTCTATATACGTTCTTCGCATACTCCAAGTCGGAATAGGATTCACAAAGATACGTTGATGCGAACAACGTGAGCAGCAGGTGGTACATTTTTGTACAAAAGACATTCATTTTCGAGCATTCATTTCCAAAATTATGTTTACAGAAGCACCTGCCTTATAATCAGAAATAGTGCTTCGGACCGCACATTAAAGCTCAGTGGACAGCAGTTTGAATATTCCTGATTTAACTGAAGGACTAAGAACTGCAACAGTTCAACATGTGACAGATTTGAATAATTTGGTAAAACAACTAAAAGAAAAATATTATTAAAGCTGTTAAACTAATTAAGCATTTAGAAATATTAATTATTCTAATAATTGAAGAATGGTATAGTTAGTAAAAACATTAGAAAAAAAGCAACGCTTAAATTCTTTTCCTTCTCAAATATAACCTTTTTCTGATTTGGGTTCTTCTAAGTATGTAGACATCTCCCAAATATCTCTCAACACTGTTTGTTTTAGCCACCCATCCAATAGGTCTTTTTTTTTATATCTTCCTTCGCTACTTCAATTTTTCAGTATTATTTTCGTGTGGAAGAGTGTATATATTTATGCATGCGACTCGACATTAGATTGTTGGATATAAAGTGTTCGTGCGTGAGCGTGAAATAAAGATCGAATCACGATCTTCCTCTTTGCATTTCTAAAAAGTATTTTGTTGAAAATTTATTTGATTAACCCTATTCGCATGTAAATTCAGTTGCGCTGGCATTCGTTTTGGAGAACTTACTGTTGTGATGATAATTAATAGTTTAGAAATAATTAACGTTTATATTAATATCGGGTATTCAGATAATTAAATTAGTAAAGTAAGTAAGTAAGTAAGTAAATTTTAGTAACGATTGTGCTTTGTTTTAATAAACTTATTAAGCCTCTGCTAAATATATCTGAGGGTTTAAACTCGTGATGATCAAATATTAATTGATTTGATTAATGTCATCGCATTTGGAAAAGTGTGCGCAAGTTTCTCTAAATGTTTTGACATTGAGAAGAATTAAGTTTGAAATAGATCATCACGGGTTATACCTTATTATTGTTAATATTGATAAATTAATAAGTCTTATTTTTAAACCTTGTGAATGGCTGGTATAATATTTGGATGGCGGTTTGTAAGTTAAATGGTAAAAGTTTTAGAAATATTCTTGGTTTTCCTTCTTTCCTTAAAAATGACCCTTTGCCTAGCAACAGCTTTCATAGCCTCCCCCACTATTGGTAACTCGATACGTCCGCTACGCGCCCTTTTTCGAACGGGGAGAAATCGCAGAAGAGGAGATGCAAGGCGCGCAAGGATACGTCGCCGGGTGGATGACCAGGCCGTCATGAAATTAAAATAATCAACAAGAACAAGATGAGGGGTGGAAAAAATAAATTGTATAACGAATTGCAGAGTGCAAGAATGCCACCTGTAGCCTTCCCCCCTCATTTCGGCCATTAGAATTCACGGAGCACCAAGGAACTACTTGGAATGGAGGATGGTTTCACCGGACTGATGGAAGTGGTGACAAGGTGCTGACGAGGGAGCGCGGAGTTTGAAAACATTAGAGATTGGGGGATCCTGAACGAAGAGCGAGGGCGAAAGACCGAGGGGTCGGGGCTGAGGCTCTGACCTCGGTACGACGCAAGGATTCGGGAGCTTGATATGAGGGCCACGGGTGAATTTACTTTTTCCTTTCCTTTCCTATCCTCTCTATAAATACTATCCCTAATTTCTCTCCATTTTTTTAAAGCTGCAGCAGAATCATTAAGATTAAATTTAAATGTAAAGTTAAATTTATGATGAGCAATTGCATATAGAATGACTTAGTTTTTTTTATATTCGGCAGCCATTTCATTTTGAATTTTCATTGTATATATTTTATTGTGTTGCGAGGATATAGATGTTGGTTTTTACAGCAATTGTATTTTTGATAATTTATTATTGGTATCACGAAAATATGTTGATTAGAATTGATTACCAGATTGGTGGTAATAACGTGAATAAATTTGTTATGTTAAAGTATATCCTTGTCATGTCGGTCCTTGCCTTTTTAGTAAATTTTCTGATTTTCAGCTTTAGGTTTTATTTTTATTTCAGCAGATATGAAGCTTTTTCTTTTAGGTGAAATAATTTCAATTTTTAGGTGTACTCCAATGATAGAGAGGTAATTTTATTAGATTTAATTTCATTTTTCTTTTGGCTCATTAATCACCACAGTGATGCATTCAGTTCGAACCTAGGGTAAATTTTAATTATTATTTGTTTATGGGTTATTGTTACACACAACGCAAGTCCTTAAAATGTACTAACCACTAATGGCCAAGTGGCAAATATTGTTGTATTTAAATTTAACTGAAGCCCACCTTAATTAGTATGATTTATTCCTACCTTCAATTCATTAATTAATTAAATATAATATAATATAATATAAATAAAGTTAAAAATAACCCTATATAAATACAAATTTCGTTGCCACACTTACTATAAAGTAAGTTGTGCAAGCATGAACATCAGTGTCATCAAATTGAAAATGCAATTATGCTGACAAGAACATTGATGTCACCGAATCAAAATGACAATTGAGCTACCATGAACATTCTAACTTGAAACTTGGAAAGTCAGTTGTGAATGCAGGTCTAAACATCGATGTCGGTAAAACATCTGTGCATTTTCTCTCCGGAAGAGAAAATGATAATTGTAGTGCATCTTGAAACTGTTTAAAAATGAAGACGTAGAGAAATTTGTGAAATTGAACAGAATGAGATGGGCAGGTCATCTTTTGAGAAGGGATTCAGAGAGAGCACCATTGAAAGTTTTTACTGAAGTCCCCTTCTGTGAAAGACAGAGAGGAAGACCAAAAAAGAGATGGAGGGACTGCCTGGATTCAGACTTTAGTGCCATGAAGGTTAAGAACGGGAGATCCAAAGCTGGTGAGAGCAGTGGCGTAGCTACATTTTCAGCGCCCTGGAGCAAGTAAAATCGGTGCTCCCACTTGTCCTTGGAAGAATTCTGGCGAAATGCGTTTTCTATCTACTCTTATTTCGATTTAAAACCTTACTTAATAACAATTTATTTGAAATTCAAGACATTTCAACAATAAGAAATTCGATTTAATAAATATATGAATATAATAATAAAACAAATTATAATTCTGTAAGTACGGAGTACCCACAATTATTTACTTCATATTTTATAAACTCTATTGACAAAATGTATTTCAGCGTGTTTAGTTTACACAAAAAAAACCCTTCAAAATCGTTGTTTTCTAGCTTTCTCGTTTGCAAGTCGCTAAATCATTTTCTCCAGATCAAGTTGACAAACTATTGTTCTTTCAATTGATATCGTGACCAAAGGGCTAAGACGGTGTTGACATGTTGCTTCTTAAATATGTTTTGATTAATTTCAGCTTTCAAAAACTTCGTTCTGATTTCGCTTTCGTCACCGGTAAAGTTTAAACAGTGGCGTAGCAAAGGGGGGGGCAAGGGGGTCTATCATGCCCCGGGCGCCACTCGCAGAGGGGCGCCAATGTAAGATCCATATATTATATTACTATGTTTTCGAGGTGGATGCCAATATAAGGTCTATATATTATATTACTATATGTTTTCGAGGTGGATGCCAATATAAGGTCTATATATTATATTACTACAGTGGACGCTCGTTAATTCGAACTCGGTTAATTCGAACTTTCGGTTAATTCGAACTAATCCAAAGGCCCCAAAAAACTTGTATTGGAGTTAATGTTAAAAATATCTCATTAATTCGAACTAAATTTTTGTCACTTCGGTTAATTCGAACTAAAAATTTGACAAAAAAATTCTTTTTCCTCGTTTAATGGAGAAAATACACACTGTATTTATTATTTTGTGTGTCAAAATTTCTGTTCTGTGTAAAGAGGCACATGCCTGCATTCCTAGACTATTGCCTGTCCGCTAAACGTTAGTAGCTATTGTCCTTCTTATTAGTGCTGAACCGAAAAAGCAATTTTCCTTTATTTGGATCGATTTTCTTAGAATTTCAGAAAAACTAGTCTTTACTACAGATTCTAGGGAGCTGCGTCAGTTATAACTGCAGTGCAAACAAGTTAATGTGGTCTAGTTTTTCTTCCTCGTTGTGTGGTGTGAACGTGTAAAAATTCAGGATGTCTACACGTGGAAAGTACAAAACCCTAACTTTGGAGACAAAGGTAGAAATTTTAAAGAAAGTAGAGAATGGCGAATGTAAAACAAAGTTAGCAGCTGACTATGGAATTAAAAAAAAATTCCTTGTCAACTAATTTGAAAAACAAGGAGTCAATGTAAGATTCAAGGGAAAAATCAAAATTTGCTAGAGGAAAGAAACGCATGGGAAATGCGTCCCAAGAAGTTCTAGAAAAAGCTCTACTGCTATGGTTCCAGGATGTTAGATCTCGAAATTTTCCGATAAATGGACCCCTAGTGCTGACGAAGGCTGATGAATTGGCAAGTCGAATGGGTATTGAAGATTTTAAATGCAGTGATGGATGGCTTTCTCGATTTAAGTCAAGGCACAATATTTCTTATCAAACGGTATGTGGCCAAAGCTCTGATGCAAACGAAGACGTATGCACTAATTTCGGTAGGAAACTGCCAGGGCTTTTCTTTACTGACCTGCCGTAAGATATTTTTAATGCGGCCATAATGGAAAAAGCCATAATGGACTCTATTAATACTCTGAAAGCATTTATTCAAATGGAACCTTCCTCTGAAAATGTATTGAAATGTTTACTACAAATCGAGAAGCTGGCTGAACAATGTAGGCATCATAAACAGAACCAAAAATCCATTTTACAGTTCTTCCCCAAAGTGTAATTCATATTTTTAATAAAAGTTTACTTTATACTGCATATCTTCTGCTTCATTTTATGATAAAGGTAAGTCTGTATTGCTTTTTAATATGTTTAACTTTAGATAACATAGTATAATATATTTTCTGGGGTTATACATACTAGGAGAGTTTCTTCTTCAGTGATACACATTTAAAGTTATATATTTTCTCTTAACATCGGATAATTCGAACTTTTTTCTGAGAACCTCTGAGTTCGAATTAACGAGCGTCCACTGTATATGTTTTTCAGTGGAGGTCCCCAATATAAGGTCTATATATTATATTACTATATGTTTTTCGGGGAGGGCGCCAATATAAGGTATATATATTATATTACTATATTATTTTGTGGGGGCGCCAATATAAGGTCTATATATTATATTACTATATGTTTTTAGGGGAGGGCACCAACATAAGGTCTATATATTATGTTACTATATGCTTTTCGGGGGGGGAGTGCCAAAATAAGGTCTATATATTATGTTATTATATGTTTATCGAGGGCGCCAATATAGGGTCTATATATTATATTACTATATGTTTTTCAGGGGGGGGCGCCACAAAGGTATCGTGCCCCGGGCGCCAGTTATGCTCGCTACGCCACTGAGTTTAAAAAATCATGCATTCTGTAATATTGTCAGAGAAGCTACTTCAGGCTTTGGTGTGAATTAAAAGTAGTTCAGCAACTTCGCGTATAGAAGCAATTTGTTTTAATTGAATATAAAAGCACACTTTAAATAGAAGCAGTTGAGGTCCCAAACTAGGTGAAATGAAAGATATGCCGATTGTAACAATTCTGATCCTTCCAAGATACTTTTATCAGGTGACGCGACGAGCTATGCAGGTGATAGACATTTAAAAAGTGTACATAATTGTGGAATTAAATCTAATAGTTAATTGATTAATTATTAAATCCATTACTCTATAAAACACTTCGACTTTGAATACATTATTCACTGTTTTCAATACGTTCATCTACTTGTAATTCACCAAAGAATTTTTTCACACGACGCAATCTTTTGTGGGGAAAACAAGGTTCAGTATTCCATAGAGCTGATAACTCAAGAGCATCGTTTTTAACAAACTTCCAATTAGTCCTTTAGTTCTGGAATTGGGTTAGGAATGATGAAAGCATCTCAACGTATTTCTCTATATTTTCATGAGTACCTTGCAGCATTTTCGAGACTGTATTAATAATTCGAGTATTTTACTTTGTACAGTTATCAAAATAATTGTTGAAAATTGTTCAAAATAATATATAAAATTTTTAGCTTCACGTTGTGTAGGTGTTAATTACCTAGAAGCAATGGATGCATGGGTTGGAACAAGCAAGGAATACAACGCATTGACCTTAAACATACATTTATTTGATAACCCAAATTTCAATTAACTTGTCAGAGCTATTAGTATAACAATCCGTTTCATATTAACCATTTTGACATAAGGTACCCAGAAGCAGAGGCAAACTATAGAGTCAAATATGATTTTTAGAGTCCATCGGGGAGGCACTTACTATAACGAATTTATGCAGCGATGATCGTAGCATCGGCGACCGGGACCCAGTATCATCTCCAGTGTAGGAACACCTTGGCGGGATATTCGCACTTCTCCAAGGCTATGGGTCAGACGAGAGTCTCCGACATCTAACTCTCAGGAACCCAATCTAAAATCCGTCTCCTTCTTTTGCGATTCCTTCCGTCCTTAGCGGAGCTGTTGTCCGTTTACAGGGGGGCCATTCTGGCACTCCCCTCACTTTCATTGGGCAGTGGGCTGTTTTTCTTTCAGTGGTTCCTAACCCTAATTGGTTCTTTATTATACCGCCTCTGTCGCCTCTGTCCATAGTCTATGTAGTACCTCCCCCAACATACTTTTATTTTGCAAAACAACTTTGACCCTTCTCATCTGACGTTTTTACTGTGGGCCATAAAATAACGACCATCCATCTTGTAAAATTTAGACTTCAGATCGCTATCACTGGCCACACCGACAGCTATTCTTCTATTTTTTATTGGTTTACAATCCTGTATTTACCCCTGCCTCTGCATCCTTTATAATACATTCTTTATTGTCCACACACCGTGGGGAATTATACCATTTTCACTTCTACACGTTGCTCGTCATAATTTTTTCTATTCAATGATAAATACACTCTTAGACAGACACACACACATACACACACCAAAAAAAGAAAAAAAAGTGCACCAAGAAGGGGTAATGTAAATTGGACACAAATTGATATGCATACAGGTTTCGACGGAAAATGCAAAATTTTAAAGTTTGGCAGCCAATGAATGAACATGTGACGCTGCAACGCATCTTAATTACGCAACTGGCAGGATATGAAAGAGGATAAATTTCGATTCCAGGTCATAAATTCTTTGCGAATTTCATTCCGTGTACTCAGGTAGACAGTAACTATGTCTCGCATAAAGGTGCGAGAACAATATGCGCAGATGTCAGCAGGGCCCGATTTAGAAAATTCTTGACTATAGGCACAACTCGGGATGGGGGCCCCCCTACCACTGATGTGGGCATAAAATTTCCAAAATTGACTCATAAAAAAATCATGAATCATTGTGAAAAAACTATTTTACCAAGAATTGGCTATTTGCAGCGTAGAAGCCTAGAACATTATCAAATAACAAAAAGCAATACAACATATTAACTTCATCATTAAAACACCAATACAATGCAACCAGAAAAACTTATCCCTTATATACACTATAACATATGATGAACTAGACATATAACTAACTATACATATGATGAACCAATCAATCAAATTTTAATGGTTATATAAAAAAATTGCTGTTAAAAAAGGTAAAATAATTTTTTAAAAATTAATTGGAATTTTTTCTTTTTTTTCTTTTAAAATAATTTTTTTCTGGGAGGGGGCTCCTAGGACCTGGCCTACCGGGCCTAATAGAAAATCAGGCCCTGGATGTCAGAATTTGAGAGAGGATGTACAGTTGGGCTCAAAGAAGCCGGTTGGTCTAATCGGCGAATCGCTCGACATTTGGATAGGAGCGATGCCACTATAGGACCATGCCCGAATACAGCGTCAAGAAAGAAGCGGTAGACCTAGAGAAACGACAGAACGTGAGGACAGAGCAATCGCCAGAGCGGTACTCACAGCCCCAGATTCACCATTATCATCGGTCGTACGTGCAACAGGTGCTTCAGTGACCGCAAGGACCATTCATAGGCGGCTCAGAGAAAGGGGGCCGAGCTCAAGGCATCCCTTGCGACGACTGCCATTGACCTCTGTACACCGACAAGCCCGCTTGCAGTGGTGTCGGGTACATTCAACCTGGAATGTCACTGGAGTAGAATTGTCTTCAATGTTGAGTCCCGATGACGAGCGAATAGGTGTGTGGAGACGCTCCGGACAGCGGTGGGATACCAACCTGACTGTCTTCCACCATACGGGCCGACAACCAAGAGTGATGGTCTGGGGTGCCATTGCATTTCATAGCAGGACCCCTTTGGTTGTCATTCGCGGCACCCTTACAACACAGCGGGCAACACAGCGGTATGTCGACGATATTCTACGCCCCGTTTTGTTGCCCTTCATATCACGCCATCCTGGGCTTACATTTCAACAAGATAAGGTCCGCCCGCACACGGCGAGAGTTTCTACTGTTTGTCTTCGTGCTTGCTCAACGCTACCTTGGCCAGCAAGGTTGCTGGATCGCTCCCGCATTGAGCACGTTTGGAGCATCATGGCCATGGACCTCCAACCAGCTCGGGATTTTGACGATCTAACGCTCCAATTGAACAGAATTTGGCACGATATCCAGCAGGAGAACATCCGCCACCTCTAGCAATCAATGCCAAGCCGAATAACTGCTTGCACAAGGGCCAGAGGTGGACCAACGCGTTATTGACTTTTTCATTTCGTGAAGCTCTTTCTCTTGAATAAATCATCCAATTTTTCTCAAATTGTAATCATTTGTTTTTCTGTACATGTACATCACATCTACCGATTTTCGTCTCATTCGGATAACTCCTTGGTGCGTCTTTTTTTTTTATTTTTTGCGGGGGGGGGGGGATAGGAGGGGATCTAACAGTGTATGTCAGTATTTTAATTACATCAAAGTAACGAGAATGTGGGGCATCAAGGGCCTGAACACGGGAAGACAATCGTGTTGGACAAACTCTTTTTAATGTTCTTGCTAAGTTGGTTTGATTCGTTTCTCAACGCCTAACAGAACTGAAAAAACGTAATTTTTTTCTAGCTGTTCATAAAATTGTCTGACTTCCTGTACATTGGTGATACTGTCAATTCACTGTTAATTACCCGTATCTAACTACGAGTACTTAATAAAAAGTATTTAAATTCAATTAATCGTTAGTCTGGCTTATTTCACGTATCCTGTGACATGCGCTACTTGGGGTACTGAATACAACTCTAAAGTCACAGGTAAAATACGCTACACCCCTTAAAGATTTTTTAAAAAATATTTCTTAGGGAGCATCTAGGGCCTAATAGCAACACCATACAAAATTTTAATTTTCTAGAAAACATGTACCAAAGGTAGGTTTTTGTTGTTGTTTTGGGGGGATTGAGCTCCTTTTAATCCCTTAAATTTTGTATTTTAAAAAAATATTTCTTTGTGCGCACCTAGGGTCTAAGAGAAACTATCATACAAAAATTCAGCTTTCTAGGTCTCATGGTTCTAAAAATACAGAGTGTGCGTGTGTGTGTGTGTGTGTGTGTGTTTGTTTTTAGGGGGGATTAGGCCCCTTTTAGCCCCCTTAAAATTATAATTTATTAAAAAGATTTCTTAACGAGCACCTAGGGCATAATAGCAACCTCCATGCAAAATTTAAACATCCTAAGACTTATGGTTCTAATGATTTGAGTTCCTTTTAACACTCTTTTTGAATATTTTTGGTGTATTTCTGTTTTGTCATTAGCACGCAATGTTTAATTAGATCTAAAATTATTTATAATGGAAATTTCGTTCTTCCTCTGCCGATTTTTTAAAAATTACCTCATGCATGTTATAAAAATACATATTTGTATTTTATAACATGCTGCTGCTGAAAATGCTTGCCGCCAACTTTCAGCTATAATACGCAACTATTAGGTAGTACCTATTATTTATGTTACAACATGAATTAACATATTTCATAAACAAATCACTTACTTTTTAAATTATACGTCTGTGAATACAAAAACACGCTGTAGATAAGTAATTTAGTAAAATAATAGTCATAAATTGTACGAAGTCACTTAAACAGAACAATAAATTACAATCCACAGTTTCAATAAGTTTTAAAAATTGTATAACACATTCATTCAAGAATCATCTTGAAATTCTTACACTGCACAAAGTAAACAATGATAATATAAAGCGCTAAATACTAAGCTTGATTTAAAAAAATCCCCGAATATTTGCATCTATTCTGCGTCGATGTTAAGGTTGCTATGTACTAAGGCCATCCGCACACGGGTCGTCTCGTACTCGGCTCGAACTCGAAGCGAGATGTGCGTTTTGTACGAACTATGCGAATTTTACCCGCACACGGGTCGAATCGCACTCGAAAAGGTTTCTTCTCGAATTCGAAGCGGGATGACGAACCCATGTTTTTCTCAGTAGGTTGAATGTCTTCAACGTGCAAAGTACAAAACTTCTTGTTTTTATTTGTTTAAAATGAGCAGCTCCAGTGATGAGGAGGACATTCTTATGTTATATTGATACCGTAAGATAAAAAGGAGAAGGTTTCGGAGAAGAGTACAAGTACATCCGTACTTGGAACGGAATTTTCCCCATCGGCTGTTTGTTGCGCCAGATTAATTACAAGAAAGTGATGCAAAAGTTTTAGCATTCTATAGAGTGTCAAAAGAATGTCAAAAAATTTTCAGTTCGGTATATTTTAATGTTACAAAAATGCAAATTTTTTTGTTAATTCTAAAATTATTTCAAATTTCGTTTTCAATCGGAGTTATAAATGCATATAATTTTTAAGATACAAAAGTTTGTGCTAAGCTCTTGTGTTTGTGTAGGTGAGACGGTGGGACTTGGGTAGCAATCACCACTACAAAGTCCAGGCTTTGACACTTTTTCATCAAAACTAAAAACATAATTTTTATGTTTACTGGTTTGAAAAAATAAATGTATTGAATTTCGCTCTGTGTTTTGAATTCGATTATTATTATTATTTTATGTATTTAAACAGAATAGATTTCGTGAAATTGTAAGAAGATTTTTTAATGAATGATTGTAATAAGTTTTTGTAATTAATAAAGAAATACTATAATGTAATAAATTTTTTTAACTAAACTATGTAACATTAGTAAAGTTTGTAATTAAATACATTACCTGTCAAGTTGACTTCTCGTGCAACTTCATTTCACGCTTTTTCTGTACGATCTTTACTAGAATATTCACGGAGCGTGTGGTTATAAAGCTCCGGGTGTTTTTCCTCTTCTCCTACAAATTTAATGTTGAACACTTCCATTGATAATCGAAAATTCCGCGCGTCACGCTCAATTTTTCCCGTTCCAAACAGTTCGAGTGATACGAGACGAGTACGAATCGAGACCGCTTCGACTTAGCCGATTGCCAATCGCCCCGTTAGTGGAGTCCCATTCAATTACGTAGGAAGTTGACTGGTGGGAAAAATCGCTTCGAGTTCGAGCCGAGTACGAGACGACCCGTGTGCGGATGGACTAAGAAAAAAAATGTTTGTTTAGACCCTTGCATGTTTTTGACTCTTGTAGCGGAAGGGGTCAGTAAGTTGACCCTAGAAAATTCTACCGTGACCTTCGAAATCCCTACCCCCGCTCATTTAGAATGAATGACATTCCAAGGATTGCAATGACTCTCGCCGTAGGGGGTGAAGATGCTCGGCCATCTCCCTTTTCCTGATAAGACACTCAACTGGCAACGTTTGAGAATATCTAATAGTGTCCAACACCGAGCAAAAATTCAAAACGCGGCCTGGCCTAGTTTTATTTACTTAAAAATATTTCATTTATTTTTTGTATATTTTATAGAAAATCTGACAAATCGAAATTATTTATACAAAAGTTTTCACAAATTTTTATTTCACGCTTTCAAATTTTGCGCCCCTCATGATTCGTGCGCCTGGAGCAGTTCGCTCCAACTGCTCCACGGTAGCTACGCCCCTGGGTGAGAGGGTAGTCTGGGGAAAAGTTCTAGAGAAGATCAAGGCCCACGTGGGCATATCGTGCCAATTATGATAATGTGGTGTATCTTGAAGCATACGGGTGATAATCCAGAAGAAAATTGATACAAAATATGAACTTACAAAATACATATCCTTAACCACTAATTTCACTACGTTATTATTTAATTTCCTCACGCATACAAATGTTGTTCAAGATAGCAGAAACAAGGGCAAAGTCGAGTAGTTAACAGCTACTGAGAGCTGGAAATGAAAGCGAAAGCATGCATTCATCCTACACAGATATGGTGCAGATAGACATACATCTTACCGCACACTTTTCAGTCGTCAAACGTCACATGCAGTTATATCTCTTCCCGAACACAAGCCCACTTTATTCATTGAAAGACGGGAGCCAAACAAAGGCTGCAAAGGAAGAGAGACATTGACTGAAGCAAAAACCTCTCGCGAAGAAGAGTTAACCTTCTACGCGCACCCATGAAAGAAAAGCGGCTTTGTTTCGATCTGCGCAATTGGGAATGAACGCTCAAGCGGACTCTCTGTTTTGGAAGTAAAGGAAGGCAAAAAAGCTCGTCCTCTTTTGTGTGAATCACGACTCTAAGTGAACCGGTGACAAATATCGCGTGATGGATCACAAACTGAAAAATTACCGAGCGAGCGGCAAATGAAAAGGATGGGATGGTTCTTTTTTTTGTGTGGGTGGTTCCACTGTTGTCGTGAAGCTTTTTCTTTATGCGAAAATAATTAAGGAAAAACGAAGAAGAAAGATAATGTTCTGGCGAATGTCTCATTAAGTATCCGGAGGCCCTGAATTCATGTAACGTGATTCCCAACCCTAAACTAGTTTTTAGAGATAGAATCGAAAAGTTACCGACCTCATGACATACATTTAGACACTTAAAATAAAGAAAACGTTATTCCTTTACAACAGGGAGCAGCAACCAGTTTCATAAAGTAGTATTTTTCAGAAGCATATCATACATGTGTTAAAGATCGTCAAAAATTCATTTCCATAATATATTAACAGGAATCCCGGTGGCGTAATGGTTAAAAGCGTCAAGCTGCCATCACAGAGGTCCAGGGTTCGACCCTGCGACTGCGTAAGGTCGACTCAGCCTTTCATACCTTCAGTGGGTCGATAAAATGAGGACCAAACATGCTTGGGAACTAAACTCTGGGGGTCCCACGTCAGGTTGACCACCTGACTCAGACATATGCTGTATGGCACCCCAAGCCCCAAGGTCAAGAAAGAGGAGATGGGTACCGCCGGCCCTGGTCCACATCGGACTGTTTCGCCGTGAGTTTAGTTTTAAGATATTAACAGAGTTTAACAGTACTCGGTAATTAGTCACATATCAAGCACAATTTTTAGCAACATATGAATATGGCGCATTCTTCAGCTGGGAAACTATACGGAGGTTCATGTAAACTACTGTATTTTCCTCTTTTCTCAATCAAATATCAGTATTTTCATCATGCCGTGTGATCTGAGGTGCTTCAGTAGCAATGCTCATGACGTCTCCATGAAAAGGAACAATTTAAACCAGCAACGTTTTCTCTCGGGACACAATATATCAGGCGGAGAAAAAGAGGTTAAATTAAGCAGAATAGCACGTATTAACTAAATCAGGAACCTTTACTGAGTAAATACATAGTGTTGACCATAATAATTCATTTAAAAAAAAACTTTTCTTAAAGATATACATTCAGCAAGTAGTTATTTTTATTAAAATTAAAGGAAGATGTTATATATATATATATATATATATATATATATATATATATATATATATATATATATATATATATATATATATATATATATATATATATATATATATATATAAAATGTGTAAGTGCATATTCTCATACATCTAATATCAGAAGTAAAGGAAACGAATCGATTGAGTCATCCTCTGTTACGTCCGGTCCGCAGAAGTAACACGCCAGAAGAGTTATGGTGTTATCTTTTCTCGTAACATATTAATTCATTTTCTTTCTGGTCATTGCTGAATCCCAGTGGGGCTTTTGCGTTCCCCTGGGGGAAAAATCAATGTATCAGCGTGACGGGAACTACAGGCGTTAGGCGACAGGCGTTAAGCCGAGCCGAGAGCACAGTCCATACATACAGGACTGATTTATCTCGAGAACATTTCTTTTGCTCTGGAGGTTTAGTGTGTCGTATCGTTAATTACAGAGAGGAAGGGAATCTCGGCTGAACATCAATAGTACCACGATCAACTCAAGATAAACGTAAATGTGCGGTTCTCAGCGATAATGGACGATTTTATTTGAAAGCTGTAATATTCCACATTGATTGGTTTGTTTTGAGAGCTAAGGTATATTTTGCAGCACGAGAACTAAACTGACTGGGGCCTACGACTTAATGCTGACTTCGAACAGCTGCTACAAACACCCAAGCCTACGAGGGATATGCATGCAAAATTAAACAACCCATTGTGACCATATTATAACCCTATGAGAAGAAACTTGGATACTTGGAAATTTGTCAACCAACTCACCATTAGGAGGGGAGAACTATATTTGTACAACCGGGTTCGATTCTCTGTCATTAGACAAAAGGTTATAACAGCGCTATTTTAAAGCAGACGCAAAATGTAAAATTAAAATTTCGAAGACGTCCGATCCACAAATACAGTAGACGCTCGTTAATTCGAACTCGGTTAATTCGAAGTTTCAGTTAATTCGAACTAATCCAAAGGCCCCCAAAAACTTGTATTTAGAGTTAATGTTAAAAATATCTCTTTAATTCGAACTAAATTTTTATCAATTCGGTTAATTCGAACTTAAAATTTAACAAAAAAATTTTCTTTTTCCTCAATTAACGGAGAAAATACACGCTGTATTTATTATTTTGTGTGTCAAAATCACCTGTATTTTTTTTCTATGTAAAGAAGCACATGCCCGCATTCCTAGACTATTGTATTTCCGCTAAACGTTAGTGGCTATTGTCCTTATCAGTGCTTAACGGACAAACCGATTTTCCGTTTTTTGTATCGATTTTCTTAGAATTTCAGAAAAACCAGTCTTTACTACAGATTCTAGGGACCTGCTTTAGTTATGCCTGCAGTGCAGACAAGTTAATGTGATCTAGTTTTTCTTCCTCAGTGTGTGATGTGAAAGTGTAAAAATTCAGGATGTCTACGCGTGGAATGTACAAAACCCTAATTTTGGAGACAAAGGTAGAAATTTTAAAGAGAGTAGAGAAGGGAGAATGTAAAACAAAGTTAGCAGCTGACTATGGAATTAAAAAAAATCTTATCGACTTATTTGAAAAACAAGGAGTCAATTTTAGATTCATGGGAAAAATCAAAATTTGCTAGAGGAAGGAAACGCATGAGAAATGCATCCCAAGAATATCTAGAAAAAGCTGTACTGCTATGGTTCCAGGATGTTAGATCTCGAAATTTTCAGATAAATGGACCCCTAGTGCTGACGAAGGCTGATGAATTGGCAAGTCGAATGGGTATTGAAGATTTTAAATGCAGTGATGGATGGTTTTCTCGATTTAAGTCAAGGCAAAATATTTCTTATCAAACTGTATGTGGCCAAAGCTCTGATGTAAACGAAGACGTATGCACTAATTTCGGTAGGAAATTGCCAGGGCTTTTCTCTACTTACCTGCCGAAAGATATTTTTAATGCGGCCATAATGGACAAATCCATAATGGACTCTATTAAAACTTTCAAAGCATTTATTCAGATGGAACTTTCCTCTGAAAATGAATTGAAATGTCTACTTCAAATCGAGAAGTTAGCTGAACAATGTAGGCATCATAAACAAAACCAAACATCCACTTTACAGTTTTTCCCCAGAGTGTAATTCGTATTTTTAATTAACGTTTACTTTCTACTGCATATCTTCTGTTTCATTTTATGATTAAAGCAAGTCTGTATTGCTTTTTAATATGTTTAACTTTAGATAACATAGTATAATATATTTTCTGAGATTAGACATTACTAGGAGATTTTTCTTCTTCAGTGATACACTTTTAAAGTTATATATTTTCTCTTAACATCGGATAATTCGAACTTTTTTCCGAGAACCTTTGAGTTCGAATTAACGAGCGTCCACTGTATATTATACAATCAAAAGTGTTCGCCTGCTGACAAGTATTTGCATAACGGGTGAAATGTTGAAAGTTGCGTTGTAAATGGGGAGAAATGAGTATCAAAAGTATTACAATAGAGACCAGTCTTAAGATATCGAATAAATAACGTTTTCTGAATGTACACTGCAGCTAAACTCGACAACAATCGATTGAAGTCGGAAAGAGAGTGAAACCTCACAGTGGAATTAGTAAAAAATATGGTAAAAAAAATTTCTAAACAAACAAAATGTTACAAAGAGCTTGTTTAGAAATGTTAACAAAAATGCCTCTCTTCCCGTGGCTTTTCCATCAAGTAGAAAATACTTTTGATGGCTCAGTTAGTACCATAACAAACAGCAGTTCGATTTTTACCTTAGAGTTGTTGTATACAAAATACACATCACTACTCTGAATGGCGGTTTTGGGATTGTGTTATCTTGTCTTTTCCGGACTATAAACTATTGGAACCTTATTCTTGAGCTTGTTGAATCATGTTTCTCACTTTTTAAATGTGACTGTCATGTTTGAATTCAACGATAGTCCGATGAATGGTTTTTGTTGGCCCAGTTGGCAAGAGCAACGGGCCAGTGATCTGAACGTCCCTGGTTCAATTCTTGTCGCTGTAAATCCACCGCCGTGTTCACTAATGGTGGCCGGGGCACGTAAAATAGGTCGTTGCTGCAGTCCTCTCAAATTTACATCTGGAGGTGCGGGGTCAAGTGTTCCGGTCTCGTCACTTGACTCGTGTCAAAAGTACGGGACCGGTCATTTAGTCAAGTCGGACCCTTGTAGTGCTAATTCAAAATAGAAGCCGTCCCTTTCAGCTCAATAGCCTATTAGGACCTGGTGAATAGAACCAGGGAGCATTAGCAACAACAACAACGTTTTTTGTCCAACTACTTTCTTCCAATTTCAGTGAAAACGCGTGTTAGATGTATTTCAAATTACTTTCTCTTGAGTATATATACTTAGGTCAAGTATGAAGAACTAATAGGCCGTCTGCACACGGAGCAACTCAAAAGAAACTGATAACTGACTCCAATCACAAACCAGTCCGTGATGAGTCGCAACCTATGTAATTGAATGGAGCCACGCACCCGTCGGACGGGTTTGTAACTAGTTGCGCCGTGTGCGTGGCTCCATTTAATTACATAGGTTGCGACTCATCACGGACTGGTTTGTGATTGGAGTCAGTTATCAGTTTATTTTGAGTTGCTCCGTGTGCAGACTGCCATAGCCTCTCATAAAAGCCATCATTTGGAAGAGTTATAGAAGGTCACGCACAACGGACAAACAGAATCTGAATCAGTCATTACTAACTTCACACGTATGGGCTTTTAGGAATATCCCACGTTTATGCTGTCATAAATCCTAGGGAATTGATTTTACAGATAGGCATGAAGACTTTGAAGTACCACAAAAGAGATAAGCCCTTTTTAAACGTTCCGATGGGTCGTTGGAACCCCGAGGAACTGCATCAAAAGGAGTTCCAGTGAAGAGGATCCCCCACTGCTGTCAGAAATATTGGAGGATACAAAAGCCTAAACACCCAGTCAAAACTTTGATCTAAGTGCAGATGTACCAATTTTTTTTTTTTGTGTGTGTGTGAGGGAGGGGGCTATTTTTTATAGTTCATAAAAAGACCTTCAGTGTATGCTTCAACCATCTTCTTAATTTATCTAGGGTTTCAATACAAAGTTTTCGTGTTTTAATTCATTGTTCTGTATGGATTTATCTTTTTCACCACATTCTATCAGCATTTATGAAACAGGGTGGAAATCCTCGTGATACTAGTCTATATATATATAACAGTTCAGTAACTGACTGACATACAACGCACAAACCAAACCGCTGGACCTAAACGGCTGAAATTTTGCATGGCGATTCTTCTTATAGTGTAGGGGTGCACTAAGAAAGATTTTTGAAATATTCTTATTAGATTTTTTAAAATTAAATTTTTAAGCTGTTTTAGTAACTTTTTTTAAGTTTGCATTTAAAATAATAATTTGAAGGTTATCGAAATTATTGGACATTATCGAAAAAAATATTAAAATACAGTAAAAGATATGTTCTTCAAACTATACTATGTTAACTGTACTATATTCTTTAGTATGTCCTATTACATTTAATTTGAATATTTTCTTCTACATTATTTTGTCTATAAAAATATCCCTTACGTTTTTTTTATAAATTTTTTTTACATCAATTGTATACATTGATCGTCGTATTTATTATAAATATATATACATATATTTATTTTTTTTTTGGCATTAATTGCATACATTGACCATTGTATTTAATTTGAATGTACTCCGTAGCGAAGTGAGGGTTTTCAGTTAGTATCATATAAAATAGATGTGTCCATCCATTAAAATATATTAAAATATATTTTTTAATGACAAAATTGAAAGTTTTTTTCCCTGTAAAAAGACCTACAAGATCAATATACATCTCAATATTTTGTTTCAGTTTTTAAGGGAATTTTAATAAATTAACGTGTTTCTAAATAAACTCGTATCTTCACAGGAAAATTAATGAGTGCATCGGCATCTATGCTTCATTTAAAACTGTAATATCCTTTTTAAGGAAATTAAGATAAAAATCTATTGTAAAACGCAACCGCTGCAAACACTGCCTCTCCTAGTTGTCAGCTTTCTATCAGTGTAATGGTTCTTTTTCATTTGGTTAAGTACCTTCGATAAGCAATCTACTCGAGTCAAAAGATTTATAAATTCCAGTTGGTTTTTCTTTCATTGCTTTGTATGTATGCACGAACTTTTACGCCGTAACAAAGAAGGTCACTGTTCTTCTATAAACTACAAAATAACGGAAGATAAGTAGTGAACACTGGGACTATTTTTGTTTCTCAGTTAGTTTGTAACTTCTAAGGGGGCGACTCATTAAAAATAGATGTACTCATATTTTGCTGCACACGGTCGAACTTCATCTCACCGGTAACTGGCCTCATAATGTTGGTTTTCAGTCTGTTTCACTTCAGTTTACAAAATTATTATCGTTACGAGGAAACAAGAAAAGGTTAAAAGGCTATATTGTAAAACTGATATCTCAAAAATCCACTGTTAATAGATAATTTAAGAAGCTGTTTTCCCAGATGTTTTCCCCTCCTCAAGTTTTGTGCAGAAAAAATAGCATCCCCAAATTAAATAATAATAATAATAATAATAAAGGGCGGGAGTACTGTTGACGAATGAAAGAAAAGGCAATCTCCAACAACTCTTTAGAAAACTTTTTCGATTGCTACTTTTATCATTGAATTAAAAAATGATGAAGTAACAATTGGACACTGTCATGCACACAAGAAACCAACCCACAAAAGTTTATTTCAAAGTTTACTTAAAAGCCCCCCCGCTAACACGGAAGGTGGTAGGTGCTGGCCCGGGTTCCTGGACCGGCAGATCTGAAGTCTGGTGGGGGTTGCTGTTGCGGCGACCCGTCGTCAGTAGTAAACTCATGCCGTATCAGCTCTACAGCTCGGACCGGTCTATCTTTTGAATCTTACTTAAAAGTTGAGTTAAATAGCTTGTAGGGTGGGCCGCGTGTTTAACTACCTGGGGGGAGAGGAAATTGTTATTATTCTATGCCAAATAATAATCTTTTTATTTACTGTAGAACCCACCATCAGCAACTGGAATTATTTTTAATTAAATGCTACATTAAAACTCAGTTTCGGTGTAGTGTAGGTGTTGGTTATTTGTTGCCTAATACAGTCCAATTATTAAATATTCTACAAAATACAGAACAGAATGAAACGAACTTTGACTAATTAAGTGATTTTTAAAATTAAATTCTCTTTTTATTAATACAAACGAATGGATTCTAGATTCAAAATTCTTGGTTAACCCTTTGAGGGGCGCCGTTTGCACAGTGCAAACACCTAAATCTAGTCTTGTTTTTCACTTGCATTCAATGCATTCCGGTTAAATGAGCAGAAGATGGTTAGTACTGCCATCTGTTATCAGTTTGGATAAGTAAAAACATTTTGAAACCTTCAATTGGAAAAATTTTCAAGATTCTTTAGGTTCAAAAAATCTGCACCGTGCAAACGGTGGAGGTTGTTGTCCCTGAAACGGTTAAAATAGAAAAGGGTGAAAAAAATAGGTTAAGTTACATTGTTTTACAGTAAGTTGACTCCATAATTTGAACTGATGCGAACATTATTCTATAGGATTACGTTTGAGTGCGTGTTGCATATTTAAAACGCACTGATTTCATTGTATAGTTAAAAACAGTATCATAGCTTTATATATATATATATATGTGTGTGTGTGTGTGTGTGTGTGTGTGTAAGGTTTATTATGGGGGGGGGGCAAAACCGTAAAGGACTGTAAAAGGGGAATTTCTAGAAGAAATGGGAATTCAAACATTTTAACGCCAGATAATTCACAGGTTGAGCGCGCGGAAAAAAAGGGAAAAATCGAACAGCGATTTGAAGATCATTAAACTATTAACAGAATCGGATTTGATTGACAGTAAAACTCCGCCCCAGCCTAACTTTGGGTGCCTACGTCACACAGGATTCTAGAAGCTTGAAACAAAAGGCTTAAACTTCAGAGGCAATGTAATCACGATTGCGTAAGACGTGCCGCTTTGGCGGGCAGGCATTTTTGGAAGGTACCGATAAAAATTAATTTAAAATGGAGTCGAGCATCTAATTATAAGTTAATAAATATTTCGTAAGATCATTTGGAATGGTTCCTGTTTCCATTCATGCCACACTGACTGCATAATGAAGAAGAGGGAGGATTATTTTGGGAGCCGACTTCAAAGTAAAAAATAACGTAGTACAAACATCATACTACAATTCTAAGAAATGGGCGTGAGAGCCAAGTCTGATATATATATATGGGAACGCTTGCAACACAGCGCTGAGGAAACGAGGCGACGACAGTGCCATCCCGCGGAGAGAGGTGTTACTCATCAGTTGACTCCTGGAAGCCCACGCTGACGGTCGAACGAAAGAATGGGCAGACGGCCCTGCTATTGAAGATTGGGCAAGATGGTCTTAGAACTATATTTGTACTTTCCAGTTACTGTTGTAGACGTTACCTTGATACTCATCTCAACTCTTTTTGTATATAGCTTCCTACTTTTATATCTAATGAAGTTTAAATATAGATAATCTAAAATTACACATCGTATTGTGAATTTCTTGAGGACTCTTTCATTCGCTTCACACACACACACACACACATATCTATACTTATATATAAAGAGAGGTCGATTTTGTACGTGGAGGGTAATCTCCAGAACCACTGCACCTATTTGAAAAATTTATTCACTGTTTGAAAGGTACATTATTCCAGATGGACATAGGCTATATATTATGTATATCTGATCAGTAGAAATAAAGTTAGGGGCTTAATTCTAACAATCTCCATTGTTACCGCTATTGTCCTCTACCGCTTTTTGTACCGAAGTCTTCAACGATCCTTAGCGAGGTGCTATCTACACTATATAAAGAGAGAGCGATTTTGTACGTGGAAGGTAATCTCCAGAACTACTGCACCTATTTGAAAAATTCTTTCACTGTTTGAAAGGTACATTATTCCAGATGGACATAGGCTATATATTATGTATATCTGATCAGTAGAAATAAAGTTAGGGGCTTAATCCTAACAATCTCCATTGTTACCGCTACTGTCCTCTACCGCTTTTTGTGCCGAAGTCTTCAACGATCGTTAGCGTGGTGCTATCGCGGTTGGCTTGTATATATATATAGTGCTAGATTTCTGGAAATAGAGGTGCCGGAACGGTAACCTTCCGGGGGGTGTGGGGGGGTATTCCAAATTATTGATAAAGAGAGGTACCGGAACGCCGTTCCGGCGCGTTCCGCCTCAAATCTAGCCCTGTATATATATATATATATATATATATATATATATATATATATATATATATATAAATCCGTCTATTGAATCATGTCCACCTGCTGAAATTACACAGTTGACTGACGATATGTTCTGTCTATACGGTAACGGATGACGATCTGAGTTTAATCCACTCCAGGCTGTTTCAAAGTGGTGTATCGAATCCCCCTGAAATGAGAAATTAGGTGATTCGCCACCAGTCGTTCCGGATGACGCAGCTCGCGAGCGATGATGGACAGTTCAGAGATTTCATATTCTGTCGCTTTGAATGGGCACTCGATTCGTGAATAGATTTCCCCTTATGACGGCGAATGATGGACACGAATAATTGTAAATTAATTATGTCCATAACCGAGGGTGGCTGGATTGGTATACGGAAATGGGTCAGTGAATTGTGCGGTCTAAAGGTAATTCAATCAACATTCGAGTAGCTAGCTTCCACAATCGAAATGAAATAAACATAGAGAAACAGGTTTAGGAGAAAGAGATGAATATATATATATAGAGAGAGTATGTTTAATTGTATTTTGAATTCATTGAATAATTTGAATTTAATAATTAATATGGGAGTGCTATAAACACATTTTAATACGTCTGTTTTGTAATATTCTGTCCTTAGCTCAGTACTAACATTCGTAAATCTTGAAATTTTAAGTCTAATGCGGAGGCACTTGCCGTTAGATATTCGCCTTTTGTTATTCACCTCTATTTCACTGGCTACTTTATTATGGGAGCACCCTATAGGTGAGCCAGAATTGCTCCCTATGAGGGAGACGACACGGAAACGAATAAGCCTTATTCGAGATTTGAGTCCAAGCCCACTGCGTGACAGCTCAGAACGCTAACCACTACACGATGTGGGCGGCGCTCTTTCAAAATAGTTTAGTAAAAAAAATTATAGTTTTACAGTTTATCTCAACCATGACAAAAACGAGTAATTTTTTTTGTGTGTGTAGAGAATATTTATATATTATGTATAATATCGCATGTAATCTACGATGGTCGTTTGATAAGTCCGAGCAAAATTCGAGAGATGGCACCACTGCAGTGCAATTGTTGGCCCTTTCACATTTAACATGCTTCACAGGTATACACGTTAAAATGTAAACAGACTCGACTCCATTGTAGTCAGCATTTTAAACGGTATGTATGAGCGAGAGAGAGAGCAACGAGTATACGAAATTCAAATGGAGATACAATAAATTATGGTAAAATTTTTTATCAACAGTTTATCAAAACCATATGCCGGTAAGACTCTTAAAACACATTGACAACGACCTAAGACACTCCATGTGGAATATTCGATGCTCTCTAAATACACAACAGCGAAAAATCATTTATGCAGTATCGTGTAGTAAAAGATGACAGAAGACCTAAGCAAAACAAATCGATCAACTATGTCTATACATTTTTGTGTACTGACATAAAATAAACAGTACAAATGTTTTCTGTATGCAGCAGGAAATAACCAGTGTAACTGTTTATTTTTATTGAACAATTGAGAGATTTCCGAATTTTTTTTAACTAATGGGAAGGCACTTGTCGTGAAGACATTCACCTATAATACACTGCAGATTTGCTGGCCATTATGGGGGCACCATATAGGCGGACCAGCATTACCCCCTATGAAGGGACGACACAAACAGTGGCATTTTAGTAGCGTGACGCCAGGATTCGACCCGAGCACACTCATCACCGAAAGCCAGCGTGCTGTACCACAAGGCTGCCACAGTCATTTACGAATATAGATATAATAATAACAAAGAGAGAAAATGTAGAGATGAATTTACGATTATACATAACCATTCAAAAAAATAAACTCTTTAATTAAATGTATTTCATGCATTGATGGTGTCGAACCATATGTCGCGTATAAGCTCGTCATTTCAAACATTTTATGAAAAACTATTGATAATATTTAAAAAATAAAAAAAAACACTGAAAGAGTTTTATTAACGATCAGGCAGTATCAAATTTGTTTCGACAATGGACGAAAGACATTGCAGGAAAGGGCTTCATGAAAACAAGAATAGAATCAGTTCAAAAGTGAAAATATTCCCTTCCTTTCACGGAACCCGTTCCTGACAAATTATATTACCACCAAACTCACCGATAAAAATCTCTCATAGAGAAAGTGTCATCAGCTAGCGAGCTAGTAACATTTTCACCCGAGAACAAAAATGTTATGAGCCGATAATGCAAAATCGATGGAACATTTTGCGTAATTAGCGGACGATGTCACACAATCTCTGGCGAAGGATGGAAAAGAAGGGAAAAAAAAGTTTGCTACCCGAAACGAGATGACGCGATAACAAATTGCAGGGAGCTTCGCTGTAGGGGAGATGCACTCATTCTGAAATTAGACCACAGCACATTATGATTGGAAAGTTCAAACAAGAAATAATTCTCTCGTAACATCAACTAGAGAGAATTAGTTTGAAAACAGTCGAAAAGAAAAGAATGGTGCCAGATATTTCAACATTGGTTTTTTTAAAATTAATATTCCGGCAAACAGTTTCCGGGAGGGGGTCGGGGTGGGCAGAAGTCCAACTTCACCTCCTCACGTGCCCCCTGGGGAACAACTTTCTGTAACTCGCGAGCCAATGACACCATAATTTCCATGGAGAGCTTTAGATGACCATCCTCAGGAAAAATTATATTCAGCACTGATTCAATAAATTGTTAGAGCTGTGTTCACGTTCAAGTCCACAGTATTGTCTCTCGAGGACACGACACCAACCGACTGACCACCAACGTAGCAATTTTCCTTAAATTGACCGCTTTGACCATTCTCATATTTTATAAATTGAACATTTATTCAGGTGATATATGATAAAATATTTATGCAAGCATAACTGCCCGCTTATAAATAAATAAATAATAAAGAATCTGTTCAGTTCATATTTGTCTGGTAGAAAAACATTTCTGATCGATATTTGATGAGAAACCTTTTTATTTCGTAAAAGAATTTTTTGCTTCATTTTTTTTAAAATTTAAACACTATCTTTTGACATTCTTTTAACAATTTCTAAAAGCAATATGCTACTAAGAGGGTGGAAAAGAGACAGGTAAGATCTTAAAACTGATGAATCTGTTGTAAACACCGTCTTGGAATGAATGTACCGATAAGCCAGATTTCTTGCACCTTTATGCATTATTTTTACGGGGATCTTTTGTTGTTGATACTGTCATTCAAATAGGCGCTTGTCAATCGCTTTCGCTTCTCCATGCTCTATTCTACCTCTGTTTATCAACACCGTATTTCGGTCTTTTCACACTTTCAGTGCTTTCCGAACAAAAATTAAATTTATTTTTATTACTCCACCTTAACACGTGATCATAATATCTGTAAGCGGACCCGCTTGATCTTTATTAACGTTAGAAATAGTATATCTTAAATAAAATGTGAATCAGAGTGAAAAACCTTGAAATCGGATATTGATCTTGAAATAAATGTTTGAAAAAATCGATAAATATCCTTTATGACATAAAAGTGTAAGGGAAAATTTTTCTTCAAAAGAAAGTGTCTTATTTCAAATCTATAAATAAAAAATTAGATTATTTCGATGTACGATTTTAAAAAGAAAAATCAGTTGCCACCTTTTTTTAGGATTGGGGGCAGTCATTATAGCAAAAGTATATGCTACTAAATATGCTACTAAATAATGATTCTCCGTGTTTTTTTTTTTTTTTTTTCGTTTTTTTTTTCGTTTTTTTTTTGTATGCAAGGAAACTCTTGCACGTACTCTCAATTTTGAACGGTTAAGAAAATGTACATTTCCTTTATAAGTTGGTTTGTTTGTATGTATAAGGCATAATGAATATTAAATGTCTTAACGCGTCTGTGCTCAAAAAGTTTTACTTTTTTCACTATTTCATAACTTTTTCTCTATTCAGACATGATTTTTCTTATCAAAAATAAGTGTACCCTCAATTCTGGGAGTCAATGTACCTTATTTCTTTAAAAAAGAAATTTATTTCACTTTTTATTTTAAAATGCCTAGTTTTCATCTTGACACATTCCTATGTAATTCTGATTTTTATTTTCCGTGAATATAAACTGATATAAAATTAAAAATGGCATCCATAAAACGTGTAATAAACTACCTTCAAACCAAGTATAGAGAATTTATGAATAACCTGCATAGTTCTTGACTACCCCTTTGGGACCAATAGTGATTTCTTCTCAGTGACTGGACAAATTCTTTCGTATAAATCAGAAACTACATTACTAGTTTCAATTTCCAGGCTGAAATTGCAAAACTGATTTTATTTTTTTAACCTCATAAATCGCTCACTCCTTTCAACTACGTCATATATCAAAAAACGTGATTCTTCATGAGAGTGATTTTTAAAGTTTAAAAGCAGGATCAAATGTATTAAAAATCAATATTAATTCTGCTCTCTACTGGCTAAATATTAAGCGGTGAAATATGACGATCTTGCAGGGATATACTACTCTTTTAGGGCATTCTGAAAACAGGCATAACTAAAAATCGCTGATTTTTAAGATATGACGTTGTTGAAAGGAGTGAGCAAAATATTTTTATTTTTATTTTATTTTTACTTTTTATACTATGGGAGTCTATCTTGTAAGAAGTCAGTGAAAAAATTCGTTTGGGGGCGCATGAGCGTTTTAAAAATTCTGGGACCTTGGGAAATCAATGAGCAGTAAAAAAACTCTTCAAAGCTGATAAGAAATTCTATTCACTACTCAGATACAAAATAATTCTTTGTAATACATTTAATCCTTTATACTACACTAGCTGAAAACCCGCACTTCGCTACGGAGTACATTCAAATTAAAAACAACGGTCAATGTATGCAATTAATGCCAAAAGTAAATAAATAAGTAAATATATATATATATATATATACATATATATATATATATATATATATATATATATTTATAATAATTACAACAATCAATGTATGCAATTGATGTAAAAAAACAAAAAATATATTTATAAAAAATCGTAAGGGATATTTTTGTAGACAAAATAATGTAGAAAAATATATTCAAACTAAATCTAATAGAACATACTAAAGAACATACTAAAGAATATAGTACAGTTAATATAGTACTGTTTGAGGAACATATATTTTACTGTATTTTAATATTTTTTGGATAATGGCCAATCGTCTGCCGCATTATTAAGAAAAAAATTGCTTTTGTCTATTTCGTTGTTATGCACGTGACGATAAATTAATTTAAAGCACTAGAAAAAGAAACCACGTGATCAGCATTTAATAAATTAAATTCTAAAAATTAATCTTTAAAAATTTACCAAAAATCAGAAAATGAAAGTAAAGATTCGAAAAAGATTTCAGTTTAAAGAAATTTTTAGGATCTTTCTCGTGATATAAATTTCATAACTCTCAAATTATTATTTTAAATGCAAACTTAAAAAAAAGTTACAAAAACAGCTTAAAAATTTAATTTTAAAAAATCTAAGAAGAATTTTTCAAATATCTTTCTTAGTGCACCCCTACACTATAAGAAGTATCGCCATGCAAAATTTCAGCCCTTTAAGTCCAGCGGTTTGGTCTGTGCGTTGTATGTCAGTCAGTCAATCAGTCAGTCAGTTACGGAACTGTTTTATATAGTAAACTAGCTGAAAACCCGCGCTTCGCTACGGAGTACATTCAAATTAAATACAACGGTCAATGTATGCAATTAATACCAAAAAAAATTATATATATTTATAATAAATGCGACGATCAATGTATAAAATTGATGCAAAAAATATATTTTATAAAAAAATCGTAAGGGATATTTATTTTTTATATAATATCTAATTGTCTGCTGCATTAGACAGAAAAAAAATATTTTTTTGTCTATTTAGTTGTTACGCACGTGACGATAAATTTATTTAAAGTACCAGAAAAAGAAATCACGTGATCAGCATTTAATAAATTAAATTCTAAAAATTAATCTTTAAAAATTCACCAAATATCAGAAAATCAATGTAAAGGTTCGAAAAAGATTTCATTTTAAAGGAATTTTTATGATCTTTCTCGTGATATAAATTTTATAACCCTCAAGTCCTTATTTTAAATGCAAACTTAAAAAAAGTCACAAAAACAGCTTAAAAATTTAATTTAAAAATATCTAAATAGAATTTTTCAAAAATCTTTCTTAGTGCACCCCTACACCATAAGAAGAATCGCCACGCAAAATTTCAGCCATTTAGGTCCAGCGGTTTGGTCTGTGCGTTGTATGTCAGTCAGTCAGTGAATGAATGAATGAGTCAGTTACGGAACTGTTTTATA
This sequence comes from Dolomedes plantarius, assembly GCA_907164885.2. Lineage (NCBI taxonomy): Eukaryota > Metazoa > Arthropoda > Arachnida > Araneae > Dolomedidae > Dolomedes > Dolomedes plantarius. The sequence goes on from OU015491.1 coordinate 217,771,850, forward strand.
TATATAGACTAGCTGAAAACCCGCACTTCGCTACGGAGTACATTCAAATTAAAGACAACGGTCAATGTATGCAATTAATGCCAAAATATATATATATATATATATATATATATATTTATAATAAATACGACGATCAATATATACAATTGACGTAGGAAAAAAATATATATTTATAAAAAAAATCGTAAGGGATATTTTTATAGACAAAATAATGTCCAATCGTCTGCCGCATTAGCAAGAAAAAAATATTTTTTTATCTATTTAGTTTTTATGCACGTGACGATAAATTTATTTAAAGTACCAGAAAAGGAAGTCACGTGATCGGCATTTAATAAATTAAATTCTAAAAATTAATCTTTAAAAATTCACCAAAAATCAGGAAATGGAGGTAAAAATTCGAAAAAAATTTCATTTTGAAGGAATTTTTATGATCTTTCTCGTGATATAAATTTTATAACCCTCAATGTATTATTTTAAATGCAAACGTAAAAAAAGTTTAAAAAACAGCTTAAAAATTTAATTTAAAAAAATCTAAGAAGAATTTTTGAAAAATCTTTCTTAGTGCACCCCTACACTATTAGAAGAATTGCCATGCAAAATTTCAGCCCTTTAGGTCCAGCGGTTTGGTCTGTGCGTTGTATGTCAGTCAGTCAGTGAATGAATGAATGAATGAATGAGTCAGTTACGGAACTGTTTTATATATATAGATATAGATTACCAATTGAATGGATTAGTATTTTCACGGCGGATCCATCCCTATAATAAATGTTTACAGCGTGTCGCCCGACGGAAGAGTTTGTCCTGGTTTTTAAAACACCTTCCAACTGCATTTTAATCTCACTCCACCTTCGAGACAGCTGCCACGTGTTGCTTTTCCATGCCTCGCGATCGATCTGTTTATTCATATTTGATGTGGCGCATCTTGTTTCACGATGCCTAAATCTTCATTAAACGAGAGTAACGGCTGCTTGTTGCCGTAATTGGCCCGATGCTTTTAAAAACCGCTGCCACATCTGCTCTGATAAATGGCTGTTCCCCTTCAAAGTGTTTATACGGCCAGTGGCCGTACATAAAACCCCGAGTACCTTTAAATTCTTATACGCGAATGAATACCAGGGGAGGGAGTTTTAATAACGTATCATTGTCACTTGTCGAGGGGGTTGTTAAGACCGACTTAGCTTCTAATTGGGCTCGTCGCCCCTAGCAACCAATCTGCGAAGATTAATCGATTCCGACACGTGACCGTGATATGGGGCCCCACGATACCAAGCCTTTCGCATTGAATGTGGGATCAAAACACTATTGTTTATGACGCGTTTATTCACCAAAGACAGGGCTGAACAATCATGACTGAGAATGAAAATTTTTGCATAGTTTATTTGCATATTATAGCAGTTATATGCAAGCCCTTTTAAGTTGTGTAACACTTCGTAAATTTAACCAAGAGAAAATTTCAGGCCTTATCCTATGCAAAAAGTAAAGGAATTTAGAGTCACGTTAAAAAAAATGTACGTTTTAAACCCTGCCGAAAAAAAAGTTTAGTTGGATTGTCCAGCAAATAATAAAGATACTGTAAGATGCTCCAAAGTGTCATTCTCCAAAGTGTCATTCCCGTGTTCAAAACTCAAAATTTTCCTTAATATATCTCTTTTAGACAAATTCCTCGTTCAAAATTTCTCACCATTATTTGCATACATAAAGAAAAACCATTGTTATGAACAAAATAGCCACTGATGTATTAATTAATAGACTTTGAGAGAAAATATTTATCGCAAAAAAATTAGTCTAGACTGAGTTTTTTCTCTAAAGATTTCGTATTAGTGAGACTAGAAATCAGACATTTTTTATGAAGAAAATGTTATGCAATTTTTTAATGAACTTTAGTGATGAGCCATACATAGCCTAACATATTTGTTATAAATTTAAAAAAAAATAGCAAATCGGAACAATTAGTTTTGCATATATACGGAAACATTCTGCTCGGGTATATTATTATTTGTTATAAAACCCTGTCACATAGCACAGCCCAGTATTTTGTGCTTATGAAATCCATTGGTCTCGGTATTTTGTAGGATTTGTACCTTTCGAGTTACACAAGGTTTACCCACTGTCTGAAAGGACAGCGTTCTGTAAATCGAATTTATAACAGAGTGAAAAAATAATTGTAATTTATCAATATGGAAAAAATAGTTAGAGCTCCCACACTCCCGAAATAACCCTTTAATCACGCTTTAATTGTTTTCACATATAGCGATTTTAACTATACTTATTTAAGTCGTCTATATTTTTGCGTATGTTGCGCAAAATGTATTTTTCGAGAGAATAATCATCAATCATCAAGCATTAAATCAAAAACTGCGATCAGAAATGGAAGAGCCTAGGTACGGAGAATGTACCATTCCAGAGCAAAAAAAAAAATAAATAAATAAATAAATAAATAAATAAAAATAATAATAATAAATTTAAATAAATAAAATAATTAGTGTTTTATGTAAGAACTACATAAACTTAAACTTGCAACTATTTTTTAATGCATGTCATTAAATTTTTCACGGAAATTAAATCTTCAAACACACTTGAAAATTTGTTTTATCTCCCCTCAACAACTCTGAAGGTGTCAAATATTTGACACCCTCTCCTGCTTCAAATACACATATAAATTTGAAACGCACTCATGGGGTTATACTATCTGAAGAATTCTTGAAATAAACTGACAGGAAAACTATAACAAACTGTCAAAACCAAAGTCTGAGGAAAAAAATGAATGACATGGTTTCTACCCCCGAATCCTTCTCTCATGCTGGAGTTATTGAAGAGTTATGGCGATCCGAAGGCATGAAAGTAAATTTTATCTCTTCCTGCTGCAGTTGTTTCTAAGTGTAGCTAAAATATGCCTGTATGATTTCGATAGAGAATTTTCATGGAAGAGGTTTTGAGGATACATGTTACATGCAAGGATAGCCATGAAAAACAGAACATGGATCCATTACAGGAATCAATGCTTGTCAGCTGCCATAACTATGTGTTCCAAAAATCTCTACAAGCACAAAATGGTCAGTAAAGAAGTGGGGAGGCTTTAAAACGAAATTACTGAAGTTCTTGCAATGAATAAATATAGAGGTTCTTATTTGAGCAGTGGTTATTGAGATTACAAATAAAATGGAAGGCACTCTCGGCTGCATAAACTTATAAACGGCCCACAAAATGAAGCCGTAACCCTGACAACCAATCGGGATGATGAATCGATTCGCACGCGTATGATCGTAATTGGATACCATGTGATGACATACGATTTATCCCGTCACATATCAAGTGGAAGACACGCAGAGTTTATGAACTGAGAGTTCTTTAACCTTTTTATACGAAATAAAAAGAAAATTTCTGCTTCTCTAATGTTAAAGGAACGCAAACATTCAAATGTTTTATTCAAGGATAGAATGAAAATTTTTTTAAATTGAAATGCATAAAAAATGTACAGAAATAAGAAAATAACTTTTTTCAATAAACTTGAAACCAATAGCAGAGTTTATTTCAATAAATAAACTTTACTTGCTTTCTCAAAAAGCCCAAAGGATTCTTAGAATTGCAAAGCCTTAGTATAATGCTCTTTTCTTACTAAGCACATATTGAAGTAAATGAAATTAAATGGTTTTCAAGACACACCCACGCAAAAAATCATAAATTAAGTGATCAAGAAAATCCCAAAGAGGCATCAAAATTGAATATTATATAGCTCCTGAAATCTAGAACTCATGACCTTCTTTTGCAGTAAAGCGTGAAAATATACAATGTCTTTCTTCACTTATAAATATGGATATACACCTATACCTCGATTTATGCAACAGATACGTTCCACGTTAAAGCGAAACCGCGTAAATTGAATCTAAGGAAACAAACCATGGAAAATAGAATGCTGAGAGATATAATTATCCCACACCTACCGATAAATTTATACATGCATTATTGCAATATAGTGACAACATGAAATTCCCGTATGGAAAAACAGAAATTAAGCCGCGTTAAACCGAAACCGCGGAAATCGAGATATGGGTGCATTATTTAATGTAATTAGAAATGTTCAATTTGTTTTCAATGGCATCCTTTTTTTTACCCACCGCTTTTCACGTGGTTCCTAATGTGACGTTGCACCAAGTTACCTTATAACACTTAAGAAATAGTACAGCTAATGTATTTCAAATAAGCTACACTTAAATTACTCGCATAGGGTTTCATATCAGCTAGCTTCTAGAATACCAAATCCCGGCAAGCGTTAACACTGAATTAGAGGTAAACCGCCAAATACACTTACCCCGAGGAGATGTAACTACCTAAAATGTCACTGGTTCATGGACTGCTTTGGGCATCATTGTCAACTGCCCGAGCAGGTGATTTATGACTTATTAGTGAGAGGCTGCATAAACGGATAGTTCGAGAACAATTTCTCCTCACGCCTCTTTCAACCAATAAAATAAGTATATCGTTGTTAAACTTTTATTAAAGCTACACTTTTTTTATGCTGTTAAGCTTACTCTTCGCGAAGTCTGGTTGATTCTGATTTAGTGGGAAAGAATTTCAATTCATGGGTGGGACTGTGGCCCTTAATGACAACCGCAATTGGCTCGAGATGCCCGAAACAAAGAAAATAATTACAAGATAAAAAGAACTTTTTATATACCATGTTTTTAAATTTTCTGTTGAATCATATAAACTTGACAATTCTATGAATTAATAAATACTTTAAAAAATTGTTTTTTGATGAATTATCCCATCAACTTCAAAGAAAATGATCAAATGCGTAATAAAGAGGTATCAAATGCGTAATCAATTGCGCTTAACTTTTCGTTCCCGTCCCGTTCGATAGATGGCTGCACCATTCTACAAAATAAAATTAACTGAAAATGAATTCAAATCTGCTTAAAGATGGCTAAAAGTATCAAAAGAATGCATTGTCATCGTGTTCTGAGCTATTCTAAAAGTTTCAAATGTCTAGCTAGTCGGGAAGTTAGTTAAAAATCGATTGCAAGATTTGTACTGGATAAACACACACACAAACAAACAAACAAGAAAGCGAGTTAATAAAAACATGGTAAAAAATGTGTTATAGATCTCCATGTAAGTGAATAACAAGTTCAAACATTAGTATACTAATGCATATGTTTAATTATTCTTCACGAGAAAATTTTTAGCTGTCTATCAAATTTGCATCAGGTTATTTCCCTACATTATTTTAGATCCTTAGGCTGTTTTTTTCGATCCATACAATTCAAATCAGTAACTCTCCATGCATTATTCACCGCGGCTCGGGAGCCAAAGAACTTTGGAGGCTGCTGAACCAATAGAAGCGAAGATGATTCATCTCGTCATGTTGGTATTACCCGTAAGTTTAGAGCTCCTCTCGCGCTTTCACATTGCATAAATTTAAAATCTCGTTCAAAGTATTTCTTGACATTCCGTGGTTATAATCCCAAAAATGTCGTCATAATATTGGTCAGTACTGAATATTTATCGGCTAACTGTCAGGCTGCTGAGATGGTTTTATTTATTCTGTACCTTCACTTTCCAATACCTTGTCACCAAAGCGACAGTTATTTTCCGATACAAGCTTATCTCAGCTTAATACCGACGATGTAAGCTTCTTGTCTAAATATTTCTTATGAAATGACGTATTTCACCAATGCTGGAATTAAGTGACGGGTGACTGTCAATATATTTCATAAACATTAATTTCTCACGAGAAATATTTCTAATCAGTGATCAAAAGTACAGAATATAGAGAAAATTTATATGAAATTCTTCCATTTCATTGGGAATATGCAAAAAAAAGTAGTAGTAATGAAAATACAGCTGCTGGTGGAAAAGGTAATCTATATACTATATAAAACAGTTCCGTAACTGACTGACTCACTGACTGACCGATTGACTGACTGACATACAACGCACAGACCAAACCGCTGGACCTAAAGGGCTGACATTTTGCATGGCGATTCTTCTTATAGTGTAGGGGTGCACTAGGAAAAATTTTTGAAAAATTCTTCTTAGATTTTTTTAAAATTAAATTTGTAACATTCTTTAAAGTTTTCATTTAAAATAATAATTTGGGGGTTATAAAATTTATATCACGAGAAAGATCCTAAAAATTCCTCTAAAATGAAATCTTTTTCGAATCTTTACCTCCATTTTCTGATTTTTGTGAATTTTTAAAGATTCAATTTTAGAATTTAATTTATTAAATGCTGATCACGTGATTTCTTTTTCTGGTACTTTAAAAAAAATTATCGTCACGTCCATAACAATGAAATAGACAAAAGAATATTTTTTCCCTTGCTAATGCGGCAGACGATTGGACATTATCCAAAAAAATATTAAAATACAGTAAAAGATAGTATATTCCTCAAACTGTACTCTATTAACCGTACTATATTGTTTAGTATGTCCTATTAGATTTAATTTGAATATTTTCTACATTATTTTGTCTATAAAAATAAATCTTACGATTTTTTTTATAAATATATTTCTCTTGTTTTTTTTTTACATCACTAGGGGCTTCGCCCCTAGGCTCGCTATGCTCGCTCCTCTAGTGAATCAAGTGAATGAATGACTCAATACTTGTTTACAGCGATTGAGTCATTCATTTGTTTACAGTTGAAGCTTCCCCCCCCCCCTCCCGGCGAAATGGATGAAGCCCGCCTATGGGGGAAAAATTGGATCTTCTTTCATGTCCTTCTGCAAAGGAAGCGAATAAGAAGATTTTTTTGAAGTATTTCTTTAAAATTCAATTAAAAATCGAAATTTTAAGATAGAGACTTGAAATGAAGTTTATATGAATGAGAAAGCTTTCATCTTCCAGTTGATATAAATATTTTCTTTGTAACATAATAAGTCTAAGAGCATCGAATTTATATATCTCGAAACGCATAAATTTTTCCAAAAAGTGGGTTTTCAATTTTAATAAAAATATCAGTCTGTTTTAAATTATTTTTAAACAAATGAGGTCTTGTTTGAAGGAGAAATGTCTGTAGTCTTAGATTGTAAAAAAAAAAAATTCTACGATTCTTTTTTGGCGAGTTATCGTAATCTGAACATGAAAAAGTCAATATTTTCCCACAAAACATAAAATTAAAAAAAAACTTAAAGTCCGACGAATATGAGACATGTCTAACTTTCTTCCCCACATTGTTCTGCATCGATTGGTATCGGTCTCGACCCCATACCCCCAGCGGTTTCGGAGGAGATAGCGTGACAAGCTTTTGACAGCGGTGTTGCCGGCAGCGGCAGCGGCAGCGCCAGTTACTTTTTTTAGAATAGAGAGAATTGTATACATTGATCGTCTTATTTATTATACATACATACATATATATATATATATATATATTTATTTATTTATTTATTTATACATATTTTTGGCATTAATTGCATACATTGACCGTTGTATTTAATTTGTTTGTACTCCGTAGCGAAGTGCGGGTTTTCAGCTAGTATATATATTATCCAATGTTCATCTAAAATGTTTGGCTACTCGAAACACATATCTCACACTTGTTTACTGGTCTGGAGATTTACGGTCAACTTTTTGTTACACGAGGGCTAATTAGACCGGAACCTACATTTTTAAGCAACTTCCGATCGGCTACAAACATCCATGCCTACAGTGGGACTCGCAGGATCCGAACCGAATGCCAGCGCCCTAGCCATTCGGCCATCCCCTGGCCCGATTGCCTGGGGAATTTTATAACCATCGAAAAGATGCAATCTAAATTAGGAAATCTACACGATAAATGAAATTTCTTAATGCAAATTTCTGCTCTTTATGCTAATGTGCGAGTAAAATAAAAGACAGCAATTAGCGACAAGTCCAAAATTTTTCAATCACAAACTTCCGGATGTCAGGCAACCAATTGTACAGAGAAATACGGCTAAATGATGCTGATATCCGTGTAGAGAAACACTACCCCAAACCCTGAACACTACCTCGAAACCCTGAAGCTTTAGAAAATAAAAACGGCATTTACCCGCCGAAAAATGGCTGAATATAATGAGAGCTCTTCTTCAATCCATTCACCACTTCGCATTTCTAACAACATCGGCGTTTAATTAGCAATTACGTACACCCACGCTCAGAAAAACCGATCTCGTTTCAAAATTGTACACCGAAGAGTCGGAATCAATAAATGACTAGTGAGTGCCCTTTTTTTTTCAAAAAGTGAAAATGCAACAGAGAGTCGGAATTTCCATCAAATGGGGAGGCGAGATAAACGTCTGTTGAATTTGCATTTTAATAGAAAATTCTGCCGAGGTAATTAGAGAGCAGAAAAATAAATAACTCGAAGAAACAGATATGGAGTGGTAGAACAAATGGTAGCATGAATTCGAAAATGTTAAGCCGTGAACGGACTTTTGGGGCATTAGATGTTGTACTGCATATGACTGAAGATAACAGATTGTTTTTTGTGCACAACATAAGCATGATCAGATTTCTGCGGAATCTTAACAAAAATAATTTTTCAATTTTTTCAATGTAAAATGGGCATTTACTATTGGGGTCATACGACTGTTAAAAGTCGAAAAAGTATAAAAATTGTGTCACTTTCGACATTCAATATCTTGAAAAGTATAAGATTTAAAATCCTAATTTTTTGTGTTAATAGAACAATGTTTGAATTATGAATGCCTGTTTCTTGTTTGATAGTTAAAAATAATTTGTGTTAGATAGCCATAAATAATAAGCAGTTTGCTTTGGACAAAAGACATATCAAAGCTGACGCACATAAATACTCCAAAAAAATGAGTTTAAGACAAAATTTCTGCTTTTAACACATACTGCAGAAACTAAAGTTTAATTTTAACCTAAATTTGTATATATTTAAGGTGTATTTCTATTTTTGCTATGAAACTGAAAATAGTGCATTTTTTTCTTAAATAAATTAAATTTTACCTATGAATGAAAAATGCATTCTCTAGAGATCTGTAAACAAATTTAGGTTCAGTTTCAAGAAAATGATAAATGTACCATCTGTGAAAATTTCATGCAAAAATATGAAATAGTTCTGGAGATAAGAAGTGCGTTATGTGAAAAAAACACATTTTGAGATAAATCCCTTTGAAGTATTGCCCTTTAAATCTGTTTGCAGTAAACATCTGACACGTTTTTATTCATAACTTCCGTAATTATATGAATTTTTTCAAGCGGATTGTCTTAAAATACTCAGAAAAGGTTAATCTTTCATATATTTTTTTTCAAAAAAATCGATTTTTTTTTGACAGTTTAACAGTCGTATGACCCCTTAATCTGAAAATGAGAAAGTGATATGCGATATTATGAAAGACCCATCCCTAATTCAAATATTTTCACAATGGAACATGCAAGGCGAAAGAACTAATTTTGCTGTTGTTGTTGTTGTGGCTTATGCCCCTTGACCGACAGTATATCAAATCAAGTCCATAAAGGCTATTGGGCAGAATGGTTTTGAATAGCACCACAAGGGTCGGAGTCCGACTTGGCTAAAGTACCGGTCCCGTCATTTTGAACAGAGTCAAGTGACGACACCGGTACACTTTGACCCCGTACCTCCAGACGTAAATTAGGGGAACTTGGATTACATTGCAGCCACGACAGATTTTTCGTGCACCATCCGCCATTAGTGAACACGGAGGTGGATTTGTCAGCGATCGGCATCGAACCAGAGACGTTCAGATCACTGGCTCGCTGCCTTTGCCTACTGGGTCACCGTGTGCACAGAACTAATTTTAAACAGGGTAATACGAAGAACCTCTACATTTAAAAATAAGATCACTTCAAGAAGACGTAACTTAACCAGGGTAAGTGAATTCAATAAAACATAGCAATAAATCAGCGATTAGCCACGGGGACATGGCAAGAAACAAACATAGAGCTGTAGATAAATTATGCCATAAAAATTTTGAAGAAGAAAAAAAAACGCATGATATGGACAAAACTGGAGTACATGCTCTATAAACTATCCGAGAAGACTGAAGAACCCAGCTGAAACTTTCAAAATACATCACCAACACATAAAGCAGAGAGAGAATGCATGAATAATAATTATCACAAGATAAAAAGAACTTTTTATATACCATGTTTTTAAATTTTTGTTGAATCATATAAACTTGACAATTCTATGTATTAATAAATACTTTTTAAAAAAATTTTTGATGAATTATCCCATCAACTTGAAAGAAAATGAAGTTAATCGGAAGTTAACTTGCGTTTAACTTTTCGTTCCCGTCCCGGACGATAGATGGCTGCACCAGTCTACAAAACAAAATTAACTGAAAATAACTGAAAGTTAATTCAGTTCTGCTTAAAGATGGCAAAAAATATCAAAAATGCATTGTCATCGTGTTCTGAGCTATTCTAAAAGTTTCAAATGTCTAGCTAGTCGGGAAGTTAGTTAAAAATCGATTGCAAGATTTGTACTAGACAAACACACAAACAAACAAACAAGAAAGCGAGTTAGTAAAAACATGGAAAAAATTCTCATCTTTAGCCAGAAAAATGTTATTTAGAAGATGTCCCTAAATCTGGCTGTATCATACATTTCTGTTGGAAAGCTAGTCAGTTCGAATGTAAAGGCTTGATTTAGAAGGTAAGCTGTACGTACCGGATTTCATTCAGTGACATGCTGCCTCAGGAGGTACACTTATTGTCTTTCTCCTGAAGAGAGCGACGATATTTGGGGCCGTAACATTCATACCCACTAAGGAGATATTTCAGATACCCAGTTTTAACGCAATTTATATTCCGTTGACAAGAAACCGCACGGCAGTTCCCTATAGCTGTCGATGAATAGACTCGAAGGTGGTTGGAGCATAAGTAATCTTTTACTGCACGAGGGCTGAGCTGACCCAGAAGTACAGCTTAAATCCGCTTCCGAACGGCTGCAAACACCCATTTCATTAGCGGAATCTAAACCCAGACTCAGATTCCAAGCCAGACAATAGCACTCCAGTCATTTGGCCACCGTCGTGGCCTACAGAATCGACAACAGGGACATCTATGACATGTAAATCCGGTGACAATTTGGACAGAAAGATGTCAGTTTTTTACGTAAGGGATCGAAGGATGAATTTTAGTTTTATAAAGCATCCATCTGCTTATATCTGCTTTCCCTAATTCCTTTTAATATCGTTTTATATATATACTATTTTAAAGATGGCAGATCTTGAAAAATTCCATTCCGAGATTAGTGAGATTTAGTACAGTTGTGCAGCCCAAGGTACACATACAAAATACAATTTTTTTTCTTTCTGACCTTAGGATCATTGTAGAAACAAGAAGTTAATGTTGTTTGATTCTCAGCGATACATACGTACATATTTATATAAACTGGTGTGTTTTTTGAGGTTTTTTAATTATTTTTTGTTTGACTGTCATATTCTGGTTCCATGTTTCAACTGTAATTATTTTTCTTGTTAAAGAGGAAAGAGCTGAAATTTGTTCCCTACTAGGCATGTATTTATATTAATCTACAATTCATCATTCTTTGTAATAGTTAAAAAAATTTATTTTTTTCCTGTTGGATGTATATATATATATATATATATATATATATATATATATATATATATATATATATATATATATAAATAACATAAAAACCCCTATATTCAATTCAAATTCTAAATTGCCTTGGGCGTTGTCGCGATTGAGCTATTTTCGCTTCTGATTCCAAGAACAAAGCATGGGCAGCGTCCCCTCAAAAAATATAATTTCTAGCGCATCTTTACGTAATAATAATACGTCACCTCTGACATCAGAGTCATAGTTTCAGCCAATGGCTACAGTCTTGTGATCACATGGCAAGACGCTCATAAAGTTTATATAAGTTCCAGCATAACTCGGAGAGCAGATTTTGGCGTGGCACTGTTGCCTAGTAAACCGCCGTCATCGATGTCAATAAATGGATAAATAAACATCTGTTAATGAAGATATTCGTCTTTCTGGTTACGACTACAAGTTTTTGAGGTGTGATATGCCGACTCCGGTCTCCGTTAATATGGGGCTGGGTCGGCATGTTACAAAGAGTCGCGCGGGATAAGAAGCTTTGTTTTTGCGCGGGATGTCAAATGAAAAAAATTATTAGTAGTGTTTCGTCCCTTCGACGCCGGCGAGATGATGCCAACGGATTCCCACGATTGTGGGTACAAGATCAGTCTGCGGCGTCCCTAGTCCAGACTTGTGGGAGCTCCGATCTAAACGAATTTCTATTTTACGAGTGGAATATTTCAGCTCCTACGGTGATGTTTATTACGAACAATTTCAGTCCCATATCATCTCTTCAACATTTATTTTTGGATAAAACAGCTATTGCGATGGGAGGAGAAATGAACTCTGCTGATCAGTGGTTCCCAAACTGCGAGTACCGTCCGAAGAAAAAAATATTGTGTCTGACAACAGTGTGCGTTATCCGAGTAACATGCGACGAGAGGGAGATGCCCCTGCGAACTGGTCGACGGACATTTTTCGAGTCACTCGATACAACCAGCGTGGATAACAATGCTTCTGAAAACATTGGTGCTACGATCGCTAATTTGACAGAAACTTTCTTAGTTAGAACTCAACTGTACTTTCGAATTGAAAAAATTTTGCCTAAGAGTTATTCCTGCAAATGTTACAAACTTTACTTCGGAAAGGACATTGTTCACCGTACAGGACTTTCGGCAGAGGAGCACACAGCGATAAAGAAATTTTAAGAAGAGAAGATAATTTGTATGTGTCGGGGAAATTAAATGGGTAAAATTAATGAAAAAAAAATACATAAAAGTAATTTGAAAATAATTAAATAATACTAGTTATAATAATAACAGAATTTTTGTGAATACCACTTCAACAGGTAAGCACGTTTTATAAATTATGTAATTAATAATTAGAGATTGAGAAAATTTTTGAATAATTTACTACAAATTTCGATCTTCAGAACTGATGACCTTTTTTGTTTCTCTTATATGATTTTTGTGTTTATATTTTGAGTTGATAAAGTGTTTAAGTTTGATTTACATTTTGATAGAATTTTAAGTGTATATTGTTCATATTATAAAGGTAAAGTCTTACGTGATTTCTTGAAAATATTTAATGGAAAGGATAATGTTTAGAGATGGTAATACCTAAATGGATGTGTCATATTTAATAAAATAGAAGAGTTGTTGTGGAAAATTAAAAATTTGAAATAATGAATAATAATAATCTGACACATCTTCATTTTTGTGTATGAACAGAAAAATTAACAAATTCATGTTCTCAGAAGATTCATATGACTATTGAGCTGAATTCAGTAAAATGAATGTTTTGTTTTTATTTTGGATTTCACTAAAGAAAATTTTGAAACTTGTATTTGATAAAATGATTTAAGTGTGTTTTTTCTGTATAATTTTTATAATATTTCTGTGTTCTTTTTCTAGTACTGAATATTTTAGTGTTTTAAGAAAAATAATAATCTTGGTTACGTTAAATTGACATGTTAGACGAGTGTAGTAACTCTATAAATACTTGTTTTTAGCACCCAGTTCTAAATCGTCACGGAGAAGAAAAATAAAAATAAAATGAAGTAAATGATTTCCGCTTTCGGGCGAGTTTTATGTAAACATAGGAACGTTTGGACGCCAATTCGACTATAAATTTGATTTGTCAGCGGTAATCTGGTAAACAATCGCGAAAAGAACTAAACTTATTCCAATTCATTTAACCTAGATTTTTTGCAGTTTTCAAATTGGCTTTTTAAATCTAAACATCTGATGCTTGTGGTTTTGATTTTGGAAAATATCTGCATGGACAACTTAGTAAATATTTCAGACAGCAAGAAAAATTTTTTAATTTAGGTATATGGTTTGACATATTACATTTGATTTTGAGCCCTCGAGTAGTTTTACGAATTTAAGAAAAGGAAATTTCCGGAGGTTCAGTCGACAGTTAAAGGGCGTTTTACGATTTTCATATAAACGAAACGTCTTTATAACATGACTTAGGGTGCCAAAAAACCACAATTGGAGAATTAAAAAACCATTGTATGTTATATTTGGTTCATCCGCCCCAGAAAATTCTCGAAATAGAAATAATGAAGAATAATAAATAAATAGAAAAGAGATTATTATAATGAGATATTTTTGAGATATTAAATACAAATGATGAATATTTAGGAACTATACAGCGAGGATTCATACCAAAATGTTATATAAGAAAAGAAAGAATAATTTAGAGTTAGAGGATGGTATTTTTGTGGATAGTATCTTGTATTGAAATTTGAACATTAAAATTAAATTACTAAAAATAATGGATAAATTTGACATTTAAATATAATAGATTTGTGGTGCTAATATCGATTTCTTACTTTTAAAAACCAAGGTATTTATTATTGTGTGTTTAATAATTTCATATGTTGTGTATTTTTGATTCTATTGATTAAGGAAATCCGAGATTTATTTTCATTTTTTTTTGCTACCTTTCTGTGTTTTTTTGGATCTCGTAATTAAATTCGTATAATTATGTTGTTATTCTACAAGAAAAGGAGATATTTTTTTGTGTTTTGTGTTTACATTTAGATAGGGATTTTTTTTTCGTTTTGTCAGTTGTCCAGGTCGATCACTACTATATTTTAAAGTGTATTTTTACAATATGTATTTACAATATATTTTTCAAGTAAATTCTTTTTGTAATTTTAAAACTTTTTACAGTAAGCTTAATTGATTTTCTGCTGGGATTTTTGTTGTGTGGGGACTGCAGACCTACTCATCATTCTTTTCAGCTGGTTATGAAGATTTTAAAATTTAAATTTAGTTTTTTCCTCTCTTCTTCAAGAAATTGATTCTTTTAATGTTTTCAGAGAAATATGTTATTTGTTGGACCGAGGTTTTGTCACGTGATCTTTAAATTTTTTTTTGCAATTTAACTTTAATTGAAAATTATTCGCTAACTTATTCCAAATTTTTTAACGCCCTGTTCAACATTGTTTTCAGTTGATGATAAATACATTTTTAAAGTTAAATATTGTTCAAAGCAACAATATAAGAAGAAATTTACATAATTTACAATTTTCTATAGTTGATCATTAATTACTATAATTTTTTTTGCTTTTATTGTGTTCATAAATTAGTAAATCATTAGTGTATTTTTGTGTATTCAATATTGAAATGTGCAATGTCTTGCCATGTGATCATCATACTAAATTAACTTAAAACATATGTTCCTTTTAAAACTTTTCCAAATTTGTGGTCGACGCCCATTTTCCTCACATGGCCGGGTGAGTCTGTCCTCCAATGCAGGCATTGTTGGTCAGCCTCTTCTCGGACGGGGGGGATATTCTATAACATAAAAACCCCTATATTCAATTCAAATTCTAAATTGCCTTGTGCGTTGTCGCGATTGAGCTATTTTCGCTTCTGATTCCAAGAACAAAGCATGGGCAGCGTCCCCTCAAAAAATATAATTTCTAGCGCATCTTTACGTAATAATAATACGTCATCTCTGACATCAGAGTCATAGTTTCACCCAATGGCTACAGACTTGTGATCACATGGCAAGACGCTCATAAAGTTTATATAAGTTCCAGCATAACTCGGAGAGCAGATTTTGGCGTGGCACTGTTCATAGTAAACCGCCGTCATCGATGTCAATAAACGGATAAATAAACATGTGTTAATGAAGATATTCGTCTTTCTGGTTACGACTACAAGTTTTTGAGGTGTGATATGCCGACTCCAGTCTCCGTTAATATGGGGTTGGGTCGGCATGTTACATATATATATATATATATATATATATATATATATATATATATATATATATATATATATATATATATTCATTTATTTATATTGTATGTTTTGAGACAAGAAAAGTGCGATTTTATGGACAATTTTGTGTTCTCGTCCCCCTTAAATAACACTTAAGTAATAATAAAATTTGCATAGATTTTCAATTTTTCTTCAGGATAAACGTCTGATCATTCCTTTGGTAACGAACCTAGTTCTATAGAACAATTAGCATTTTGTATCTGACATTTTGCTTTGTGATGCATGTTTTGTAATCATCAAAACAGATATTTCGAACACGAGTTATGGGAACTCAGTGTACAGTAACAACATGAACTTATATAAACAAACTAAATAACAGGAGCACAATTTCCGATTTCATATTTTGAACGATATGCAATAACAACAACGAGAAATATTGTATAAACCTTCGCCATTATCTACGTTAATGGGCTTTTGTGCATTATTTGCATTCTCAGAATATAGTAAATAATTTCCATAGATGAATAGAAAGAAAACATAAAATGAAACAAACATAATTGGTTTCACAGAAACTACCTTTAGAATAATTACGTTACAAAATCGACTTCAGTGAAATGCGCTTTAACAACTAGTCCTTCATCAACAATACAGCGAAATTAACAGTTAACACAAATCAATCTGATGTCACATAATATGATCAGAAAATACAAATGCAGTAACGTAGTGTTGGCAATAATAATCGCTCACAATTAATTTGATTACAAATAGTTAAATTTCTCTAATTACAACGTATTTCAATGTGTCTCTACATACATCACTTGCACAGACTATGAGACCACCGAAAGGCTATTTTCGATGCATATGAACACGTCATTGTACGTAAATTCTGGGTATAATAGATTTCCTTTAGTTTTTAAGGTATTAAGTGACAATAGGTAATTCTATGCATAGTATATATTATAATATCTTTTGGATAAGTTGTCTCTCAATCATATACAAAGAATACCGTTCAAATATCCACTTCAACCATTCAAACCCAATTCTAAACAGATTTATAAATACAGTAACATCCATCGACAGAGTGATGAAATGGAGGAACCAGTACAATGATATCAGATAAAATCGCTCGTGGTTATTGGAAAATAAAATTTAAAATCATTTCGACTCAATCAATTATACTAGCGCAGGAGAATAGATTTATTTAACTAAACATCGAGAGTAACATTCAGTGTCAACAACGTAACAAGCGATAATGATGAAACAACGGACATAATGGAATTCAATATTCTACAACAATCACAACAATAAACCGGAAATTAAATTATATTACTACTTCATAATTGCGTACAGGGGCTGGGGTAGCCTTGCGGTACCGCGTCGGCTTTTGGTGCTGAGGCTGCTCGGATCGAATTCCGACAAGCGTCAACGAATACCTTCGTGTCTAGGCTGGATATAGGCACGTTACATCCGTAAACTGGAAAGTTCCTATCTGAGGTCAGCGCGGGTGGGAGAGGGTGCGATCCCCCTAGATGTCGCCCCTGGGCTTGCTCGGTCAAAATTGAGGTGGTACTTAGCTAAAATCGGAATCTGACCCTTGTGGCGCCATTCTAAACTGGGGCTGCACCCTTCGGCCCGCTAGCCTATATGAATCTAGTCTGGGATATTTCCGGCCGGAAGGAATTAGATACAACAACAACAATAATTGCATACAAACAGTTATCTATATATATAAAACAGTTCCGTAACTGACTCATTCATTCACTGACTGACTGACATACAACGCACAGACCAAACCGCTGGACCTAAAGGGCTGAAATTTTGCATGGCAATTCTTCTAATAGTGTAGGGGTGCACTAAGAAAGATTTTTCAAAAATTCTTCTTAGATTTTTTTAAATTAAATTTTTAAGCTGTTTTTTAAACTTTTTTTACGTTTGCATTTAAAATAATACATTGAGGGTTATAAAATTTATATCACGAGAAAGATCATAAAAATTCCTTCAAAATGAATTTTTTTTCGAATTTTTACCTCCATTTCCTGATTTTTGGTGAATTTTTAAAGATTAATTTTTAGAATTTAATTTATTAAATGCTGATCACGTGATTTCTTTTTCTGGTACTTTCAATAAATTTATCGTCACGTGCGTAACAACTAAATAGACAAAAAAAAACATTTTTTCTTTCTAAAGCAGCAGACGATTGGATATTATCCAAAAAAAATAGATATTCCTTATGATTTTTTTATAAATATATATATATAAATATTTTTTTACATCAATTGTATATATTGATGGTCTCATTTATTATAAATATATATATTTATTTTTTTTTGCATTAATTGCATACATTTACCGTTGTATTTAATTTGAATGTACTCCGTAGCGAAGCGCGGGTTTTCAGCTAGTTATCTATGTATATAAAACAGTTCCGTAACTGACTGACTGACTGACAGATAACGCACAGAGCAAACCGCTGGAACTAAAGGGCTGAAATTTTGCATGGCGATTCTTCTTGTAGTGTAGAGGTGCACTAAGAAAGTTTTTTTTAAAAATCTTCTTAGATTTTTTTTAAATTAAATTTTTAAGCTGTTTTTGTCACTTTTATTAAGTTTGCATTTAAAATAATAACTTGAGGATTATAAAATTTATATCACGAGAAAGATCCTACAATTTCCTTTAAAATGAAATCTTTTTCGAATCTTTACCTCCATTTTCTGATTTTGAGTGAATTTTTAAAGATTCATTTTTAGAATTTAATTTATTAAATATTCATCAAGTAGTTTCTTTTCTTTTGTGATACTTTAAATTCATTTTGCGTCATGTGCATAACAAAGAAATAAATTGACAAAAGAATTATTAAAATACGGTAAAAGATAAAATTTAACCACTAGACTAATTGAGATTGAAGTTTTTTTAAGAATTTAATTCAAATGAGTATGTTTTACGGATATTAAACTTACAAATTAATTGCATACATTGACCGTTGTATTTAATTTAAATATTTTTTTCTACATTATTTTGTCTATAAAATTACGATTTTTTATAAATACACACACACACACATATATATATATATATATATATATATATATATATATATATATAAGAATAAGATGAAAGAGAAAACCAGTAATAGCTCTAAAGCTACTTGAAGCCAGGAACATCCAACATGTAAATATATATATATATATATATATATATATTTGGCATTAGTTGCATACATTGGTCGTTGTATTTATTATAAATATACTTTTTTTTTTGTTTTTTGGCATTAATTGCATACATTGACCGTTGTATTTAATTTGAATGTACTCCGTAGCAAAGCACGGATATTTAGCTAGTAATATTCATATAGTTAATGCAATCTACTTGGAGAGAATTGTGGGAATTATTTTCAAGAATAATAAATACTGAATGCATGAACAGAATTCAATTGCTCACCAAGTTTCCTACCTTAATTATTTATACAAGCTTTTAGATCTCAAACATTTCTTCAACTCTTTCAGAAAAGTATCGTCCTTCAGTTTTCATCAAAATAGAACTGATCATAAAAAAGTAACTTCCTGCTAATCTAAACAACGCTTGCATAAACATGCAAATTAAAATCATTAGTACCCTGGAGATGGAAACAATTTAGTCGTAATATTGCAGTAATTAAATGTATTAAATCCTATTAAAGTTATAAATATATAACAGTCATTAAGAGATTATTGTTTCAAAATTAATAACAGTGAGTTAAATTCGAACTTCAAAAATAAATTAATTATAAGCGTGTACCCCATTGAAGCAATGGAATTTCATTAAGAAGATTAGAATAGTGTGACGAGTTATTTAAACTCTCAATACAAAAAATGCAGTAAGGAATTTTCTAAACAAACAATAATTAAAATTCAAGCTTACCGAAATTAAACTTTTGGATTATTTTTATCTTCGGTGAAGGATTTATGTTTTCAGTGCTTTCAGAAAAAAAGTATGATGGCCATTTAAAGTGATTTTCCAAAATGGATTATTCATTTTGAAACATGATCATAATATATTTAACTCAGCACAGATTGATTCACATCACATTTCTATGCTCTCAGACCCAACATTTAAAAAAATCATTAGCATATCCGTTCAGCCTCACGGAGCTATTCGATTCTTTATTTGTGATTTCAGAATAAACAGAATGAGGAATTTGCACGTTTTTTTATTTTACATTTATGATATAGAAAATAGAAAAATATGATCGAAAGCATCTTTTTTTTTTAGTTTTAGAACTCTAAAAGTTAACATAATTTGTTTTTAAACGCGCACTATTTACTTTGTCTCAAAAACGCTACTTTTCCTACGCGGATACATGTGACGTCACAATGCACTATGGCGAATTTGTTTACTTCGGTGTTTGGATTGTGTTGCATAGTTTGAGTTTGATATCTAGTGTTTTTTCTTTATTTTTAAGATGTCAAAGTGTGTTACAGAAAATTTTAAATATTGTTTAGTACCTTGCTGCACAAGCACAACGGTAAATACACCTGGAAAGCTTTTTTTTAGTGTTCCAACAGATAATGTCAAAAGGAAATCATGGACAGTTACAATGAAACGCGACGAAAAAAAAAATCCTCATTCAATAATTTTTTAATTTAGCTATAATTGTGAGTTTTAATGTGATACAGATGATTTGCCAAATCATTGCAGCAAATATGAATTTAAAATACAAGTTTTGACATTTTCCACTTAAATAAATATTTAAATATATTTGTAAACACAACGAGTTTTGTTATGAGTTATATTCTCCAGATGGTGAATTCCACCTAACATGAAACCATTACGAAAGAAAATCATTTTAAACAAATTATTAAGTGTTATATATCATTGGAAAGCTTATGACCTCTAGAACTAGAACGTACTATTGCTTTTTCCTTATATTAAGTTTGTTTTGTAGGGGATGTAATGGGAAAATATCTATTTGTAAGTTTTTTTAGCAAGTAAAATTATCATTTTTATACCTTATTACTTACGTAAATTATGCCACTGAATTTAATTGGAGTAAATTTAATATTAATGTAAAAACTATAAAAGTAAAATAAATGCATGTTTGTGACTGTTTTGAATATAAATAGCCTAGTTAAGGGTACAGTTGCAGCATCATGTATTATATGTAACATCTGTTACAAATAGTTTTAATATTTTTTATTACAGAAAAAAATGACTGATTTTTTATGTCAAGGTTCTGATAAATTACAGGCATGTCTTGTGATGTTATTTTTAAAATTTTTGAACAAATTGACATAATAGATTCACAGATTTTTTTATCTTATGATGCTATAGTACAAATGATGTTCCATTTTATGTAGCATCCGTTACATTAAAGATTTTTTTTTCAGCTTAAATACACCAGAAATAAATTTTGAAACCTGTCAAGTTTATCTTTAGTTTTTATCAGGAAAAAATAATACTCTCCTATTTTGAAGCATTAATATGCTTCTCATAATCTTTTTATTATTTATTTTGTGTGTGAATGTTTCGTCCGTTACAATGGAATTCACCAGATGCTGGGTTGGGGGTAGGTGATGAAATTTTAAAATAAATACAATTTGTGTGCAAAATGTGACAAAAGCATAAAATATATTAATTATTTTGTAAGTTTATTTTTAATTAATCTTTTTACACTAGTTTTGGGTGCTAGTTTTTTACATAAAATGTATAAAGTATTGTATTAAAAAGATTTTTTTATAACTGCTGAAGTATTTCTAATTATTTATAAATTACTTAAAGCGGGGAAAGCTAACCATGGATGGTCTATTGTATCTACCCCAAACACACTATCATTAAAACTTTTAGATAAAATTAAATATAATACATAAAGGAACTCATCCAAAGATGCTGCACAATCATTGCATTGGACGGAAAGGACATTTTCTTCCTTTTCATTCAACTTGAGTTCCACACTGTAAGTCTTTTTTGTGACATTATGTTCTGGTGTCACCCTTGCATTGACTGTACAGATGTCTCCATCCCTTTTTACCTGAACATATCCTACAGCATTATCTCCATAGCCTTATCGTCCAAATCTAAGTAAAAGTAACTTTCTAAGTACTAAAGCATTAATTTAAAAATGTGTTTTTAAAACACAAAATTATGGAGTTAGAGGATTGTTTAAAATTATTTTGAGTAGTAAACATGTGTTTCTTTGCACCACTTAGTATGTGATTAGTCAAAAGTTTAATTATCATGCATAGTTCAGATTTATTATAATTCCTTTACCATTTAAAATACACATATTTCTATGATATGAATGCAGAACACTGAACACATTCGTAAATTTGGTAGTGTTTTTAATTTCTGTCAACTTTGTAATACACAATTAAAAATACTAAATATCCTATAACAGACACTACTTGTAATGTTGCAGAGCTAATTAATTCTACAAAATTAAACATGTACTATGAATGAATAATAATAGAAGCTGTTTATTAAACTTTTAGAGTACGATATTAATTTAATAATACGCATAAACAATGTGTAACTTTAAAGTTTGTGTAAAGTACAACGCACGTCAGCGTTCTACAATCTACATTACATAACTAGAATAAAAAATGCAAACAAATATATACATCCCTCTGAACTTTAAATCCTCGTATTTCTGCTCCCATAAAACTTGGATTATTTCCCAAAAAGGAAAACACTGCAAATGAATCCATTTTAGGCAGGTTGTCAGATTGCCCTTTTGCAAAACCGGGTAATAACGCCATGGTAATCAAAACAGAAATAAAACTAAGAATAAAGACGACGATAGAATATAATTTAAAAAAAAGGGGGAATAAACAATAGCCACAAACTAAAATTAGAAAAATTAAACCAAATTAGAAAAAAATATGATTTTAAAATGTTAGTTTAAGAGGAGGAAACGTAGAATCTCAAGCTAGACAAATGTAAACATTGAAGCATGGTGCATAGTGACGTCAGAACCAATCACGTAGCGTTTTGAGGTCACATGATTTTTCAACACTTTTGGCTTATTTTAAATTTAAAATTCTTATTATTTAGATCTATATATACGTTTTAATTGATGTTTTCGAACAATTTGATAACCAATCTGTTAATAAAAAATAGAAATGAGCATTTTCCCCACATGTGCAAATTCCTCATTGTAATGGATAGTGCAGTCGATTTTTGTGTTGCCATAAATTGGCAGTAAATTTACGAACTTTTCGCAGAAATGGCGGGCTTATACTTCTGGTGAACAATTTAAGTGGGAATAACAGAAGACAGTTCAAACAGAAATATTATTCGTTTTAACAAACATACATTTTGGAAAAAGTACAAATGAAATAACAAACGCACATTAGGAGAAAGGTACAAATGAGATCATTGCTTTTTTCTCTTCCATGGCATCACTAATCGCATAATGACGTCACGCCTGGATATCTGTGGTCGTGAGAAATTTTCAGCTTACGTAAAACGTCGATCATGTTCTTGAATTTTTTTCACAACCTCCTGAAAACACTTTGGATGCCTTTACCACGCTGAGATCTTTACTTGACAAATTGAAATCGATAAATTTAACTTGAAATTTTAAAAAAAAGTTGTTAATTTTGACAAGCTGGCGAGTCTGTGCTTGGCATAGGCAATTTTAAATTATTAAAATACTTATATGAAAAGTGGATCGGTTCATATGCCTAATTTCTTGATTCGACGTTTTGTGTGTTACAGCGTTTAGGGATAGCTGTCAGAAAATTAACGGGACAGAAGTGGGGGCTTTCCAGCACTACTACATCTCTAAAGGGAAAATACTTTTACAGTTGAAATAACAAATATGGTTTCATGAGGTATTACTAGATACTAGATTTTGACTACATCTTGTTTTTCAATTAGGTTTGGCTATACGTTTCCTTTAACAATAGCACATTTTGATCATCTTCTGAGGTGGAAAAGCTATGATGTTAAAACTATAAAAGGAGATGCAGTTCATTACATTTAATTTTTTAAAAAAATTCAGGTAGTCTCTTCTAACGAAACTACCGCGGTTATTAACATACTAAGCGGGTAAGCGAGGTAAGCGGGTATTACTTATCGTTGCTTACGTCTTTTGTATGTATATATGTATGTATGTGTTATGTATATAGTATCTATATATATGTACGTATGTATACATATACGTATATGTATGTCAAAATTTTGACGCATTTTTGGTACTTTACTGTTTAACTGTTTACTGCTTGTCCAAGCGACACAGACTGTGTTTGGAGCGCTGCCAAAATTACAACTCGCGAGTGACGGACGGAAGGACGGTTTTACCGTCTGAAATTTTGCTTTCCGGAGGACCGTTATGGAGGAACGTAATCCTACGTTAAAACTCACTTAAGCAAAATTATCGCTAGAACCGAAAAAACATTTTCCTCAAAGCTGGACGTGTTTCGTAACCATCTTTCACCCCCATTCAAACCCTACGGATGGACTCTCCGGCCTACAGATTTAACGCACCCCTTACCTACATAGACACGAATGCATTCAGTGGCTCCTGTCTGGTCTCGAACCGAACAACCTCAGTACCGAATCCTGATGAGCTGACCACTAAGTAGCCCCGAGCCCACCTAGACATTATTAATCAATTTATTAATTAATCGACGTACACTTTATTAATCTACTGGTAAGTACTTCCAATTATAAAATTCAAAGAGGGAACAAATTCAAATTTGCTTAAAACAAAGCTGACGTTCTCTCTCTCGAAAAAAAAATACTGTTCTCGACTTTTTCTGTTAATATAGGGACTTAGAAAGATAATTTACGAAACCAGCGATAGAACCTTTTACCCGAAATAGCCTTCGCGGGTGATGGCTTGCCATTTTATAATTCTGAAAAAAAATTGTCTAGAGTTTTTTTTTAATCCTATAATGAAATAATTTGAATGAACCGAAATTAAGCAGAAATTATAGACCGGAAAACATAGTTCAACCAAATTTTCGAATTTTTACTGCAACGACGAAATTATGTAAAACAACTGCACAGCATGCGAGCCAACGAAGAAGTAGGGGGAAATATTGAGGGGGAAAAAAGCTCTTCACCCTCTCCGCACCTGCTACAAGTATGGGACTAATTATTTCAAAAGCGCCAGGACGTGTCGACAGTGTCCTGGCCAACCGAACTCTCTCCTCCTCCCGAAAAGAGATTATCGATCCGACGTGACATAGCAACACGTGGCTGCGAGAGTGCGGCTTTTTTGAAAGAAACGGGCACGCCTCCTCCGTGTACCACACTTACTGGGAGAACGAACACCTTGAAGTTATTTGTGATGAAAGCACGGGCGTGATTTTTTCCCCCGGAGAACGGCAGTCGAGTATTAATTTATCGCACGCTAGGAGACGAACACAGGCACAATTTGATGTATTTCATGTTTTTTTAAATGACAGGTTGAAACAGATCCTTAAAAAAAAAAAAAAGCTACAGAATGACACAGTGGCGCATATTTATAATGAAAAATCAATAATCATAATGCAATTTCTATTTATTTGGGGGGCAGGATCCCTTGCCCCCCCCGGGTACGCCACTGAAATGACAGGTGTGCAGGGGCGTCGGGAGTCGACACCTTCCCCGGGGAACGATTCTGATCAGGATCCTAGGTCTTCGAACGCTGTACTGGGTCCCAGTCTAAACTTAGGGGCCCGGGGAGCTTAACCCCTACCCTATCCACATCTAATTAAGCCTGCAGTTACAAGACAAATAAATAAATCATCAGGACAACAAGGAATACAAATCAACATAA
Source organism: Dolomedes plantarius (assembly GCA_907164885.2). Lineage (NCBI taxonomy): Eukaryota > Metazoa > Arthropoda > Arachnida > Araneae > Dolomedidae > Dolomedes > Dolomedes plantarius. The sequence goes on from OU015491.1 coordinate 217,797,336, forward strand.
TATATTTCGAAATGACTTATAGAAGAATCCGATGGTGAATAGTTGTAAATATCTATGTATGTGTGTAAGTATGTATATAGGGTTCCCACCTATATCCGTTACACCCCTCCCCTTAACTTCTAAATAGTGACACCTTAGGCCATAAAGTTGGTGTCTAGGTATAGTAAAAAGGCTATGCACTACTCGATGAGACAACTTACAACGCCATCTATTGGCAAATTTTGAAATGAGCGTTTTTATCTCAAAAACGGAACGATATACGGGGAAAAAGTCATTACAAAGTTGTTCATCAAGCTCGATTTAGTAAGAAACGACATCTTGCACACATTAATACTCAAAACAGAATGTAAAAAAGGAGCATTTGTTTGGTCGTGATTTTCAACACTACGGCGTCCTGAAACGCGAGCGAAGCTCGAAAAGACCAGAGAATCCAGTCCAGAGTGCAAATGTGTATAATGGCTAATGGAGAGCATTTTCAGCAACATAAATAAATGATCCTAAAGATAGGGAAGTGTCTCAGTTTATTTTTTCCACTCTTTATGAAATAACAATTTTCGAAATCGTGACCAAACAAAAGTTCATTTTCTTCATTCTGTTTTAAGTATTGATGTGCGCAAGGTGTCTTTTCTTACTAAATCGACAATGCTGAACAACTTTGTAATTGACTTTTTCCCGTATCTCGTACCCTTTTTTAGATAAAAACGCTAATTCCAAAATTTGCCGATAGATGGCGTTGTAAGTGGCCTCATCGAGTAGCGCATAGCCTTTTTACTATACCTAGACACCAACTTTATGGCCTATTATTCCATCGTGTTTTATTCAGTGGGGGCACAGGATGAAATGACTATAAATATGGTCTAATACTAACCACAAAAACTCAAATAATATTAGAAAGAGAATTTTTCTTTCTTTATACATATAAAGTACATATCTTTAAATATGTCATAAATAAAAACGGAAATTAAAAATGTATAAATAATTTTCAAATTAGCAGTTTAGAATTTTATATGATTAACTGCTAATTTGAGATTGTGTGCAGCGTTTCTTTTAAACTATCAATAGAAAACTGATAAAACTACACTCATATGTATATTTCATGGTACTGTACATTTTAAAACCAGAAAAATGTACAATTCTGGAATACTTTTTTTTATGTGGAAAAATTATGCAAATAATTAAGCCGGATAATTTTTCCAGTTTTCCAATTTTATGTTCAATGTTTAATTTAAATAATATTTATTACAATTTATTTGGTTTTACATTACAGGTAAATATATTACAAGTGTATTCTGACCATTAATTATTTTCTGTAAGCATATATCTCAATTTTATGATGCGCGCAGAACTTTATGATTTTTAATCACCAGTTAATCATATGAAATTCTAAACTGCTAATTTGAAAATTATTTATAGATTTATAATTTCCATTTTTATATATTACATATTTAAAGATATTTACTTTATATGTATAAAGAAAGAAAATTTATTTTTCTAATATTATTTGAGTTTTTGTGGTTAGACCATATTTATAGTCATTTCTTCGAGCTTCAAGGTCCTATGCCCCCTTAAAACATTTTGCAGGGCAGTTCTCATCCGTCTGACCTATCTAACTTACATAATCTTCCTATGCAAAAGAAAAACACCTCAGAAGAAATATCGCCTCAAATTTGCAGCCCGGGGGCAACTATTAATATCTCCGCCTTCCAGGGCAGCATTTGACTTTTCATTCACCAGTTCTGTCACCATGACAACGAATCCGGAATGATTAATCGATTCGCCAAGCAATCGTAACCCGACGTCAGACGACAAAAGGTCGAAAACTTTTTTCCCCTCCATAAACATAAAGCAATAAACCAGGATTATTAGCTTATATGTTCTTCTTTCTCTTACTCACTCACTTTTGGGACATTTGGAAGGCGACCAAGGTATAAAAGAGCTGGTAAAAGTGTTCCGCTTCTTCATAAAACCTTGGCCATTTTCAGCATTGTTACAGGGATTCTGAAGTGACGGGAAGGAAAAACTTTCGGGTGACATAAAATGAACGAAAGGGCTTCATTCCTTTATTCGTGTTATTAATAGAAGTCGTAAATTCTCTTTTTCGCGGCAAAACTGTCCCCCAGAACATTAACCGAGCATGCTTCCTTCTTTTTGAATAATTATAAAAGGGTTTAAACTTTTAAAGGAAAGTTAGAAAATATTTTTTTACTTATTTTACCTCCGCTGTGCCTTTAAGAACCGAGGTTCTTGGGGAAACGCAAGACAATAAATTCACATTTCAATGTCACAAATTCACACAACAATGTCAGCTCTCAGACAACGTGAAGGTTTTACGTGTTCGAAATTGTAAAGAAATGGGTTCACAAAACTCAGTTTTTTAAATTTAAAAGGATAAAAACATTTTAAGAGGTTGGTCATTTCAAAACCCAAGAAACATGTCTTGAAAAGCGCATAATTTTAAATTTGTGGCAACACACATACACAAATTCTCGTCTGCAGAACTACGTCACATCATGCGAATTTCCAGCCTACAGAATTACGTCACAACGTGCACTGACTGCGAGTAAGGACTGTAAAATTATATATAATATATATATATATATATATATATATATATATATATACACTGAAGTGCCACTGAATTAGGGATACCTACCTAGTAACGAGTTGGGCCTCCTCTGGCCTTGATAACGGCTGCCACACGACGAGGCATAGATTCAACAAGTTTCTGGAAATGTTCTACGGGAATGGCTTGCCAAATATTGGCTAAAGCTGTCCATAATTCAGTAAGGTTCTTTGGTGCTGTGTGATGGCCTTTCACACCTTGTTCCAAAACATCCCAAAGATGCTCAATAGGATTTAAGTCTGGGCTTCTAGGTGGCCAATTCATGACAGAGAAGTCAGAGGAATGCTCATCCAACCAGCCAGTAGCCAACCGGGACTTGTGAGAGGTACAGTTGTCTTGCTGGAAAACTCCATTACCGTGCGGATAACAGAACAGCATAAACGGATGGAGGTGATCACCCAGCAACTCTACGTACCGAATTGCATTGAGGGAGGTTGGTACACGCACCAAAGATCCCAAACTGTGCCACGAAAAAACATCCCAGACCATGATTGAGCCACCATGATTGAGCCCTTGTACAGTTCCAGCCAGGCATGCAGGATCCATGGCTTCATGAGCCTGACGCCATATTCTCAGCCTCCCGTCGGCGTTAAGTAGTCGGAATCGAGACTCATCACTCCATGCTACTCGTTTCCATCCTCTACACTCCAGTTTCTGTGCTCTCTTGCCCAGGCAAGACGAGCAGCCCGATGGCGAGTATAGAGCAATGGTACTCTCGTAGGTCGACGGCTCCCGAAACCCATACGGTGAAGCGAGCGTTGCACAGTCCGTTTACTGACTGTACGACTGGCACCGTCATTAAACTGGGTGGTAATTTGAGCTAATGTTTGGCTTCGCTGGCTACGTATAATACGCCTGACCCGTCTCTCACCACGCACTGTCAAGGCTAATTGTCCTTTGCAGTTTGCCCGATGGCTAGTTTTTTTCCACCATCCATGTATTCTTGGTATGCTCTTGACACTGTCGACCTTGAAAATCCTAGCTGTCTGACGATTTGGGAAATTGAATGGCCCATGCGTCGCGCACCTACGATTTGTCCGCGATCGAAGGCGTCTAAATCAGGCAGTTTACCCATACTGGCAATTCCAACAACTAATTCAGAACAACCACAGTACGTGCTATATATGCAGTTACCACAGCGCCCTCACTTGCGCATACATGATGCGCAGCGCTACACAATTTGCATAGGCTTTGCTATCCCTAATTCAGTGGCACTTCAGTGTATATATATATGTATATATATATATATATATATATATATATATATATATATATATATATATATATATATATATATATATATATATATATATATGCGTGCACAATATATCGTGCACAATTGATGTTGTTGTATTACCTATTTGATTATAAGAATAAATATGCAACTTTTTTTACATTTTGGAGTCGGATCATTTGCACCTACCCCACACACCGGTCCAAAAGTTCATAAACATTGCAAATTTTAAGGCAGTAGATTGATCACAAATATGAAGATCATGCTTAAAATGGGATCATATGTTACCTTGATTTTTAAAAAAATTGACTAAAATAGAGATAATAAGCATTTTTTTTAAATTTGGAACCCAAGTAGAGCAATTAAAGAAACGGATATGAAGTTTTAAAAATTATCATCATCTTGTCATTATTGCTAGCTAAAAAATTCCGTTATTCCCGGCTTGAATTTTGATAAGACTTTATAAATCGATATCGTGCAAAAATAGCATCTCATTGGTCTAAATGTTTCGTGCTCATTTTGAACCAACCCATGGAGAAAAATTTTCGAATGATTGTCGACTCGGACTGAAAGATTGTTTTTTTCTAAAAATTGTACTCCATAATAGAGAAAGACATTTTTTACCCTGAAACCTTGCTCATTTTCGAAATGTCGTCCCACAAATGAAATTATGTGCGTTTAAAACACAGTATACCTTCTTTATCTCCCCCCTCCCGATTCATATCAATTTAAACATGTTAATTGCGTTTCTTTTAAAGAATGAAAATGATAAACATATTACGGGAGTATAATTCAAAGAAAAAAATAAATCTTTCAACCCAAGTCGGATATCATTGAAACCATTTTCTCCATAGGTTGATATATATATATATATTTCCGGCGTATAACGCGGGGGCATTTTCTAACTACATTTTTTAATTTTTAGGTATATTCTCCGTATAACTCACCCTTTTCTTGACGAAGAAACCTAAAATGTACATGTGCGATGCTCTTATCTTTTGAAGTCATTCATTCGAAGAATTTCGCAAGTCTTTCGAACAATGGCATTCTGAATTGACAAGCGATAATGGGAACAATATGTGTGGGGGGAAAAGCTTGAGGGAGTAAATAATTCTGCATACAGGGGGTAGGAACGCACTTCTGACCCGAATGAATTCGCATAATTAGGAATCAGATGTTTTCTCTTTCAAAACTCTCTTTCAGAAACAGAATTCGATGATGTGCCTGAAGATATAACGGAAGACGAATATGTAGTCAAACTATTTTTGTTATCCGATAGTTAAAATTTTTAAATTCATAAGGTATGTCATTTCTTTTAAATAAACAGCATTTAGGTACATGTAGAAACCTAATTTTTTTATGTTTATCTTTTCCTTATTTTGAAATCTATCATTTTTATATCCGACGTATAAGGCGCACCCGTAAATTTCGATCTTATTTTTTGTATTAAAAGTGCGCGTTATACACCGGAAAATTCGGTGTGTGTGTGTATATATATATATATATATATATATATATATATACATACACACACACTTGAGGTCACAAACACAAAATCTGTGATACCCGGAGAAATAATTGCTTTATTGAAAATAAAATGGCACAGAGATGGCTCATACGATGAGAAAGCATAGAGAAACTTAACAAGATTAATTAGAAGTAAATTGTTAGCAGTATACAAATTAGACCAAAAATGGTCAAACCATGACACATCATGTCTCCATCTAATAGGAGATGTGATCACCGCGCACAGCTATAGTACAAGCCGCACAAAGAGCCGTCATACTGTTAATGAGGATGTCAATAAATGCTTGTGGCAACAAATCTCATTCCTCTAAATGCGCGGATTTTAACTCCTAGAGGGGGTTGTGAGGGTGGTGACGTCGTGCAACGGTTCTTCCTAGACCCTCCCAAACATGTCGTATAGGATTCAGGTCCTGAGACATCACTGGCAAGTCCGTATGAACAATAGCCCCTTCCCCCAGAAAATCGTCGACAAAGTGAGCTCTGGACGGCCTCGCATTATCGACCATGAAAAGGAAGTCCGGACCGACAGCAACCTTGCGATCCTGTGCAGGTGTCGTCGCTCTTGGACGGACTCGGCCGGGCCTCCTGATGATGGTACTACTTGTTTTGAAGTGATGCCATAACCAGTATACAAGAGTTGGTGCCACTTGTTGCCACCGAACCACCCCAGGTTGAGACTGACCAGCTTTCCGCCTACCGATGACTCTCCACCTCGGTGGGTCGTCTAAACCAGTGGTCCCCAACCCCCGGGCCGCGGACCGGTACCGGTCCGTAGACCAAATGGTACCAGGCCGCCCAAGGGACATTAAATTATTTCCATTTTATTTACTGTGGTGTATTTCTCTCGGGTTTGTGCCACTTTGTCGTGTTTGTGCTAATTTATACCTTTGTAACAGAAGAAATCTTGTAACTATCTTAAATTAGTTTATTGTTTATTAAGCATTTCAAGATTATGAATTAAAATTGCAGTTATAAAATTGAAAATAAATGCGCTTTCCTGAAATAAAAAAAAAACGAAACAAATAAATAAATAAAACGGGTTTTTTATTGAACAATAAATAAAACATGTTTTTTATTGAACAATAAATAAAAGTAACGTCATTTATACATCAAAATTATAATAACATCAATTATTAAATCAAAACAATCAAATATATAAACTATCAACGTCCTCCCTCAGCGGGCCGTGGTAAAATTATCAAACGTTGACCGGTCCGTGGCGATAGAAAGGTTGGGGAGCACTGGTCTAAACGATTATGACAACTCAATCGCACTGAAATCTGTGAATCTGGGGGAGTACAATGCAGGAATCACAACTCTGCAGACAATAAAAAAATCCCTGGTGCTGAAATGGCCACTTTCACGTTCTCTTACCATACTTACGCTAAACACCGTTGAATGAAAACTGGGTGTTAACATTATTTTATCCGTTCCCCAAAATATATATGGAATTTTTTTTTTATCAATGTCACTGGTAGTTATTTTGAGTTATTGTCAAAAACGTGTTTGTGACCTTAATTTTGGACTCCATTTTATATGCAGTGAAACCTCTCTATGGCGGCCACTCGTGGTTTCGAAAAAAAGGGCCGTTTAGAGGGGTGGCCGGCTAGGGAAGTATCACTGTGTGTGTGTGTGTGTGTGAGAGAGAGAGAGAGAGAACTGAACGAATCCCAATCTCGCGGTCCTCTGTGGCTCGTCTTCGACTTTTGAGAGTTTAATCTTTATATTTTGCTTTTTATTTTATCTTATATTGGAACATTTTTTTGACAAGTCTTGCTGATTTAATTTTGTGTTAACTTTAACTTACTAAATTCTAATATTTTTGTTTTTATTTTTGTAACTTATTACTGTTAATTTATTTTGTAACTTTTTTGTTTTTTAACTTGATTGATTTCTTCTTGGACCATGCGTGAAAAGCTTCAGTGCTTCCCATATCCATACCGAGGGTATAGGGCTTGCTTAGCCCTATTTGGAACCTCACGAAAACTTTTTGTCCATGTCCATGTCGTTGAAAACAATTTGCTCATAATGGACTTCTGAATTAAATCTTTCGTCAAGTCTTTTTTTTTTTTGCCACTTTGTTCTGTGCTGAGTGAACACAGTGTCTCAATTTCGACTTAACATCTGTGAAGTACGTGGCTCTAAAATCCGTTTAAAAAAAAATCCGTTTAAAAAAAATCCGTTTAAAAAATCCGTCTAAAAAAAACCCTGGCATCATTTACGCATTTTGAATTGTTCACTAGAACTACAAAACAAAATGGAGGAACTTTTTTGTTTTGTAATTCTAGTGCCATACCTGGAGCCAAAAAAAGTTATCAATAAACTTTATCGTATATCTATGTACTAATAACTTATTTTTGGCAGTTAAATTAAAACTGTAGTAAACAAACTGAAGAAAACTGCAGTAAATAATCAAACACGACAATGATGGTAAGTATTATGGTATTCCAAAATGGACTATTCCAAACAGTGTCGGGACTTTGCGACCTCAGAATACAAAACATAAAAACCAAGATAAACTTCGATTTAAAAAACTGTGGAAAACAAAATTTCAGCAATCCAAGTGAGTCAAGTTTGACCGTTAATAAACTTCCGAGGCAAAGCGCGTAGTGCAGTTTATAAGCGATGAAATAAAATCACCATTTGTTTTGGAAATAATATAAAATCCCACATTCCAAATTGTCGCCATGGTTACGGATCTCGAATGATTAATCGATTCCCGGACTGTAATCGTATCCCGGCAAACGCATTATTACGTCAGCTCTCCGCGCCGTAAAAATATACACATAACAATAAGCAGGCAGAGGGGTTATACTAGCTAAAAACTGAGGCAATTTTTATGACTTTGGAGCGTTTTCACGGAGACTTGAGTATCGAGAGGGCCTCTTATCTGCCTTCTTTTTCATTTTTAAAATGACCCAAGTTTAGTTCCTCGTGGGAACGACGTGTTCTAACGGAAATACTTTCGACTTCCTTCCGCCCCGTTTCATCGCCCACACTTAAGCTACTCCACAATAGACTTTAAAAAAGAATTAACGGTTGATTTTGTTTCCTTTAACAATCCTTAAGGTTGGTTTGGACTAACCCTATAGGATTCGCTCCCCTCCATGTTCCCCTATGGAGAAAATGTGTCCAAGGATTGCTCCCGTGGATTGAAAGATTTTTTTCAAAAAAATTGTACTCGTAATAGAGAAAGAAATTTTACAACTTGGGATATTTTTCTTTAAAAAAAATGCAAATACTATTTTAAAATTTAAATTATTCTTTGAAAATATCTGGTAGAGTGTGTGTTTAAACGCTCCAAAATTCCTTTGGTAGGCAACATTTCTAAAATGAATTCTGTTGCAAGGTGCAGAAAAGTCTGAAAATACAGTAACCACCGCTTATAGTGATCAGTGGTTATAAGAATCAACCGTTTATAAGAATCAATATCGCAAAAACAAAAACAAATGTATTATTTCCATGTTAAAATTTTCGCTTTAAAGAATCAATCCACCGGTTTTAAGAATCAGCTTACACTCTTCGCTTTCCTTTCATTTTTCCAAAAAAGCCACTTAAACCCTCAAAAGGCACGAAGTTCTTTCTTTATTTCTTTTTTTTAAAGAGTGATAAGATGGGATGGAATACAGTTGTAAAATACATCCCTTTCTTTGTTAGACATAACATAATAATTTCCCCTTAAACGCTTTAGCACAACACTGTTCTCTTAACTTGACCCGGGGGCATCTTTACCCGTCCGGGTCCGATTTCAATTTTCTACACTGACAAACAAAGACAGGGACTCTATTTTTCCCACCTCCCACATCCTGGTTGCGGCTTCCTGGACCCTGAAACACATAAATTTTCCGGCGAAGTGTCCACTGTCACTTAGGCAAACGTGACATTAGTAGATTCAGCTCGTTATCAAACCGTGAAACGTAAGCTAGAAGGTGAATCTTCGTCTGAGACTATTGGTATTGAAAGAGGTATCAACAGCCTCCTGAAAACTTCATTACCTCAAACTACGATAGAAAACTTTTTCTTGCCCCCTTCCTGTAGTGAAATGTTAAAACTGTTAAGCAGATATGTTGTAACAAATATTGGAAGAAATATTTTCTTCTCTTACTATAATCATGTGTATCTACTTATAAGTCTGAAAATTAAGTTGTATTTTTAAAATTATAAAAAATAATTTTAATAAATGATAATTAACGTAAATTAAAGAGTGTTTTAGGGTAAATTATCTAATATATGTATATACAGGTGTGTGTGTGTGCCTGTCCAAAAACCAAAATTTCGGCTATAAGAATCAACCGCTTATAAGAATCAAAAACAGTAATAACAAACGTGATTCTTATAAGCGGAAATCACTGTACCATTTTTATTAGATTTGTCGTCATTTATGTAGCTGTCAATAGTAGACACATTTTCTTCATAGGGTGACATTGAGGTGATCGAATCCAATAGGGTTAGTACACAGCAGTCTTAATCTTACAATTAGTAGATGAAGAAATATATTGTTTTTGTACCAACCATGGACAACCTAAGTCTCGCAATTTACCAGACGTTACAAAATCCCCAAAAATTTAGCGTAATGGATTTTCGCTGCTATAGGATCTCTAAAAACGACGCTAAAATTAAGCTAACACCCCTCTTTGTGGAAAAAAATGACCACAATTTTCTTTTTAACGTAGGATTACGTTCCTCCATAACGGTCTTGCGGAAAGGAACATTTCAGACGCTAAAACTGTCCGTCTGTCAGTCCTCGCGAGTTATAATTTTGGCAGCGCGCCAAACCCAGTCTATCGCTTGGACAAGTTAAACAGAAAAGTACCTAGATGCGTCAAAATTTTGACATACATATATGTATATATATATATATATATATATATACTTACGTACATCTATATATATACATATATACATACAAAAGAGGTAAGCAACGATAAGTAATCCTACGTTAATAACCCGCGGTAGTTTCGTTAGAAAAGACTACCTGAATTTTTTTTTAAAATCTTTACGTTGACTTTTACATTTTTACCAAGATTTTTAGATAACGGATTTCAGCTTTGCGGGCGTGTGAAAATTACGTCATCGTGACGTATATTCTTAACTTCTCAAAATAATGCTCATTTTGCATATATGCGTCATGATGCAAATATGCGCATATTTCGTAGGACAAAATTTTTTTTAAGCCCCAAGACTAGCCCCCCCCCCCCCAAAAAAAAAAAAAAAAAAAAAAAAAAAAAAAAAAAAAAAAAACATGTGAACAGACTAAACAGTGTCCGAAACAGCAAGATCCATTGAGGTTTAAACGTGTTTGAAATAACTATGAAAAAAAAAGTTTCAGAACTTATCGTCAATATATTAAAAAGCAACTAATTAGGTATTATTAAAAAATCTTTTTGTATGTTCAACAATTTCAGATCCCGTATGAATGGACTAAACAGCAAGATCCACTGAAGTTACGAAAGAGTTTGAAAAAAGCCGATTAAAATTAGAATCTCTCAAAAGTCATTAAATACACTGGGGAAACAATTCAATGTTTATAACTGAATTGATTTTGAACAAGCGAATTCCTAAAATTTGCTTCACGTCAGACTTTCATCACTCTATTCATTAATTTATTCTGGGGGAGCGAGGGGAAAGTTATTAAATATTCAGCAAAGGTTTTCGTGTTTGATCACCGGTGTTGGCCGCTAAATTGGAGTAAATATCACAGTTCGAAATTTCGCAAGTATACAGACCTGTTTAAAGTTAAAATAAGGAATTGCTAGTATGTCATCAAACTTGAATTTTGGGGAGAATCAAATTATTGGAAATTTGGAGAAATATTAAAGGAAATTAGAAATTAAGCTAAGGGAATTTTTGCAGACGGTTTCGAAGAAATCTGTAAACATATCTGGGAACGAATTATTTGAATCTCGACGCTTTATTAAAATGGCAAACGATTTCGTATTTTAAAAAAAGGATTAAATTAGTTTCAAAAAGAGGAATTTGTTTCCTAAAAGTCAACCTAGGCAGAAAATTTTTCGAATGATTGTCGACTTAGATCGACAGAATTTTATTTTTATTATTTATTTGTACTCCGTCATACAAAAAGAAATTTTGTGACTCGGGTATCTTTTTCATTCTTTAAAAGAAACGCAAATAATACTTTTAAATTTGAATGATTCTTTGATAAAATGAGGTATACTGTGCTTTAAACGCACTTCATTGCCTGCGGTGGAAGGAATTTGTAAAATGAATAAGATACCAGAGTAAAATAAATGTCTTTTTTTATTACGGATTCTTTTCTTACATTTAAGATATTTTTAAAAAAATCTTTAATCCAAGTCAACAATCTTTGGAGAAATTTTCGCCAAGTTATCGTTGATCTGAACAAATCTAATAGGGCAGCCTTAACGTCATAGAAATGCCGTTATGACTGTAAAAAAATTCTATCACAGATGTTAAGTTATCACAATTAGCGCATGTAATAACATGATCATGACGAAATGTAAACATGTGATCAGACGACAAAGGGCAAGGACTAGGGATGCGACATCGATGTCGATGTTTTGATTAAAACATCGATGTTCTAAACATCGATTTGTTGAAGCCGATTTTTTATAAACATCGATGTTTTGTGCTCGATGTTTTACGTTGTCTTGATGTTTTTTAAATGAAAATGTACCATACTTAAAAAAATTAACCACGTAGCATAATTTTCCCACTCAGTAAATGTAAGTCTGAATTCTGAAAAGGACGAATACAAAAGGGTGAACGATCCCCTAGCAACGAAACAAATGGCAATCAACAACCAATGAATAATAATTATATGCCCCAATAATTATTATTTACACCATAGGTTCTTCAACTGTGGTCCGCGGACCCCTGGGGGTCCGTGTAGCCATTACCGAGGGTCCGCGAAAAAATTTTGACATTAACTTTACATCCCCCAAATTTTCGTTTTTATTCAAATAACTCATTTAATAAAAATCTTACATGGTCAAGACTTTTTGTATTTGTTATTACTTAACTAGTTATTAACATAACTCAACAATAATTAGTAAAAATTTAATTATTTTTATTTAATTGCAAATACGAAAAAATATATAAAACAATGGAATTTTTTTGCATTGTTGTGACTATTGCGCGGCGCGGGAACTCGTAGCTATGAATAGACTGGCGACTAGGGGAAAGCCAGTCTAATGAAAAGACCTGTCTGTCTACGGTTGACCACTAGCCCCGTGGTCAACCGTACTTTCCTATGTGTGCTACACACGTCTTTCTGTCGTACCTTCAGTTGTTCTACGTGTTTCAGTTGTCTACGTTAATTATTTGACCCATAAAATGGATCGCTGGCTAAAAACTGGATCTACACTGAAACAGATTATAGATGAAAGCGACTCAGATGATGGAGCATCAACTTTGAAATCCATCAAGAACCGTAAAATTAGAAAATATTGTGATGAGTATTTATCATTTGGATTCACTTATATATGCAATAAAGATGTGAAAAGACCTGTCTGGGTTCTATGTCGCAAAAGTGTATCAAACGAATGTATGAAACCCGCCAAACTCCGACGTCATTTGCAAACAAAACACAGTGAACACTTTAGTATGTCTATCGATTTTTTTTAAAATAAAAAACGAGAACTTGCTTCAAGTCAAAATCTGATGAAAATGACCGCAACTAGTGGTATCAATAAAAAATCAGTAAAAGCATCATATGAAGTATCCCTACTAATAGCAAAAGCAGGAAAACCTTATAATATAGCAGAGCAACTAATTCTTCCTGCTACAGAAGTAATAACGAATACAATATGTTTGGGGTTCAAGCAAGAAAAGATATAAATTTGATTTCATTATCGAACGATACGGTCAAGAATAGGATTGAAGACATGTCATGTAATATAAAAGAGCAGTTAATATCAAGAGTGCTCAAAAGTCAATATTACTCACTACAATTGGATGAGAGTACCGAAGTCTCTAATAATGCTAATTTATTAGCATTTATTAGACATGAATTTGAATATAAAATTCAAGAAGATTTGCTAATTTGTGATTCACTACCTCCGCGTACTCCAGCTAAGGCCGTATTGAATAGTTTGAATCATTTTATAACCAAAAATGAAATCGAGTGGTCAAAATGCGTTGGAATTTGCAATGATGGGGCTCGTGCAATGTCAGGAATAAGAACTGGCTTGATTGCTCTTGTACGCGCAGAGATCTCCCTCTATTATTTAAAATTGAGAAATGTGTCTGATTTTAAAACTCTTAAAGAATTAATTGTGTCGGATAAATTATTTCAATGTTTAGACAGGGAAACTGCAGCCCACATAAGTATTAAACAATCCGACAGTTGGTTTAACCCTTTAGAATTATTAAAGGAGTGTGACCTTTTTTGTGCTTCCCGAGGAAAATCTCTCGTCGAAGCTACTAGTAGTAAATTTCCAAAGAGTAATAACTTTAATTCTAAGTGCTCTAAAAATTCTTCTAAAGTTTTTGTATCTAATGTAAAAGATTCTAAATGCATTTTGTGTAATTCTAAGAGTCATTATCTGTATAAATGTACAAAACTTATTGAGAAATCTGTTAATGAGAGAGTAGATTTTGTGAAAAATCATAGTCTTTGTTTCAATTGCCTTTCTTCTAATCATTCTGTAAAATATTGTAAATCTAAGTTCTGTTGCCCTGAGTGTGGAAAAAGGCATAACGTGATGTTGCACTTTCGAAGAGAGGAGCCGTCTGAAAGTTTCCCCGGTCAGGGAGAATTGATGAGTCAGAACCCCCCATTGTTGAATTCTGGTTTAGCGCATTCCTTCGCTTCCTCTAGAAACGTAGATAAGAAAACATTAACGGTTTTCCCGAGTACCGCGAGGTGTTTAATAAAAAATAGCATGGGTGAGTTTGTAGAGTCCCCGCTGCCTTCTTGACGGAGGATCGATGTCAAATTTCATTACAAAGAGTTGTGCAGATAAACTTAATTTAAAAAGGGAGAAATTAATATTGTAGTATCTTGTTTAAATGACGCATCAATGACAATTAAGGGGTGTATTTCTACTACAATTTCTAATAAAGTAAAAAATTATGAGAAAGATTTAGAATTTTTAGTCACTTCCAAAATTACCGATCTCATACCTTCCAATCCAATTAATGTTTGTATAGAAGGATCGGAAAATATATGATTTGCAGATTCTGAATTCAATGTCCCTGGTAATATAGACATATTGTTAGGTGCAGAAGTGTTTTACGAGTTATTAAGGCCGGGACAAATCTATCCCCAAAATTCTAATTTAATATTACAAAATACGGTGTTTGGATACGTCGTGAGTGGTAGTGTACAGAGCTTTAAAAAAGATACGCATATTCATTGTGGAGTAGTTATTGATGATAATTTAGATAAAAATCTAAAAATATTTTGGGAAGTAGAAAATATTGAGGAGGAATTAGTAAAAAGTAAAGAAACTAAAATCTGTGAGGAACATTATTCGCGAACGCACATGAGAAATCATGAGGGCAGGTATGTGGTAACAATGCCACTAAAAGAGGAGCCTACTTGCCTAGAAAATTCTAAAGAAATAGCTCTAAAAAGACTGAATTCACTGTGGAATCGTCTTGAGAGAGACCCTGAATACTTAACTTATATAAAGATTTTTTAAAAGAGTATGAAGAATTAGGCCATACGAGGGAAGTCACTGAAGATAAAGAACCTGATGTAGTGTTCTACATGCCACACCACGGTGTGTCTCGACCCGATAAGGCCACTACGAAGCTTAGAACTGTTTTCAATGCTTCCAGTTTAACGAGCAAAGGCAATTCTTTAAACTCGCTGCAATATAATGGTGGAGTTATTCAGGAGGATTTGTTCTCCATCATGATTAGATTTCGAAAACACCTGGTAGCCTTTACAGCTGACATTCAAAAAATGAATAGGATGATTCTTATACATACGAGTCAAAGAAACCTTCAACGGATACTGTGGAAGGAAGGAAAAAATGAGCTGGTAAAGTGCTACGAGCTTTTAACGGTGACATACGGTACTGTTAGTGCACCATACCTAGCTATGAGGACTCTGAAACAATTGTCCATTGATGAGAAGGAGCGTTTTCCTCTAGCAACACCGATACTACTAAACGATTTTTATATGGACGACGTGCTCTCTGGAGCGGAGACTCTGGAAGAAACTGAGAAAAATCGGCGTCAATTAAGTAACATCTTATATTCTGCAGGTATGAAGCTGCACAAGTGGTGCATAAGCAATCAAGAGCCTAATCCTAGCCCAGAAGCCGATTATAGCTTCTCAAACCCTGTTAAAACGAAAGCTTTGGGAATTTCATGGAAGCCTAGGAAAGATTGCTTCTCATTTAAAGTAACTGTAAATACAAATGCATTTTATAACAAAAGATCTGTGCTGTCCACAATTGCTAAAATATTCGACCCACTCGGTTTGCTAGGGCCTGTTGTGGCCAAAGCAAAGAATTTTATGCAGCAATTATGGCTGCTAAAGATTGACTGGAATGAACAACTCCCAGCGAAAGAGACCAGAGAGTGGCAGAATCTCTAAGCAAAATAAATAACATTGACATCGAGAGATGCATTTTCACCGAGAAACCAGAGAGGATCGAGTTTCATGGCTTCGCAGACGCCTCCGAACGAGCTTACGGAGCTGCGATCTACGCCAAATCAATTTCCAATTCTGGAGAAGTGACAGTTAAATTGATTAAGAGTAAATCAAGAGTTTCACCAATCAAACGGTTTACCATTCCGAGGCTGGAGATGTGTGCAGCTGTTCTTCTAGCAAAGCTGATGGAGAAGACCCTGACTGCATTAAAACTTGAAGTGTCCAACATCAACATGTGGAGTGACTCCATGATAGTGTTAGCATGGATCCAGAAAGAGCCCATATGTCTAAAGACGTTTGTAGCAAGCAGAGTCGCCACAATTCAAGACCTGACATCCATGGAGCAGTGGCACCATGTCCCATCTGAGCAGAATCCGGCTGACCTCATTTCCCGAGGACTAGACCCAGCAGAGCTGTCCCAGAACGAGCTTTGGTGGAATGGCCCCCTGTTCCTGAGACAAGATGAGTATCCCATCAAAGTGATTGCTGTTTCAGACCAGCAAATTGACTTTAATTGTGAATTTAAGAATTCTAAAAAGTGCATGTCTGTTGTGAATATTCCTAGTAATACATTTGTACATAATATAATTAACCTTAGTAATAAGTATGTTAAATTTACCCGTATTTTAGCCTTTGTTTTTAGATTCGTAAGCAATTGTAGAAACAAGGAGAATAAGAGTGTTGGTCCCTTGGATCTTAAGGAGATTGAGAAAGCTGAGATTTTTCTCATAACGAGCATCCAAACTGAGGTATTTCGCGACGAGATTAAAAGCCTAAAGAAAACAGGTAAAGTTAATTCCAAGAGTCAAGTGATAAATCTTCATCCTTTCATCGACGATAAAGGATTACGTAGAGTTGGAGGTAGGCTAGTGAATAGTGAGTTAAATATTGATCAGAAATTTCCCATTTTGTTGCATCCCAAGAGTTAACTAACACGCTTAATTTTAGAATATATTATCATGTAAAATACTTGCATTTAGGCCCACAGGCCTTGTTATTTCAAGTTAGGCAGAGGTTTTGGCCTATAAATGGTTGAGCAATGTGTAGAAAGGTAGTACATGAATGTATCACCTGTTTCAAAATAAAACCTATCGTTTGTCAGCAATTTATGGGTAATCTGCCCAAAGAGAGAGTGAGAGAAAACTACCCATTTAATTGTTCTGGTGTGGACTTCACTAGTCCATTTCTTGTAAAGTATAAACACCAAAGAAAGGGCATTTATCACAAAATATATGTGGCCATATTTGTATGTTTTGTTACCAGAGCGGTTCACTTAGAAATTGTAAGTGATCTGACCTCACAAGCGTTTATTGCAACGCTAAAGAGATTTTTTGCGAGAAGAGGAAAGTCCTCTTACATATTTTCTGACAATGCCAAGAATTTTGTCGGAAGAATCATGAGTTAAAAAGATTGCAGAATTTGGTCAACTGCCTTTGGTTGACTGAGGGGAATGGAACGGGAATTATTAGATTCGATAAAGAACACCCAGAGGCGAGTTATTATTCTAAATGACACTTTCCACTCATTTTTACTTTTTCACTCTTCATTCATTTATGAATCAGAAGTAAACCGAATATATTTAATTAATTTTATAATTGATTAATAATAATTTATTGAAATAAAATATTTTTAAATTCATATAATCAATCATTAAGCAAAGGATGGATAAAGTAGTGCTTTTATATGCTTTAAAAAAAAATAAGGAAAATATACCGTATTTTTCGGACCATAAGACGCAGATTAGATTTATGGGAGGGTTTTAGAAAAGAATATTTTGTATTCTGTTAGGTATAGAAAGATATTTTCAATTTCCTACCTAATAAAGATAAAAAAATTATATATATATATAATAATAAATATATACAAAATATATATATATGTGATAATAATCACATCTGGAAAATTTAGCACAAGGAAATTGATGCGCAGAACTTATCGGAGATGCAGTCGGTACGAGGAGTGATGCAGTCGGGCGAAGTGTTCATCCGGGAAAACACTGATGATATTTAGGAGATTAACACACGCGGAGCCATAGAAGAGCAACACAGATTTCAGACGATATCCAGCAAATCACCTTTATTCAATCAGTAGGCATTACGAAGGTATTAGCTGCAGTGGCCACATGACTTGTCCGGCGTCCATGCCAGGACGGGACGTGTTAACAGCAGTGTTTACATGCCAGAGTTAACTGAGAAAAGCCGTCGTGTCCACCAGACTTCTGGCCTCTGTGGACAGCAGGTCCGACAGCAACAAGAGTTAGGAGCGAAGAGAGAGAAAAGTCTTCTGTTCATGCAATATTAAATGGGTGTTTTGCGATATTGACGCCAGAGGGCCTAAACTACTTAATATTTTAATTGGGCGACTTTAGGTACGTGGAGTTCACGTGTCCACTTGTTTTCCTGGGAACTGATAGATCCCGCGCTTGTTAGAGCTGCGACCTATTGACATGGGAGCAGGATAAGTGGCCATAAAGTTCTTGTAAAGTGTGGTTTTGACGTTACAGAACCCATAAATCCAGAGTGGTTCAAGGGCTCTTCAAGAATTTTGACATTACACTGACATTCGGAATCTCATAAACTTCTAACACTCATATCTGTGGATGTTATTGAGTTCAGATATTTCATATGCCTGCTTAATGATCTGCAGGGCTAATATAACTTATCTTATTTTACTTTTAGGTTGCAATTTTGGAAAAGTGGGTCGTGCTTTATTAACAAGAGAATATGCTTTAAAGTAAAGTAATTTAGGAAGACGCGTTTTCTTGTTACATATATATAATAAAATATCCTTTTTATTTTAATGTTACCTTCGGACCATAAAACGCACCCCAATTTTAAGTCGATTTTTTTATGTACATCTTATGATCCGAAAGATACGGTAACTGTTTTCGAACTTCTATTCTCCTCATTGCAACAAGTATGCACGACGAATGTTTAAACGCAACACGGTGATCAGCTAGCAATATTTTTCCTCCCGCAAAATTATAGGGAACTCATAACAACCCATTGAGGCGCGTGTTTACTCAACTCTTAAACGGTCGTTTCACCAAACTGAATTCGTATTAATGAAACGACAAACCCGGAATGAATTCGGACGAGAAAATGAACTTCATCACGAAAACTACCCAAGCCTAACGAATTTTGTTTATATTTTAAAAAATAAATCCCAATGTACGAGAAAGATAAATAGAATTTATTTTAAAAATTAACTGTACTCGGGTCTTCAAAAAAGATGTCCGCCAATTTCAATTTCATTAAAACGTTTCAATCAATAAAACGATCGGTTTTTTTTTTTTTTCCTTGTTGAAAAATTTTGACGTGAAAATGGAGAAAGGGTTCTCCCATTGCTTTTAAGTCCAATAAATGTAATGCATACCCCAGCATTTCCCCCCGATGCTGGGAGGCAATTAGACGGATTGAAATGCTTGTACTAAGCGTGTTTTACGAAGAGCAGGCCGCATCCATCTTGCAAGGTAAAAAAGAAAATCTTTTTCTCACGCTTTTCCGCGTCCTACTTTTTTTTTTCCTTTCTAGAGAAAAAAAGAAAAATAATGTCGGGTATTAAAACGAGTATTTTCTCTTCCTTACAAGACATTTTCATAAGTGGATGTACGCTCAAGACGAGAAAACGGTCGTGTTTGATGAAATTGTCTGGGGGTCATTTTTACCCAACCCTCAAAGTGAGGACTGGTCCATTTTCCAGAAAACTTTAGATAACTGGTTTTTTTTTTAATTAACTACATTTGTGATAAAAAAATTAAATTATAGAACTCCGTAAAAGGGTAAAATGGGCTCAGAAAGCGCACTTTAATACAGTTAAGAGCCGGACATTAATACGTCTGGCTTGATTGTCAACCCATTACAGTCAATCTCACATCTTCATTCGGGAAAAATATGCCCGTTTACGAAATGTAGCTTCAATGAAATTAGTGCGTATGCATGAAGATATCGAATGTCTTTTCGCATATATATATATATATATATATATATATATATATATATATATATATATATATACAGTGATTTCCGCTTATAAGAATCACGTTTGTTATTACTGTTTTTGATTCTTATAAGCGGTTGATTCTTATAGCCGAAATTTAGGTTTTTGGACAGGCACACACACACCTATATATACATATACTAGATAATTTACCATGAAATATTGTTTAATTTACGTTAATTATCTTTAATTAAAATTATTTGCTATGATTTTAAAAATACAACTTAATTTCTAGACCTGTAAGTAGATACACATGATTATACTAGTAAGAGAAGAAAAAAACCCAATATTTGTTATCACATACCTGCTTAACAGTTTTAACATTTCAACTACAGGAAGGGAGCAAGAAAAAGTTTTCTATGGTAGTTTGACGTAATGAAGTTTTCAGGAGTCTGTTTATACCTCTTTCAATACTAATAGTCTCATATGTTTCCCGGTTTGATAACGTGCTGAATCTACTAGTGAACACTTCTCCGAAGATTTATGTGTTTCAGGGTCCAGGAAGCCGCAACCAGGATGTGGGAGGTGGGAAAAAAGAATCCCTATTTTTGTTTGTCAGTGGAGAAAAGTGAAATCGGACCCGGACGGGTAAAGATGCCCCTGGGTCAAGCTAATAGGACAGTGCTGTGCTAAAGCGTTTAAGGGGAAACTATTATGGTATGTCTAACAAAGAAAGGGATGCATTTTATGACTATATTTCATCCCATCTTATCAATCTTTCTTTAAAAAAAAAAAGAACTTCGTGCCTTTTGGGGATTTAAGTAGCTTTTTTGGAAAAACGAAAAGAAAGCGAAGAGTGTAAACTGATTCTTAAAACCGGTGGATTGATTCTTTAAAGCGAAAATTTAATTTTAACATAGAAATAATGCATTTGTTTTTGTTTTCGTGATATTGTAATTGATTTGTTTCGTGATATTGTATAAACAGTTGATTCTTATAACCACTGATCACTATAAGCGGTGGTTACTGTATGTATATATATATATATATATATATATATATATATATATATGTGTGTGGGGGGGGGGGTTAGAATAAAGCAGTATTCAAAAAGAAGAGTCACACCTATTAGACTACATATTATATTAACATTAAAACTATATACAGATAAGGAATTACAGTGAGCATATCATCACTAGGGTTACGTAATTTTCGTATTTACGAAATGGATGCGAATAAATGCGAAATTTGCCATGAGCGAATGAATGCGAAAATTATCTTTTTAACTACTTTTGGACGAAAACTCGGTGATAAACGGCTTTTTAAGCGAAATTAGGTAATAATAGTAATAATTTATTAACATAATCGCTTATCTAAGACCATCCACGGTCTTTGACTGAGAGATCTCTCGAAATTTGCTTATTACTTATTGCTAAAGACTTAGGGAAGAGAATGTGGAGACTACTATAATGTTGGCTTTTAATTAAGAATTATGATACCTACCGAACCAAGTAAGAAAAATTGCGATTTCTTATAATAAATGCGAAAATTTTTTAATTTATATATATATATATATATATATATATATATATATATATATATATATATATACAGTAACCACCGCTTATAGTGATCAGTGGTTATAAGAATCAATATCGCAAAAACAAAAGTATTATTTCCATGTTAAAATTTTTGCTTTAAAGAATCAATCCACCGGTTTTAAGAATCAGCTTACACTCTTCGCTTTGCTTTCCTTTTTCCAAAAAAAAGCCACTTAAACCCTCAAAAGGCACGAAGTTCTTTCTTTATATTTTTAAAGAAAGAGTGATAAGATGGGATGGAATACAGTCGAAAATGCGTTCCTTTCTTTGTTAGACATAACATAATAGTTTCCCCTTAAACGCTTTAGCATATCACTGTCTTATTAGCTTGACCCGGGGACATCTTTACCCGACCGGGTCCGATTAATTTTTCTCCACTGGCAAACAAAGACAGGGACTGTTTTTTCCCACCTCCCACATCCTGGTTGCGGCTTCCTGGACCCTAAACCACATAAATCTTCGAAGTGTCCACTATGACTTAGGCAAACGTGACATTAGTAGATTCAGCACGTTATCGTACCGTGAAACGTAAGCTAGAAGGCGAATCTTCGTCTGAGACTATTGGTATTGAAAGAGATATAAACAGCATCCTGAAAACTTCATTACGTCAAACTACCATAGAACACTTTTTCTTTCACCCTTCCTGTAGTTGAAATGTTAAAACTGTTAAGCAGATATGTTGTAACAAATATTGGAATTTTTCTTCTCTTACTATAATTATGTGCATCTACTTATAACTCTAGAAATTAAGTTGTATTTTTAATATTATAAAAAATAATTTTAATAAAAGATAATTAACGTAAATTAAAGAATATTTTATGGTAAATTATCTAATATATGTATATAAGGGTGTGTGCCTGTCCAAAAACCTAAATTTCGGCTATAAGAATCAACCGCTTATAAGAATCAAAAACAGTCATAACAAACGTGATTCTTATAAGCGGAAATCACTGTATATAGAGAGAGAGAGAGAGACAGAGAGAGAGAGCGAGCGAATAAATGCAAAATTTTATATGTTGTAATATTTTTTTTGCGAAATTTCGATATTTTTAGGCGAAATTTACGTACCTCTAATCATCACACGTCCGGCCACGTCATGCCTCAAGCAATGCGAAAGGGATTACATTCGCGCCCCTAGTGGCGTTGTCATCTGCGTGGTAACTCATAACTCACAATCATCAGGCAATATGCGCTAATACAATTCCACATATACATACATACAACGGACAGAAAAGTTTTCACGTTCTCCTAAATTTCTCCATTTTCGATAAAGGTCAGCCCTTTTATCTTACCCCAGTCCATACATTATTAAATTAATTTGAATAGTAATGGATCCCTTCTATACACGCAATAATTTTATTTTTAAATCCCACTTTTCATTAATAGCAATCAAATATTCACCCAAATCACGAGAACTAAGAAATATTTTCGAAAAATTCTTCTTAGATTTTTAAAAATTAAATTTTTAAGCCGTTTTTGTATCATTTTTTAAAGTTTGCATTTAAAATAACAATCTGACGGTTATAAAATTTATATCACGAGAAAGATCATAAAAATTCCTTTAAATGAAAATGAATTTCAAATCTTTACCTCCATTTTCTGATTTTGGGTGAATTTTTAAAGATAAATTTTTAGAATTTAATTAATTAAATGCTGATCACTAGATTTCTTTTCTTTTAGAGATACTTTAAATTCATTTTGCGTCACGTGCATAACAACAAAATAAATTGACAAAAAAAATATTAAAATATGGTAAAAGATAAAATTTAACCACTAGACTCATTGAGACGGAAGTTTTTTAAGAATTTAATTCAAATTAGTATATTTTATGGATATTCAATTAAACCTATATATAAAACTGCAATTTCCCCTAAAAGTATGCTTCGCGTGACGACAAATAAGTCTCAAGGCCAAACTTTAAAATACCCTGTCGTAGATTTAAGAGAAAATTGTTTCTCCCACGGTCAGTTTTACGTAGCTTGCTCACGCGTTAGTTCGCGGACGAGCCTGGTAATATGAGTTCCGCCAATGAAAAAACAAAAAATATTGTTTATAAGGAAATCCCCTAAAAAGTAATTTCATTATTTTTCCATTGTAATTATCCTAAAATGTATTCCACAACGAAACACGGGTATTCAGCTAGTTACAATATAAAAGATTTGTCCAAATAAAGGTCCTTGGTCCCCTTAAAAGAAAGTAGAGCAGAGGGGGGTGGGGTTCTTGGAACTGCGTGTCATCGGAACACCAGAAAAGGCAATAATCTAACAGAGAAGTTCTCAAAGTGTGGGTTGCCGACCCATCGATCCTACATCCCATGAGAGCAGAAAATTTCATGTGGGTCGAGTAGGTCATGAAAAAGGATCGCTCTCGAAAGTGGGTGTGAGACTCTCACATAGTCTGAAAAGACTCAATCTTAATTTTGGAAAATCCAGTACATATGTGACTTTTTGTTGAAGGAATCGGGCAGACAGTTAGACAGACAATGGTGCGGTGCCCACTTCCCTAAGTGGAAAAGGGGTCATTCGTTAGGAATAGACCATCAGAGCACAAAGAGACAATGCTAGGCCCGGAGTGTCGGGCTGACCAAAAAGGAACGCAGACCTGGAGGTGACCAGGTGACGAAAAGCTGTGAGAGATTGCATCAGACACATGAGACAATGGAACATTCGAGAACGTGGAAAAATGTATAAATGAAGAAAAGGCGATTTGACAGGGCTTTCTTTTTAGACAGGACCATGATGAGATATTGAGGTACTGGAGAGCGGAGGGAATACAGAAGTCTGGTTTGAACTGTGATTATGAACCCCTCTCTCATTAATGTTATCAGCGTTCTTCGGAACAAACTTGTGTCCATTATTATTAGTCTATATGTTTATTTTATAATAAACGAGATGTAAAATAGACAATAATCTGTGTGTACATTAATATTACGAGTGGCTTATACATCGGATCACGACGATCAGGTTTACAGTGGGCCAACAGAAGTTTGAGAAATACCGGTCTGACACATCCAAATACCCCATTTTCCAGTCGTATAGTACTCTCGGCACAATCACCAGTTCGGATATTTTGATAAATCGTGCGATATCGTTTACCCCCTCGTGTTTGTGCACGAGCGAAATGGCATCGCACGCACGGAGACATGTTGATGTACTTCCACTGATTTGTGGAGACAGATCTGCGGATAAAAAAAACACTCAAAAAAAAGTCAGAAATATTTTTTTTCTTTACTCGCTTCTCTCGGGGGAGCTTATCTCTTCCCGTCCGGCCAGCCTCTGCTGAGAGAACTGCTGTGCGGTCAGGCTGCATGCGCTGAAAGAACCCATCCGAGGTGATGACATCATCACGCTCGTTAACGTCAAGATGGCGGGAAAGGAAGACACATACGCGCGCACGTGGCACTTTCAGGGTTAAGGGCGCACCGGGAGAGGGGAAAAAAACCGCAGACATTCAACCCGGAGAGATTTTTTTTACTTTTCTTATGAGTACAAATTAACCACCGTTCTCATTCCCATGAAACTGCGGTTCTACTTCTAAACACATGGAAGGAACGGGTGACACTTGCTCCCCCCCCCCCGCCGACTCCAGTTAAGAACGGGATTCACGATGCGCGATAACCCCCCCCCCCCCCTCAATACTTACACACATTAATTAATCTAGCAGAATATTCTTGGAACGCGAACAGAAATGTATTTGCTAGTTATGAAACGGAACAAGTGAAAAAAAACTGATCAATAATAACTTGCAAGAATGGATATTCTAAATTAATAAAGGGGTTCTTTCACGTAGTAACATGAATCTACTTTCTAAAACAAATTATTTCGTTATCATAATATCCTAGAATCCCTCGTAGCGTAAAATGTAAACAATAGAAATAAACAAAATTAAAATTCAAGCATAGACTGATAAATCACTATAACATAAAACTTATCCTGCAAAGAAAACATTTTCAATAGAGGATAGCGCAGAAGCTTCATATCCCCATAATGAAAAAAACAAATAAATAATCCAACAGAGATAGATAAAAATAATACTAAAATAGACAAAAAACAAACAGAAATCAAGCACTCTGGGCATCCACGCACCAACGGCAAGATTCTGTATAAGTGCCGGAACTGAACCATAAAACAATCCCTCGTAGCGTTCAGACTTCCTATATCCTCAAAAAAATTTATTATGAAGTGGTCATTTTCCCGGTAAATAGTAAAATTTCGTCGTTTTAAAGGTTAAAACAGATACGATCCATAGATGGAGTATTAACAGGAATTCAAGTTGTAGCGTCATGCAAGTATGGGGGTATTTTTCATAAGACCCCACAGGCTGCACGAACTACGTGTTTATCGAAATATCCCTTTCGAGTTCCCAGTGATTTCGGAACACGTGTGAAAATTCCTCGCCTGTAAGTTAATCCACCAGCATATCGGTTACTGAAAGAATACGGTTGAAAACCGGACGAAAGCATCGTTATCGTACAACACCACTTGTAAATCTTGTCTTTTTGGAACAATATCTTTGTGAGTTTGACTCTATAGTGATCGTAAAGTTTGCCTAAATATTCGACTATAAGAAGAACTGTCACCAACTAATCCACCGGCCCCCGCTTTGGAAAACAGGCGCATTTCGGGAAATTGGGATGGACGCCGACAAAAGAAAGGGCCGCGAGATATAGTCAGAGACTTGGAGATTTTTAGAGAGATCCCATGTAACAGCCAGGCGAGGCGGTCGTGCTTTTTAAGCTCCTGTGGGAGGCTAAACGGGTCTCGGAGCGCACTGTTTAATTACTCTGCACTTAAGTTAAAATTCACTTGACTCTGCTGTACTAGTTTAATGTTAATTTGTTTTGTTTCTTTGTTATTAAATCTATTAAGTTTTCGTTTAAGTTTGGCCTTATCATTTACAGCTCGGACTCTGTTTTTCTTGGCCAAGATTTTATTAATTTTAAAAAGCCTCAGAAAAAAGTCTGTGCGATTAGTCCAGTGTCATTCAAATAACGCTCTCTCAATTTACACTGGTGTAAGAAATTAGGAGAATTTGTAGACTTTCTCGATTATCTTTAGAACTACTGTACCGATTTTAATGAAATTTGACATGTACATACATTGATACAGTACAAAAAAAAAATAACCATTCAATAATTGTAATACACACGCATGATCGTGCGTAACACTCGTTGAAGTCGGAAGGTATGAAACAGCGGTTGCAGAATAAACAAAAAAATGGGTTAATAGGGGGTATGGTCCCCTCTTACAGATATACAGGTCTCGCAGCGTGATTTCATACTTGAAATAAGGCAGTTTATCATTTCCTGTGGCAATTGGTCCCACTCGTTCAGCAACGCTGTTTTCATTCCCTGGATGGTTCTCGGAGGGGGGTTGCGAGTTGCAATTGCCCTCCCCAGAACGTGCCAGTCATGCTCTATAGGGTTAAGGTCTGGAGATATGGCTGGCCAATCCATCCGGAGAATATCCTCACTCTCTAGAAATTCGTCGACCAGAAGAGCGCTATGTGGCCTCGCGTTATCGTCCATCAAAATGAACTCAGAGCCAATTGCACCCCTGAAAAGGCGAACATAGGGCTCCAAGACCTCATCCCTATACCTCACACCAGTCACAGTGCCGCTTTCAAAGACATGGAGAGGTGTGCGGACATCCAACATGATGCCTGCCCAGACCATTAAACTTCCTCCGCCATAATGGTTGATTTCGCGGACATTGGAGGGTAGGTAGCGGGTCCCTGGTTCTCTCCATATGAACGTACGGCGAGAATCGGTGTTTAGGCTGAACCGGGACTCATCAGTGAAGAGAACTGTCGCCCATTGATCCATACACCAATCTCTATGCTCTCTGCACCATGATAAACGGATTCTCCTGTTCGTAGAAGTGAGCGGGACGCAAACAGCAGGTCTTCTTGCAAACAACCCTCTCTCATGAAGTCTTTTGGAAACAGTCACCCTTGATACACGGGTTCCTGTGGCTGCATAGAGAGCTAGTCACGAGAGAGCTGAGAAGCTGTAGCACTCCTGTTATTACATTTTTGCCCTCAAATAAAAAGAGTTGAAAATGTGACTTACACCACTTTGCCTTTCACCGCCTCAAATGGCGATCTTCTCTGGCCGTCGTGGCTCTTGGACGACCTTGCCCAGGCTTTCTTTCAATGGATTCGGTATCCTGGAACTGTTTCCATAAGTTACACACGACGATAGGCGTTAAATTGAACTCTCTACAAATTTCGACTTGCGATTGGCCTGCTTCTAGCTTCCCCACAATTCGCCACCTCATTCCATCATCTAAACGTTGGTGGTTACTCATTTTTACTGTTACAATTTGAAATTAACCGATTGCTGCAAAATAACACCATCTATTAACCCATTTTTTTGTTTATTCTGCAACCGCTGTTTCATACCTTCCGACTCCAACGAGTGTTACGCACGATCATGCGTGTGTATTACAATTACTGAATGGTTATTTGTTTTGTATTGTATCAATGTATGTACATATCAAATTTCCTTAAAATCGGTACAGTAGTTCTAGAGATAATCGACCAAGTCTGCAAATTCTCTTAATTTCTTACACCAGTGTAGATCCAAAGAAAACGAAAATTACATTAAGGCTGCTGTGCACTAACCTTATTGGATTCTCTCACCTCATTGTTAACCTATGGAGAAAATGTGTCCAAGGATTGCCGACTTGGACTGAAAGATTTAGGCCTTCTGCACACGGGGCAACTCAAAAGAAACTGATATCTGACTCCAGTCACAAACCAGTCCGTGATGAGTCGTAACCTATGTAATTGAATGGAGCCACGCACACGGCGCAACTGGTTACAAACTCGTCCGACGAGTTGCCCCGTGTGCAGACGGCCTAATTTTTTTTAAATTGTACTCCGTAATAGAGAAAGAAATTTTACACCTTGGGGTATTTTTCGTTTAAAAAATGCAAATAATATTTTAAATTTTAAATTATTCGGGGGGGGGGAATCTGGTATAGCGTGTTTTAAACGCTCCTAAATTCGTTCGTTGGGCGAAGTTTATAAAATGAATCTTGTTGCAAGGTGCAGAAATGTTCGGGCTACCTGAAAATATCATTTTTATTGGATTATCAGCATTTATGGAGCTGACAATAGTAGACACATTTTCTCCATAGGTTAACATTAAGGTGAGTTAACCCAAACGGGTTAGTACACAGTGGCCTTGAGGTTGAAGAAAACGATAAATCTATAATACAAGGGATGTAACTTTAATAGTGGCAACACTGATATAGATTCCCCCAGGCTGCAGAACCCAGGAAAACAGTTTACACCACACGTACGTCACATACCGGCCTTACCTCAGAGCAAATGTGCTCTCCCCACAAACATCACACGCCTGCACAGCGACAGAATGAACAGCCATACTTTAGTTACCGGTCTATCATACAAAATAATGTGTTGCATCGCACTGATGGAAGGAAAATGCTTGTGCGCACACTGTGGCTGGGAAATACCCTGCCATCCCCCATATTCCCCGGACTTAAGTCCCTGTGACTTAGATCTTACGCCCAAGAGGAAGGAACCTCTCCGTGGATTCCACCAGAGATTCTGCAGGCTGTAGACCGCTCCATTCGAAGGATCGACAGATCAGGTGCTGCCAACGGCCTCCTGAAGCTTCCAGGACGTTAGCAACGGGTGCTAAACAATGCTGGATGCTATTTTGAAGGGCTATAAAAGTTTCACCCCCGTATCTCTTCTGTATACTTTGTACATACACAGTTGCCACTATTAAAGTTCCAATCCTATGTAGATAACCATTGCTCGGATTTTGGTCATCACTTTAATGGTACCTCTGCTTTCTTTGGAAAACATTGCTCTTCGGTCCTCCATCTCGTTTTTTACGGAATCCTACCACATTTACAAGTACTCCAAACAGCTTGGTCAACCTATTGTCAAGAGTACTAATTCAATCGGACTTCAAGTATGGATACTCCTGGCGACTTTTATTGCCCCCCGATTTTTCTCGGACCCCGAGCTTAACCTGCTTCTGATGACGTATTCTTTAAGTGCTCCAGATGGCGTAGCTGTCTCTGTCTCGCTGCTGTATTATATATCTATGGTGCCCGGTATAAAGTCAAAAACAGTGATTTAAATATACTGTAGCGTACTGGAAAGATGAGGTTATTTTTCCAAAGAACCCACAAGCGCTTGGAACACAGCTGCGTGTTTTCAAGGAATGTGTTGTTCGGTTCCAAGCCACTAAAGCTGTCAGCCGATAATCTGCCGGCATCTGCCACCCCCTCCACCCCTTCTGAAAATCCAGACATTGAAGAGAGACGCTGTATAAAATCCGAGCGGGATAGACGTGTTTTTACTAGGCTCCTGTGTTGTTGGGCCGAGAATGGGCCCTGGAGCGTGTATTTGTGAATCTGCACGTAAATTAAGTGATTAGGTCGGAAGTGTTTAATATTTAATTCTTTTTGTAAATAAATCTACTTGTTATGTTTTGTTTTAAAAATTTGGCTTTCGCTTTTAATTAGAACTCTGTCTTTCTTTGGTATGGATCAATAGTTGTGAAATTTCTTCAAAATGCCTCAGAGAGATAATGCCTTACTACTTGTCGTGACGCTACAATACCAAGTTATTGGCTTTTATACCAAACGCAGAACAATAATTTCGACTTGAGTCTTTTGTACAAAGAAATGTTCTTTTCTATACAAAATTGATAGACTTAAGGCTGCTGTGTACTAAGAAAAAAAATCGTATTTCCCTTTTCCTCTTCTTACAGACTCTTGTGGTGGGAGGAGTCCAGTTGACAGTTCGAGAACTCCACTCCCCTTAGAGTTGACATTTTGAGGGATTGTAATGGCTCTCTCTCTATAGGGGGGGTTAAGCGCTGCCCCCGAATTTTTTATTCAAAATATATTTTGTCAACTATTTACAGGTACAAAATTGCTATTGTCAGATAGCCTGAACTTTTCTGCAAAGCGCTACAGGATTTATTTTATAAATTTCGTCCACCGAAGGAATTTATGAGCGTTTAAAACAGTATACCAGATTTTTCCCCGAATCATTTAAATTTTAAATTATTAATGTCATTTTTTTTTAAAAAAAACGAAAAATGTACACAAATGTAAAATTTCTTTCTCTGTGACGGAGTACAATTTTAAAAAAAAATCTTTGAATCCAAGTCAGCAATCCGTGGACAAATTTTCTCCATAGGTTAACATTGAGGTGAGCGAATCCAATGGGGTTAGTACATAGCAGCCTTAAGACTTTTATACAAGTCAAAAGATTTTTCTTTTTTTTTTTATGATTACTAACAAATATCTAAAAATCACTTTTTTTTGCTTAAACCCTTTATACCGGGCACCATAGAATATCCGGTTGTATTTTGGGCTGTTACTTTGCTTTGCTTTTATCTCGGCGACGGATAATTTACTTTTAAAAGCCGACTGGCATCGGCTGAAACCATCGGTTTTTTTTTTCTCTCCCTCTCTCTCGTTCCGTTTCAATTTATTATTTGCACCATTTTAACGAGTATTTCATTATCTACTTAAAAAGGGATCTGCATGCTTGTGAATTTTATACTGTGTAGAAATTCGAATCTGTAGTGGAGACAGTTTGGAAGTACATTAGATTCTATTTTGCAGATTCCAGTCTTAATTCTGCTGGATAGGATTCGCTCAGCTCAGTGTTAACTTACGGAGAAAATGTTTCCGATTAGTGTCGACTTGGATTTAAAGTTTTTTTAAAATTGTATTCCTTAACCCTTTCAGGGGAAACAACCTCCATCATTTGCGCGGAGCAGATTTTTCCCCCGATTTTTTAACCGAAAAAATCTTGAAAAAATTTCCAATTAAAGGTTGTAAAACGTTTTTACTTCTTTAAACTGATAACAGATGGCAGAACTAGCCATTTTCTGTTCATGTAACAGGAATACATTAAATGCAAGTGAAAAGAAGACTAAATTTAGGCGTTCGCACTGTGCGAACGGCGCACCTGAAAGGGTTTTAATAGAGAAAGAAATTTTTGACTCGGATATCTTTTTCATTCATTTAAAGAAACGCAAATAGTACTTTTATATTTGAAATATTTGGGGGGAGAAAATGAGGTATACTATATGTTACCTCATATGTTTTAACCTCATATCATATGTTTTAACCTCAAATAATTTCCTTTGATGGGTGACATTTTTAAAATGAACAAGATAATAGACTTAAAAATGTCATTCTCTATGCCAGAGTACGATCACTGGAAAAGTTTTCTACATAGATTAACAAAGGGCTGAGCGATTCCAATAGGCTATTGCTCTAGAGCCCTAACATTGTTAACACCCCCTATATGGCCTTAAAAAAAACAATGTCCAGCCAAGTATCCTCTAGACCAGGAGTGGACAATTGTTTTGGCTCGGGGACCGCTTTGAGGAAGCGGAGGGTAGCGGACAGCCGCACCTTCTAATGTTAACTTTGCATTTCATTTATTAGTTATTTCATTCTCATTTATTAGTTAACTTTGCATTTCAGAAAAGGTATAAATTGTATCATAAAAATCAATAAATATAAATTAAATTAAACATTGGCAGTTTTTCTGGCTGTCTAGGAGTGTTGGGCTGACTTTGGCAGTTTTTCTGGCTGTCCGGAATTTTCTGACTGTCTTGGCGGGCCACAAAAAAATCTGTAGAGGGCCGCAATTTGCCCACCCCTGCCCTAGACCTCATTCTATAGAACACATCTCCTCATTTCGAGAGAGGCTACGGTAGACGATAGATCATTACCAAGCGCCAAGTCCAGTAATTATCCTCAACGATCGTGCACGATGACATCACTTTACATTTACATAAAATGGTGTATAATGACGGTATTTACACATAACGATAAGATCAAACACCGTAGCTTTTGAGCCCGCGACAGGAGTGGTCATAATCTAATAATCTTAAATGCTGCTTTATTTAAATCCAGTTTCAAGTTGTTTGCCCGTGAAAGAAAATCTGCTGTTGCTTTAGTTCCGAGAAATGGAAGCTGAGCTCTTTTAAGCGTGGTCGGGAATTTTCTATTTTGCTTGGTAAAAAGAAAGGAGATGGAAAACTTTTAGTTTGGTTTAGAGGTTCAGTAGTTTAATCAGAAAGTTTAAGAACGTACAACACTTTTAAGTTTAGTTAGTGAAAATAGACTTAAAACAACATTAATTTTAGTTCAAAATTTTAAAGTTTTCTTGGGGGGAAAAACATAGCTTTACGGGAAAAAAAGTTTAGTTTGAAAATGCTTTAAGCTTTTAAAAGAAAAAGGGTACTTAGTCGATAAAAATAAGGACTAAATTTTTAAGTCTAACAGAGAATTTTCCGGTCAAAACGAAAAACAAATTGAAGCTCGACAGTTTTGAATTTAGTTGGATAGAATAAGAAATTAGTAAATTTAAGTTCACTCGGAAAATGATCGAATATTCCAAAAGAAAACTGAAATTCGTGAAAAGTCTAGAACAGAATAGAAACTGCGAAGCGAAAATAATTAAATCTCTGTAGGAAGTATATTGACTTAATCACAAAAAAAAGAAGGTAAGAAAAAAAATTCGCATAAAGTGAACTTATAGATGTTATAAATTATTTCAATAAAAATCTTAGAATTCATTGCTACTCCACAATTTTTGGGCCAAACAACAAAACTGTCGTCGGTTTGCTTCAGACGATAAGGTCTTCTCGTCCAGACCCAAAACTGGAGATATAAACTGGATTTTTTTAGCCGTGATCTTGAGTTAACTCAACAGTCATCCAAGAAGAGAACAAAATCTAGCTTCACCAAAAGCCATAATATACAGACAGATGAGGAGAAAAGTGAAAAGAATGTTCGTTGTTTTCTTTGACATTAAGGGGATTGCGCTCGAAGAATTTTCCAAAACTGCCTATTCCAATCTCAACGGTATGGACGATAGCCGAATGGCTAGAACGCTAGCCTTCGTATTCAAAATCTGCAGGTTCAAGCCCTGCCACGACTTTTATGTTTGTACTCGTTTGAATCGACTTGAAGCTGACGGTCCGGTTAGTTAAGCCCTCGTGTTGCAAACCATAGTTCTCGCATCAACATAACCATAGTGATCTATGGTTAACCCATAGTTAACCATAGATCATCCAACCTCACCATGTACAATCTGTAGCATCTGCGTGAGGATCTGAGAGGGTTGCATCACAATCGATCAGATCTTATAATGAATTTATCTCTGAAAGATTTTTGGCCGACAACAATGTATCTGTCGTCAACTTGCCTCATACGATGAGGCCTTCTTGTCCGGATTCCTAATTAGTGAAGAGATCTGGATTCTTATCCATGATCTTGAGACTATTCAACAATTATCCAGGAGGAAAGGATCACACTTCACAAAGAGTCATAAAAATACAGACAGATGAAAAGCAAACTGAAACGAATTCTAATTGCTACCTTTGGTCTACAGAGGATTGTGCACAAAGAATACCTACTGTCCATTTCAACCTGAACCACTGGACAACGGGCGAACGGCTAATGGTGGCTATATACTTACTGGTATACACGGCAGGTATACCTGAACAGTTATATCTATCAGGTACACCTGTACGTGTGTGACTGAAAAACTAATTGAAAACCTTACAGTTCTGTCATCCACACGTTCAGGTATACCTGCCACGCGGACCGGTACGTGTGTACACGCCTCAAGAAGCTGGTGTTCGGAAACAGAGTCTGAGGGTTCGAATACAGCCAAAACATAGCGTTTCTAGTCGGATTAAGTTGTAGGTTCTTGTCAGTTTAATCCTCGTGTTGCAAAAGATGACAGTGGCGTTATAAACCAATCAACACCCACCCCCTCTCTCCTCATGGAGGCATCTCCGGTTCAGAAAACGTTCTAACCATTAAAGAAACTATGTGACAGTTCCTCGAAGCTAAGAGAAAATACGCATACTATAAAGATGAGGCAGTTCTACATAACTCGAAGCGAGTTTTTATTATTATTACTTATAACATTTTATTATTATAATTATTATTTATAACGCATGATGCAGCTTGACCCTCGATGGACCTCGAGCCATAAAACCTAACTCAACCAACCATTATTTGAGTTCTCCGTAAGTTTAACTCAATTAATTTCTGTTCATGCCATTTGCGGAAACCCGCGTATTTACGCCATTGAATAACAGTTCAGACGCAAAAAGCATATCAGAAAACCCGAACCCTCCAAAATAGGAAATTTTCTTTTAGTAACTGGTTAATTATAGGTATTTGACTTTTGCCAAATTGCTCTCGTTTTATGTTCGTATTAAATATCTCTAGCTCTTGAGAACCACTTGATGATTCTTTCTTCATGCGCATAATATTACTTTTCTAAAATGGAATTTTTTTCTTTTCAAATCTGACTGTCACATCTTTTTTTTTTTCACTGAAAAATGCCAAAAGAAGTCGTTCTCAAATAAATCAAAGTTAGCGACACATTTCTGGAGCTACGTCAGATCTCTTTTCCCGTCTAGAAAGTTAGCGGGAGGGCAGTCAGATTTAAATTTTAGATTGGTGGATGTGTCAATCTGGGAATTCCTAGAGAAACTCTTTTAAACCCAAAGAAAGTACATTTTATAGAGAAGAATGGAAAATAGAGGGGGGGAGGGATATATTGAAAAGAATTACCCTAACACTACAAGATTATGATCAAAAATAATGACAAGAAAAAAAAAAGAACTTTTTATATACCATGTTTTTAAATTTTCATATAAACTTGACAATTCTATGCATTAATAAATACATTTTTAAAATTTTGTTGATGAATTATCCCATCAACTTGAAAGAAAATGAAGTTAATTGGAAGTTAACTTGCGTTTAACTTTTCGTTCCCGTCCCACTCGATAGATGGCTGCACCCGTCTACAAAAGAAAATTAACTGAAAAAGAATTCAATTCTGCTTAAAGATGGCTAAAATTATTAAAATAATGCATTGTTATCGTGTTCTGAGCTATTCTAAAAGTTTCAAATGTCTAGCTAGTCGGGAAGTTAGTTAAAAATCGATTGCAAGATTTGTACTGGACAAACACACACACAAACAAGAAAACGAGTTAATAAAAACATGGTTATAAGTTTCTTTTCCTCATTAAAAAAAGAAAAAGACTCGAGATACACTATTTTATAAGATATTTATTACATGAGAACATAATTCACACGAGTTTGCAATAGACAACCGTCCATCGTGCACAGTAGAAGTGTACCAATAAACTGAAGTGTCTAAATAAACTAAAATTTCGACATGTAAAATCTGGAATAATGAAAAAAATCTGACCAGCAAGAGCCACCTATTGCCGTATTTTCTTAATCAACCCCAGTGAATAATTTCCCCTCACGCTAAAGGTGCTGAAAAACCATCGAGAATTGCTTTTAGAGCCATCAGTCAAATTGTACATAACTTTTTCCAAACTAGCTGCTCATAGAAATAAGTTGATGTTTCTTTATCGTCACAGAATGATTCCTATTACGGCTACCAAAACCCATGTTCAGTAATTATTTACAGCACCGAATAATTCGTGCATTCCAAATCTAGATTTTAACTTTTTTATTGTATGGACTTATTAAGAACCTCTAACAGATCACATCTATCAAACACAGTAAAAAAGGGTTTTAAAAAAAAAAAATAAACTCTGTGGAGTTATGGCAGATGTTGTTATGTCCGAAAAATTCAATTTTATGTTTTAAGTTGATATGGCACACTAAAAATTGGTTCTTTAATGTGGCAAAAGCTGGTAGTGGAATTATGAAAAAATGCTAAGTTATTCGTAATTTGGCAAAAGTTGATGTATTCTTTTTTTCTCAACCCACCCCAAAATTTTAGTCCTTAATTGAAAAAAAAAATATTTTCATTGAAAACCAGCCATATGCTTGAGGTTGAATATGAGTATTAACTAAAGAATATTTGGATTGAAAAACTTAATTGAGCGATTTTATATTTCACAACAAAAGTTTCTTTTTCAATTTGCCGAAAACGTGAAAAATGACATATCAACATTTGCCATAACGCCACAGAACTGTAAAATTACTCGGTTCGAGATTTTAAATTCGCGCCAAGGTGTTAATTCATGATTTTTTCTTAATCTGTTAATCGTTGCCAACGCATTGTTATATTACTTGTTTTAATAGGAATTTCAGCGAATTGAAAAAAGGTAGAAACGCAAATTGGTTAAAGTGATAACAATAGCACCTTAGAGCTAATTATCATTTATTTGACTTTCAAAATTTTTTACATATTATAAAATCCTGAACGATTATAAAAATGTCGACTACAATTAGTTTAAAGCTTGAAATTTCCCAGTTCAAAGACACTGTGATAAAAGTAGAAAAAGCATTTTTTTAAAATTATAGTCATGACATAGTTAATTATAGTCATGACATAGTTTTTTTTTTATTATTATTTCATTGAGAGATAAGAAATCACAAAATAATTAAAACCACCATCATTTGTTTCTAAAGCCCAAATTCTCTTTAAAAGCGCAGATATAACCACACAGATAATATGTAAAAATAAAACCAAATATTTTGTGAGAGAACTGTAAATATCGTCTGCTCCCGAATGTTGCCCGAAAAAAAAAAAGGGGGGGGGGGATTCGGTCCCATTTGCAAATATGGAAATTCCGTAGGAAATAAATACAAGTGGAATATTTCATATGAAATGATAGTTTGGGGAAAAAAAATTACCTTTCAGATAGATCAGCAAGGAGTCATTCCCTGATCCAGCAAGAGAAAAAGAAGTTCCGGCGCAGCCAACCGGACGTTATGTTCTTCCTTTTCGGATACGAAATGATAAAATAAATTCGAACGCGAAAAGCTAGAGCTGAATAAGCTAGCTCTTTTGAGGGTTGCCAGATTGGCGAAGTTTTTTCGAAAAACGAAGCATCTGTTTTCGCTCAAGGGCAAGACCGATGAGCGCTGTTCAATTTTCGTGTGCGGTGGAATAATCAAACATTCTGATTGTATTAATTTTCGTTAAAAAAGGATGAAATCTCGGAGCAGAAATTTCGACTTAATTTACTTCGATAAGAGACTGGCTATGACTTGCAGATTGGATATAAGGACTGGTTATCATCGAATAGCCTCGAACTGTCTTTTAATGTTTTTATTTATGTTATCTGCTTTCAATATTTAATGAAGCATTAAATGGGAAAAAATCTTAATGGAGTCGAGATTTCTTTGATAACAGACTCATTCAGCAATGTGGGTGGCCTGTCGTACTTGGTGAAATTGATTGGATGCTCTGCAAGTTAAATAAAGAAGCCTTTAATTCAATATTAGTGCAATTAATAAAAGTATAAAAAAAATCCTCTCTCCATGTCCTTACAAGTAACTTAATCACTCCTAAATTCTATTAATCTAATGTGTATAAGGAATGGGAACAGTATTTGATCAACAACAACCAATTTCAAAGATCGTCAGCAAAGATGAAGTGAATTTAATTTTCATTGGCTGTTCGGCTAAGTTCTCGAAGAGTCGTTGAAAAAAAATTTTTTTCAATGAATCACTCTCGTGTAAAGGTGTGATTCCCCATGTTAAGCTATGGGGAATTTTTCCTTTACTTTTTTTGCTAATGACACATCAGAAAAAACACATTTTTAAAGATTCTGTCTTTTTGAACATGCAAATAAAAACTTATTCGTGTCTAGGCCGGAGGATATGGGTACGTTAAATCCGTAGACCGGAAAGTCCTTCCATGACGTTAGTGGGAACGGGAAAGCACGAGCACTCCAAACGTCGCACCTCGGGATACTCGATCAAAATTGAGATGGCACAAGGCGGTAATGTTAACTCGTTTATATGATGCTCCCAAATAAGACGTCGACAACAATTTCCGGGGTATATTGCGAGAATGTCTCTCGACAAGTGCCTCCACACACAAACACACAAAAAAAATAAAAAATAAAATACAATAAAATAAAAATAGAAACTTATAGAACGAGCGTGTAGGGGAGTAGCAGAACCTTAGAACTTCACTTTAACTGCGATTCCAATTCCGAGGCAGAGTTAGAGAACGCCTACACAGTACGCTAAGGAAGACAATTTGACATTGGTTGAGCTTTTTTTGGCCATTCGACTTCATTGGCTTCGTATTGTTTCATTAGTTCTGGTGCCATGTATCGTGTTAGCGTTTAGTTTCTCAAAACTCGAGAATGTTTATCATTAACTTTCTACAGAGCTTTAAACTACTGAAGTCAAAATTAAAGTTATTTTTTGCAAATTACTTTGATTACTTTCATGTAAATTACTTTTTTGTAAATGCAAATTGTGTTGGTAAATTAATTATGTACGTATTAATATGCTTTACGAATTGCATTTAAAAGATGTGCATTCAGATTTGGGGGGGGGGGGGATTTTCAATGGCTTAACATAGAGACTGAAGATCTGCGAGGTCAACTGACGCGCATGAGTAACAAGACGAGGGAGAGGAAGGAGGGGGTAAGATCTCCCCGCAGTTTCTTTCAAATTCTTTAATTTACATTGCCATTACAATGTTTCATTTTTTCTTATTAACTATTGCAGAAATAACTGACTTTCAATACCAATTTCTGCAAACATTTTATTTCCTTATCACAATAACTTATGATGGCTTCATTCTTTTACAAAATCGATTAAGCTGTTGAATTCTTTCAGTCTAAGGGCCCGTTCACACAGAATCCGTCAGGGTCAGCGTTACTCTTTTTGAAATATATTTAACCAACTAGCAGGGCTTCGCCTAGCCATTGCTCAAGCCATCCGCGTAACATATTTATGTACTTCGGGTCCCACAAAAGAAAAAAAAGGCCTACAAATGTATTAAATTCAAGTGAATAAATTCCGTTCAATTTTCATTCCCGTCGCTGCCGACAGATGGCAGCACCACTGCACCAGATGATTTGGTTTCTCAGCAGTGAGTGATTTTAGAATTAAAATATCTCTAAAACTATTGAATTAACAGAATAAGTGTACGCAGAAAAAATTATCATTTTTCAAAGCTCTTTCCAAATATGTAACATTTATGTACTTTCATGAGAAAAAAAATACACGGATTGTCGGCCATTGCGTTACTCTCACGTGATCTCGACTATTGTCAGCCATTGCGTTACGCTCACGTGATCTCGACATACCCCCGCTGTTCCTTCACATAAAAATCAGTAAATCCACCAAAAATCAGTATATATCTATTTAGTTTCAATAAAGAATTTATTATTAATAAACAATTTGAAAATTTAGCATTTCAAATAAAAAGTTTGATAAATAAAAAATAGACATGGTAACACATTTCATTTCAGTGATTCATTTTTTATTGAGAATCACGCTGTGAACGAATCACCTTTTGTTTACATCGTCAAAGAGCGATGACGCTTCATTAGAATCCAAATATCTCTAAAACTATTGAATTAACAGAATAAGTGTACGCAGAAAAAATTATCAGTTTTCGAAGCTCTTTCCAAATATGTAACATTTATGTACTTTCATGAGAAAAAAAAATACACCGATTCCTGTATATTTGTCGGCCATTTTTTTTCGAGGATTGGTCCGCCCGGTCGCGTTACACTCATGTGATATATCGACAGACACCTCTGTCTCTTTATTAATATAGATTAAAAAAAACCTCCAAACGATTAGCCACGAAATTTTTAAAGTCTGTGATCGATTTAATATATGTCAATACGACTAAAGCTGACACAGACGGATTCTATGTGAACATAGGAGTCTGGTAGAGGAAGCGTAATAGGAAAGATGGCGCTGAGACGGAAATAAACCAATCATAGGCGCTAAATATTTCGTTGTTAATCGTTTGGAGGTTTGTCATTAGTTAAAAATATTTCAATACTTTAACGCTTCCGCTACCGGACTCCTATGTGAACAGGCCCTAAGACCCTGTTCACATTGCGTCCGTCAGCGTCAGTGTAGCTCGCATTGAAATACACTATGTCACAAAAAAAGATATGCACCCAGAAGAAATCGAGCTACTATCACGAAACTTGGCAAGAATGTAGTCTGGTAAGCAATATGCAAATGATTAAAGTTTCAACGCCAATGAGACAAGGGTAAGCGCGCTATGCGCATATGAGATGCGCAGCTGGGAGAGTTTAAAAGCACGATTTCTCGTGCTATAGGGTTATTCAAACAAATCTGTCGACTTGGATGGACGGTATTGTGACTAGAGATGCCTCTGAGACGTAACCGGCGACAGTACGAAGAATTATCGGACTTTGAGAGGGGGCGTATAGTAGGCCTCAGAGAAGCAAGTTGGTCGAACAGGCATATCGGCCGCCACCTCGGTCGGAGCGATACGGTAGTTGCTCGGTGTTGGCAACAATGGATCACGGAAGGGATAGTCTACCGTCGCGGAGGGTCAGGGCGGCCCAGGAACACAAATGCGTTCGAGGATCGCGCAATCATAAGAGCGGCCACGTCCGCACCAACAACGTCGCTAGAATCGGTTCGACGCCATTTACCACCTTCCAGACATCCGGTGGTATCAAGGGAAACCATTCGGAGACGACTGACCGACGCGAGTATAAGGAGCCGACGTCCATTAAGACGCCTACCACTGATCCCACATCATAGGCAGTGACCTCGGGCAAGCTGAAGTGTGACCGACTGGAGGAGTATGATCTTCAGCGATGAAACCCGATTCAGTCAAAGGTTACGGCCACACGAGCATTTTTTCCCGCAGCTTGAAAATCTGCACAAGCCGCTAGAAAAATAGGTCTGGTTCTATCCTCCAGCGGGCGACCTTGAGAACGCGACAGATATCTCCCCCACTAGTGAGAAAAACAGCTGCGTTTGGCCAGTCCTATGTTACAGGAGCTTATCTATATTTTGGTGCTTGTTTTCACGCTGAGTTTCTGCGGGGAAAACGCTCGTGTGGCCGTATCCTCAATGCTAATGATCAGCGCATACGCTTGTGGAGGCGGCCAAGCCACCGGTCCGATCCGGCATTTGTTGTCGAGAGGCATACGGCGATTACACAACATGTGACAGTGGGGGGAGCGATTTGTTGGGACACACGATCACCTCTAGTCGTCCTTCAACGCACTTTGACGGCACGCAGTTACGTGGACGAGATTTTTAACGCCAGTTGTACTGCCTATGCTATCAAGTCGTCCAGATGCCATTTATCAGCAAGACAACGTTCGTCCACATACTGCGCGACTCTCCCAACAATGTCTTCAAGGACTCCCGTGGCCTGCCAGGTCACCAGACCTCTCGTCAATAGAGTGTAGAGTATTGCATTTCAACCCCTCCGTTAACAAAATAAATTCTTCTATCTCGGCCTGAGACACTTCAAAAGATTTCCGACGACTTAGGTGGCAATATGCTGACGGCAATTTTCCTTTTGTTCATCCGATAGACTTGTTCCACAGAACCTTAGGGGACATGGTCATTTTTCTTGATTTAGTCATCGCCACCGTGTGACGCCGCTGATATTAGTTATAAATGACAGGAGACCCCCAGGTGCTTTCATTCATGAACTATCAATTGTTAAGCAGCATCCTGGAGGCGTCGCGTGCCTAAACAAAAGGACTCGTGCCTTTCGCATTTTACCGAAGCGGCCCTTTTGAGACTCTTTGAAGTGGCTTGGAGGGCAAACTAAAAAGGCGGCCGCTTTAGACCCGGGGAAAATATTTCATTATCGCCCCAGGAAACCCATTTCCGTTGCTCACTTGTTCTAGATCGTTCGACTTTCTGGAGAGTGATGCAATATCCGGTGGAGGTCTTCTATAAAAAGAGAATGGACCCCTCAGTCGTGGCTTGCGTCTTTTTAGTTCCTGACACGTAGCGGATCCAGTTCTAAGAGCAGCCGGGTTTGCCGCCCTTACCGGTTCAGAGTCCCTTGTGACTGTTTGCAGCGACGATCTAGTTCCTGCAGGAGTAAACATACTCCACTAATTTGTCGGAGACCAGTCTTCGTGGAAGGAGCCTTTGCTACCTT
This sequence comes from Dolomedes plantarius, assembly GCA_907164885.2. Taxonomy (NCBI): domain Eukaryota; kingdom Metazoa; phylum Arthropoda; class Arachnida; order Araneae; family Dolomedidae; genus Dolomedes; species Dolomedes plantarius. Next base: position 217,839,746 of record OU015491.1, read on the forward strand.
ATTTTCCAGTGAGGAGTCCTTTCTCCTTAATTTAATATTTTCATCGCTACCGGGTGTGTGCAGTGGTCACCGCCGTTGATATTATTGGGGAGCCCTTTCCCGTCAGGAGAAGTGCCGTTTTTTCATCATTGAAGCAGAGCCAGTTCTGTTAGCTTAGCGGACTTCTGTGTTCTTACTCCGCCCCACGCCGATTAAATCGAGTGTGATCACTTATGTTACGAAGTTCATCTTACATCTGTGCAGTGTACATATCTCATCATCATCAACTTTATTAATAAATTGCTTTTGTTTTGTTTATGAAATGAGTGATGTATACCTGGTGTGTTTAAATCAATTTCTGGTTGACACTACGAACCTCAGTTCGCTACAGAAGGTATATATTCATTCATAATTTTGGTGGCAGCGTTTCGACGAAAAAAAAAGCGACAGTAAGAACATTTTGTTTTTTATAGTGACAGTCGCGTGTGTTCAGAACTGTGACTGTGCGAAAGTGCTATTGCTGGTGTGTATCCTGTGAAGTAGTGTAGAGCGGCTGACGTTCTTGTGAAATCTGTTAAACTGCTGCAGTGTTATTTTCCTTAGTGACATTCGCGCGTGTTTCAGAACTGAGACTGTGTGAAAGTGCTATCGCGGGTGTGTGTATCCTGTGAATTAGAATAGAACGTTTGACGTTCTTGTGCCATCTGATAAACTTGCTGCAGTGCCAACTAGATGCCAGTCTTCACATCAAATTGTGAGTACCATTCTGTTTCTCTTTTGTGCTGGTATCCAACAGTAGTTTAGTAAATAATATTTTGGTTGTTTTCTCAGAAGTAGGAGAATTAAATGGTTGAATTTAATAACCGTAATTAATAGCTTGATCTGAACTTAAAAGGTGTTAAAAATTTTTTTAATTTGAGGTAAAATAAGAACTAGTGTTATTGTGTAAAGTAGAATTGTTATTGAAATAGTAGTGTGTTAAATTAGTTCTCAGAAATTAAGGAATGTAACTGTGCTCAAAAAGAAATAGTGTAACTACATTGTGTTTAACTATTTTGCATTGTGTATTGTTGTGATATGTTAAAAGCAAAGTGATTTATCTTTTATGAACCTTAAAATAGTAACATCGCAAGCGGAATGTTAAAAGTAATTTAGTTCATATTTGTTAATACATTGCATGTGTACGTTAATTGATTGTGTTGTGTAGTTGCATTTTGTGTTCAGGTTTTAAAGTAATTACTACCTCAGGGTTTATAATAGTGTGTATTATTCTGTGTAGTATTGTAATAGCTTTGTATTCTGTCAAACATGGGTTCTCTTGTTCGTGCAAAGAAAGAGGACTTAGTTAACCTCGCTATAGAAATGAGATGTGAGGTAGATTTGGGAATGCTGAAGCTTGAGATAATCAAAAAAATTGAAAGTTCAGCAGATTACAATGTAAAATTGGCTGAAGGGTTGTTAGCTGAAATTATGGAGACCCGTATAGAAAACGAGCAACGAGAGCGGGAAGAACGGTTAGCCCGGCAAAAACGGGAAGATGAATTAGCTCAACAAGAACGGGAGGATAGGTTAGCTCAACAAGAGCGAGAGTTTGAGCTAGCCAAATTAAGACTGAGTAGGGAAGCCCCCCAAGAAAGCCCGTCTGTTAGTCCTCCGAGACCTGCGGGACACTCATTAAGGCACATAATGCAAAAATTCGACCCGGAAGAAACTGATATAAGTCTATACCTTTGCCTTTTTGAACGGCAGGCACAGCAATTAAAAATACCGGAAGCTGAATGGTCAGGCAGTTTAATTAGCCTGTTACCATTATCAGTAGCGGCCATTGTGTTACGGGAAAAAGTCGAGGACACACAAAAATATTCCCATGTTAAGAGCGTGCTTCTCGAGCGATTCAGGCTCAGTCCTGAAGCTTTTCGTCAGAAGTTTGTTAGACACCAGCGTAAGCCAGGAACCCTATGGAAAGATTATCTTTTCGAAATAAAGACGTATTTCGAAGGTTGGATAGAGGGTCTCGGTGTTACAACTTTTGAATCGTTAAAAGATCTCTTTCTGGTCGACCAATTAAAACGGAAAATGGGAAGTGAAATCCGGGAGCAAAATATAAGGGATTGGGAGAATTACACGTCCCCTGAAACCTTGGTCAAAGACGCGGATCAGTTTGAGCTTATCAGAAAAACAGGTAAGCCCCCCAACCAGCCGAAGAAATTCGAGGGACGCGCGCCCGACCAACGTAAAATGTTTGGGGCTGTAAAAACGGGAGAGAAAGTTGAAAAATCCCCCGAACAACACGAACCCGAACGAAATTTAGATAAGGTGAGCTCCCCTCGCCCAAAAGAAAACCGCCGTAAAGAATGGAACCATAAAGAGTTCGACAAAAGGCGTGTGACAGACATTAAGTGCTATTTTTGCCACGAGGTCGGGCATATTAGGCCCCAGTGTCCGTTATTAACAAAAAAAGAAGAGGTTAACTCCATAGGTGCCGATTTGGAAATCACAGATCCCTTAAAACCATATGTGAGTATAGGGACTGTGAACGGCCAGGTATGTGAGATACTTAGAGATACGGGTAGTACGATTGATCTGGTTTGTAAAAGATTTATTTCGCCCGACGACTACCTCGGCGAAACAGTCTGGCTCACTCAGCCGTTAGACACTCGTGCCATTAACGTGCCCCTAGCGCGCGTAATTCTGAACTCCCAGTATGGAAATATAACAACAAAGGCCTGTGTCATTAGCGACAGGTCAAATCAACAAAGATACATACTGGGAAATCAAACGGCAGCTCTTCTAAGACAGGGTCAACAAAACTCTAAGAGCATGCAAATCAATGCAATAACGCGCTCGCGTTCCAAATGTCAAGAGAGCTGTACACAGACGCTTCAGTCAAACGATTCTCTTCGAGAGCGTTCGGACAATAGTCCCTCAGATGGGGAGTCAATCGTTTTGACACAACTGGAAAGGGAGGAACAGGCGAATTTGTTAGTTTTACCCCCCCTCGACCGCGAAGACCCAGCGTTGAGTCTATTAAATGTTTCCCCAGAGAAATTCGCAGACGCACAGCGGGAATGTGTAGAATTGGCCGCATTGTTAAAAAAAGTCGAAAGTCCAAGTCAAACCGGCGAGAAGGGTTATGTAGTGATAAACGGGTTATTGTGTAAACAACAGAGGGACCACTTTGGGGATACACGAAGTCTTTTAGTTGTCCCACAGGTATTCAGGGAAAAACTGTTGGCAGTATGCCATGAGTCAACAAACGCTCATTTAGGTGCGACGAAATCGAAACAGAGGCTAGCCAAATCGTTTTTTTGGCCCCGATGTTACCAAGAAATGGAGGAATACGTGAGGTCGTGCGACGCATGTCAGCGCATAGGAAATGCTCAAGATACTAAGAGATTCCCCATGCGATTAACGCCTATAATTAGCGAACCATTTGTCAAAATAAACATCGATGCTTGCGGACCTCTGCCCGAATCTGAGAATGGAAATAAGTACCTAATCACCGCTATATGTTTAGCTTCAAAGTTCCCGGAAGCAATTCCCGTGAAAAACCTAAGGTCATTATCTGTCACGGATGCTTTGTTGCAGATATTCAGTAGAACCGGGTTCCCGAAAGAGGTGCAATGCGACAATGGCACGTCGTTTACGAGCGAGTTAACGTGCGAATTTTTTGAGAAATTCGGCATCAAGGTGACGCATAGTTCAGTGGGGCATCCACAAAGCAACCCTGTAGAGAGATTCCACCGAACACTTAAGAGACTGTTAAAGGTCCTGTGTTTGGAAAACGGGGAGAGTTGGGAACGTCATTTACCAGCCTCGCTCCTCGCGATTCGGACTATAACGCATAATAGTACGGGATTCTCACCGGCCGAACTGTTGTATGGAAAAAACCTACGAACACCCGAAGTTTTATTGTACGAAGGTTGGATGGGAGGTTGTGAGGAAGAGAGACCCGTGACAGAGCACGTCCTTACCCTAGTGAATAGATTAAAAAGAGCGCGAGAGTTAGCTGCTCAGAAAATGGGTGAAGAACAATCTAAGCGTAAGGAAGCGTATGATAAGAGCGCAGTTAAAAGGCATTTCGAGGTTGGAGATTTAGTTCTGATTTTCTCTTTATCTCGACCTAGCAAAATGGCGCCGAAGTGGATAGGCCCAGCGAAAATTGAAGCTCGCATATCCGAGACGAATTATCGAGTGCAAACTCCCGGACCTAGACAGAAATCCAGCATTTACCATATTAATATGCTGAAGCCCTATATCAGGCGTCCCGAAACTATAAATTGGGTTTATGAAGGTAAAGTCGAAATTGGTACTGAGGATGATTTCGCAATCCACGTTTTTGAAACCGGTGCTACCGATTTCGATTACGAGGAGATTGTGCGCGAGAGCGAACTTGACGCTCGTCTAAATCTCACTCAAAAAAGGGAATTAAAGAAATTATTGTGTAGCCATGCAAATATTTTTTCTAATAACCCAGGAAAAACCGAGAAAGTTACGCATGACATAGAGCTGATCTCGGATAAGGTCGTTAGGTCTAGACCATACAAAACGTCACACCGACAGAACGAAATCTTGAAGTTGGAGATTGACAAAATGTTAAAATTAGGAGTGATAGAAGTAGGTGAGTCTGATTATACCTCGCCTATCATTTTGGTAGAAACCGATGGTCGTGAGCCGAGACCCTGTATTGATTATCGTAGGTTGAACGAAATAATTCGCACCGAATATTACCCCCTCCCCAACATAGAGGAAAGGGTTGAGCAGGTTGCAGGATCTGATTTCATAACAATACTCGATCTTGCAAAGGGGTATTGGCAAATCCCCTTGACAGAAAGGGCCCAACGCATTGCGGCTTTTGTCACCTCATTCGGGACATTCAGGCCTTTGCGGATGCCTTTCGGGCTTAAAAACGCACCTTTCTTTTTCAGTAAGCTCATGGCTGACGTTCTAAATGGGTGTGAGGAGTATGCCGTTCCATATATCGACGACATCGCGATATTTTCTAAGACCTGGGACGAGCATCTGAAGCATTTAGATATCGTGTTAAGTCGTGTAGCGCAAGCGCAGCTCACAATCAAATCATCGAAATGTCGGTTCGCCCAAAACCATGTAAAATACTTGGGGCACATGGTCGGCGGAGGTTATCGAAATCCCGCCGAATTAAAGGTAAAATGCATTAGGGAATTTCCCCGGCCAGAGACAAAGACGAGTATTCGGGCATTTCTGGGTCTCACTGGGTATTACGCGCACTATATTCCAAATTATTCTATGATAGCGGCCCCCTTAACCGATGCGTTAAAAGGACGGGAGAAACGCGCGGCGGTTGTGTGGGACGAAGCTTGCGAGGCAGCGTTCACCACTTTGAAAGACGCTCTTATAAAAACACCTGTGCTACGAGCTCCTGATTTTTCTGTTCCATTTATTGTCCAAACGGACGCATCCGATCTGGGAGCCGGGGTAGTGTTGGCCCAACAAATAGGTGATAAGGAACATCCTATCCTGTACCTGAGTAGGAAGTTCTCTGAGCCTGAAAGGAAATACAGCACCACAGAAAAAGAGTGCTTGGCGATCATATTCGCGTTAAAAAAACTTCACTACTATCTGGACGGAAGCGAATTCAAAATCGTGACCGACCATAACCCATTGGTATGGCTCAAGAAGAATGCCAGTTCAAATGGCCGTCTTTTTCGGTGGCAACTTATGTTGCAGCAATTTTGTTTTCGGGTAGAACACAAGCCGGGAAGATAGAATACAAACGCTGACGCTTTAAGCAGATACATTCCTTAAACGTCCGCGAATTACCTAGATTTGTAAATGTAGTAACCTAGAGAATTAATTGTTAGTACCATGAATTTATTTGTGTTTGTATTTAGTAATCCAGTTAGTGCATGTGTACGTACTTGTTAGAATTGTGTATTTTTTTGTGTAGTAGAAAAAAACAAACTGTTGGAACTGGTACATTAGATAGCAGAGTTGGGAACCACCCACACGAAACGTTGGTTTTCAATATGCAACCACATTGAAAACTTTAACGGCAGGGGGGTTATGTAGAGTATTGCATTTCAACCCCTCCGTTAACAAAAGAAATTCTTCTATCTCGGCCTGAGACACTTCAAAAGATTTCCGACGACTTAGGTGGCAATATGCTGACGGCAATTTTCCTTTTGTTCATCCGATAGACTTGTTCCACAGAACCTTAGGGGACATGGTCATTTTTCTTGATTTAGTCATCGCCACCGTGTGACGCCGCTGATATTAGTTATAAATGACAGGAGACCCCCAGGTGCTTTCATTCATGAACTATCAATTGTTAAGCAGCATCCTGGAGGCGTCGCGTGCCTAAACAAAAGGACTCGTGCCTTTCGCATTTTACCGAAGCGGCCCTTTTGAGACTCTTTGAAGTGGCTTGGAGGACAAACTAAAAAGGCGGCCGCTTTAGACCCGGGGAAAATATTTCATTATCGCCCCAGGAAACCCATTTCCGTTGCTCACTTGTTCTAGATCGTTCGACTTTCTGGAGAGTGATGCAATATCCGGTGGAGGTCTTCTATAAAAAGAGAATGGACCCCTCAGTCGTGGCTTGCGTCTTTTTAGTTCCTGACACGTAGCGGATCCAGTTCTAAGAGCAGCCGGGTTTGCCGCCCTTACCGGTTCAGAGTCCCTTGTGACTGTTTGCAGCGACGATCTAGTTCCTGCAGGAGTAAACATACTCCACTAATTTGTCGGAGACCAGTCTTCGTGGAAGGAGCCTTTGCTACCTTATTTTCCAGTGAGGAGTCCTTTCTCCTTAATTTAATATTTTCATCGCTACCGGGTGTGTGCAGTGGTCACCGCCGTTGATATTATTGGGGAGCCCTTTCCCGTCAGGAGAAGTGCCGTTTTTTCATCATTGAAGCAGAGCCAGTTCTGTTAGCTTAGCGGACTTCTGTGTTCTTACTCCGCCCCACGCCGATTAAATCGAGTGTGATCACTTATGTTACGAAGTTCATCTTACATCTGTGCAGTGTACATATCTCATCATCATCAACTTTATTAATAAATTGCTTTTGTTTTGTTTATGAAATGAGTGATGTATACCTGGTGTGTTTAAATCAATTTCTGGTTGACACTACGAACCTCAGTTCGCTACAAGAGCACGTCTGGGACGTGCTTGGAAGGCAACTGCAGCCGTCCCGGAATACTGGTGAATTCACTGCCCAGTTGCAAAGATTATGGCATGATCTTCCGCAGGAGTGTCATAGGTGACCTCACTGATTCGATGCCACGCCGTGTTTCGGCTTGTATAGCTGCCAGAGGTGGATTTACTACTTACTGATTTGTAACCTTTTTCATGCCATATCTTCTTAATAAAACGGTCTGTTCTTCTGAAATCGTAATCATTTGCTTATCTCCTCATACACTACATACATGTTAAGTTGCGTGATAGTAGCTTGTTTCCTTCTGGGTGCATATATTTTTTTTGACAGAGTATTTTAAACCAAATACAGACCTTAATTTCGTGGATAATCGTTTGGATTTTTGCAATTAGTTTATTATATTTCAATACGAGTAACGCTGATGGACGCAGTGTGAAAAGGACCTAAGTTTCTTTCTTTTCCTGAGTTTTCTTTCTTTTTCCTTTAGAATATTATGAAAAATATTCTAAAGGATTGGTATATTTTTCATAATATTGGCATTTTTGCATTATACAGACCTGTTGCCAACTATAGTGCAAAAGAGTCGCCAATTAAAAAAATAATAAAGGAATACAATACTCGCTTTTCCCACCCCATTTCCACTTCTGCGGACTACATTTAAAGTTATAATAAAAATAAAAAATAAAAAAACAAAGGAATAGGAGAAAAGAAAGATAATGCTGACCTTTTCGTATTACTTATTAATTTTTGCAAACTTCATTTCTATATAGGTGGCGCATATATATATATATATATATATATATATATATATATATATATATATATATATATATGGTTATTCGTTTCATGCGGGAATTTCGTTTACATAGAGAAGTATAATTAAGAAGAGAACAAAGATTAATCAAAAAATAAATACTTAATCTTTAAATGTTAATTTCATGTATATTTCTGTCCAATTCATACATACACTTTAAATAGAACTGTTTTGTTGGTAACGGAGTTGATTGCGACTGCGATTTGCAAGTAGATGTTCCAGAGATCCTACAATGAATCAATCGCACAGGCAGATTGAAGTCGCAGCTGACCAATATGTCGCCACATTCATTATGAAACTAAAAGTTTGGCACTTTTTTTTTTTTTTTTAACTTAGGATTACCTTCCTTAATAACGGTTCTCCGGGAAGAAAAGAAGTACCCATCCTGCGTCGCGAGTTATAATTTTGGCAGCGCATCAAACCAACACCCCCTATATCGGATATAGGGGGTGTTGATCAAACCCAGTAGCAGTAAACAGTTAAACAGAAAAGTACCAAAATGCAAAAAAGGTAAGCAACGTTAAGTAATCCTACGTTAATAACCCGCGGTAGTTTCGTTAGAAGAGACTGGTATATTATATTATATTATATTATATATATATATATATATATATATATATATATATATATATATATATATATATATATATATATAGTTGGCTCTCTGTTTAACGACTTTCAAGTGACCGTGAAAAATCGTCCTTAAACAGAATTTGTGAAAAAGTAACATTTCCCATAACGTCGGAGGGGCCGGGACTGGGAAATATAGTCTTTAAATAGAGATCGTCGTTAAGTAGAGCATCGTTAAACAGAGAGCCAACTGTGTGTGTGTGTGTGTGTGTATATATATATATATATATTAATATTAAGCTGATGGAAAAAAACTAAGCTTCATGTCAAAGATTAAAATAAATCATGTTACATAGAGAGAAGGTTCAATGACATAAAAGTTGCATAATTTTCCAGGAAAAAAAATATAGACTATTTAGGATAAATGAAATTCTATTAAAGTCTCAGAATTGACTGCTTCAAACTTCACACTTGTACGAACTCCCATACTGTCAAAGCCCATTTTTCGTTATTTAAAATAAGACTAAGAAATACCGTGAAAAAAATCTGTAATGAAAATCTAAGCTCCACTATAGAAAAGTTTTATATACTTACACCGTTGACAATTTAATGGAGAATTAATTATCTGACGAGTAAATAACATTGAAATTATTTGGGGCACTTCTTGTGCTAAATTTTCTTTCATGCCCATATGAAATCGAAATAATTTTTTTCAAATGTCATAGGTTTCTAATATATTTACGTTGTTAGCGGTTTATATACACGGCAATCTGAAATTCAGAGCAAAATATAAGTTTATTATGAAGACACTAGTAAACATCTATGTATTATCCCCATCTCCAGTGTCAAAGAAACTCAAGAGGAAATTCGTATTTAAAAAAACTCTGTAGATAACCGGTTTTAGCAATACGTTTAATAACTACTGTACGTTATTGATTGAAGACAATCATTCATTATCGAAAAACATTTTTTCCATCATGAAACTGTTGCCTTACAACAGAAAAATTTAGAGAAATTTAACAATGCTAATATCTCATTTTTCAATAATAGTCAAATTTCTTAAACTTAAGAACACTTTATCGTAAGTAATCCGTGTGCAATAGAAATAGGAATAGTGTACAATAGGTTTACGACATAAGTAGGGGAGTTCCTGTAGAGAACTTCAAATTTGTTAATTTTTAAGTGACTGAACCGCTTATTACATTTGACTGAAGATCAAGCAGTTTCCACAAGTGCAGGGGGGGGGGGGGGGCAAATTCCGGCACACTAGATTTTTTTCTTTTTCGTGGCCCTCTAAAGACAGCCAGAAAAGCTGCCAGACAGCCCCAAAACACCAAAATAGCCTCAAAACTGCCAATATTTTATTTAATTTATATTTACTGATTTTTACGATACTATTTATACCTTTTCTGAAATGCAAAGTTAACTAATAAATGCAGTAATTTTAAAAGGTGCGGCCCTCCGCTTCCACAATGCGGAGTCGAAACAATTGCCCACCCCTGCACTAGTGCGATTAAGAAACGAAAAAGCAATAGTGCTGCCATCTATTATAAAACGTAGAAAACGATAAAGAATTATTGTATATTGCATTCTGAAAGTGCGAGCCTGTTAAGAGCTGCAAAGACCTAGACTACAAGATGCGTCTAATCTATATATATATATATATATAAAACAGTTCCGTAACTGACTCACTAACTGACATACAACGCACAGACCAAACCGCTGGACCTAAAGGGTTGAAATTTTGCATGGCGATTCTTCTTATAGTGCAGGGATGCACTAAGAAAGATTTTTCAAAAATTCTTAGATTTTTTTAAATTAAATTTTTAAGCTGTTTTTTAAACTTTTTTTACGTTTGCATTTAAAATAATACATTGAGGGTTATAAAATTTATATCACGAGAAAGATCATAAAAATTCCTTTTTCGAATCTTTACCTCCATTTCCTGATTTTTGGCGAATTTTTAAAGATTAATTTTTAGAATTTAATTTATTAAATGCTGATCACGTGATTTCTTTTTCTGGTACTTTAAATAAATTTATCCTCACATGCATAACTAAATAAACAAAAAATATTTTTTTCCTTGCTAATGCGGCAGATGATTGGACATTATCTAAAAAAATATTAAAATACAGTAAAAGAAATGTTCTACAAATTGTACTATATTAACTGTACTATATTCTTTAGTATTCTTTATATTAGATTTAATTTGAATATTTTCTTCTACATTATTTTATCTATAAAATTATCCTTTACGATTTTCTTATAAATATATATAAATATATATAAATATATATATATTTTACATCAATTATATACATAAGAAATTCGATCTTCGTAATTATCATATAATATATATATATATTTGGCATGAATTGCATACATTGACCATTGTATTTAATTTGAATGTACTCCGTAGCGAAGTACGGGTTTTCAGCTAGTCTAATATAAAGGAGGGAAAAAAAAGCGATTATTGTGTTGTCCAGAAACTACTTTCGGTTTTCCTGTAAGGTAACTGTAGTAGCGTGTGAACGATTTTAATGTTATTTGAAACGATTTTTTAAGAATGCATTGTGGTAACTGACATATCTGTGTGCGTTTTAAATAACACTTATTTAAATCGTAGAATATCTAAACAGTATTTTTATGTTAAAGGAGGGATAGTAAAAATCAACATTTCCCTCACATTTTACTTTTTTTTTCTGTAAAAAGGTAAAGAGCTGCAGATGAAGGAAAAAAAATTGTGATGTTTATGGTAATGATGCACTAACAGATAGCACATGCCAGAATAGGTTTGCAAAATTTCATTTAGGTTATCTCTCAGATTAATATGCACTATGTTCTGGCAGATCAACTGAGATTAATGATGACAATTTAAAAGCACTGATTGAAGCTGATTGTCTGATAACTGTCCGTGAGCTTGGTAAGAGTAAATTCCTCCCAAACAACCATTGATGATCATCTGAAAAATCTTTATGTTTGGATCCCACATGAACTTAAAGAAATTTAACATAACGTATGAGCATATGTAATATGCTTTTGAAACATAACCAAAATTATCCTTTTTTGAAATGATTGATAACTGACGATGGAAAATATATTATTTACTGTGACAATGAATGCAAGTTCATATATTTTCCGAAATAGAGAGTAAATTTAAAATAAATTATATCTGGTTTTCTGTTAAATGTTTCCCAAATATATACTGAATATTCAATTTTTCCCCCATATTCAGAATAAAGACCCCATCTCTGCTCTAAATCAGTGGCAGCTCCAGTCCAGAGATTGGGGGAGGGGGGGGAGGGGGTCAACGTTGGCTCTTAGGGTTATATATATACGAAATAAACATCCTCTCATTTTAAATTTAAACTCATTTAGTATTAGGTATAGGATTATATAATTTTAGGCTACATAAAAAAATTCACCAGGCCTTTTTTTTGGGGGGGTGGGGAGGCAATTTCCCCTGGAGCCACCATTGTTCTTAATTGTGTGTTGAGAAAAAGCTAGATAGAAACCATACAAAATAAACTGCTTACACAAAATGAATAAGAACCAGATTCTGTATAATTTATTTATTTAGTGTTACAAAAAGTCAAAGCTCTTGTAACAAAAACGAGGTTTTAAATTCATTTCCTTTTGCAAAAAGGGAGCCTACATCAACAGGTGTATGTGGATTCCCTATCAGAAATATGAATCAACCTGAATCTTGAAACTGTCTTAAAACAAGGAATGCTAGCTATAAGTTATGTACGAGAAATGACTTCAATGTTATAAATGCAATAAACAAAATGCCCAAACTCTGATGACTTATAAAAAAAATTAAGGCACATTTAGATAGCATTCTGCAGTTTTGAAAAATATATGAAAATTGATGCAAGAGATAAATATAAATGCGGTTCGCAACTCGTTGCAGCATCAACCATGATTGCATAGGAGCCCTTTTAATTGTATAAAACTATGCAAAATATGTCCTATTTAAATACTGGTCTGTATTAATATTATACAATTTTTTTAAAGTGACAAAACTACCGAAAGTTTCAAAATACCACACTCTTCCCTTTTTAGGTTACTACACTTAAGCAGCATGAAGTTACTATTACGAACAATAACAATGAGAAGTATTAAAAATATTTTAACTATGAGAAATATCCACACATTTCCTTAAAATTTCATGTCATGTATTCCTTAACGTTAACTTATGAAAAATTCTAATAATAGCTCAGAGACAAGGAAGTAGACAAATGCATACTGACATTTTAAAAAATGATACAAGGTAAATTCACACGGAATGTATGATAAAACAATTTGAAAACTTAAAAATTTCTAAAACATGAGTATGATCCAAATGAATAAAGAACACTGAAAATGTGGAAAATAATTTTACATTGCGATTGATTATATTTTATAATAAAACTTTAGCTTAGGAAATATGTCTCTCATTGCACAATTTTTCATACAAACATATTTTAGCAAAATTAAGTTGTATAGTTTTTCATTGCTCGTACATTAATTTTAGATGCACTCTGCACGTTAATCTTTCATCATAAAAATAAATTTCAAGGATTTACGTGTAAAAAAAAATTGATTGGGTTAAATTTATGAATTTTTATACCACAAATAGTGAAACTATCATGCTCTAAATCAAATGATTACAAAACTACAAAATTTTTAACAAAGGAAGTAACAAATACTAAATTGAAAATAGAGGCAAAATAGTTCATTTGAGAATGAAGGTTATAACAAACATTATTATAAACTTAACAGACAGGTTAATCTTTGAACTTTTTGTTGACTCAAAATTCTTTACATTAGAATTAGTCAAAATTAGAAACAGTTTCATTCTAATAAACAATAAAAAGAAAAAACTATAAAAAGAATTTAGGAACAAAAATAATGGCAGTAAAGTAATTCATATAGCAAACATGATTATAAAAGAAATATGAAATCAAAGATTCGGGTTTGAAATTATTACAAAACTATGATTCTAACAAACAAAATCTTATTTTAAAAATGGCAATAACAATAACATGCACCTTTAAAAAAGTTCCATTTTTTTTTAAATAATTAAAAAAGAAATAGGAGTTAAAATTAAGGCATAACAAATATGTGAGGAACTTATTAGTTTTTACTCAATTCAAAGCTTTAAAATATTCCTTAATAGTCATTTAAATTACTTACATTTCCTATTAAAAATATATTCAGAACTTAATATTTGAAAGCAGATATACAGGCATATTACATTCTATCTGAATTTGTTAGCCTACGGTATATATATTAAAATATTATCAGTGTGAAAGATAAATATATCTATCTTCTATATTAATACTTCTTCCAGTACACTCTGTGAGAGCACAGTTCTCTTTGTTATCTACTGTTCATTTATGGTCACTGATGATGATAGTGTTCTAAGAAGTGAACAAAAATGATGAAAAAGTACATGATTTAACACGTATTGATTTAATTAGATCGTTTTCTCAATAGTAGGTCTCCATTTCGACCCAACCACCAGGATTACGTCTCAGTATTAAGCGACGGATTTCATCATACACAAAGATCAAAATTGAAAATGGAATAGCTGGGAGCCACCAATTAAACCTAAAAACAAAAACCATTTTAGTAATAGAACTAAAATTATAAAACTGGCAGTCCACATTTATACAGCTATAGTCTAATTTATGCAAAGTAATAAAATTTAAAAGGTTTTATCCTACTAAACCTTTTTAGGGAAAAACTTTAAACTGTACAGTTATAAAGTTCAAATTATATACCATACTTAAATGTGATAACTTATAAAAGATTATATTGTTATGTTAAATAATTGAAACCAAAAAAGAAAAAGAAAACAATTTTTCAATTATTTCTACAAAAACTTCATTTATGTTGCTTTAGCGCTAGTTGCAGATTTCCACTAATTTTTTTGGCAGGTAGTGTCAAATTTTTTCCCAGTAATTTGATTATTTTTCTTGGGATTGTTATGTTCAAGTCCTTGTTAAAATACTAATTTATTTGTTATTAAAAAATTAGCTTGACATCTAACCAACCTTTACACAGTGGTACAAGAAAATACTTTTAATTTAAATACTCAACAATAAACAACTTATTTTTAACATCTCGATGCAGTATTTAAAAATGATCCATTAGATAAGAATGTGCCAAAATTTAATCAATACAGTACAACCTCCCAAATCTGGAATCGTTCAGGACACAGCAATTTCAGATTTAGGAATATTCTGGATATGAGAGGTTTTTAAATAAAACTACAAAATTTTAGGAAAAAAATACACACTTAAAAAAAACCATGTAAAATGGTTTAATTATTAAATAAACCTAAATATAGAACATAGTTACATTATCATTACATCAATGTCTGTTGCTTTCGTTTCGGCTTATTAGAAATTATTTTTTCTCGAATCCTACATACTGTCATAATTTCATGTTCCAAGATAAAATTCCATTGTTCTAAGCCTAATAATGTTTTATCTTATGATTTTATCAGGTCTTCCATTGACATTCTTTCGTTTTCGAGGAATTCTGAATCACTTTCACGATCACCGTCACCATAACCTTTGTTATTTACCACACTATCAATAATTTCAGAATCGCTCATAGAACTGACAATCGGCACATTTTCATCAATGTCTAAAACTTCCTGTATGTCCGATTTATTCAAATTAATGTTGCGTTTATTTGCACATTATACTAATTCTGTGATTTCAACTTCTTTCCCAGACACATGAAAGCCTTCAAAAATCGCTTCACAAAATTTACTTACTTTAAGGGGAACATACGCAAGCCTTTGTCCATACCAGGGGTATAGGAAAGGAAAGCAGCAAGTAGAGTCTCAAACACCAGACCAAAGTTCAAAATATAATTCCTATAAAAATGACAAATATGAATAAAAAAATAAATATGTTACTGTTACAGAACATGAAGAATAGTAGTTTAATATAAATATTAACACAGTATGGCTGAGATCTTAGCATTTTGTTACGCGAGAAGAAATACATATCAAGTTGAAATTTAAAACCAACACAAGACCAAAAATAAACAGGCTAATGATATCTCTTGTCACTAGTGTCAACATTACAATAACTTGGCAACATTACAATAAGCGTGTGTGTGTGTGCGGCACGCGTATATATATTCCTTAGAAGAACAATGTCACAACTCAAAAATCAAATGTTTTGAGTTTAATGTATGTTACATACCAGCAACATCACATCCACTGAAACAATGTCATAAGTAGGTTTATAATTTAAATTTTGGGCAAAAAACAGCAATGTATCTTAAAAACAAAATTTTACAAAGCAAATTTCAACTTTGTTTTCCCATTTTTTGAAAAACAGCTAGTTTTGAGTTGTGACATTATTCCTCTAAAGGTGCAATATATTATATATATAAAATGTAGGCATATAAAGTCATTTATTCAAATTTCCTTTTAGTGCTTTAATGTAGGATTACGTTCCTCCAAAACGGTCCTTCGGAAAGCAAAATTTTGGATGCTAAAACCGTCCATCCATCCATCACGAGTTATAATTTTCGCAGCATGCCAAACCCAGTCTATATTGCTTCGACAAGTAGTAAACAGTTAAACAGAAAAGTACCAAAATGCGTTAAAATTTTGACATACATATATGTGTATATATATACACTCAAGAGCCAAAACATTATGACCACCTGTCAATAACGAATTGGCCCACCTTTGGCGCGCAACACAGCTTCAACCCGCCTTGGCATGGATGCCACAAGTCCTAGGTAGATGGCCAGAGACAGATTGTACCAGATGTTTAAGCAATGGTCACGCAAATCCGAGATATTGCGAATTGGTGGTCTTTGAACTCTGAGCTGCCGTCCCATGACATCCCAAATGTGTTCTATCGGATTGAGATCCGGTGAGTTAGGCGGCCAGAACATTAACTGGAATTCATCATCATGTTCCTGGAACCACTCCAACACAATTTTAGCCTTGTGACACGGGGCGTTGTCCTGTTGGAACATTCCATTTCCAGCTGGAAAAACAGAGGCCATGTAAGGGTGCAACTGGTTCGCAATGATGTTCAGATACCCTGTAGCATTCATGGTGTGCTCTACCACAACCATGGGTTCCAGAGATGCCCAAGAGAACGTCCCCCAAAGCATAATACCGCCACCACCGGCCTGTGTATGACCTACTGTACATTGAGGGAGCAACAGTTCGCCTGGAAGATGGCGTATCCTGACAAGGGCCATCGGCGTGATGAATGACAAACCGTGATTCATCTGACCAGGCAACTCTCTCCCACTGATCCATGGACCAGTCGCGATGTTCCCAGGCCCAGAGCAGGCGCAGTTGGCGATGACGCTTGGTCAACAAAGGCACACGAGTGGGACGTTTGCTGCGTAGCCCCATATCCAACAGTGTCCGCTGAACAGTGTACTGCGATACTATTCTACTTGGCCCTGCATTGTATTGGGCTGTCAGCTGAGCCACTGTCTGGCTCTGGTTTTGCTTCACCATGCGAGACAGTCTCCGACGACCTTTTTCTTTGATAGCGTGTGGACGTCCAACACCATGTCGTCTATTGCTGGTTTCACCGTCATTCATCCACTTTGCATAAATACTAACAACTGTAGGTCGCGAACAACCCACGAGTCGTGCAGTTTCGGAAATACTTGTTCCGAGCCTTCGAGCCATTACAATCTGCCCTCTATCAAAGTCGCTTAGATCGGCAGCCTTTCCCATCACACACAGAAGTAAGTGAAAGAATGATTCTTAAGACTCTCCAGCAGCAGTTAAATACCACTTCCACCTGATCACGTGCCTTCCACGTCATCCAGGCGAATTCATTGCAAAATGTAGGGGTGGTCATAATGTTTTGGCTCTTGAGTGTATATATATATATATATATAGATACCTGCATATATATATATAGATACATATATACATAACACCTACATACATACATATACACTTACAAAAGAGGTAATCAATGATAAGTAATCCTACGTTAATAACCCACGGTAGTTTTGTTAGAAGAGACTACCTGAATTTTTTTTTTTTTTTCAGGTTAAAAAGCATCATTTGGACGAGGTCTCTCGTATAAGTACAACTTAATATATTGAAAATTATATATGACACATTTAATTAAGTATTACGTTAATGTTAAAAAATTTAATAATTCTCAACCACAAAAAAAAGAGCAATATATTGAACTTCCTATATTGCAAATACAGCAGCTGAAAAATACAATCTCACACAAAATATAGTGAGTAGAATTCTAAGTCTATCTAAACAGACAAAATATTTAAATTTCCTGCACTGGAAACAAGACACTACAAAAAATTTAAACTGCAAAGAAATGATAGGTGCCACAGTTCGTATTTTGTTAGATTGATAGACTATGTAATGCAGAATTACTTCAGACCCTAGCTTCTAAAAAATTTAAAGTTAAAAAAAACTCCTCATAAATAATTTAACATAATGATAAAGTGACTGAACCTTGGAATAAAAGATTAATTCTTGTAATTCGAAGTATCCAGAGAAATAAACACAAATTCTAAACAGCATACTTGAAAACTACAGGGTGTCTATAAAAGAACTCCGGGGTTTTGAGGCAAAATATTTTAATGAAATAAACATACATACATGTTTTATACATGACTGAAAAGCTTACATTTTCAAGTTTTTTTTAACACTTAGTAAAGTTCTATATGAGCCCCGTTAGTGGCACGGCAGACGTCTAAACGGCGACTTTTGCTTCAAAACACTTCCTGTTTCCTTAAATGCACTGAACCATTGACGAATGGTTTTGTCAGAAGGCGGGTTAACACCATAGTTACGTCGAAAGTTTCTTTGTACGGTAACTACAGACTTCGTTTCTATGAGCCAAATAACACATTGAGCCTTTTGTTGCGGAGTCGCCTTCATTTCAAATTTCGCGACGTCATTTCAAGGTCAACGCCCTGCAGCGCCGCCAACAGTTGATACAAACATTCCCAATTGGTATGAGTAAAACTTTTTGAGCTACTCTTTTCAGAGAAATCGACTAAATTTTGCTATCTTTTATAGTTAGTGAGATATGAATTTTTAAAACCCCGGAGTTCTTTTATAGACACCCTGTATATTAAAATTTAAAAATACCTTGATTAAAGAAACTTTGTTAGTTCATACACATGATTTAAGGCTATAGAGGTGAGTGAATTGATCAATATATATGCAAAATATGCATTACAATATAAGCAAATAAAGTTTCCAGGTACCTCATGCCTTGATGAACGATCGAATTCCTTCTAGTTTTACAAATGATCAGATCAGCCCACTGGACAATGACAATAGATACAAAAAATGCAGTGTGGCAAGTGTACTCCAGTGTCTTTCTGTGGAAATATGTCTACAGATAGGGAAAAAATTATTTTAATTGCAAAGTTATATTTTAGAGAACATTTAATGAATAAACTGAGAGAAAAAAATACAAAAAGATTAACATAACAGAGTTTTAATTAATAATGAAATTTGTAATCCCCCTAACTCCCTTTAAGATTTCCTGAATATTTGCAAAGACCCCTTTTATTACTTTATTTCCAGAATATTAAATTCATTTTCCCCTCAAAATCACATTCCTTTAGGAAGCTTTGTATTCAATGGTATGTGTAATATTCATTAAGTTTGCTTTGGTTTGGAGTGCTACAGTCAATTTTTGCTACATGCTGGCTCATTAGACTGGAACCAACTGCTTAAAGCTGATTCCTGTCAACTACAATCATCCATGCCAAAAGTGGGACTGAAACACACAGATTCTGGTACCGAATGCCATCACCCTATCCAATTTGGCCATTGTACAACTAATATTCAATAAGATTACTTGCATGACTGTCAAGCCTTTTTCATTATTTCTTTACAATTTTATAGTTAATGCCCCAGTTATCAGAAAAATTTATGCTCTCCATTTTGGTCAGATAAATGTCAAAATTTCTGACACTAGATTAAAAGTATAGTATTCTGCAAACAGAATTACATTCTTTTTTGCTTAATTTTGGGAAGCTAGGCCAAAAAGTTTCTGTTTAGAAAGCTAAAAAGTTAAATGCAAACTTGAACACACAAACGATTCCTGATTGGTAAATAAATCAAGGAATGATTATATTGGTAAATGAATGAATCTAAGAATAATTGTATTAGTAGAATATATCAATCATGTATCAGTAGATGAATCAAATCTTTAACAAATGAACCAATGATGTATTTAAGTATGAAAAATTCTATGGGGCAAAAAGTCAGCAAATAAATGATTGTATTGATCGATGAATAAATAAATCACACAGACTAATTCTAATGGTGAATGAATACCATATACTAATTACTCAATTTTAGATGTGATTCAGGAATTGGCACACATTTTACTTTGGTCAATTTGAGATGATACAACACAAACATAATAAGATCTTACCCATTCTTGCCCAAATGAATCTTGCAGATCATTTACGGATTTAGAATCCCATCTAGCTCTTAGACCTAGCAGTGTAGAAGGCATAAAACCATTCTCTGCCATAATCACAAAGTAGACAAAAAACCCGGCAGCAGCTTGCATAAAACCAATTTGGCCATATGCCATTGATATCAACCTACAAGGTACAAGATTGAAAAACATTATATCTTTCAGCATAAGTAAGGATATGATTGAAACAATTTAGAAAGTGTATCACTACCTTTCATTTACTAGTTTATCTTTCTTTGGATTTCTAGGCTGTCTTTTCATGATATCACTTTCAGCAGCTTCATATGCCAAAGAAATAGCAGGTACCTAAAATCATGATACATAATAATTGAGACATTATAATAAAATTAAACGAAGCCAGTGCAAAATATGATAATAGTATGAAATAAACTACAAGGTTAATTTTTCCATAAAGATACAAAACAATCATCAATAACTTTTATACCATGTCAGTTCCCAAATCAATACAAAGGATGGTGACAGTTCCCAGAGGCAAAGGCACATCAGCTAAAATGAAAACCAGGAAAGGCGTAATTTCTGGGATGTTACTAGTTAGTGTGTATGCAATAGATTTCTTCAAATTGTCAAAGATAAGACGACCTACAAAAACATTAAAATCATTAATTAATGGAAAAATATCAATTGTATTTTATTTGTGCATTCACAGAGTAGAAAAAGTAATAAAAGAATTTCATATCAATAAAACAGGTTATACATTTAAAAAAAAACTTCACTAGCAAGTATTATAAGTTGAATATTTCCCTTTTCCTAAACAGCAGGTAAAAATATTTCAGAGAAAGATGGCAACCTGAAAATATTGTTCTCATCAGACAGGTCATGGTAATGAAAGAAAATCACTTTGAAGTCAACACCTGTCACCATTTTGAGTTGATACAGTAACAATTGTGCTGACAAATCGTGATACAAACCTTAGACAAAATTATAATGACTGCCTGCTTTACACCATGAAAACTACTGCTATCTAATTAAAACATCAAAGATTGTGTTCAGCCTTTTATCAAATGATTAATTTTGGTGAAGTAGGGAATTTTATTTCTTATTAAAAGAAAAAGAAAGAGACCAGGCAGAACTGTAGGTTATTGAATTCAACAAATTACTAAAGATAATTTTTTTAACCAGTTGTAATTACTTTTCAAAGTATTAAGCTGCATAGGAAATTATAACTTAAGTACTATACAGAAACTTTAATCAGTTTTTGTAAAATAATTATAATAGTAATATAATACCTTCTTCAACTCCTGTGACAATGGAAGCAAAATTATCATCTAGCAGAATCATATCAGCAGCTTGCTTACTCACATCACTTCCAGCTATACCCATGGCAACACCTAAATAGTGCAGTATTAAATAAATACCAATCAGTTTTTAAAAACAGGAGAATGCAACTTGTAAATGCAATTGAATCAAATCTAACTACAAGAAACTGAACACAGGAAGGGGGAATGTATTTCAATTTTGATATTGAAAGATGCTATGTCTTGCTATTACAATAAAACCTGTTCTAAGAAAAGGGTAGCTTGTAAAGAAAATTGTATCTTCAGTATTAAATGTCTCGGGGGGGGGGGGAGAACTTCAATGTGTATATTTCACAGAGGTAAGCAGTATTGCCAAGAGCAGCTCAATCCAACAAGTCTCCCAGTTGGCTTCATCAAATGCCTTGACCACTCATCAATGAATCAAAATAATTAAATGACCTGGAAATGCAAGAAATTTTCTACAGTAAAATAAGAATAAAAAATTTCTGACTATACATTTCTAAACGGTCAGAAATTGTTTAAAATTCCCAATTTATATAACACTAAATATAATATGCCCAGGAGAAAATGAAGAGACTGCATTAAAGCATCTGATAGAAGTATAAAGAAAGATTTACTCATGGCAACCAATGTAGGAAATCTGCCATTGTCAGACATTTCTCACACAGGTAGAATTTTGTAAGAGGAAATGTATTGTCCATAAATGTGCTTAAGAGAGCCAATCAGTCAGAATAAAGTTTCCTAAAGATGGAGGGCTATATTTCAATTTATGACCACCAAAAATTTGAGATGGCAATATGCAGCAACTCAAAAAGAAAATACTCTTATAATCTCTTACACTTAATGCTATACACTGGTACAGGCTAATAGTATGAGACCAGAAATTATAAAAATTACATGAAGAAATGACCATTTATAACCAACAGCTCAATTAAATTTCACTGTGTGGTCCATGAAGAAACCATCAGATTCAACAGATATAACAAGTGTATTTATTGTAGATAAAATTAAACAGACACACATACACAAATGTATATGAGAGAGTGCATACTTTAAAAAATATATTCATCTCTAAATTTGTACTTAAAACATACCAATATCTGCTTTCTTCAGTGCAGGAGAATCATTAACACCATCTCCTGTGACAGCTACAATGGCTCCTTGTCGTTGACAGCCTTCAACAATGATAAGCTTCTGCTGAGGGGAGGTACGAGCAAACACTATCTCTGTGTGCTCTCGGAGAACTTCATCCAGCTCAACAGAATTCATTTCTCTCAACTGGCCACCATGAATGACAGCAGCTTTAGCATCTCTGAAAAATTTATTCAGTCTTTGTCATCACTGTAAAACTTATAATCATTTGATCTCCATAAATTAGTCTCCAGCCACCTAACTTTTGTAGTCATTCAAAATTTTTTAAAGGATCACACATACTGTACTGTTAGCAAACATGCTATTGGCTATCAGAAGTATATAAGGTTTAATTAACCCTTCAGCAGGCGTGCCAATTTTTGGAACACCAGCAGGCGAACGTGGCATAAAGTGCAACATCTCTTTTAACCTTGATTATTCCTTTTGTAATAAACTTTTATTTCAAATTGAAAATAATAATTCTGCATTTTATGGCAAGATAAAATATTTATAATATTCAGATATATTTATAATTAAAGGCCAAAGAATACAGATACAGTCGCCTTATTTCAAAACTGTCCGGTTTATTGGATCTAAGGACAAATTGCGAATGGATTCCTATTATGTCCAAAAACCTAAAAAATAAGATTGTCCATCTTCGTGACACGTGGGATACCATGTAATACAGGGGTGTCCAACCTTTTAGCCTACTTGGGCTATATTGAAAGAAAACGAATTGTTTTGGGCCGCACAAAAATATTAACATTAAAAATAGTTAATGAGTAAAAATTGTTTAATATAGTTAACTTATTGCATTATAAATTTTATTTATAATTATGAAGATAACTATAGGAGTTATAAAATAAAAAAAAATAATATTTAGTCCATCTAGGCAAGCTATTGATATTTTATTTTCACTTTGAGCTCTCTTTCTGGGCCGCACTAATACTTTCTTTGGGCTGCATGCGGGCTGCAGGTTGGACACCCCTGATGTAACAGCTGCACATTTGATCGAGTACATCAACTCCGCTTTTGTTGTATTGTAATCGAGTATAATTGTTGGTTTACCATGGTTAAATCATGACTACCAATGAAAAGAAAGGAATACGAGGGTCAGAAAATCAGACCTGCATTAGAAAGGGTGTAGCTATAAATAGAAACTGCTTAGAACAATCAAACCTTACATGTAAAAACAAACCATTCAAAATTACAAAATTGTTGCACTCTGTACATGGGTGCGCCTGCTGAAGGGTTAAGGAAATAAGAATTTTAATTTTTTTTCTTGCTATAAATCACTGTTCAGTTTACAGTGTGATAGTCACATGTAACTTAGTACTAGATATGTTAATTTAGTACTAGATGTTTTTAATGAAGTCATCACCTAGCTTTCTCTGTGAAGAACATCTGTTATAGATTTATTTATACATGCCAATGAACACAAGTACAAGACTCAGTTTTACACTCCTCATGCATTCTTATTTATAATTTTTCTGCAAAAGACTATGTAGAATTTATGGCCTATAAATAAACAATTAGATAATTTGAAGCAAATTTTAGGAAATGTAACAATTTATGATTTTTAATTTATTTCAACAGTTTAAGCAATTGATTTAATTTTACATACTGAATATATTATGCAGTTAGAATGGTAGAATTCATCTAAAGTTAAAAACTAACTACACCCACTTAGAGCTGGACATGAAAAAACTGAATTAGTTTTAAATTTGTACAGTCAGAAAAGGAAAACTTAATAATTTGGCCAAAAAGCATTACATGACACTTTCTAACAATTCTAAAATTTTTATAAATCAGTGAATAAGAAATGACTACACCTATACTTCGCTATATGGCCGCTCTTTATACAACATTTCACTTTACGCCCAACTTTTCTGGAACGCATTTAGGTCGTAAAGTGAGGTGTGGATGTATATAAAAAAAAAATCCTTGTTCAATTGACATTCTAGTATGATAAAAATAACAGCCTCGATTCACTCACGGGTCACAGCTATGGAACTATGCAAATTATAGGGCTTAAAGTCCATTTCAAAAGATTTTACTCTTCACCCTAAGGCTAAAACTTTTTGAAAATTCATTAAAAATGTCATCCTCAAGTATGACAGGACAAATAGCAACAAAACTGAGTGCATTTGAAATTAAATTAATTATGCGTAAAATGGAACTGAAGGGAGGAGTGCATCCAAGATATAAATGCATTCACTTAAGAAAAGAGTAGAGAATTCAGCAGATGACATATGGATGGAATGCTGGACACAGTGATTTAATGACTTATACTTTGATGCACATAGTTAAAACTTTTATCATAGGCATTATGGGTGACAAGTATAGCGGAAAAAAATTTCAACTCCTTTTTAATAGAAAACTAGTATTATTCTAGCATTAGAAATATTTTATGTTTATACTAAGTAAATGCAGCTATACAAAAGTAGCAACAAATTTACAATAGTATGGACCATTTGGAATATTCATAACACAAAATACTTTATTTTAATTTCTTTAAGAAACATACTAAAGTAATAAAAACATTTCTTTTATATCCCAGATCTTAGCACAAGAGCAAGACTTAAATTTTTCTGGGAAAGGTTTATTAATGTTTTATTAAAGCCATTTCTTGACATAAAACTTCACAGAACCACAGATGATACTTTATCATTTGTAGAGAAATTTAATGCTAAGAGGAGTGTTATGAAAAAAAGATAAGAGAAAGAGTTTTTTTTTTTGTTACCAGGCAAACAATTTATAGTTTATTAACATAGGATTACGTTCCTCCATAACGGTCCTCCGGAAAGCAAAATTTCACATGTACTGCGTCATGAGTTATAATTTTGGCAGTGTGCCAAACCCAGTCTGTATCGCTTGGGCAAGCAGTAAACAGTTAAGCAGAAAAGTACCAAAATGCGTCAAAATTTGACATATGTATGTATATATATATACACATATATACATATATATATAGATACATATATACATACATATATATATACATATAAAAGAGGTAAGCAACGAGAAGCAATCCTACGTTAATAACCTGTGGTAATTTTGTTAGAAGGGACTACCTAAAATTTTTCTTTTTTAAATATATGAAATTTTGCAAAGATTAACTTGAGCCATTTTTTTTCAAACCTACAATTAGCCTGAAACTAATTACTGCACTATTTATTTTTTTCTTGACGTAGGAGTTAACAATATGCAAAAATTTAAGATTAACTTTAATATTACAGTCGTTATTGAGACAAGTACATGAGTACTTGACAATTGTTCGAAAGTGTTAAAGAAACAGTGAAGGGAAATGAGATCAAGCATACCAACCTTGGGTCAACTTCTTCAATAGGAATATCCAACCTCATTGCAATATCTTCTACAGTTTCATTACCCTCAGAAATTATACCAACAGATTTAGCAATAGCGGCTGCAGTGATTGGATGATCTCCAGTTACCATAATGACCTACAGGAATGAAAATATTGTAATCAACACAGCTTTCATTTATAATTAAGGAAATTAATAAAAAGGCAAAACTGTTGTACATATAATTGATCAAGTGTAGAACAAATTTTGGGTACAGTGTGAAAATATGAAATTCAATTTAAAATGCATGAATATCTTATGTTATAGAGAATATTATGAAAGGTGTTTAAAGATATCTATCTATCTATCTATCTCTCTCTCTCTCTCTCTCTCTATATATATATATATATATATATATATATATATATATATATATATATAAAAATCAGAGGATCATATAAAAAAAAATGGTTACACCGCTCCTGAGAAATTATATGCACATCCCATTTTATGGTTTTCCAGCGTTATGTTGAGAATGTCTTATAAGTTTTCTATACTTAGAGTATTTAGAAAGAAACTGTTTAAATCTTTAAAAGTTTAAATTTTAAAATATCTCCTAACTTACATTTTAACATGTGAATAATACTAGGGTGTAAAACAATTACCTCATATATCTATTTATATTATATATTAACCAGACATTTTGAAGTTAATATATAAAATATACTCTACTGTTTTAAAACCTCAAGGAATAAGTGCAATATCATTCAAGATGTGAGAATGCTGTAAGCTTCAATGAAAATTTTAATTTCATTACAAGAAAAGTCAACATTTAAATAAGGTAAGCATGCTATCTCAGACCCAAAATATGAAAATTTTAATGCAATTCATGAGTTATATCCAATTAAAGTCAAAATTTGAATACAGTTTTTAAACGGAAGATATAGCTTGAAGTATATGTCTCACAATATGACTATACAAGCACTTCTAAAAAAATGGACATTTCTATTAAATAGTTTATAACAGATAGGTCACAACATAGGGTACTATAGGAAAATGTTATAATTTGGCAATATTTCAACAATAAATAAACAAAAAGCTGATTTAAAAAGCTATACTGCACAACCATAATTCAGAGACCTTATTGTCACCATCAAAAATGAGATGTTAATTCATTAATTTTAAAAGACTGTATAATATTCATGTACGTTTGTCTCAAACACAAATATGAAAACAAAAATTTGATGCCATTAAAGAAGTTCATGATGCCAACCTTTTAGGATCAACAATGACATGGTTGACCAAACAAGGAAAAGCAGTACACTATTCAAGAGGTTCAACAAACAGAAGAGTGTATAATAAAAAGGAAATGATTAACATGTTTTATACATAATATATACATATCAAGCCATATTTTCAGCTGGAAATCTATTTACTAATGTCATGCAAGTCTTTCAAAAACAAGGACTAAAGGTTAAGAAGCAGTAAGTTAGGGCACACCTTAATACCAGCACTTCTACATTTAGCCACAGCATCTGGTACAGCAGCTCTTGGAGGATCAATCATGGCAATAAGGCCCACAAACCTCAAATTGTCCAGGGGGAAATTCTGTTCATCAGCATCAAAGGGATAGCCATGTGGATATTTGTCAGTTGGCAAGGGAAGGTCGCAGAAACCTGAAATAAACAAGTAATGAATGCCAAGAAATATGAATGCCAAGAATGACAATATAAATACTAAAATTTCATCATATATTTATTTAGAAGCAAGGTTCTTGGACATCCCTTGCATTAGTAAACTTAAGATATTTTGCTGCTCACAGTTTTACAGAGGAGAGTGAACAACTCTCTTGAATCTAAAACTTTAATTACTGAAAACTAGATTTTGCTGTCACCAACATCACTGATTAGTCTCATTCAGATTTTCCTCATAATAAACTAATAAACTCAATGTGTGGCATTAAATATACAACAAATAACCAATTACAATAAACGAATACAGAAAAAAATATAGTTTTTAAAGAAGTAGAAAACAGTTTAAATAATATTAATGTCCTAAATAATATACTTTAAACTGAGCGTTTCATAAAAAAATATAATCACTCACCAATAACTCTTTCTCCTAGACCACCCAGTTCAAGGTAAGCATTATTAAAGGCATCTTTCATTTCTTCATCCAAAATCTTATCCTTTCCATTGATAAATATAGTTGAACAACGTTCCAATATTCTTTCTGGTGCACCTTTCATGCACAAGAGATAGCTTGGGTCTTTCTGATCATTTGTTTCATGAATAGTTACCTGAAAAGAAATGTGCAGATGTTATTTGAGTGAACAAATGAATTAGGCAAAATAGTGACTTAAAACATTTGGCATAATATATTAAGACAATTTAATCATAAAATAATCTGTTGGTACTCACATGATACTTATTTGTTGAGTTGAAAGGAATTTCACAGACTTTTGGATTTCTTCTCCTATAACCAGCTACATCTCCAACGGCTAATTCCATACACTTCAATATGGCAGATTCAGAGGCATCACCAGTACAGTCTCTGAAATGAGTTGAATCAGTGGTTAAGGAAGAGTACATTGTGTTATTTGAGATTTTATGTCATTTTAAAGCAATTCAATTTTGATTTCCCTTTCAAATTCCATTTGTATTCCAGAAGACTGTCAAAGCCTGGGCATTATATTGCGAACAAAGTTTCAACCCTCTTCATTTAATGTGAAAAAATTTAGAAATTATATTCGTTTGATAATAAAAGCTTTCCCATACAGTTATTTTGACTATAAATAAAGTTTAGTTCATCATTTGAAATATTTTTCTCTACAAATGAAAACTAAAAAATTCTGTAGAAATTTCACAAAATGTAAGTTAACAGCACAATATAAGGCATTATTTAATTTTAGGAGGTATTATTTAATTTTAGTAGAATATTACTTTAAAAGAAAGTTTTAAATACGAAAAAATAAGTAAAAATCCTTGTATTACAGAGAAATGTACCAAGAATTATTCACACAATTTTTGAAGTGTCAAACAGGATCATTGACTTTATGCAAACCCAAACACAGCAGGTAAAAATTAAGAAAAGATGTACATAATTTTCTATAATATATAAGTCGTAGGGTAAACATAACACATAAGTATAGAATCAAGATTTGAAAAATTCTAATGATGTAAATTCTTTTTTAAAACTAAAAGCTAGTTCATAAGTGAAATACTGACTAACTACCACCATACATCAATTTTCAGCGATAATGCTCTTACCAAAAATTGTTATTTTCTGCGATTTGAAGTGATTTTATAACTTAACACAGAAGTTCAAGGTTTAATCAATTTCAGCTGCAAAATATGAAAAACAGAAAGAACATACCTCTTCAAGATATGAATGTTATCCTGGCTAGGTTTAAATTCTGCTCGACTGCAGAGACATGATGCTCTAGACAAGGCAGACCAACCAGGAGATGTTTTGTCATATTGAACACCTGCAAACAAACAATATTAGCACGTTTAGATGTTTCACTCTTAAAATTCAAACAGCCAGCAGGGTGGCACAGTGGCGAACAGGTATACTCTGAGTACCCTCACCACCAGGTTGTGGGTTCGATTCCTGCTTGTCCGAGGATAAGGCTGAGATTAGGGAGCTATGTTGGCTCATCTATAGAGTGCTCCCATGATAAAGATGTCAATAAATTTGCAGTGAGGATGGGCGAATGTCGTAATAGACAAAATGCCTGCGATGTTGGAAACAATCAATTCTACACATTCTTCCAACTATGGTAAAACTAAATTTATACTATCACATATTAGTTTAACTTATACTGAGAAATTTAAAACTCATTCATACTTAAAATGTTTGCTAAACAGTGTTTAATTAGATAAATAAGTGATATAGAGCAAAAGAAAAGTTTAAAATCAATATTTCAATATCATCTGAACTTCAGTTGGGCATACAATAGCTGAAATTCAGATATAGTGGAATCTTGCTCTATCGTGTTTCATGGGTCCGACTGAACTGAACGATAAATGCGAGAAAACGATAGATCTGGAAACATAAAGCAATATGATCATCGGGACTGGGTGAAATAAATGACACATACGGGAAAACAATGATTCAGAAAACAATCAATTGAGATTTCACAGTATTAGATTAATTATGCAGTCAAGAGAAATAACTGTACATTACATGTATACATTCATACAGGGCCGCCCAGAGACTTTACGGGGCCTGGGGCAAACTTCTGTTGGGGGCCCCAAGAAATCTGATTAATTGAATAATTTATTTTATTTTATTTTTTTATTTTTTTTGGGGGGGGGGGCCCTTTTTTCAGGAGATTCTTTTGAATTTTGAAGTACGGTACAAGTTTCAGAATTTTCTTTCGGAGGAAATCTAATAAATAATTTAAAAAAAATTTTTTGGGGCCCCTCCGGTAGTTGGGGGCCTGGGGCAAAGTGCCCCAGTTGCCCCCCCCCCCCTCTGGGCGGCCCTGCATTCTTAGACACATATATACATAGAACAGAAATTTAGAAAAAAGGTGAGAAATTTAAGGAGGTCAACAATGCAGTCCAAAATTATTTTTACACAGTAAGGTTAATTTAAAATAATCTATCAACACAATTTATTTTTTCTTACACTTTAAATCTCAGTTTCTAATTCAACATAAATATTTCAATTAGCAAGAAGGATGGGAAGCATTTAATTATGATTGGCTCTACTGACAATTCACAAATGAAAAGGTCATTAAACTCTTTGCTACAGACAGTGGTAACAACAAAATTTTCAAGATCTTCAGGTACACCTACAGAAGCAAAGACATGAAAGGGGTAATATCAGAGTTGCGGGAAAGCAAAAATTTATGTTCTCAAGTCCATAAATGAGAAACACCAAAAAGTTGAAACCCAAAGCAAACTAGGGAGAAGGTGAAGGAAAACCAAATCACAAATGGAATAAAGAGGAATCAAGAAATAAAAGAAATGTGATTAAATATTGAAAAGAATGCAGAAAAATGGAATATTATGAGATGCATATTTTTTTAACATCTATAATAGAGATGTTTTAGTCAATGATCTTCTATTCTAAGATAATAGTATAAATATCAAAGGTTTCTTTCTCAAAGAGATTAACACAAGGAAACTATTTTAAAGCAGAGGTTTTCACTTTGAAGACAAGCAGCCTGGAAATAGAAACAGTGCATACAATAATGCATAACTACTTGTAGTGAATCTATGTGTGTTTAGGATTTGCATCAAAATATCCAAGATTCCAAGGAGTCTGAAAACTTGGTAGGAAGACAGTATTCCATTGCTATTTTACATTGACCATCACCTTCCAGAAAAGAAAATTTTCTCATGTAGAGTTAGAACATCCATAGGAATAGAAAGGGCTTGACAAATAACTAAACTCTTACATTAAGATTATTAATTCTTTAAGAAAAGTACATTTAAAAGAAATAACTCTATATAAAAAAAAGAAGTACAATAATTAAAATGCATATGAGCAAAGACAGTTTTACCAGACTGATCTTCAGTGGTGTCAGCTTCAATGATCTGATTATCAAACCACATGTGAGCAACAGTCATTCTGTTTTGTGTTAAGGTTCCTGTTTTGTCTGAGCAAATAGTAGAAGTGGATCCTAAAGTTTCCACAGCTTCTAAGTTCTTAACCAGGCAATTCTTTGAAGCCATACGCTTGGCAGTAAGAGTGAGACACACCTAAGTTGAAATACATTATATTTAGTTCTAAAAAATAAGTTTTACACAGTCTAATAAAATAAATATATCAATAATTCCTACAATTTAAACAATAATATAAATATCAACAGATATTGTATGTTCTAAAGTATAATACTTTCTAAAATATATTAGACTTTAGAAAGTATATAAGGTCAATGATACATTTAAGTTTATGTCTGATGAAGGATGCTGCTTCTCCCCTAAGAATGAATTTCTCTAAAATATCAGTCATAATTATATGAGACAAAAAATTCACACCAATTCGGTTATTAATCAGCTGAGATGTAAATTAAATTTAACACATGTTTTAATTTCTATGCGAGAATATTACATTATAAAGTAATATATTTGCATAAAAATTTTTAAATGTTATTTTGCAATCACTGATGAATCTGGACATTAAACATCACACTCCCTTTCTCTCACTGAATTTCACTACAGTAACAGAAATCAAACTTACAGTGACAGTAGCAAGAAGACCTTCTGGCACATTAGCTACAATGATACCAATAAGGAATATCACAGCATCAAGCCAGTAGTAGCCAAGGATAAATGCGATAACAAAGAATGCTACACCAAGGAAGACAGCAACACCAGTAATCAAGTGAATAAAATGCTCAATTTCTCGGGCAATTGGAGTATCACCAACTTCCAGTCCAGAAGCTAGATTAGCAATACGTCCCATAACTGTTCGGTCACCAGTGTTCACAACAATGCCTTTAGCAGTACCTATAAAGGAAGAGTATAGTAATTAATTTCATTAGACTTTCCAATAGTTTTCGCAACAAACTGTCAACTATTCAACCAAATTCTAAACAGGTACATTCAGAATTTCATTGATTTCAAAAGGAAAAAATTTATCAAAAAAAGTAAAACAAAATTTTCTTAACTATAAACTGGTACATTAAATTCACACAACAGTATCAATTTTAAAAATAATGATCATCTACAACAGTGGCGCACCCAGGATTTTTTCTTGGGCGGGGGGGCGAGATGAATGGATAAAAATATTTATAATGCATGGGGGGGGGGGGGGAGATGAACGAATAGAAAAAATTTATAATGCAAAATCAACATTACTTCTTTGGGGGGGGGGGGGGTGCAGGGCCCTCTGGGTGTGCCACTGATCTACAACAAAACAGAATGAAGCAAATGTTATTCCTTCCATGCAAGCAATGTTTAGGAAACATAACATGTTTCCGAAATATTTTACCAACTGAAAATCTTTGCACTCCCTTCTATCACAATTTTTGTCACACAATATAATTTAGGAATACCCATAAAGGAACACACCTAAGAAATTAAATGGTTTTAGATATTGAAATTTCTTGATGAATCTTTACATCATATGCTTGATTTCATTTAATTTTTTTTTTTAATAATACATAAGTTACAATTTAAATGTATTCTTAAATAGAAAATTGATTAAATTTTGTAGTTTCATACATACTGCACTAACAAGGCTCAAGTCGATTTCAGTAAATCCTGGGAGGAATCTAAATTTCTAAAGTGTGTTTTCGTTCTGTTGCATGATATTATTGAAAGCATTTAGACGATGGTTGAACAGCTAGAATGCTGGTATTCAGTACCAGAGGAGCTCAGGGTTGGCATGGATATTTGTAGTTGCTTAGAACTGGCTTGAGATTGTAGAGCCTGCTTTGTTTAGCTCCAATGTATCCAAAAAAAGATTATTGTAGTAGTTTCAACCTACTACTAATAAAGAAATTAAAAAACTTTTTAAAAAATTATAAAAACATACCCTCAACACAGTTTGTAGAAAAAAATGCTACATTTCTGGTTTCCAAGGGATTAGTATTAGTGGATTCCGGAGTTCTAGTTTGTGGTTCAGATTCACCAGTCAAAGAAGAGTTGTCTACTTTACATCCTTGTGCATGAAGTATTCTAATATCAGCTGGAATACGGTCACCACCTTTAACCTCTACTATATCACCAACTACTACTTCCTCTGCAGGCATGGTTAGTTTCTGACCATCTCGAAGGACTACAGCATACTATAAAAATAGCAATATATAATGTAAATTTTCAAACATAAAATTTCATAACTTATGTTTTTTTTTTAAAAAAAAAGGTAAGAAATTTATCTTGTTTATTTGGTCAACAATTTATACAATCTAAGTATTCCCAGAAATAGATTAAAATTGATTTACCAGAAAAAGTAAAAGGCTTAATTAGATAAATTCAAAATTACTTATCAATGTACGTAAATGAAGTAATCTAGTTATCACAAAAATCTGCATCATAGCTATTAAGCAAGATAATAAAGATTAATTTTTGATGGCCTAATCAACATCACTTCATGTACATACCAACAAAGACATTAAAAATAATTCAGAAAAGATTTTCACTATAGATAGCACATAAAATTTCTGAAGTGGAGTTGAGAATATACTGTATGAAATTACCAATTATCAAATAATTGTTAGTTTATTTTTATTTCTTTATTTATTCATTTAACCAAGAAAAATCTTTTACAATCATTTAAAGAACCCAAAGCTATAGAGAAATGCACATCACCTGAGGAACCATATTCTTGAAAGACTCCATAATTTTTGAACTTTTTGCTTCTTGATAATATGAAAATACACCAGTAACTATGACTACAACAGATAGTACAATTCCTAAATAAAGCTACAAAACAAAAATGAAAGAAAGAAGTTAGAAAACAATCACAATTCACAAGACAATTGAAAGTTACACTTATAAATATGTTTGGGAACATGTGCAAATTTTGAAATCTAACTTTAAGACAGTGTTCACATAGATTATATAATTTAATACAACATATGACTGACAATCAGTTTCTAAAAACTTTAAAAATTCAATATTGTCCTAATCAAAAGTTGTCACTCACTAGAATCTGACTGAAGCCTTTTGAAAATTTTCAACTTCTATATTTCATCTCCAGGGATATGAAATTTCCATTAAATGGAAATGTGAAAATGCACTGGTCAATTTAAATGCTTTAATTATTAAAGGAATCATAACAGTGTTGAACATTGTTTGCAATGAAGATAGTTGGAATGCAGTTGCTTGATATTCACTATAATAAATTATAATTCAATGTTGCTCACAACTAGAACGTAAATTATGAAACAAAATATATTTATATCATAATTTCTGTGTAAGTATTTCTTTTTCAAAGCTAAAATTTAATGATTTTAAATATTTTGTAACTTTTCATCTAAACCACTTTGAGCTGCAAATGTGTAAGCCAAGCAACTGTAACAAACTGAGGCTTTGTAAAAGCACGCTATTTATATAATAAAACCTGATTTGTTCGAAGAGTGTTTTAGAAACGAATCAGAACTTTACTAGTTTTAATGTAAATTTCACGTTTCACTACAGTTCTTTGTGGATAATTTGAGTTTCCCGCCAAGTATTTTAACTCCAACGTAAATAACTAGTAAATAATAGAGCCCGGATAGCTCAGTCGGTAGAGCGTTAGGCTTTTAACCTAACGGTCCAGGGTTCGAGTCCCTGTTCGGGCGAAACTTTTTTTTCTTCTTCCCTATAGATTCTCGTGCGGTACATTCTGAGCTATTCAATGAGACTAGTCCTGTAAATACTTCAAAAAAAATTTAATATTAATGAGACGCAGCAAGTCAAATTCACTTGTATCCAAATATATGAAAAATAACTTTAAATAATGCACCGAAATTTGAGGGAAGAAAAACAATCTGCACAATGCCACACAGATTCATTTTATTTTTATTTAGAACAGGAAAAATAAAGAAAACACTAAAAATCAAATTTTCCTGAAATTCAAACTACGTGAAGGCCTATAGTTTTGATTTATGCTACACTCTAAGAAAATAATTTATTCTATTAAATTTTAAAAAAATTAAAAATCATCTGGAAATCATAGGGAATTTTTTTTTAAGTAAAAGGTCCGAGCTGCCGCTGATGGCTAGATGATTATATACAAACAGATATGCAGAGTTGACTTTAGGGGAAAGGGGGGGGGGAGGAGTATATCAATGATCATCCCTTTGATTCCTACACTAATACCGAGTAACTCTATAATTTGTACTTTTAAGTCGAGGAAACCATAATAAACATATATCACTCATTTATCACATTCAAACGCATGAAAACGTTTTACTGCATTTGCTTAGACGTATCTCTATCATTATATCCCCTTCATTAAGAAAAGACCAAAGGGATATATTGCACTCTTGACATGTTTAAGTCTAAAAATTATCCTATATGATCACGTTAACTACAACTCAGATTAACAACATTCTAATCTATTTCCAGTTTTATCATGCTCAAGTTACCAAAAACATTTTCATTTTGTCTCAAAGATGGCGCCACTGAATTTCCCATATATTTCAAAATTTTCCTTAAAAGAATTGAAATAATTAAGAAAAAAAAGTTTCGAATTTGCGATGCTCATCTCTCGTGACAATGATTTACTATGGTTGAATTTCATTTCGCTATTTCTCACCTAGAACAGTTAAAGTATTGAACTTCGAGAAAAATGTTAATTCCTTAACAGGGTGTAGCGGGCATAACTGGCGCCCGGGGCACGATACCTTTTTGACGCCCCACCACCGAAAAACATTAGTAATATAATATATAGAATAAGTTAAAAGGGCCATTTGGCCCTCTGTAAGTGGTGCCCGGGGCATGATAGACCCCTTGCTCCCCCCCCCCCCCTCGCTACGCCACTGTTCCTTAATTCCAACTTTACGACCAACAGCTAGCTAGCTATAAATGATGTTTTTTACAATGAGACTTCGAGGAAAATTTATTTCGTGACATGATTGCTTCATGTACAACGGCAACGAACAAAAATTTCAGCTATATTGCCACAGACTAAAATTCTGAAAGAATTGAGCCAAAATTACGGAGAATTATTTTTAAACTTCAGCTGCCACCCTGAACAAAGGCGGTGACCTGCGTGCACTGCACGACACTATATCTACGCCATTAAAGCTTGATAACTTGTCTAATATTTAACAGTGACCGTAGGAGGGAGGATTTCAAACAGAACGAACTAACAAATTTTCTGCTTGGTTAGAAATTTAAACATAAGTTAAAAATTACATTATCGTCTGGCGCCTCTTCGAACGTTGATGCTTGGATAGAGTAAGCTATGAAGCAGAGAATAGCTCCTATCCAAAGAAGCAGGGCAAAACCACCAAAGAGATTTTTACAGAACTTCACCCACTCAGGGGTCTTCTTAGGAGGTGTTAGAGCGTTTGGACCATCCCGTGCGAATACCTCGCGGGCCTTCGCAGCAGTCATACCCTGTAAAGAAAATAGCACAGAAAAATTAAAAATGGGCGAACAAAATTGGTACAAATTTTATGTTACTAAAATTTTAAACAATTTTTGAGCAACATGAAAACAAAAAGTTGAATAATTTCATGACTGTCAGTATGCGCAATATTACATAATGCTAGATATTTGGCAAAACTCCGTCCTCCAAGAATGATTCACAGAATTTCTAAGACAGGGTTGCATAGGATTAAGGATCCCTTGAACTTTAAAAACTATGATAATTTAAGTGTTTTCTCAAAGATTTATTATTCCATAAAAGATGAATGGGCCTCGTTACGGTCAGCATTAAAAAGCCCGTAAAATTATTCTTTGAGGACTTCCTTTCTAGTACCACTTAAGGGCAAGTCCGTTGTCCTGTAAATACGTTATCAGTCCTTTTCTCTGACATCCAAATACGAACAAGACCAATTGTATGCAGTATCAGGACTACTCGACATCCACTGTTGAGACATTATGGACTGTATTTTTTCGTTAAGGAAATTTTGATGGACATTCAGCTGTGTGAGAAGATGGATTTTGATCGCAAACTCCACTTTGAGAATCATTCCACGGCGATCATACTTCCAAAATGGTTTTTAAAACTTCCAATAGTGAGTTACTTTGAATTAATTTCAAACCCAGTCTCTACAAACTGAGGTCTAGTTAACCCCTTCGTAGAAAATTCCGTCCAAACTATAGCTTTTAGGATACGCAACATAAGTTAATGGACTTTTAGATGAAGATATTTATTATAAATATATACGGATGGCGGAGTTACTGGATACAAAACCCTTATAAACTGTTGTGATTTTACACCACTTATCACAGCGAACAAAAGAAAAATAAGTTTCCATCTTAGTTCTGTTGCGAAGAGACATTTTAGGTTTATTTTACTCATTCAGATTTACAATGTGCACAAACCCAAACGAAGACTACCGACATTTTTTAAAAACAGAGCGTAATGTAAATTAACTGAAATTTAAGAAATTAGTGGTGTGTTCTTCATCCCATTCATTGTTACTGATATGCACACATGCTATTTATTTGAAAAACGGATGGCCTCCAATGGCAATGACCTCCACTTTCATTGCTTTCATTATTACTATCAGTCGCTAAGTGCATATCCAGTTTAATTTGGGGAAAACTTAGTGCTAGGGAAGGAAAGAAAATGCAGTATTAACCACGGCAGTGCACCGCATTTTGGATATCTGTCACTAAATATTATGAAATATGAAATAAGGGAAATAATGAACCACACACAATAGGTCTCGTGAATGAAGATATACGGGTGAAGGAAGCAAATTGTTACTCCTGTCTTAAATTCTAATAAGTCATTATATAATTGGACATTATAACTGCTCTTATGCTAAATTTTAATTGGTCTCGCTAATTGGACGCTTTATGAGGCTTACGCTTCGTAAAAAATTTCGAATTTTTAGATTAGTCTGTCAGGAAAATGAATTACTTCAAAGTTCTCGATTTCGTTTAAGGTCAACATTCTTTTTGACTTGTTTTCCTCCATGCCTTAAGCTTGTTAAAGACCTCATTTTACACGTGGTTTTTTTTAATAGTTAATTTTATTTCGTGGCATTATAGGGAAATAACTCGAGACCTTTGAATAGTAAAACACGAAAGAATTAAGTAAATGACCAGAAATTTTCAAAATGACGTAATCCTAAGAAATAATTATTTCTCAGGTTTTCTAGCTGTTAACTCAAGCTATCAGCTAGAAAACAGTTAATCATTCAGTTTTGGGACACTACATTTTTTTTACGATGCCTATACGTCTTCCTTAAACAAACACAGTATTTTATGGAAAAATTCGAATAAGTACCGGGTATGCATCACAAGATTCATACCAGAATCAAATGATTTTAACAATAAAAATATGGTCTTAGAAAAATGCTGTTCCTAAAAATCCGAAGTATGGATGATTTATCGATATATCATCCATGCTTCGGATTTTTAGGAACAGCATTTATATATACCCTTAATATAAAAAAATTTTAATTGTCATTTTTTGTACCTTGAACAAAGAGTTGTTGGCTGGGTTGAAAAATGCATAATAGCCCCAACTAAATTTAATGTAGACCTACCTGCAAAGTTGACTGTTGGGCCAACTGAAAGCCTACTGTTGGCAGACATGCAAATCCAACCGTTAGGCCAAATGACAGCCACCCGTTCGATCAACCTCGCGCCAACGGCCAAATCCCACCGTTGGCCAACCATGCCCGAAAATGGTTGGCTAACGACTTGCCAACGGTTTTGTGTTATTTGGGATGTTCTTACAATACTTTTAAAACAAATTTAACGGTGAAATTCCCTGACCATAAATTTCCTAACATGCATGAATATCAGCGGTGAATTTTTTAAACGTAAGATTAGTTTTCATTAAATTTTTGTATACGAAATAAAATGGGGAAAAAAATCAATTTAGATTTAAGTCGAAAGTTACACGTGTCTAAGTCCTTAAAAATGAATCATTCAAAGCACTGGTTCATAACGACACTGGCAAATAAATACCCACACTTAAAAATCATAGACCTAAGGAGGAAGGAAGGAGAGGAGACAGACAAGTACAGTTTGCATGTAAAAATAACACCATTTGGTGATTAATGAGTGGATTACGTATTGAATACGTAAGATAACTACTCGAGCAGTCAAATCAAACGAGAGTGCTTTGAAGACCCCCGAAAAACTTCTAAGTTTTTTTAGTTAGCGCTCTTTTAACTATAGGAAATTTTGAATTATGTATCTAACTGCTATCCTTTATTTTAAAAAAAACTAAATAATTTTAGACCTACTAAATAAATAAACCGTACTCGGAGAAACAATTACCCTTATATCAGCCAACCAGATTGCGTTTAAAATGTCCACAACGATTTATGGCGGTCTTAAGCTGGTAGAGTGTATTTAGTATTCACGAAGAACACCTGTTGTACTTTAAAAACAAATAATCTTGCGGAAATGGAACACGTTCCAGAATAAAAGCTAATATCTGCGAGGCAAACAAAAAGGTCTTACCAGCTTAAAGTAAGGGTATCGCTGAGATAAAGTTTTAAAAAAAGATAAATTTTTTTTATTACAAGTTAATAGGGGGAGTTGTTTTCCCATACTGTATTACAGCTAAACACACAGCCTACAGCAATTTTCAGTCTAAGCCTCTTTAAAACAATATTTAATGATATAAATTGCCAATATTTTTTTTTAAAATTGTACATGAGCATTTTAAGGCCCAATAAGATACTAATAAGCATATTAATTTTAAATATCAGCCAATTTTTATGTAGCTGTTTAGATTTTACTTTTCGCATTTGTATTTTAAAAAAATCCTTAACATATCTTTTGAGAAATGTTTAAAAATTTATACTGAACAAGGAGAGCGCTCCACCACACCCCATTCTGTCTATTCATATTTGTGCACACAAGAGAAATGAACGAGATATTTATTAAAATAATTATTTATTTTAATAATTATCTCGTTAATAATATTAACGAGAAAATTACACGTTTTATAAGAACATAACAGATTATACATGTAGGATTTTATACATGAAACTATGCCGGCCTCCCCGTATAGTGGTCAGTGTTAAGAGCTTCCACGGAGCTGTCTTGGGTTTGAATTCCGATTACGGCATGGGCATTCCTCTGCTGCCGTGCACAGGGAGGACTGTTGGCTCACCTATACGTATTATGGCGCTCCCATAACAAAGTAGCCGGAAAAATTGGTGTCGCGATCATCGTCAAGACA
Source organism: Dolomedes plantarius (assembly GCA_907164885.2). Taxonomy (NCBI): domain Eukaryota; kingdom Metazoa; phylum Arthropoda; class Arachnida; order Araneae; family Dolomedidae; genus Dolomedes; species Dolomedes plantarius. Next base: position 217,880,201 of record OU015491.1, read on the forward strand.
ATTGCTTACCGCGCTGGCTGAATCTCATATATGTAATAACTCCCCACCCTTATTAATTAACCTATAATAATGCCACAGTTTTAATTCTATTCCAACGATTCTCTATTTTTAATATTGTCTTTCCCTTTATATAACTAACTTCCGTCTTTCTTCTGTATGGCGCCTAGCTGTCGCTAAACATACTGCACCACAGATCACGTGAACAACTGAAACTTCTCCCTGTTCTTTAGGGTGTTTCATTTTTCAAAGATGTGATTTTCATATGACTTTGCTTACGCCCCGAATCTCAGTGATTTAAAAGATATATTTGCCAAATTTCAAGAAGATTGGATTATATTTAGCGGTTGCACACTTTGATTAGTTTTGTAAAAGTAGGCAAAAAATACGATGTTTCAGTGTTAGTTACTTTTATTGCGAAAACTAGAAATCACAAACTTAAAATAATATTAAAACTATACAGTAATATTAATAGATAGTATGATAGGCAAATCATGTGTTATATTAATCAACTTTATCATAACTTTAACAATTACTAACCGTATCTCCAGCTACCGTTTACCGAGCACGGGTGATCAACAGAAGTATATGGCAAAGAAAATCGAAGAGTCATTCTTTGAAAATCCGCCTCATTTAGTTTTGCACTAGTATAGTAAAGTGTTGCCTTTTGTTGACCATGGGATTGTTAAAACATTGGAAGAAAGAGTTGCAGTTCTAGTGACTGGCAAAGATTTTGAGCATTTGCTTGGCGTACCTGTAGCCCTGAAATGCACTGGTGAGCAGATGGCTGTAGTAGTTATTCGGGAAGAGGACCGATTTGCGCTCCGTGACAATATCATCGGTATATCTTTTGATACTACAGCATCTAATACAGGACTGATCGGAGGGGCGTGTACCAGAATTTAAAGGGAATTCGGACGAACATTGTTGTGGTTGGCTTGCCGTCATCACACCCATGAACTAATATTGAAAGGAGTTTTTAATGATTGTTGTGGTATACCATCAAGTGGTCTTGACATTCAGATTTTTCGAAAGTTCCAAAGTCTGTGGGCTTCACTTGATAAGAAGTCATATGCGACAATGCTGGATGAAGAAAGTCCCGTTCAAGGCTTTCTAGAAGAACGAGTAAAAATGGTTAACTACATCCAAAATGTCCTAAAACACGGAAGTCATCCAAGAGAAGACTACAAAGAGTTATTACAACTCTCATTCCAGTACCTAGGAGATTGGTCTAAAAACGACTTCAGTTTCAGGACCCCAGGGGCTCTGCATCAAGCAAGGTGGATGACTAAGGCAATATATGCACTTAAAATTGTCCTTTCTCTAAACAGTTGAATATTCCTCAACGAGAATTTAAAGGAATAAAACGGTTTGCACATTTTGTCAGCCTTATGTTTGCTTTTGCCTCGAGGCAATTGTAAGTTGTTGGGCTCAAAAGAATGATTTTGATATGCTACAGCTTCTGACCACTTACGCAGATGCAGACGTCAAAAAAGTGATCTCATAGTTACTAAGAAACACCTTTGGTATCTGTCAGAAACAAACGTAGGATTGGTTTTTTGGACGAACGTATTAAGCAGGCTGACAAGAAATATACGACTAAAAATTTAGAAGCCAAACCTGTAAAGAAAAAGGAAATAAACGATTAAAAGGTAAAAACCTATTTTTTGAAGGAAAAGACCTGAGCCATTCCGTTACTAATAAAACAGACGTTCTTTGAATTGTTTGGGATCTACGACGTGACAGAATACTGCAGTGATTCTCTAAGAAGTCGTGTGAATGCTCTTAAGGAGGTCAATGATACCTCAGAAAGAGGAATTACTCTGATAAAAGAAAGGTTTAACGAATCGCTTAGAGACGAACAACAAAAAAATTTTGTTGAAGGTAGTCGAGCATCACAGAAAAGTCGTCACCAAGTGAACAAAAGAAGGGATTGCATCGATCAAAGTTTATTAATATAACACATATTTTGCCTTTCATACTACCTATTAATCTTAGTGTCTAGTTTTAATACTATTTTAAGTTTGTTATTTCTAGTTTTCCCAATAAAAGTAATTAACATTGAAAAATCGTATTTTTTGCCTACTTTTACAAAACTGATCAAAGTGTGCAACCACTAAATATTATCCAATCTTCTTGAAATTTGACATATATCTTTTAAGCTACTGAGACTCGGGGCGCAAGAAAAGTCTGCAAAAATTTTACATTTTATTTTTTGCCTTACAAAATGAAACACCCTACTGTTCTTTGTAAATATGTAAATAGCTTTTACTCCTTTATATTTCGTATGATATGTTTAACTATTAAATAATTATAATGTGCACAGTAATAAGTGTTTTCCCATTTAACTGGATTATTTTGATTTGAATTTTCTGCCGTCCAGTGCGACTACATCTTTTTAACCCAACGAGCCGCCGAAAGCCCGTTTCATCTGTTCCCATAGATGTCGTCGAAGGTGATGACCAATGGATTCATTATACATATGTTACGGCCAAAGTCCGAAGTCTGGCCAATTCGCGAAATGGCTAGCCACTTCCAGCATTGGCCAAAGCCAGAAATAATAGAGTACTGTCGACTACATCAGGCTTTGGCCGGATAATTCTTGATGTGCTCAACAATCAATAGCCAGTTTCCGATGTAGCGTCATGAAAGTATGAGGTTATTTTTCCCAAGACCTCACAGGGTGCACGAACACAGCTGCGTGCTTATCCGAATATCATTTTCCAGTTCCAATCGTTTTGAACATGTGTGGATTCCGAGCAGATTAAAAAAAAAAATACCAGCAAAAGCCGCCAGAATTTTTAGCCTGAAAGTTAGCCCAGGCAGATATCGGTTTCCCAAACAAGATGCGAGAATATCTGTTTTGAAAAACAGAAGCGTCTCCCATCGCCTCGTAAAACTGTCTTTCTTAGCAATAGCTCAATGGGAGTTTGATAATGGAGCGCAATAAAGATGGCCGAAATATTCGTGGATAAGAACTGTCACTCGCTCTGGAAAAGAGTCGCCTTCTGAGGAATTTCTAGGAAGACGGCCGCCACCGGCGAAGACTTCAAGCAGAGTATATATGCGAGACTTATTTACAAGAGATTCCCCATGTAACGGCCAGCAAGGCGGTCGTGTTTTTCAAGCTCCTGGGACAGGCTAACCGGGTCTCTGAGCGTGCTGTTAAATTTGCACTTTAGTTAAAATTCATTTGATTATGTTGTACTTGTCTAATGTTAATTTTCTTTATTAAATTTTTGTTAAGCTTTTGTTTTAAGATGTGGCCTTATCATTCACAACTTGGACTCTGTTTTTCTTGGACACTATTTAATTAATTTTAAAAAGCCCCAGAGAATGGCCTGCCTACGACGCCACAGCGAGTTACCCATGAAAAATCTCCTTTACTCTGATTTTCAATTGTTTTTCCTACTTTGACTAAACTAAAGGGATTTTTCCAGTGGTAATAATATGACTTAGATCTGGTATGATTAACTCCATTAATTGCATGATCCACCTCCACAAAACATCTAGCTTTGGACACTTTTCCTTGGAAAATTCGTGAACTGGCCATTGATTGTCCGGCATCGGGAATGGGCCGAGCAAAGTAGTTTTAAATTCTCGATTATTTCAGGCGTTGGCCAAGTGACTTAACCAATGCTAGAAGTGGTAGGCCATTTCGAGAATTGGTCATACTTCGGACTTTATATACGTCGTGATTTGGGTTCAAGACAGAAATCAACTCGTTTTTAATTTAATAGTTTATTAACTCTATTAAATTCGAGACAAACATTCTAGCATAGCGACCAGCATGTGTCGCGACCACACAGCAAGTAATACAGAGGTAATCTGAAAACCGCTATCTCCCTAATGTTACCATAAAGAAAGAGACCGTAAGTGGATAATCGTTTTAATAGTAAATGTACAAAAACAAAAAAAGGTACAGGGGTCAAAGTAAGAGTTCGAAGTTTTTCCCACCGACTGCAATGCAGACCTCACATCTCCAGCGCATGGAATTCCGAACATTCTGGAATAATCCAGGCTCATCTCGAATTTCTCCGGCCGCTACTGCGATTCTTGCAACCAGCTCCTCAGCATTGTCAACGGGGTGTCATAAACTCGTGTTTTCATATATCCCCATAAATAAAAATCAAGACATGATAGGTCCGGTGACCGAGCAGGCCAACGCATGAAATCACCACGTCCGATACACTGTTGGCCAAATCTGACGTCGAGGTAGTTACGGCGGCTGCCCCATTACAATCTGCAGCCCCGTACACCAAATGCATGTCGGCTAACTCTGCGTTCGTATAATTAGCTATCCTACTAACTCTGAGTCCTTGTGCGAAATGACGATCAGGCACTTTTGATATCTAACCGAATGATCAAATATTCTGAGGAATAAATCATTTTGCGCCAGTCTTTCCTATTGTCATAGGATCATTGCAACTTCAAAAGCTCATATTTGGTTTTGACTCTTTTCACAATCAAAATCCAAACCAATATTTAGTAAGGACTTTGCTTACTTTCCAGGTTTCCTGACATTTCTTACAGAGAATTGATTCATTTTAATTATTTTCTTCAATTTCTGGATATAATTTATAGTTATGATAAACAACGATACATTTTTCTGGAGTAGTTTCTACGCAGCAATCCATTCAGGTACAAACAGTAAATCGAGTGGAAACCGATATTCAACCTGATTAGGATTTTTTTTCCAATGTGGCTGGATTATCCTTAGGTCATTCCCCCATATGCAACGTGAATTTTATGGGATACTTTATTATGGAAATAGACAGGCGGTGAGCTGATATTACACCCCATGAACAGACAGCACAGGAAATCCATGACTTGGCCGGGATTAGAACCCAGGAACATGAGACGATAGTTAACAATGTTATTCATAAAACTTGGGCGGCCTAATGAGAAACGTCTTATTTAATACACGTTCCGTCCAATTTAATACACAACCCATTATCTAAGATAGTATTAACTTTCCCAACTTGCATAAAATTTGGAGAAAAGCAATTTAACACTTACCATATGAGCCTGATTGATATATTTTCCAATTTATAAACTGTGCACATATTGGTTGTCATGCAAAAGTCCATCTACACAAACGCACAATGCTCTAAATATTCCCAATGTCAAACTCGTGTAAAACATTGTTCTAAAAACATAAAAGTACCCCGTGTACACACGATTTTAATATGCATTTGGACAAACAAAAAAATTCAACGTTTTGCTACACAGCCGATTCTGAACGGCTACAAACATCCATGCCAACAGTGGGACTCGTACCCACAGGATCTGAACGGTATGCCAGCGCCCTTGCCATTCGGCCATCACCATGTAATGTTTGCGTTTCTTACAACACTGCGAAACACACAGGAACAACAGTAACAAAGACACGTGACCGATATAACACATCGTTTCCATGCATATCGCACCCTGGCGAGAAAAGCGACACAAGTCAAAAAATGGCAAATTTTGAGGTTATGGCATTGAAAAATATGTATGAAGTGCCTCATCGAGCCCGAAAAGCGACACATCTCTATCTCGCAAATTTTCCCCCTGAAGGCAGTTGTATCAGGTGGAAAAATTACTGTAATGCTAGTTCAAGCTGTATAGTATTCTTTAAGTTGATTTTTCTCAAATGCTGCATTTTTGAGTTGTGTCACTTTTCTTGCCGGGAGTGCGATATGTCAGCTTCCATAACTCTAATGGTTCATAAAGAGGCTCCTTTGAATTTTTACCAAAGTTCAGGATGCTTCCTACTGTACTTTGGAGCAATGTACATACATTTAAACATAAGAATCTGGATATGCTATACAGTAGAGTCCCGATAATCCGAAAGTCCGCTTAATCCCAAAAGAAAAGTAAAAAAGAACTAAGTTTTCAATAAAACCAGTCATACTAAGTAATATAAAGTATACAGGTAGCCCTCCTACAGCACGGCATCTTGCAACACGGTTTCGCTCTAACACGATAGGATGAATTGCGGGAACCCTTGTATAACACTGCAACCTGTAAAACGGTTTCGCTCTATAATTTAGGATACCCCAAATTTAGAAATAAATTTGGGAAACCTTTGTACAACACTGTACTTCTATAGCACTAGATAACATGATTTTTGTTTAACACATTTAAAAATTAAATTACCTTAAAATAATGACGGGGAGGAGTAATGATCTATAGTGGCTTTACATGAAAATGTATAAACAAATTATAATTTATTCATTTATAACTCTATAAAATTATAAGAAGGCCTAAGCTTAGATGAAAATATTGAATGCAAACCCTTCCGCTGAAAAAAGTCAAAAATTCTAAAAGGGAGCTGCAAAGTTGTCTATCTCCATACCGTGAATCTACAATGACCTTGTAAGAACCAGCAAATAAACCAAAATTACAGATTTTTTAATGAGGGTAGAAGGTGCAAAAAATCTAAATGAAGAAAAAGGTTCTGAAAGTAAAGGTGATATCGTTCAATCGAAAAAACGTTCTCGTTTGATTGTGCTGAGCAGTGATGAGGAAGAAATTTATTAAATTCAGGTCGCATTAAATGAAAATAATATTTTTTTGTATCTTTTCGTTTTGTGTTATACATACATTTATATTTTTTAATAAAAATTAAGTTGTTTACATGGAAGTTTAAAATAATTGTTTTTAATAAGTTTTCAGAACGTAACCCCCTGTTTTGAACTGTCTCTGGGTCTCATAACACGGTTTCACACAACACGGCATTTTCTAGGAATCTATCTACTGTATTATAGGAGGGTTACCTGTATTTCTGAAAATTACATGAATATTCAAAGTTAGACAATGCGCTGAACAAATTATTACTGAACTTCATTGGTTTGAAAAATCTGTTAATTTTTTTTTTCGAAGAGAAGAATACCTCTCCCTTGAAGCCAAATTACGCTAATGCGTCAGAAAAACGGTGTCCGCTGGGTCGAGGTGGAGTGTTGCTCTATGTAGTGTAGCTTTACATCAAATTCAGCAGCGGCGTCCGAGTGGGATACCCTCTGATTGCTGTCACCGTCTGATTCACTTTCATTCTCGTCTGAGGCGTTGACAGGTTCTTTCAAAACCATTTCAACAATCTGATGATCGTCTAAAATCCAACTGTCGAGCACTGTAACGTATTGTTAGAACAACTTACACTCTACTGTACTGTACTGTACTGTACTGTACTGTACTGTACTAGGCAGCGGTCCGCTCTTTTATCACCCATTTGGTACCGAGAATTGGTTATGTTTGGACAGACCTTATAAAATAAACTGTGTAATCATACGTAATGTAATATTTATGTAAATCACACGTTATTATGTAATTTTATTTTATTTTAAGGAAGATTTCGCTTAATCCGAAAAATTCGTTAATCCGAAAAGGGTCTGGCCCCAATCATTTCGGACTATCGGGACTCTACTGTATTTTCATTCACTAACGAGTAGTCAAACATAACATATGCAAGCAAACTCTCAAGAGATGACTTTTGTGTCACTAAAATATTTCATTAAAATAATAAGAATCACAAAATAAACTTAATATCTCAAAAACATTCATACATACGCAAGCATGGTGACACTAAAATACGTAAGCATAATGGAAGAAAGCGAAATACTTACCCTCTCAGGATTTGTACATAGCCTGGTGTAAAGCTCTGCAAGTGGAATGGTATGTTCATCCTGTAGATGAGTTGAAAATATAAATTGACAATTTTTCATGTTAAAAAAAGTTATTGATCAAAGAAAGGAAGAAACTGGCAAAATTTTGAGAATTAGTTAAAAATGACTAAATGAAATACATTGTCGGAGAATACATTTAAAAAAAAAGTAAGTATAACTCGTTCAATTACAGATTATCACAAAAAAATTCTCGTAATATGATGGATATTCAATAATCAAATATTTGTAATATGGTTAAAACGTGGTAATTATATTATTTAAAAAAATAAAATAATGATATTTCTGATGATATAGAATCACAACAACGAGAAATGTACAGATGACTGATTTTGTCTCACAAAAAAGAGATTGGCACCGTAGTTTTCAGAGGGTGTAAAAAATTAAAAAATGTATTTACATTAGATATATAAAAAGTGCTTTTTTTAAATAAAAGCTTACTTAATCTCCCATACTTAAAAAAAAAAAAAAATCAACATTTTTGTTAAGAGAGAAAACAGCATTATAAAAATTTTCGGACACTTAGGTCACTTTGTCAGATGGTCATTTTGTGACATAAGATTTTACTACAAACTGAAAAACTCTTGAATTTTTGCCTGTAACATGAGAAAGTTCGCATTATATAAAACATGGGTTCTCAACCTTTTTCCTATATCGATCCCTTTTAAAAGAAGGATTTTCTTCGACTCCCCCCCTTCACATTTTCTCTATAATATACATCCTACAACACAATTATAATACTAATAATTGCACATACAACACTTAAAGATAATTTGACTACGAATATGAACAAAAAATTAGAAAAAGTGGTTCATTAGGTTTATGCTTTATTATTTTTGTACTATTTTCATTTTTAATTTCACAAATATAAACAAGATTTCAGAAACACAGATTGTAATTGCCCAAGCATCGTCAACAGAAACACTAAACTGCTGCTGATTGGTTGCATCGGGAGGACCCATGTGCTGTTTAGGTCCAGTGGATTTCCCCAGTTCTGCTTAGTGTTGGTACACAAATAAAAGCTGAAGGCGGCAATCCAGTCATATAAAAAAGCGTCATGACATTCGACTTTAGATGCGTGGATCTAATGCAAATCTGTATACATATTAAAACGAATATTATCTAATAATTACATTAAAAATTAAATTTTAAAAGAGAAAAATTTATCATACACCCCCAATAGAACCCTGGAATACTATAGACCCTTTTTAAACTTCCATCAAACCCCAAGGGGTCCACCTGGACCCCGTTGGGAATTCCTGATATGAAAGAACATAGGAAATTATCAGTTTGCTAAAATTAAGTGGGCATGAAAATAAACAGCCATGTGTTAATATGAAGGAAGCCCGAGTACTTCCTTTATTAACTCATGGTATACGATAATTATATTAACTCATGGTATACGAGTCCGTTTCTTGGGGTAGGAGTGTGGTACTTCGGTTTTATTTGTACTGGTCAACTAAAATTAAAGGCTGAAATTTTCTCTTTATAAATGTAGCTTTATTAAGAGGAGAGGATTCATCGCCCTGAAGATCGTGTATAATTTCTTAACCTCTTTCGTAACCCCATTTTCTATTATCCAGTCTTTTCTCAATTTTCCTGCTTTATCTGTTAGCCTCGTGAACAGGTATGTTCCGTTGTGGTGTCTGGTGGTCATAAAACTCAGAGTTTCCGTGATCCTTGAGTTTGTGAATTGTTCAATGCGACAATCACACCTAATGCTCCTCAGCCTGACGACGAACTATTAAATAGCTCGGAACATATCGCCCAGCCACTTAATTATATTGTGGGATAAAAGGAGTTCTGTTTACCTCTTAGCATTTTTCCACTAGTTTCCCGCAAGTAATGACCTTGCTTATCACAAGAAAATCTACCGCAGGAAAGGTATCAGTTGATAAAGGTTCTCTTTCCTCTTGTAATTTATATTTTAATCGCAGTGAGAGGATTTTACACGTTTCGTAAACAAAAATTAAGACAAACACACACACCTGTGAAAAATGGGAGGAAAGAGGCATTTGCACTAGGTTTTCAAGCCGAAAGTCAGAATTTAATCATATTCATTTTGGTACTGTTATAAGAGAACAATATGAAGAGGGAAATCCTTTTTCTCTCACCATCATAACTTTCACAATCTTAAATGTCTGTGCGAATGACCATCCACTGCCAGAGTAATGGATACATTCAAATTCTTTTAGTCTTGCCTACTAGAAATTTAAAATCTTTTGTCGGTCCATTCATATTTCATTATATTAACTAGGGTTATTTTTAGTCCCCCCCCCCAACACAACGAGTTTCCGTAGCATCAAATAAAACTGAAAAACTGATTTGGACGGCTTCATCAGATAGACGATGCAATAGCTCTCTTGCTGGATCTCCACCATCCCTACCGGCACACAATTTCTAACTGCGATAAAATCTTCAAAATGAATTGGACTGAATAACAGCGACAGAAAGCTATCTTTAAAAGCTATGTTGATTTTTTGACGATTTTTTTAAGAAGTTGCAAAGTGATAAAGGTAAAGTACAAGAAACCAACAGTAACTAAATGCTGTCAGGTAGGAAGAAATGCTATGTGTAACAAGTATAGGTCACTTCAAACTGAAAAGGTACACGAGGAAGAGCACTTACCATGCTGACCTCCTGCTTGAGGTCGTCCAAATCCGGTTTCCCCTTTTTTCCCTTTTTCGCGTTTCCATCTTGTACCATCTTGGACTCCGGCGCTCCGCTTCTTTCTTAACCCGTCTCAGTAATGCTTTCTGCAACAAAATAAGAGGTTCAGTTATTTCCTGCATAATGCTACAAAATGTACTACTAGGATTGTATTCTATTGCGCAAACATTCAGTTAAACAACATCTAATAACGTAAACTACAGAAATACTTCAATAATTTTAATCACAAAAGTAATAACGCCGAAATTTGGACCTACAGTAGGAACCGTTACAGTAGTACCATTCAGTAGGAATTATATAAATCTCGTGAAATATTGAAAAATTTTAAATTGGACGTAAAGCGCGGAATCATTACAACCAGCCGAAAATAGAGGAGGGGAGGGGGGAGAGTTCAATACATTTTGTATTATAAAAAAAAACTGAGCTAAGTATAACACAGTATAAATAAGTGATTATGAACATTTTCCTTTCACCGACCCCTCTTGATCTTAAGACATCACAAGAAACTAAATCCCCTCTTAAACTCTCCCCGCCCCGGATTTATTTACATTGTTACAGATTATAAAACAGAAGTACAATAATAACACGAAGTCGTTCTGTTTGCTAAAAAAAATTAATGCAACGCCATATAATGCGGTCTAACTCATGATTTTAGTCAGGCTTATGCTTATTCATTTTACAAATCACTGAGTTTATAGAATTCAAAGATTTGTAAAAGTTTTGTTAGAAACAGTAAATTGCATTACAAACACACGAGGAAAGTCTAAAAGCAACAAACAGCATTAATTATTCGAGAGGAAAGAACGTGCGGTTGCATACAAAATGCTTGCATTCTGAGAGATACAAAAGTAGGCACGAGCACTTGATTGACGACATTTATTCTAAATTCGTCAGAGTTCGTTTTCACAGGAAAGTCTTTCTATTGAGACAGCATTCCATACTTAATGAAATTTCGATCCTGCTTTTATGTGAAATTCACACTAACTGAGGGGGAACAGCATTAAATACATGGAAATAATATTGAATTACAGATCCCCATAAAATTAAATTTTGGTGTTGAAATTCCAGAGTATTTAGAGTGAGGTGACAATTTTGAAACAAAAATGTTCCTACTGCATCATTTTTCAACACTGAAATATCGCTTTTATGAGCATATTCTCTCAACCATGTTTAATTTTGGCAACGCAAGATCATCTGCTTGGAGATTGACAGATTTCATACAGTCATTTTAAGTTCGTAATAATCCTCTAAAGTAATAATAATGCATGAAATATATAATAGAAGCTTAGGTACATATGAATAATCGGTTTTAGTAGTATTTAAAATAATTTTAAATATATAAATACATCAAAATATAATCCACCACTTGTTGATAGTCTTTAATTGCATAAAGAAATCCATTTCGTCTGAGTCGTTCCACAGTGGGAAATTCAGTTTTATAAACGGTTGAAATCTTTTAAAAACAGAAAGTAACGTACTAAACAGTTAAAAAGACAATGACAAAACGCGAACTTAAACAACCTTTTATGAATATAAACCACAATTAGAAAAGCAGTATTTGAGCGATATGTTCAACTAAACCAAGGGTAGAACAATCTGTTGGGTCAAAGTTGCACAATTTACAGGTTCCTTCCCTCATGAGGCGGTTAACACAGGATGCTCCTAAACATTTATTTATACGGAAAAACTTACTCGAAAGCTTTATTCTTATCAAACGAAATATACAAGTAAAATCCAAACAAACATATTAGATGGTTTCATCTATAGCCTAGTAAAAGTGCTTGTAAACGAATACGCCTGGAAGAACGGTTATGGGACCTTTGACTTTTAACATGCAACTTTATAATCAGCCGCCTCAATTTCGATTATATATAGGGCTTGCGATAGGTTTTTATAAAATGTTAATGACTGCAGCACTCAAAACCGGCCAAACCACCAAATTCCTTAAGTCTACTACGTAAGCCTACTACTACTTACTGTATTTTTAATCCGGTTAGAAAGTTTAAAAAAAACAAAGATCATACATTGAACATTGATAAGAAATAGGTCAAGCGGAAGCAATGTCTCTCGACCTTTCAGAAGACTATAAATCTAGGTGTCTTCCATTTAGAGTAAATTCAGTATCGGGAACAAAATCTTTCACAGAATCCACACGTAAGACTTTAGAAGAGAGAAAAAAAAATCTAGTTAACTCGCTTGAGAAATTACCTGCTTGTCACTGAAGTGACGCAACGTAATTGATGACATTATGCTGATACGTTAAAATAAACAGGTTAGGCGCGCGCACACACTGTGCGGTTTATGAAGTCGTAAATTTGTTTCGAAATTGTTTATTTTTTGTTACCTCCGTAAGTTAAAGGGTAGTGCTTTTGAATTTGACGGGAAGTGGAGACACGTTAAAAATAATTATAAATTCTATGATGAAAGGGAGAAAGATTTCGAAATGTATTTTATCTCTAGAAATTGGGCAGTTATGCAACAAGGAACCAACCCCAAAAAGTTTTAAAATTTGCATTAAATCGCTGGCAGGGTGCGCCACATCTTAAGCTCCCTAGGGAAGAAAAATATCATTCTAGACAAAATAATATTCTTTTTAACTGGAAAACAGCCATCAGCAATTTGAATTTTTAATTGAATGCTGTACTAAAATTCAATTTTCTGAGTTTCAGTGTAGTGTGGGTTGGTTCCTTGTTGCAAAACATGGTCCAATTTATGCAAATGTCAGATGTTTCACAACTGATATTTCACATGAAATGAATGAAAGATAACTGTCGTAGTGAAAATTAGAAAGATAGGCAACAGTGAGCGAAGCGTAAATTAGTACACACATAATTTTGTTCAAACACGTCTTGACATCTACTGGAAACGTACGGTAGCAAGCTATATTTATAATTAGAATACACGGAACAAGATTTACGTTAGCTAACACTAGAAAAAAAAATTCCGCTACGAATAAGACTTTTCCCTCAATATGAATAAGTTATTCGTCCACTCAACATGCTTTGCGGGTTATACCATGTTACTTTTTTTGTAATTAATACTACTTCGAATTCCCCCAGCAGGAAAAATTATCTGGAGTCGATGAGTGTTGATGTCACCAAACTATGTATAGAGGCACATTCTTGCCGAAAAGCCTCACTTAAAAGCAGTCTTTCTTAGAAATAGTTTTCTGGAAGTCTCATCTCTAATTTCTTACAAATACTAAACAGTATGACTAAAGACTCTCTCTGATGAGGAATTTTAGTAAATATAGGGATGATATATAATATCTAACAGCAACGTCGTTTACGGCGTTTCTGTTAGATATTATATAGCGTTTTATTAGATAGATATTATTAGCTATTATATAGTGTTTTAGGGGGTTATTACAGCATGTATATAAACGTAATCATAATTGCATTGTCATCGCACTGGAAAAAATCCTTTCTAAATTTCTATACACAGATCTAATAGTTCATAATTCCATTAATATTGAAAAAAATATTTACCCTCAAGACATTCACACGATTTAAAACAAGCCCGCAACCTTCGCCATATTACACAGAGGAAAGCAAATTCATTTGAATACATCTGGGTTTTGTTTCTTCTACAACATTTGCAAACCACCGAGATTCTGCTCGTCTAAAAAAAATTTCAGTCCTAGATTTTTCGCGGAACTTACGTAAAGGTGTCATAATCCTTGCACTGGAGTTTCGATTACCGTCTGCAAACAATACCTCACCAGCAACACAACGCAATGCATCTCAACTAAACCATGATAAACGTCTGTATGAATACCGAAGTTACAAGCTACTCCCCAAATAATTGAGATATTTATTATTCAGCAGTAAAATTTAATTAAAAACTTTAAAATATTCAGTCGGTTAGACATCTCTAGTCTAAAATGAAAGTAAAGTAAAAATTAAGATGGCATTGTTTCGAGCTACATATTAACAAACTTAATCTTTATACCAATGTTTTCCAATATTTTTTCAAGTTGAGACCCACTTTCCAATAGGCAAGTAACCTCCAAACCAAGTCTAAATTCAGAGTACCATACTTAATCCCTGAAATTTGAGTCTCAAATCTCTGGCATGTTGCTTTCAGAATATAATGCGAGATAGAATTACATTACATTAAACCTGAGTATTTAAATAATTTATTTGGTTAACTCTCCAACAGTCACGTGGGTGACATGTCACCCACCTGCTTTCATCTTCCCTAACGGCGACCATTGGATGGTTGGAAGTCTCCCTTTCTCCTACCTTCAAATGAGCCTTCCCTCTTGTCCCCTCTCTTTTCACTAGGTAAATGCACCTATAATGGGCCATGTCCCTATAATGGGCCGCCTTTTAGAAAATTAAGTGTCTATCGTTACCTAGGGCATTAGAAGGGGCGAGGGTCATTGGTTACTAGTAGCCAATGACCCTCACCCCTTCTACTGCCTTAGGTAACGATAGACCCTTAATTTCTCGACATTTCTAAAAGGCGGCCCATTATAGGTGCATATACCTTAGTTAGTCTCTAACTGTTCTTCGATTGAATCGCGCCAAAGTTCACTGATTGACACCTGTCCCCCACGCGACCATCTACGTAACTTTTGAAAGTGAATTTATTTTATTCTCCGCAATATTTAGATTTTAGATCCTTTTACTTATTTATGATTAAAAATCTAATAAGAGAGAGTCAATCCCATATAGGTTCTTTACAAACTTTTTTTAATCACATTTTTGAATGTGATAAAAAGTTTTTCAGAAGTGTCAGAACCAGGTGGGAAAACAATATAAACACATCTTCCAGTACCAAAAGACATAGCAGCAGAACCTTTTTTCTCCAGAAAAAATATTAGATTTGTTTACTGACGAACACGTCTATGCAATAATAGCAGACTGCACAAATATTTACATTGATTCTATCAAATGTAAATTTGAACGAGATCGCGATGCCAGAAAAACCAACGAGGTAGAAGTCAGGGCCTTATTTTGTCGTCTTTTGATAGGCACTTATAAAAGTTCTAGGACAAATACCGATAAGTTATGGGATAACTCGAAAGGCAATGGGTTGGAATCATGCTACCTAACAATGAGCAAAAACAGGTGTGCGTTTCCCCTTAGGTGCCTTCGTTTTGGTGACATTCGGGATAGGGCATCTCAACGAGAATTTGATAAGTTTGCTCCCATAAAGAATGTATTTGAAATAGTGTACCTCGAGAGGAAAAGAAGGTGGCCAGAGGACGCTGTTACGCTTGTGGACGGCAGAAAGAACAACGTGAAAGTGGTGCGAGAAATGCGGAAAGTGGATATGTAATGACCATTTGAAAAATTTATGTGCAGAATGTTTTTAATGTTTTTTTATTTTGAATGTATGGTTGATTTGTAATAAATAATATTTCTTTTCCTAAAATTTAATTGCATTTTATATGTAGTATATACTCCTAAAAAACTATAGAAATAATTAGATTACAAAAAAGTTAAATACATATGGAAATAACACCGACATAAAAGTGACATTTGTCCCCCACGCGACCGTTCGTGTTACAGCTAGAGACGTGACTATTCGAGGGTTAGTAGAAGTAATATGCATCAGTAAAGTAGATATATGAGGCCAGCTCTACAAATTTCGAAAAACTCTTAAATATTGTCGAACAAAAAATTAAATAAAAAGAGGGGTTATTATAGCTTACAGGAAACTGTGTGAAAACGCAGAACAGGAACACTCAGCTTCTTAATATCCACAATGAAAATTAAAAATGGGGAGAGAACAACTAGTTCAAATTGTTATAAAAAAAAGGGATAAAATTGTTCAAATTGATATAATTTATAATCAGGCTGAGGATCATTAGGTGTGATTGCCTCTATGGACAATTGACAAATTCTTTATTTTTTTATTATGGATATAAAGTAGCTGTGTGTTCCTGCTTTAAATAGAGGTTGTTGCCATTTTTAAGGGGCATATGCATGCAATTTGTATGGTTTAGATCAGGGGTGTCCAACCTTTTAGTTTCCCTGGGCCACATTGAAAGAAGACGAATTGTTTTGGGCCACACAAAAATATACCTAACATTAAAAATAGTTCAATAGTAAAAAAAGTATATATAGTTAACATTTATTTCATGATAAATTTTATTTATAATTATAGAGATAACAGTAGGAGTCATAAAATTGATGTGATATTTGGCATTGAATTTGAGAGACTAATGCATCAATATCTGGGTCAATTGAAGATGTTGCTATTCTCTGACATTCTGACTCTCAGGATTTTGACTCTCAGGATTTTCATCCGATATTTTGGTCCTAATTTTATTCTTAGTGTTCTGCACTCGTGAAAATAGTTATTCACAGATGTACATTCTTCCAAACAATGATGACATGAATAACGCATGACTATTCAGTGAGAGATATTCATCTCTGGTCAGGTATGATTTACAAAGGTCCAACAAAGAGATTTGATTGAATTTTCCTTTAAGTTGTATATCAGAATGCAACTCTATGCATTCCATTTGAAAATTTGCTGACAGCATATCTATATCGACTATAAATGGAGTAGCAATGATGCAAAACAACTGTTTATTTTTCAACAAAGCGGGATCTGTAATGGCCGCCTGCCATCATCGTCGAGGAGGGCTATTGATATTTGTTTTCGCTTTTAGCTCTCTCTCTGGGCCGCACTAATACTTGCTTTGGGCCGCATGCGGCCCGCGGGCCGCGGGTTGAACACCCCTGGTTTAGATAAAAGAACTTAACTACAGTTATAGGTTTAATCTACAGCGATAAGATGTGAGTAATAGTATAGCATACAAATTAAAAAAAAACAATGAATTTAGTCCTCACTCGGACATTGAGTATTCAAAATCAGAAAGTGGAAGATTCTCCCACACAAGTCGAGTGGTTATCATCGCACTTCAGATGCACGTCTTGAATTCGCTTCTATGTTTATTATCGATTCATTATCGCAATCTGTTATGAAAATAGATTCACATTTGAAGGTCAGTTGTAAACGCGACCTAGAACGTTGAAGGTCACTAGAAGAAGTTGAGATATATCACGAGATGTCCAGAGGAGGAAGCTCTCCGTTCTCGGGTTTAGTTTTAAGAACTTATGTGAAATTTATAATAATACAGATACTACATTAAAACTGTAAAATACGCAAGAGCGTTAAAGACAAAAATATAGTTTTCAAATAGAGGTAAACTCAAGTTATTGGACACCACAGGTTTTAAACGTGCTTTATATTATCATTTCTCTTGATGCTCGGAGAAACACTCGCAAAAAATCCATTCATTCAACTCTCGTGTCTCCCCTTTGTTCATTTCATCGAACACATCTAGTGCTGCTGGAATAATTTTTGTTGTTTGTGTGTGTTAGTAATTTTACCTGTAACAAAATGGAATGTTTAAAAAGTATACTGAACTTTTGCTCTGTTCAAGCACATATCCAAACCCACTTTTTCCGAGAGGTTAACGCTTTTATGGCAACGTACCGAGTTTGAAACAGGGAAAATATCAAATGTAACGTGACGAATAAACAAGAAAATATCTTAAATTGGAAAATTATAAGACGGACGTATGAGATTTTAAGCTAATAAAAGATGAAAATTTTTCAATATCGATAGAAGTTTTTGCTGTATTTTAATACAGCTTGGTCATTAATTTCTACTAAATAATTCAAGGTATTTTTTAACACGATTATTTAAATTCACATTTTCGCGACCTAACTCCTGTTATAACACTTTCGCAGCCTCCGTTATCATACAACACATGATGGGAACAATAGGAATTCGTTGAAAATAATACTTCCCAATTTCTCAGGAGTGAAGAAAAACAGCATGGAATACAGTTAATATGGAATACAGCATGGATAACAGTTTACCCGTTTAAAGAATAAAAAATGCATGCTATAAAAATTATTTTAAAAAATACGCAAAACCTTTATGCGAGGTTTATTCGCGCTTTTATTAAACACAAGTAAAACTCAACTCGGCGAGTTAGGCGAAAACGACAGTTAAGGGTGGTTCGCTCACAACGATAATTTTTTGCAACACGAAGTTAAAACTGAGCCCTATTTACTGCACAACTCTCATTCCTAGCAAGATAGGCTGCATACTAGCGCCCCAACTATTTAGTCATCGTACTACTTTTGATTCCATCACAAGGGGTATTCGGATGTTTGATAAGGCCGCTATAGATTGGACGGGGGGGTGGGGGGGGGGCGGTCAAGTAGGGATGAGTCAGTGGTCAAGGTATCAGCTTTCAAAGCAAATATTCGTTGAATAATATGAGTCATTAAATTTTTTTAAATGGTATAATTATATACTTAAAGAGAACAAGTTATACATGTTTCAAATTTGAGAGCAAAATTAAAAATTAAAATGAAACATTTATTAATAACAGATGTAATCATGTTCAAGAACACAGATTTGAGATAAGCTGAATAAAAGTGAAATTTAAATTCACAAACGTTGAACAAAATCACAATTTAACCCTGCAATAGCAACCTGAAAATTATCAGACGCCAGTGGTATCCCTGGGTCTGCCAGGCCCAGGAAATTAAAAAAAATTTCAAAAATACATAAATGCTAATTAATCATTGGAAATGGTTTTAGGACATCAAATAAAGCATACTAAGTTTAAAATTAAATTAATTTTATTTTTTTCACATACTAAAAACTGATTAAATAATAAAATTTATAGAAAACCGATACAAAAAATAAATTTGATTAGAATCAAAAAAAAAATTCTAAACATTGCAACTGCAATTTCGACATACCATTGTTGAATGCTTTAAGCATATATAGGCTGGACACATCATCTTGACACTTAAATTGAAAACCTTTTTCGAGGTAGACGGTTCCAAGGTTAAAAAAACTAACACAAGTGATAACATTGGGTCTATGAGGCCCAGACTGCTTTTTGAGACTTATTTGTCACTTCAGTTTTGGAACTAAACTAAGGTAGGAACAAGGAATGCCATCTAGAGGATTTGATAGGAAGGAACTCTAGTGGTGAACTGGTTAACTAGTTTCTACCTATCAGATAATACAAAAAAATTTTCCTGTGCCTCACAGACCCATGGATCCCACTGAAGGGTTAAACAAGGCTGTTTGGGTTTAACATGCTTTGGTACCTTGTAGGTCACTTTTGTATCGGTTCTCAACTGCATATGGGAACCTAATATGCCAAGAATTGAAATCGTAGTTTCTTGTATGTCGTAGACCAGGGGTCGGCAATCTTTTTTACTAAGTGGGCATAATTCAGAAATGCGGGAGTTTGGCGGATACCACTAGATGAAGAGGAGAAGGAGGTGGGGGGAGGTTAATATTTAAATATGAAAATGTGACAAATTTAATACATAAATTGAAATTTTAATTTAAACAAAATAATCTTTAAATTGATAATTAATACGATATTTGACATTGCAACTCTGCGGCCGACTCGTTGTAATATGTCACATAAGTTGAGTTCTCAGTTCTCAGGCATTGGTCCAAATGAGTCACTCAGGCTTGATTGGTACTTTTATTTTAAGTATTTCATATTGGAAAACAAAAGATTCACAAGCATATGTCGACGCACAAAGAGAGTTCAGTTTCGGAGCACATTTTCTCAATAATGGGAAGCTATTTCCATTCACTAAATTCCAGAATTTTTCCATTCAATGTTGTCTCTCATGTTTATAATCATGTCCAATTCTAAGTCTTCCTTATTGGAAATATCAAAATATGTTGCGATTTTATGAGTCACATCTTCCTCTGTATGAGGAAATTGATTAATAAAAAACGTCAAGAATGCCTCCAATTCGTAGAGTTCTTAAAATTTGGTATTAAATTCTTCCAATGAGAAATCAAAATGTTTGGCAAACTGATAGGTTGCAGCATTTCCATCGCAATAATTTTCTATCACCATTTTTAAATTGGGAAAATGCGATAAATTATCTTTCTCCATATGAGATTTCCAGAGCGGCAATTTATCTTTCAATGCAATTATCGTACTTATCATAGAAGCAAGGGGAGAACGATGCTGTCGAGCGATCAGGCTGCTCAGTATTTGATTTTTACGGTTTAACGATTTTTATTTATTTTTCTTTTACTAAAATTATTTATTAGAACTACGAGCGTTTGTTGTTCAAATATCTAAAATTGTTCGAAATTTTAACGGCGGGTACTTTAAAATTGTTTCGCGGGCACCGCGTTGCCGACCCCTGTCGTAGACGAACTTTGACTCTCGATTTGTTTTCTCAAAGGTTCTTTCCCTTTCGAAAAAAGATAGCGATTTAATAGCTTTTTTTTATCATCAAGCATCTGAAGAAACTCCACTCAAAGTCAGGGCCCGATTTAGAAAACTCTCCACTACAGGCACAACTTGGGATGGGGGCCCCCTAACACTGATGTGGGTGTAAAATTTCCAAAATTGACACAAAAAATAAACATGAATCATTGTGAAAGTACCATTTTACCAAGAACTGGTTATTTGAAGCTTAGAAGCCTAGAACATTATCAAATAACAATAAGCAATACAACATATTAACTTCATCATTAAATCACCAATACAATGCAACCAGGAAAACTTATCCCTTATATACACTATAACATACGTATGATAAACCAATCAATCAAATTTGAAAGGATATATAAAAAATATTGGCATAAAAAAGGTAAAATTAAAAAAATTTTTGAATTGGGAATTTCTTATTTTTCCTTTTAAAATTTATTTATTTATTTTATTTTATTTTTTTTTTTTGGGGGGGGGGGCAAACATTCGGGAGCCCCTAGGCCTGGGCTTACTGGGCCTAATGAAAAATCAGAGCCTGCTGAAAGATAAGATACTAAAAAACGAAACTCGTATCTTGCTACACATCTTTCAAAGCAATTTTAACCATTTACTCTCCCACGTTTCACTAAAATGTATTTCAAGTCAACTACAGAAAATGTACTCCCATTTAGAGTAACATAGAGTTATCAGTTTTAAAAAAGAAATATTTCGTAATGGTTTGATTTAAAGTTTAATTTTGACAAGCACGATCTGCCACTACTATTAATTTTCGATTCCTGGGTGGTTAACGTATACACAAGAATATAATCTAGTCAACAAAATTTCCTCAGACTTCAAACATATTTTAACAAATTTCTCTCAACGTCTTCAGATTTTTCATAAAATGAGTTTCATGAAATTAGCTAATGCCAAAAACTATGAACAGCTTAATTCCGAAAACGCGACATTAGTATGATCTGGAACAGTGGTGGGCAAACTTTTGACCGTGACCCACTTTCTTTAAATAAAATAATTACAAGATAAAAAGAACTTTTTATATACCATGTTTTTAAATTTTCTGTTGAATCATATAAACTTGACGATTCTATGTATTAATAGATACTTTTTAACAAAATTTTTGATGAATTATCCCATCAACTTGAAAGAAAATGAAGTTAATTGGAAGTTAACTTGCGCTTAACTTTTCGTTCCCGTCCCGGCCGACAGATGGCTGCACCAGTCTACAAAACAAAATTAACCGAAAATAAATAAAAGTATGGTAAAAATCTGCTTTAAAGATGGCTAAAAGTATTTAAAAACTGCATTGTCATCGTGTTCTGAGCTATTCTAAAAGTTTCAAATGTCTAGCTAGTCGGGAAGTTAAAAATCGATTGCAAGATTTGTACTGGACAAGCACACACGTAAAAAACAAGAAATACAGTTAATAAAAACATGGTAATAAAAATCACTTGACCCCAACAAAGATTTTTTTTGGTAGAAGCAAAATTTAAAAAATTAGGAATTTTAACAAAGAAAAATTAAGCGAGTTTTGACAAACTATTTTAAAAATCCAGATTTGACAACCCAGTCTCACACATATACACGTAGAAGCAAATGGAAGCAACGTAATTATAGCATTTTGCTGAAGGTGTTTTTATTACACCTTATTTAACAATAATATAACACATTTTTTAACATGTAAAAAATATAATTAAAAACATTAAAAATGTGATTATAGAAAACTATATTGATTATAGAAAGAGTATTTTTTTAATCAAATAATTCAATATGATATAAATTTACTTCAAACTATCCGCGACTCCTCCCACTGTTTTAACGACCTCCAACTGTGGGTTGCGACCAGTTGCGCACCCAGGATTTAATTTTGGAGAAGGCCGAGTTGAACTGATAAAAATATTTATAATGCAAATTCAATATTCATAATGCAATTTCTATTTCTTTGGAGGGGGCCAGGACTCCTTGGCCCACCCCCTGGGTGCGCCACTGGTCGCGACCTACACTTTGAGCACCACTGACCTGGAACATAAGCATGAGACTAACGGAAGACTAAAACCGAAACTCAGGACATCAAGAGGAGAAAATACGTTGTTGGAGTGGAAAACGTAAATGTCAGCTTAAATTCACGTTTAATTAAAAAATATACAAAAGATCAGCTGTTATAACCGGCAAGTTATAAGACGACCAATCGTGACCACACGCCCTCTATACCTATTAGGATCTATCACTCATTTAAATAGATGATTTTTAAACGCCTTGAAGCTGAATTCGTACTCTGAAGTTCAAAGTGACCTTCATAATAAGAGGTCACAGAGGAACTGAACGAAGCGGTCGACTCATTACGGACAAGATCTGAAGAGTAATATTTTATCTGGTATTAAGTGCGAAGATGAAAAAAGTGAGAGCACGAGAGACAGGCAGTTTACGAGGTGAAGGCCACATCCAAAAGGGAAGAAGCTTGAATACTTATCAGCTACGAGAACAGATCCAGTTACGTATCGAAAGAGAAATTAAAACTGCCTTCAAGAAACTGTAGAAACAATGTACAAGAAAAGATATATACATTGTTTTTGCGACTTGTCCATAAAATAATACATTACTCAGTAACAACTATAAAGCAAACATTTGCACAAATGCATGAATGAAATGAAAACCTCTTTGTATCTTATTCGGGTAGAATTTTGCATTTTAACAGTTCAAAAACATAGCATTTAAAAAATCTGAAATTAAAGTATACACGAATAAGAAATTATTTTTAAAAAATTCTCATGTGATTTTTTTTAAATAACGTATTCTGATGCAATATTCAAAGAAATAATCGCAGAATTACAACATAAAGCTGGAACAAATCATGCGAAAATTCCTATTATTCGGGCTAATAAACACGAAACAAACAGCTTTATAAATAATCGATCCTCGGTTTTGTAAATTCCAGAGAATAAATGACTGTGCAGGAGATTTTAAAAACACACCCGCCTGTAAAAATCTCATAAAAACCCGAAAGCTTCTTAGTAAAAAAAACCAAGAAAATTAAATGAAAGTTTAAGCTTGTATTTTTTTATAAATATAACCCCCCCCCCCCCACACACACACACAAACCTCACACCAAAGTACTAGCTAGTGTTACTGCATAACAATGCATTTGCTTACGATAGTGAAACACGGAAGGTCTCATGCTGTTTAGGGTTATATAAAGGCATACAATCGGAAATTTGGTCATAATGAACCACAAATCAGAAAATAGTTTACAATTACATCTTGGATAATAGTTTGCAATCCCATTAGACGGAAATGGGTCTCTCTTTCGTGATAACATTTTAAGAAAGTTAATGATCCGAAGCACACAGCCGTAATCATGCGCTTTGTATGTTTGTTACACAAAACCCTAAAATCCTGACATTTTCTCTTCAATCTCTGGACATAAATCCAATGACACTTTCCTGACTGAGTTCTTGATAAAAAGCTTAGATCCACTGAAATTACCAATAAAAACGTTTTCAAAAATTCCATTCAATAAGAATGAAACTATCTGGAGGTCGTTTATAATGAACCAATCTTGCACACAAAGAAAGCAGTTCATATGAAAGAGAATCCAAAAAAATGTTAACAATAAAACGTCTCGAGTTAAAAAGAGTGAACATAACTTGCACCGAATACTTTTTTTTTTAACGCCAACAGATGTGAGATATTTAATATCATTTACAAGCAATTGTAATTTTTTAAATTACTGATTTTTCGTAAAGTTGTATTATGTAATAGCTTAAAATCCATAAGTCTAAATTTTGTCAGGTTTTATATTATATATATATATATATATATATATATATATATATATATATATATATATATATATATATATATATATATATATATATATATATATATATATATATATATATATATATATATATATATATATATATATATATAAACAAAAGTATATGTTCGAATATTACACTCGCTATATTTTTTTAGCCATTACACCATCGTGATTTGCACCTCATTTTTTTTATCGGTTGAGATGTTATGATCCGAAAAATATTTATTCTTACCTTTGGCCAGAAAACACAGCAAATACTCCAAATTCGAACTGTGACAAATAAGAACGATATTTATAGAAATTTTTTTTAGCATGTCATCACGTTTGCTCTAACAGAACATCACTCCTGTCTTTCGATTTATAAAAGAAATTGCTACAAAGTAACGGCAAACCTTAGAGATAAGTTAGAAGTTGGAGGCTAAGGGCTTGCTTACGATAAGCCCTTACGATAGTGGTCTAAACTTACGTTTAGATCCCAGCCATCTCTTAAACTAGGAAAGATTAGCGAAAGTTACAAGGAACGAGCTTAAATTCAGATCTTTGAAAACGATAGCTGTACGAGTTAATGGATTACGATGTATTTATGGTGTAAAAAAGAAAAAAACGGGCCAATCACAATTCCAACTATATTTCGCAGCCTGAATACTGTTTTGAAGTTGATCGCCCGACTTTAAGGCATATATTCTAAAAAGGCAGTCTTAACGTCGTTTCAGTGCCAAAAAACTGTTTCTGCGGTAATACAAACAGAGGTTTTTTTTTGTGGGAGCAGTCCTCAGACATTCGGACGGAAAAACTTACGTTTAGTCTAAAGCCTAAAACTGATATCGAACGGCTAGATATACCAACGACAAAATCGAGACAGCATGACTCTTGTACCTAAGGCTAGCGCCCCAGCCGTTCGGCCACGAAAAATTTTGAAAAATTGCATCTGTTTGACAAACTTTTGTTAGAATGTTTTTTAAAGGACTTCCTTTAGGTATAACGCCAGATATATTTGAGGTCGCGGGTTATTTTCCATCCTTAGCTTTAAAAGAAAAAACCCCGCGTCTAAGCCCGGAAAAATAAAATGACAATAATTCCTCCAAAAATGCCCGAAATGAGCTAAATGTCTTAAGTCATCAAATCAAGTTCATTAGTACAGTACGAAGTTCAAGTTTATATGTTAATTTTTTCAGAGAGGTACCATTTTCTGGAGAAACTTTACTGTTAAGAACTAAAAAAAAATTTTTCTGCTATCGAATAACATAAAAAAGGTCTGAAAGATAGTATTATTCAAATTAATAGTGTCGTCTTTACTCGCCTAGAAATAAGTTTTGCGAAGCTTATTAACCAAACAGAAGAGGTAACCAAGTTCAGACTCGTATGAACCTACAAATGTTAATTTTAAAATGTCGATTTTTGTAATTAATAATTTCTCCAACAATCTTTAATGAGGGAAAATTTTAAGATTTCCCCATTCAAGAAAGAAAAAAACCCTCATAAAATTAGGACTTCAACTTACGTATTCCTAAATATTTCATCAACTTCGGAGAATGAATACGAAAATTACTTCCTCATGTCTAAATTTTGCTCCCATTTACAGAGCACACCAGGGAATAAATAATCACGCTGTAAGCTGAGGACCACTGTTTTTGGTCACACAATTTTTTACTGTCATCGTCATACCAGAAAAAAGATGAAGACATTGCAAAGGCATAATAAGCGCTATTTTTAACTTTTTTTCCTTGTGAGTGGCTTGGCATTCGAATGCAACCGTTATTCACGCGGCTTCCCCTCTTTCAAATGTCACAAACTTCCTACAACACTCTTATAACTTTTCATACATAAGGGTTTAAAAATGAAATAGAAAGAATCAATAAGAAGTCACGAGATACAACGGAAAACTGTTCTCAGTTTCCTCAAAGAGTTAAAGATTCGTCAGACTAATTGTAAATTTTTGGAACAGAAAAGTTTACTATTCTGTTCAACAGTGAGACAATCGAAAAACCGCGAGCGTTTTACGGCCGCTGAGCATAAATACATAAGGAATATATGCATTTATATTACGTGGCAGTGCTCTGCCACGGAAATAAGCTCTGGCACACCCGTGAGAAATGTTTCTATTTTTTATTTAGGAAAATATATTTATGGCCAGATTATTGCATGAAAAAATTAATACATTTACAATACATACTATATTATTACATAAAACAATATCTAAATTTTTAATGGCTACGTTGTTCTTGTTTGTTCATAATTATCCTTTTAAAACGAGGCTCTCTTTTTGAAAGAGCCACACATAAGTCATCAGATGCATTTATGCGATTTCTGGCTTTTATTTTGATGTGCAAAAGTGATGAAAAATTCATTTCAGAAAGATAACTGGTGGCAAACGGTAAAAGTGTCTCTAATGCTGCGTTTGCCAATTCTGGATAAAGTTCCAACTGCGTACACCGGAACTGTTCCAGTTTTTCAAATTCCATTTCAATACGTGCATTAGCTCGTATTGCGATAAGATAGTCTTAATAAAACGTTGTCGTCCACTTAATTTAGGTCAAACAAAAATGGATATACTTATTAAATTTGTTTTTATTTCCCGTGGAAAAGTATCTACCAAATGATTCACTATTGGTAATTTTCATTAAAAATTTAGAACCTTCACTCTCACCCCCCAGAAATGCTCTCTTGCTCCCCCAGGGGTGTCTGCACCCCCGGTTAAGAACCACTGATCTAAACCATACTCATAAATTTTGAAATTCTTAATGGGCCTAGTCTCTGGCCATGCGAAAATCTCGTCATGGGGAAAGTGGTTAATTGTTATGTATATTTGTAAAATCTACCAATGGGCATTATCGATTTAGAATACACTACACGATGACGTCACCTTCACGAGACTAAGGCCCAGTCTTTTCTTTTTCATTACTTTAAAATAATGCAATAAATATGAAATTGATTTAATTTAGAACTGCAGGTATAGGCAAAATTTTGAATAAAATTCATTAAAATAGGAAAGAAAAAATGCAAGAGCATGAAAATCTAAAAAAGACTTCTCTACGAAGATCTTCCGTTCAACGCAAACTTTTTTCTTCAAAATTAGGGTTTATTCGCCCCTTGGGGGTGGAGTGGGGAGATGTGCTATATTCTTTAAGGGAGGTCGACATTTACATCCCTACGCAAATCTGTTTAATTTTATTAAAAATTTCAAAAAATGTGAGATCGAAAGCGCAAAGGACACGTAAACCGAAACGGAAACAAGTTAAAATTATGATTCACTATCAACAAATATTAGAAAAAAAAGTTAACAAAAAAAGGAAAGAAAATGAGTTAGTAAAATTTGCTTTATTTTTAAAAAGGGCCAAAACCAATTGATATTATCAGAAAATTACCAAAAACGGAAAAAAGAAAGTTGAGAAATTAAAAAGTAGAGAAAATGTACAAGATAAGAGGAAAAAAATTGTGCGGTCGGGGGACCCCCAGTCAGGAACGAAGTTCTTTACGTTATTTTTTACGCAAAATTGTCAAATCGTTTTGTGTTATGAAATTTTTTACTGTAAGTGAAGAAATATGCATTATGCTACACAAGTCAGCGTTTGATATTAGCTAGAACATTCCTTTGAGCAATTATATAGTGCTAAAAACTGATGAAATGGCTCACCATGCTGAAGACTCATTACGTGAGGATTTAAAAACATTCCAGTTCTCTATACAGCTTGATGAGTCAACTTTTTAGGAAATTACAGTCCGACCACAGTACGAAGAACCACTGTTGGCATAGTGCCAAGACGATTCTATTCACGCTGTAGGTAAGGCTGCTGAGCAGGGAGGGGGAAAAGTCTCGTAGTCTCTCGACATTCTTTAGAATCGGTTACTAACTGTGCTTGCTTGCTTTTTCCTCGTCTGTTATTTTGATTATTATATTGAAATTACTGGATACTTTACCCAACACAACTGCTCGGAATAAGCCGTTCCGTAGTGATTGTAAACGTATAATACACAATGTAATTAAATTGTGTGATAAAGAAGCACTAGAAGGAAATGTTATTGTTCCACTTTCGCAATCCCTAAAGAGAGCTAGTGAAATGACCGGGATATCAATGTCCAGTGTAAAAAGAATACGCAGAGAAGCAAAGGGTGAAGAAACTGCAAAATTTGAATCTCCGAGGAAATTTCAGAAAAAAAGAACCACCGAAAACGTAGCTTTAGATAATTTTGATTGTGATGTAATCCGAAAATATCCACTCCTATAAAACTCCTATTTTTTAAATAGATTTGCTTCTGTCTTTTTATTATTTTGAAATTATTATTCACATATTCGATCAAAAATAAAGTTTTAAAAAATAACTTTAAAATTGGGGACAAAAAGCAGTCTGAAATACATTCCGTATTTCACAAACAAACACATCCGAAAATATGACGTTTTCCCCTATTTTCTAAGTAGACTAGCTTTTCTCGCGCATGCGTAACAGCTTCCAGGGACCTAGCTTCCGTGGTCGGACAGTAGGTCTTACTTTTAGTATACATGCTATTCATAAAAGAAGACAATTGCCAATAATTATTAGCTAAAAATTTGCAAACTGATACTAAAGGAGAATCGCCATTGGAAGAGTTTTTCAAAGAAATCCCCCCCCCCCCTCAGAAATATCAGTTGCTACCAAGAAGCTACAGAGTAGCTTCATGGTAGTCTTCATCCAGGCTGTAGCTTCATGGTTGCTACGAATGGTGTTCCAGCCATGCTACGATGCTACAGGGAGGTGGGGGGAGGGGGGGGGGCTCTTCTTGCATATTTAAAAAAAAGTGGTTCCGAATGTATTCGTTGAACACTGCGCCATTCATCGTCAGCATTTAGTTGCCAAAAATCTGAGTGAACATTAGAGCATGTTCTTTTAAACAGTTCCTTGGATCACAGATTATATCGTCAACTTTGTACTGAAAACGATGAAGAATTCAATCGCTTGCTGCTTCATACAGAAGTTTATTGGTTATCAAAAGGTGTCTGTTTGGATCTGTCTTATAAACTTCATGACTCAGTGCTAGAGTTCTTAGAAAACAAAGATGATGCTTTACGAGTCAACTTAACCGATTCCAAATATGACATAGCTTATTTGATAGACTTGTTTAATAAATTTAATGAAACAAATCAAAAACTCAAATTCGAAGAGCTGAATTTAATCAATACTAAAACTGTTATTTCCTCGTTTGTGGCAAAACTTCTTCTGTGCGAACGAAATTTAGGACGAAGGGAATTAAGCAAGTATCAAAATTTGTCAACAATAGTAAAACATCAGGAAGACTTTATTATATATTGTCAGCACCTTGTAAGCTGTCCATTCTGACTTCAATCAACGATTTGAAGACATTCTCAATAGGAACATACTCGATTTGGTTTTGGACACTTTTTAAAGAACAAACGCAGAAGAATCTCCAAAAATACAAGGAGAACTGATAAAAGTAACAACAAATGAGGAATTGAAATTCAAACACAGCAATCAACAGTTCTGGTTGCAAAAAGGTACCGACACTTACCCTGGAATATGGGCTATTGTACAAAAGTTTTTAGCTGCATTTCCTTCATTACATTTAGTGGAACGTGGTTTCAGTGCGATCACAAATCTGTGCAAAAACAGGACTATAAACAGAAACCGACTACAAATACCTGATCGCGGTGATTTAAGAAAGCTGTTGATAAAAATAGAGCCGAACTATAAATTGATAGTAGTGCATCAAGTTCATCCTTCTCATTAGGATTAGTTTTAATGTTATTTATAATTTTTACTTTAATATTATCCTTCGTTATCTTGTTTTTATGTGTGTAATGCGAATATCACTATGGTTGATTTTAATAAATAATTTTATACTTTTAAACTTCAAGGTGTCTGATTTACAACATCTTTTTTATTATGTTCTAGGACGTAGGTAGAAATATGGTTATATAAAAGGACGCAAATATGTCAGTGCATCTGAGTTTGCTCACTTATAAAGGTGAATTACCAAGGAGGCGGGGAAGGGGCGCTGAGTAAGTTTTTCTCTGAAAAGGGGGCGGTAGGCTAAATAAGTTTGGGATCCCCTGGCTTAGAGGAAGAGGAGTGGATCAAGACAGCACGTTTGCACCTATTGATGTTTTTGTGGCGCCATCTCTGGTTCAAAAATGAAACTAGTTTTCATTATAAATATAATATTGTTACGAATTTTAGGAGTCTATTGAAATTTTGCCAAATATGAGAGTTATCGCCAAATTGTCGATGGAATTAGCTACTTTGGTCGCCAACTTTGGCGATATGCCGCCAAATGGTCACCAACCTTCTGGACCTTTCGAGGAGGTTCTGGAACTTTCTAGCTGGCGGGCCGATAGAGGGCGATTTGGAAGTCTATAAATATACCTGAGATTGACATTTTAAGTCAGTGTTCTTTTCTGCTGAGACTTGAATGTATTGAAAGCGCGCTAGGCGAGTATTGTATTGAAGACTTATCCTGACTTGTGTTTTTAGAGTTTTCTGCTGTATAGAAGACAGTTGTTACGTGTTTTCTGTATAAAATTTGTGTATGCGCCTGAAGAATTTATAGACTAATAAATTTCATTTTGTGTGCACTTTCTGAAGGGAATTTGTTCAATCCCATCGAACCCAGAAAACGGAACATTTTGGTGTCAGGAGTGGGGTAAGGATTGAATGCCTATTACAAGATCAATGGCGGATCAGACTGTTACCTCTCAAGATTTGGAAGATAAATTTCAACAGATTATTGTTGCTATGATTGCTATGCAAAACAACATTGCGACAGAGATAAAGAAAGAAGTATCTGCAGGTCAAGAAGAGATAAAGAAGGAAATGTCGGTGGGGGTCAGTTAATTTATTAATGTAATTTTATATCGGAGTGGACTGTGAGTTTCCATTACCAAAAGAAAATATTTAATGTATTACTTGTTTAAATGCAGTTAAATCAATCTTCTTAATTCTTTTAATACAAATAATATAGGAATGGCTTACCTTTTACCATCATCTGAATAATTGTTGAATAAATCAATACAAAATAAGACTTCAATGCATGTATCCATACGACAAATTTAATAAATGACTTCAGTTTTTGCACCTAACTTGAATTTTTGGTACAGCTTTCGCAGACGCACCGCCCTGCCAAGTTTGGCGATTTTGTGTATGGCGCGGTAACCGTGCGATTTTGGCGAAATTTTTTGTTGCTTAGTTGAGGCGATTAAGGCTCCAACGTTGTGGCTCCTGTAAATTCGTGACGTTTTTATCATGTGATTATTTCGTGACGGATGTATAACGTGATTTATTTTGACCAATTATGGGTATTTAATAGTTTTTTGTTGTTGCTTGGATTAGTTTGATAGTTTTTGATTGTGAATTGTTACGAGATTTATGATGGCGGCCATTTTGAGTGTGAAGGATGTTGTTAGTAAATACCAGGCGAAGGTTTTGGGTAATGTTAAAGGGCGTTATTTTTGTGATAGATATACGGAAGGGGTGGTAAATGAGTCACTTGTACATGGGTTTATTCATTCTGATCGAATGATATTTTTCGAATTCTTGTGGGATTTGAAGTTTTTAAAGGCTGATATATTTTGAGTGAAATGTGATTTAAAAATGAAATTAAGAAAAAAGAATAATGTTTCTGATGGGTATGTTTGGGTGTGCAGAAATAAGATCGATGGGAAGGAGTGTGGTGCGCAGAGAAACCTACGGTTTGGGTCTTGGTTTTCGTGTAGCAAATTGACAATTATATATATGTGTGTTAATTATATGTGTGTGTATGGATAGATAGATAGAGCGACAGAGACAGAGAAACATGCAAAAATATATATAGAAACTATTGCCGTAAAAGTTAACAATTTCCCGGCAGATTCTATAAGAAATATGCGTACATCAGGAGCTTATTTCTTATGACTTTTCTTCACAAAGTCTGAGGCCCCTTTCCCACCCACCCTTCCTTATTGGGTATTTATTTAAATAGGTACTGGACAGTTTATTAGGCCAATTTTTCGTCAGGTTAGCGCCAAAAACTTTTGACGCCAACTTTTCGTAAAAAATTTTTGGCGCCAATTTGTCGCTAAGGGCGGTGCATCTGAGAAAGCTGTTCTCCTTTACAAAAGAATAGGAATGGAATCGCATCCAACATAGCGAATAGCCATTTTTTTTTTTTTTTTTTTTTTTTTTTTTTTTTGCATTGCTTAGCGTCGAATAACAACAAAAATAAACAAGCATTTTAACTTGAAGAGAAAAAAAGTTGCATAGTGTCGCCATCTAGTGAGCAAGAATTTAACTAAAATACAATGTTCAAATGCCGTAGGGCTTGTGCGGAGATTTGGACCGGGGGCTCTGCAGTCCGATGCGATAACCATTCAGCCACGGAGTCCATTGAGAGAAAGGTCTTCTGGAGCGGGCATAACGCTTTTTCGTTACGTGACGATTCCTGCTAGTTCACTCTACTGTGAGCCGCGTAAAAGAACTTCATTCCAAAAAATATTTCAGAAAGTCTCTCATAACGAAACTACCGCGAGTAATTAACGTAGGATCGTCGTTGCTTACCTTTTTTTTAAACGCATTTTGGTACTTTTCTGTTTAACTGTTTACTACAACTGCTTACTGCTAATGGGTTTGGCGTGCTGCTAAAATTATAACTCGCGACGCAGGTCAATTTTTTTCTCTCAGAAGGACCGTTATTGAGGAACGTAATCCTACGTTAAAATGCAGTTGTTTCATCATTTTATAGTGAAATAATTTATGGTTAAAATGTTTGGTTAAAATTCATTTTAAGAACGTTTCATTGTTTCCTTTATCACTCGCTCAGATAAACATACTGGTGTGACTTAAGAATTTAATATATTGTTTTAAAGGTGAGTTTCCTCTTTATTTGGCGATGATATTAATCACTATACCATTACTAGAAGGTAGCCCGTCATTTTGACGTCATAATACTAATAATGACGTCATAATGGAAAAAGTATATGAAAGTTTAAAAATATCTCGAATTATCTAACAATATTTCTTTTAATCCACACCTTAAAAAAAATGAAAGGGTTTGCTTTTATATTTATTTAGTTTTTCATGCGATTGGAGTAGTAGACTGCCATCCAACCCGTCATTTTGACGTCATAATACTAATAATGACGTCATAATGGAAAAAGTATATGAAAGTTAAAAAATATCCCGAATTATCTAACAATATTGCACTTAATCGACACCTTGTTAAAGCAAACCCTTTCATTATTTTTTTATTTATTTTGTTTTCATGCGATTGGAGTAGTAGACTGCCATCCAATTTTTTAGTTCACTACGTGATATGAATACTTGAGCTACTTGATTCATTCACATTCAAGTTAGTGTATTTTCAGAATTCATCGCAAAAGTAAACAGATTTTTAAAAACTGTTAAATATACAGCTAAAAGCATCCAATTTTTTTTAGTTCTGAATGTTTTATAGAAAAATAGGCTGAACAAACGTGATTTGATGGAGAAGATATTAGTTTTTAGGTAAGAAAAAATTCTGATCCACATCTGAAATTGAAATGAAGCCTAACCGGCCATTTGTTTACTGAGGGCTTCAATTGAAAGATGAGTACAGCCCGGAAGTGTTATACAGAGATGACGGCTATTATATATATAAATGCCTTATGTATTTAAGTTCAGATATTTATTTATCGGCACACTTTATTTCCAATCGTTTATGGACCTATTACGTTTCTCTCCAGGTGTGACGGCACCTATCGCTTTGTGGTATCTAGGGATCCAAAATACATAAGCTGACTCATGATCCTCCCTCGTTTCAAAAATCGCCAAAACATATGCCACGTAAAAATTTCAAAATATTGATGCTAATTTATTAGCAACCTCAGACGAATAACTTGAATTTCATAATTTGTATGGGAAAAACAGACGCCTAAATTTCCCCTTCCAATAAACTTTAAAAAATGAAACTTTTTACAAAACCATGTAATTTAAGAAAACACCACTTCTATAAGCACGAGATCAAAATGGCGACTTCAAAGGGCGGTAATGGGCAACAACATATGTGATGCGTCAGTCTGCATATATCTAGGAGCCTTGGTGGAATCTAGCTGCGGGAAATTTGTAACTTATATTTGCAAGTAATGTGCCTCTTAGTTTTCCCATAACCTTCTTAAACTATTCCCACGACAGTTGGTCTAATTCTAATTTTGGAGGTGCAGGAATATACTATTTAGACCTAACCTATCTGGAATATTTTATGAGTATACGAACTTTTTTCACTAAATGGTACATCTTTAGTATTTTTATTTTCAATTAAGAGGTATTGAAATTTTCATTTCGTAATCATCTTCTGTACTTCTAGAGAATAAGAATTTATTCCGCATTTGATCTTTCGCCTTTTTGACACAATAAAACCTTTAAAAGATTAATTTTCATTTTAAAAAACGTATAGTGGTGGTCTTAGGTCTTCAAGCTTTCAAAAGCGTACTATTGGTATCTGAGATAAGAAACAAACTTTATAGCTGATATTGTTCTAATAAAAGATGAGCCATGTTATCTTAATTCTCAATGAATTTATAGCACAGAATTAGAGGAATTTGCCAAATGTGAAATTTCTGAAATATTTATTAGAATAGGAACTGAGGACTGAGATTATTTAGAGTTCGGATTACACCGAAAAAACTTTTTGTTAATTTCTAAATTATGTTACGATTCCTTTATCAACAGTAAATACTTTCAGTCAAAATAGAATGTCATTCGATTCAGTACGTTTAACTACGCTTTGATTATTGGAAGTAATACTGAAAAATTTTGTAAAAATTTAATTTCTTATCCAATTATAGCTGATTTAATTTTAAATTTGGCCTCTATATTCTGAGAGGTTTTTTGAATACAGCCGAACCATTGAGAAATACACTAGGACACAAGAGTGTAGTTTTATATTGCCACAAACTACGTCCGTCCATAATCAAAGCTGTGAATTTTGAAGCATTCCTATGCTCTTTTTTCACATCTTATCACAGCAGTTCGAGAGTCAGTTAATTTGAATTACTCAAACCCTCATTTTCAAGTACTCTTCTGATATTAAAAACTCAGAAATTACATTGAAATTTCGTTTGGGAGAATTGTTTTGAGGTACTATACACACGGCTATAATTCTTTAACTTACGAAAAAAAAAATATATGAGAATGCAATTTTAATACTAAATTTCGAAGTATGATTCTCGGATGCACGAATACGTCCAGTTACTGATTACTCATTCAAAGTTGTTTGGGTATCTTTTAGCAACTACCAGGCCATCCGTAACAAAGGTTCCATTGCGTTTTTCACAGGAGGGACCTTACTTAACCCTTAGTGGTCCTTAGTCGTAGTGAACTTTCAGCTTAATCAAACTCGCGTCTCAGAATTTTCCCACAACCTCTTGAAACTAACTCCTCCAAATGTAAAGGGTCCAATCTGCAATGGATCAAGAGAGACAGACTTTCATAACTTAGCCCGCGGAGCACGAAATGTGATCAACCATGGAAAGACTAAGGAAATAATCGTACATCCACAATTAAATTGTAACACTAAATGATATATAATTACATGCACACATATACTCACACGTTAAAAAGGATGAAAAGCATATCTAAATAAGTTTTTCCTCTTGACATTCGATGGTAGGATTCCACACAGAATTCTATAAAAATTTCCATCCCATAGCGAGGAGACACTGGAGCTCCTTCAGCTAGACGTACATATTTATATGCATGCCTATCAGAATACCTACCTACATACGCCTAGTGGTTGCAATACTTTTTCCTTATTCGTAGTTTGTTGATATCAGTCATGGTTTCTTCTCATTAATTACCGCGCTAGATGCTTTTTTAAGTTAAACTCGTAAGTATAAAATCCCAAACGATCTTTAAACAGCGATTGATATGGTACTTTTCGGTTAACAGGGCGCCCCTCGTATTTGTGCGCTAAGTCGCAAAATGTGGTATTCCGTTTGGTGCGAAACGTAAATATTAGCTCAAAAATATAAAGATATAAAATAAAAAAACTACAAAATGGATTTTAACACATTAATTTCATATTACAGAGGAGGCATAAAGCTGCTAATTTCACTTAAAATTGCTGAAAACGTGCGTTTTGTCATGTAATTGACGCCACATGAATTCTATGTTCGTATACCGAATCTTCTAATTCATCCGGTGTACAGGCTCTCCAGCAGTCAGAGTGAATTATACTTCCTTCTGCCACGTCTTTTGTATCGCTGCAATCAAAACAGTCAGATACAGTTGTTTTTCTAATTTTTCTCATTTTATACTTATTTATTTTATTTTATTTTTTTTTTATATATTCATTTTTTTAGCCAATATTTACGTTTCGTGCCAACCGGGTTGCCACATTCGGCGACTTGACGCACAATTACGAGTGGCCGGCTGTTAACCGAAAAGTACAGAAATGGGTATTGACAGCAAATTTCTTTAATGCAAAATCTATGAAACACTAAAAATTATTTTTCAGTAACAGAAACTTGTACGTATATCTTTATAATCCTAGTTTATTTTATGTAAACTTAATTTACTTTGCTCCTTGCGATAAAAATAATTTAAAAAAACAAATTAGCTTTTAGAAAATGGCAATTCAAACGATTTCTTTTACTTTACTTCATGATTTGGAATTTAGGTATTAG
The DNA here is from genome assembly GCA_907164885.2 of Dolomedes plantarius. Lineage (NCBI taxonomy): Eukaryota > Metazoa > Arthropoda > Arachnida > Araneae > Dolomedidae > Dolomedes > Dolomedes plantarius. The sequence goes on from OU015491.1 coordinate 217,917,217, forward strand.
AATATAAATACAAATACATTTGGAAAGTAAACTGGTGAACATAAAAATGTCATTCAACGTTTATAATTCAAATAACGAAGCTGAACCAAAGACGTACTGCATTTGCCGTTCTTCAGTCAGCAGCGTTTTCATGATAATGTGTGATAATTGTGAAGAATGGTATCACGGCGACTGCATTGGAGTAACCCTTGAAATAGCAGACAGAATTGATATGTTCTTTTGCACCCAGTGCACAGAAAAGAATCCATTTCTGAAAACGACATACAAGGCAGAATTCAGCAAGAATAAGAACAAATTGAGACATTTCAAGCGTAAGAGAAATAAAATTCTTCAATTTTCTAAAACTGAGGATATGAGAGTTTCTAATGAAGCATCTACCGGCCGATCTAGAGAAAATAGTTCTGTAAAAGAGTACTCAACCCTTACCATGACTAATACTCCATGTTTTGACAGTACAAATACGACTACTCGAAAAGCAAAATCTGTAGCCAATGAAAAATTAAAGTCTGCTGTAATATCTACAAAAATTGATGGAGAACACCGAAAGAAATCTAAAACGAAAGCAGATAATTTGAAACAATGTTATGGTCCAGGTTGTACAAAACCTAGCCGTAAAGGATCTAAATACTGTAGTGATAACTGTGGAATAGCCCTAGGTAAAAATCGCATTACTGAAATTTTACCTAGACGTATAAGTCAATGGTTGAGCACTCCATCGGCCGCTGATGAATTGTGCAAAAAGAAACTAGCCGATATACGAGCGAAGTTGCACGAAATTCAAACACAACTAGAGGCTGCGGACATCAAAATAATTCAGCTTATTGATAATATAAACAAGGCAAAGAGACCAGGAAATGATTTTGTAGAGTTACATTCGGAGGATACGACTTTAACTGATTGCGTTTTATGTGGCACAGAAGTACCAGTCAAATCTATCGAAAAGCATTTAGAGCAATGTTATAGGAGACAAGAGAGGAAAATTTTCATTACTGAACATACAGTAATACCCCAAGATGTGCAGTGGAATGTGTTCTGCAATCACAGAATTTCCAGACATGTTTACTGCAAAAAATTAAGAGTACTGTGTCCGTTGCATTACAAGGATTTTAGAAAGGATAACGAGGTATGTGGCTATCCATTGTCTGAAAATAATGGCGTTCGTACATACTGTGGCAATGTCGGCAAAACTTGCAGCCATGTTAACTGGGAAGAGATCCAGAGAGCTGAATTGGACTTGGCTAAATTAAACCTTATCGTTAAATTTAATAAGCTAAAGGAAGAAGAAATTAAAATAAGAAACGAAATGGCTCGTCGGGGAGATCTTTTAAGCTTAATGTTGCACGAAACAATCACCCACTAACCATATCCCACTTACGAGATAAATTTTAGGAAGTGATCATATCAAGGTAAGAAAGAATACATCAGCATAAAAATTGAATTCTACAAGAGTAGTAATATAGATTTTTTTTTTTTTATGATAAGAAACTGATTCATGAGCTTTAAGTTCAGAAAATGTAAACTTATTTAATAAATATTATTTTAGAGAATTCCAGGTATTATGAGTAACTAAGAACCAAAACATTTTTAGTCGTTTAGAAATTTAGGAACAGCTTTGGTATAGGACCCCACTGGCGATATTTTGTATTGGCGACTTTTTTGTCACCTAGCCAAACATCACATCGTTAATATCGTATGAATTACATAGAAATTTAATTTTTACCATGTTTTTATTAACTTGCTTTCTTGTTTGTGTGTTTGTCCAGTACAATCTTGTAATCGATTTCTAACTAAATTGCCGACTATCTAGACATTTGAAACTTTTAGAATAGCTCAGAACACGATGACAATGCGTTTTTAAATAGTTTTAGCCATCTTTAAGCATATTTTTACCATGCTTTTATTTATTTTCGGTTAATTTTGTTTTGTAGACTGATGCAGCCATCTATCAGCCGGGACGGGAACGAAAAGTTAAACGCAAGTTAACTTCCAATTAACTTCATTTTCTTTCAAGTTGATGGGATAATTCATCAAAAAAATTTTAAAAAAGTATTTATTAATACATAGAATTGTCAAGTTTATATGATTCAACAGAAAATTTAAAAACATGGTATATAAAAAGTTTTTTATCTTGAAATTATTAATCATAAATAGATCATTTGAAGATGTACCGATTTTTGGGGGATTTTTTGGCAATTAAAAGTGAAAATTTAAATTCAAGTGAATGATTCGATAGCTGGGCGAAGCCCGGCTAGACCAAAATAAGAAAAAAGCGATTGCCAGATGGGCCAAATGTAAAAATGCAATTCAAAATATCGCCAATGGGGTCCTATAGTGAAGCTGTACCGAAATGGACTGTTCTGATTCAACAAAAAAAAAAAAATTATTTGCATTTTCTTGAGAAAAGGAAAACTTAAAACTTAATCCAGGCTTCTATAAACTCGGACAATTAAAATAGACTTTTAAAGTATGTGATTAAATGATTTTAAGTTGTTTTCAGTTCGTTCAAAATTGTTTTATTCCATTAATATCCGTTTGGTTTTGCATAGAAAAGCGAAATTGCAAGTGCAACAGATATTTTGATGTTTTAGTAAAATGTTAATTTTAACGACATTACAAGGGACCATCCCTTTCAATCCCTTGTGATGGTATTCACGATATGAGATTAGTCAACATCACCTGGAGGATCTAATGACTACAACACTCACTGGCTTAGAAATCACTGGCGCGAGTGACATCTTCGCTTCAGGCGGACTGTAGTTACGTTGTCACTTCTTAAGTCAGTAAATGACCAGTGTTCTATATTTAGTTTCACTCGTGAATATTTGCGCTTGTGCATTTTTAACATTTTGACTCAAAAGATGTTTTGTTTCAAATGAGTGCAGTTTTCCTTTAAACTATGTGATTTTATATAACGGCTTAATTCAATCCCCTAAATCAGGGGTGGATAATTGTCTTGATTCGGGGGCCGCTTTGTGGAAGCGGAGGTTAGAGGAGGGCAACACCTTTTAAAATTACTGCATTTATTAGTTAACTTTGCATTTCAGAAAAGGTATAAATTGTATCATAAAAATCAATATATATAAATTAAATAAAACATTGGCAGTTTTTCTGGCTGTCTTGGCGGGCAAAAAAAAAAAAAAAAAAGCAATTTGCCCACCCCTGCCCTAAGTTATACTGCAAGAAGAAGTAAAGAACATTACGTCCTAATTTATCTTCCAGAATTTGGCTATCTTGATATTATTCAGAAAGAAAAACGTATGTCAGAAAAACAAGAGACTTGGATATCCCAATTTTGAAAGAGTGCAAAATGGGGTATATTAAAACCTTGGTACTCACTATAAGTAACTGAAGCTCAATTCGAATTTCGAAGGCGAATTCCGACTTCTTCCTTAGGAGCAGTAGTTTGAGAACGTCAACACAATTAGCTAAAGGCAGTTAAAATGGCGCCCAGGGGAGTGATGTCTTGCCACTACAGCGAAAATGTGAAGAATTTAGTTCAAGATTGGGTGGTTGATTGGATTAGATAGGTTTGGTTTGGTTTTTAAAAAAAGGTACAAAATCTACAACTTGCACCTTTAAAACGTTGGACATACTGCGCGAAACCAAGAGAAAAGTGAAAAAAAATGTATGTCAATAAGAAAAGACTATACAGCTCATATTCAAAATATTAGAATAATTACATTTTTTTACAAGTTGAAAATATCGTTTGGTAATTTAATGTCTTTTAATGCAAATATGCAAACGATATTTTTATTAAGAACTTATTGTTGATTAAACTTATTTATTATCTTAAAATTAATATCATTTTTGAAAAGATTAATTGAAAAAAAATTATTTTGAAAAGTCAAAATATTAGAATATTTTTATTCAAGTGGTTCAAAATATTAGAATATTTCACATTAATTCTCCTTTAATTATCACCAATTCATAACTGGTGGCATCATTGATTAAATTCAGACGATTTTATTTAAAATTCAGTATTCTTTTTGCAGTTACTTTGCTTTTTCCATCTTAAAATGGGTCTTGTGGGTGATATTCCTGAATCTATTAAACTTCGTATGGTTGATTTGTATCGGCACGGTAAAAATCAATGTTATATAGCGAATTATTTACATTGTTCGCAATCAAGCGTTAGTAAAATACTAACACAATATTTAAAAAAATGGAAAATTTCAAAATAATCGCCGAAATGGCGGCCGAAAACCAAAAACATCTGCTAGAGATGACAGTAAACTGAAGCGTATAGTAAAAAAAAAACGTTTTAAGAGTGTGCGATTCTTGCACCGAAAATGGAAAGAGGAAGGAGAAGTTTCTAAATCGACAACATTAAGACGTCTCCATAAATTTAAGTTTGAATCTCGTGTACCGAAAACAAAACCTCTCATGACTGCAAAACAAAAGCGTATAAGATTGAATTGGTGTAAATCAAGACGTTTATGGAGCGAAGAAGATTAGAAAAAAATATTATTTAGTGATGAAAGTATGTTTTGTGTTTCATGTGGTAATCAAGGTATTCGAGTTTGGAGAATGAGGCAAGAAGCATTTGATAAATAATGCCTTAAACTTTCGGTAAAATTTGCTGCTAGTGTCATGGTTTGGGGTTGCATGAGCGCAGAAGGACCTGGAAAGTTATGCATCGTCTACGAAAAGGTTAACTCTCAGATATATCAAGAAATTTTGGAATATTACATGATTCCATCATCAGAAGATTTATTTGAAGATGATTTCATCTTTCAACAAGATTTAGCGTCACCGCATACCTCGGTGTCAACTAAGAATTGGTTCCGCCAACGTAAAATTAAGGTACTTCCTTGGCCACCAAACTCACCGGTCATTAATCCCATCGAAAACTTATGGGGTATAATGAAGAAAAAACTCCAAGAAAATCCTCCTTCAAGTAAAACTGGGTGGCACGTATAAGTCTATTTGGGCTAATATTGATAGAAATGTTTGTAAACACCTTGTATATAGTATGCAAGATCGATTGTACGCTGTTATTAAAGCTAAAGAGGATGCTATAAAATATTAACTACCATTTACTTCATATTCATAAGGTAATATTTTTGCGTAAAATAAAATATTCTAATATTTTTAACCAATCTAAATTTTATTCTAATATTTTGATGTGTTTCAGAAAGCTGTTGTATACCTAATTTATTGTATTTTATATTTTGTAAATGATAAAATCGTATCTAAACATTCCAGATTTAATTTATAAGAAATTTAATTGCATTTACTTAGTATCAAAAATAAATAAATGGAAAATAATTTTTCTTATTACTTTTTCTCAATTATTTTAATATTTTGAATCTGAGCTGTACGTCAGAATTTTTTTGTGAATAATATAGGACAGAGTTTTCGTATTATTTTAAACAGGTTTCACTTGTTGCTCATAAGGGGATAAATTGGAAGAAAGTTCCAAAACCATGAGATTAGTTCAGACCCATCACACACCACGGAGCCCAACGAGGGGATGCGTCAATCGCATACAGATCCCTAAAATTAAATTTTTAAAAAATCTTAGACTCTAAAACGAGTGATCTGTTAATAAAAGTTTGAGTTTGAATCAAGAAGGCCGTAAAAATATACACAGAAATGGTATTTTCTTACTGGATTTGTAAAAGTATTAAGTTTGTTTTGCTACAGTGGCTAATTTTTAGAAAATTATCTTTTATAGGCCACAACAGCTTTTCTCCCAAAACAGCAATTTTGGTGATTGCAAAAAACGACATGCATTTCTTAGTTGCACAGTGTTTACACGATGAAATGGGCAGATTCCACATACACTAAGGTGACCAGATTTTAACATTGGTAAATCGGGACACCATTGACCGGCGGGGAGTGGGGGGGGGGGGGGGTCATGTTCTTGATTAAAAATTTGGTCTATATGGAGCAACAAAAATTTTCATGAAACAAAAATAGTATTGTAATATATATTTTTAAATTTCAACATAAGTACAATTTACATATATAATAAATAAAATTATGTATAGTATTTTATTCTATGGCATATTTCTAATTTGCGTGAATTTTTTTAGTAGATTGCTGTCGTTGTTTAAAAAAGGCCATACAATTTTTCACAAGAATTTGTTAAATTATATTTCACACATAAAATGGCTTTCAAAGTCTCAACGCTTAATTGTGATTTTTCTGATGTCCACACTTTATTTACCGCAGAAAAAACGCGTTCAGTCGTAGCATTAGTTCCTGGTAAGGACAGCTCTTATTCCACAATTTTTAGTGCATTATTGTATGGAACATTGTTTGAAAATTCGAATTCTAACAACTGATCAACAATGCGAACTTTGATAAGCAGTTCTCGATAATAATCAGTTGAACAATTATTTGTTATTATTAAAGTTTAACATTAATAAAATTAGCAAAAATAATATAAAACTCAAATCCTGGCTAGCCACATGGCCTCTGAAAGCCGTATATTCCCTTCCCGTTCTCCCGCAGTCCCTAGCTTATCGTGCATTCTTTCCAAAAATCGGGACTTTTTTAAAACGCCGCGGGACAAATTGTTAAAAATCGGGACTGTCCCGCCGAAAGCGGGACGTCTGGTCACCTTAACATACACCGATGTGTTAAGCTTTCCTATTAGCAAGGGCGAGTACATGGCCTACGAATCTTATTTTTAATTTATCAAGTAGCACTTGGATGACGTTAGGAAAATTATTTGACATTTTTTGAATGAGTTTCGCTGTCCATTCTAGCAGTTTTAGCGCTATTCTTCGCCACATAAAAATTATTGCTACAGTCTCTTTACCTTATATTCAAGACGTATACTGTCATATTTGAATCTTATAAAACACTAAAATGAAACTGAAATTTTCTGAATTTTCATCCCATAATCTAAACAACGTTCTCTTTCTCTCTCTCAACTGGGATTTTAATCAGTTCGGCGGGTCAAACACATTGTTCTTCCAAACAGTTCCACGTAACAATGAGAATCTAGTACTATATCTTGCCTTTCTAGTTCAATGACTTTTACACAATTTAACTCTTGCTTACGTTAAAACTAACAATTTGAAACAGATTTATGAATAATCAACTAGCATATATAAGGGTTGAAATCAACGGAGATCTATAATTTCATTCTGTATATTATAGATGCAATGGAAAATAAATTCAAATAGTTAAGACCATATTATTTATTTACTCCACTAAGGGCTTCGCCCCTAGGCTCGCTACGCTCGCTCCTCTGTTAGGGTCTAGGGATGCGACATCGATAACAAAACATCGATGTTTTGAAACATCGATATTCAATATTAAAACAGCGATACTAATAAAACATCGCCCGAAAACCATCGATGTTTTAGAACATCAATTTTTTTAAACTGGTTTAGTAATCTCTAACATTAATGTTACTTCGGTTAGTTGTGGGGGGGGGGGGGGGAGGGGGGATTTAATTTTACTCTCTAATTGGGCTGACACAAATGACAAAAACTTGATTGCTTGTGCCTTGGGTTACATTGATGACTCAAAATTCTCGTTGTAAATATCGCCATTTTTTGGCTTCAAATGTCCAGATAAATTCGTGGTATTGCCAGAAGTTTTGAGGGACTTCAGGCAAATATTGCATTTCGCCGATTTGTCAGAGGTTTTGCAAAAATATTTCCAAACGGTACTTTTGAGAAGCATCTTACTAATAATATTAACGTCAACTTGTATAAAACCAGAACAAAACAAAAACTTAAATGGCTGCTCTCGTGTATATACTATCTGTAAAATAAAACCCTGTGGAAGGTTCTGGAGTGTCAGGAACATTCCAAGCGCTCTGATTGGTTCATTGGTTGTTGATTGCCATTAGTCTGTTTGCTAAGGAATCGTTCTCCCTTTTGTATTCGTCCTTTTCAGAACTCAGACTTACATTTACTGAGTGTGAAAATTATGCTACGTGGTAAATTTTTTTTTATTTATGGTACTTTTTCATTAAAAAAAGAAAACATCCAGACAACGTAAAACATCGAGCACAAAACATCGATGTTAAAAAAACATCGGCTTCAATAAATCGATGTTTAAAACATCGACATCGATGTCGCATCCCTATTAGGGTCAAGGTCAAGGTATATTGAGTTTGTTGGAATGCCATGGTCTTACGACTTTACCTCCAGTAGCAAGATATGTACATCAGAAAATATGTGCTCAGAAGTAAAATAAAAATTAAGCCCTCTTCAGATAAGTAAAATAAAAAATGTAATAAGAATTAAAAAAATAAAATTCAAATATTTAGAATAATTAGTAAAAATGAGCGTCCACCGGGATCGAACCGGGGACTATCGCATACGAGCAGCGCGCTCAACCACAGCGCCAATCATGGCACAGCAAGCTGAAGGAATAAGTTGCTAACAGCGAGATACATAGGGGTGATTCTCGGGCAATGCAACAGCTTCCATCCATTTACTGTTGAAGGGGAATCACTGCGGAGGGGAATCACTGTTTCAGCTTTAAAATTCAATTAAAAATCGAAATTTTAAGAGACTTGAAATGAGGTTTATATAAATGAGAAAGCTTTCATCTTCCAGATGATGTAAATATTTTCTTTGTAAGATAAAAACTCGAGGAGCATCGATATTACATCCACATATGTGACGATATTTCTCGAAAAAGTGGATTTAATATTTTGATGAAAATATTAGTCTGTTTTAAATTATTTTTAAACAAATGAGGTCTTGTTTGAAGGAGAAATGTCTGTAGTCTTAGATTGTAAAAAGATCAAAATTCTACGATTAATTTTTGGCGAGTTATCGTAATCTGAACATGAAAAAGTCAATATTTTCCCACAAAACATAAAAAAAAAAACTTAAAGTCCAGCGAAGATGAGACATGTCTTACTTTCTTCCCCGCATTTTTATGCATCTATTGGTATCTGTTTTGACCCTATACCCCCAGCGGTTTCGGAGGAGATAGCGTGACAAGCTTTTGACAGCGGCGGCGGCGGAGCCAGTTACTTTTTCTTAGAATAGAGATATATAACAAGCAGCAAGCAATACAGTCTAACATACTCTATAATAGTCATCAATGAGTGAGTGAAAATCACAAAATGAAGACTAAATGATACAGTTTCACTTTTCTTATCTAATCCATATCTTCTATAGAATACGTAAGCTGTTCATAAGGTCAACGAGATCGGCGCCGTGACGCAATGTTATTTCACCAGGAGATAAAAACCATCCCTCAACGTTTACACTAGAAATACATTATGAAACATGAAGTGCTAAAAATTAGCTACCTTCTAATTGTTGTTGAATCTAATACCAACTGACGAGAAAATGGCTGTCAACAAAAAAAAAAACGTAAGTTACAATAAATACAATGCAGTTATATTATATTTTGCCGTTAGGCCAGTTTGGGTGAAAAACTCAATAAGAAACTGCTACTTAATTATTGAAGGCAAACCAACAAACAATGAAATCCTTAGAAGTTATACCAGAGGATGCCAAGTTTCGATAGTTCATTGTCTCTCACTAAAGTGGTCGGATGATCATGCCTTCCTTCAAGATCATAGAATTATATAATTACAAGATAAAAAGAACTTTTTATGTACCATGTTTTTAAATTTTCTGTTGAATCATATAAACTTGACAATTCTATGTACTAATAAATACATTTAAAAAAATTTTTTGGTGAATTATCCCATCAACTTGAAAGAAAATGTCAAGTTAATTGGAAGTCAACTTGCGTTTAACTTTTCGCTCCCGTCCCGGCCGATAGATGACTGCACCATTCTACAAAACAAAATTAACAAAATTTCCTACAAACTGCAGGTAAGCTAAAGACACCGACCCCTTTCCCCTTTCAGTTTATATCATTACTGCATCTCGGAGGGTGATAGGAGTGAACAAGGTACAAAAACCAGTCAAACGAGATGTCAACAACCCCACAGACATGTATTGAAATAAAAAGATACATTCGTACACACACACACGCGAATTCAACTTTTTTTCTCATATCAGGATGAAGCTAACATCTCGTTTTTTTCCCCCTCCAATGCGGCAGACAAATTTTTGGACAATATCCTTACCGCCATAGTACATCAGTTTTGCTAGCAATTTTATTATGGGGGCACTATATAGGCGGACTAGTATTAACCCCTATGAAGGGACGACACCAACGGAGGCTTTTAGTGGCGCAATGCAGGGATTCGATCCGAGCACCCTCAGCACCGAAAACCAACGCACTGTACCACAGGGCCGCCCCAAGCTCTCTGTGTTTGTAATAATAGGTAAGTTTGGAGACTTAAAATCCCACATTTTAGATGACCTACAAACTATCAAACTTTTTAAAATTGTTTCTTAAAAATTTTGGAAAACCTCTGCATGAAATACATTTAATTGTAACATGTCGTAGCTATTGCTAGACAAGGCCGTTATATTAAAAAATACCCAGCAACCATAACGATAAATTTGAATATACACGGAAATGATGTGCTTTGTTGGATAAAAACAAAGTGGATAAGAGTCGCCTTTGTTCAAAACTATATACTAGAGCCTCCATAAAATAGAATTTGCAAACAGAATTATTTATTCCTCTTTTTGAAGTGGCGCCCCCTCCCCCTCCTCTTCCAACCAGGCACCTCTATGAGGGGCACAGCCGCACGGGGCGGCGCCGGATAGGACTCCAAGAAACCAAATTCGGCAGTTGTCATTTAACGCACACAACACCGTTAAATTCAGGCGGATAATAATCTTTAAAGACGAAATTAATTTCCTAAATAACACCACCATTACGTGATAAGCCCTTCTACCCTTATCAAACGAAAGCGTTATCCAAGCAATATCTTTTGTAAACAAGAACTTGGGGGCAAAAAAAAACCCATTATGGATGGCCTTTAATCTCTTTATTGGTTATCTATCTTTTTACCCAACTTTTACGATGAAGGAAAAATTCCGGCAGGGCGAAAATTCTTCGCGGAAGAATGCTTTGTTCATCAAGAATTCTCTTAACAAACCTTTTATCCTCCACAATGTATGAAAGTTTTTTTCTCCTTTTAAATAAATAAAAAATTCATTTAGCACGAGCGTGACGTCTCGAAAGTTGGTGAGAGTAAATTAAATGTTTTCAGTTGTCTCAGATCGAAGGAGAAAATGAATGAACGATGACTAAGATATACTCAATGGTCAGATCCAATTCATGTAAGGCTACGTGGCGAGAGGGGTTAATGCTCCAAAATCGTGGCTCCTACCCGAGACAAAAAATAAACAAAAGAGGGCACGAAAATTAAGCCTTTAAAAACAAAGGTTTCCGTGAGTACGGTTGACAGTTCAGACCTTTTCATACAAACGTGAAACTTACACTACAAAGTACATTTTAAGGCAAAAGACATTTCGATTTCAACAAACATCTGAATAGACAATTGATGGGCAATGCTCAATTTAATCCATATTTATCAGATGCAAAGCCTAAAATATGATTTATAAACACCCGAAATTTTTAGGTTTGGTTGGTTTGGCTCAGTTGAGGGCCTTACGGTCATTTTTTGCTACACAGGGACTCATTAGACTGGGACCTACTGCTAGCCGACTCAAAACAACGGCTACAAATATCCATGCGAATAGAGGGACTTGCACCCACAGACTCCGGTATCTGCTTGCCAGCACTTTAGCCGTTCGACCATCGTCCGCCCGAAATTTTTAATTTCGTAGTCAGAAACGCTTAATTACAAATTAGAATTGCATAAAATACAGTGGCTCCCAAAAGTGTTCGTACACTTACGATTTTCAATGAAATAGGGGTCTATCCATTAATTAAAATGAATATTTCAGAATGGGTATTTAATAATTAGATCTAAAATCTATTCTTAACAAAACTACAGGAAATATTTTGAAAACATAGTAAAACTTTATTTTTACGAAACCAATAATCCAAGAGTAAAAAAAAACTTGTCACAAAAGTCATCGTACACTCAAATATTTTCGGATAAATTCATAATTAAAATTATCGTCTGGCGCTTTATTTTTATTTTTGAATTGTGGTGGCATTTAAAATAAATATCGTTTGGCTTTAATTTTTGCTTGCCTACTCCATAATATTCTATTTATTATTTAAAAATGGATCGTAGTCGTAAAGAAACAAACAGCATTCGAAAATTTATTATTTTTCATCATAGTAATGGTAAATCAGTTCGGAATATTGCTAAATTACTTAATTTATCCCATTCTACTGTGCAGTATGTGATAAAACGCTTTAAAGAAGAAAATCGGATCGAAAACAAAGTAAGAAAAGGTCGTCCGGCAAAGTTAACAAAATATGATCAGAGATTCATAATTAGAAAATTTGAGAAAAATCCACGATTGCGCGTTGTAAAAGTTTCTGCAGAATTTAATGAAACATTTTCTATTTCAATTTCACCTGAAACTGTTCGACGAATTCTCAGAGCAGCTGGATTACATGGGCGTTCTGCCCGTAGAAAATGTTTTGTGAGTGAGAAAAACAGAAAGCTTAGGCTTTCCTTCGCACTATCAATGATAAATAAGCCCCAAACGTATTGAAATAATGTCTTATTTGCCGATGAAAGCAAGTTTAACATTTTTGGTTCCGATGGGCGTATAATTATATGTCAGCATCAGGACTAGGTAATTTGGTATTTATTGATGGCATAATGAATCATGCTGTTTATATAAATATTTTAAGAGTTTAAAATTATCAGCCCAAAATTTGGGTATTGGAAACAAATTTGTTTTTTTATCAAGATAACGATTCTAAGCACACGGCTCTCAACGTTCGCCTCTGGTGTCTATAATTGTCCACAAGTTTTGAAAACACCACCTCAATCGCCAGATTTAAACCCAATAGATCATATTTGGCGAGAACTGGAGGTTCGAGTACGAAAACACGACATTCATACGAAAAGCGAACTAAAAACAATTATGATGGAAGAATGGATGAACATTGATGCAGAAATTACAAAAGAACTAGTGCAATCTATTCCCAAACGTTTAAAAGCTGTTATGGATGCTAAAGGATATCCTACTAAATATTAATTAACGAAAAATTAGAATATTTACTAATATGTAGAGATTTTTTACTAGTCTACGATGACTTTTGTGAGATAAAGTTTTTGTTACTTTTTGGATTATTGGTTTCTTAAAAATAAAGTTTTACTATGTTTTTAAAATATTTCCTGTAGTTTTGTTAAGTATAGATCTTATTATTAAAGACCCATTCTGAAATATTCATTTTAATTAATGGATAGACTCCTATTTCATTGAAAATCGTAAGTGCACGAACACGTTTGTGATCCACTGTATATTTGTTACAACTGATAATGAAAAAGCTAAACCTAGAAAGAGATAACTGTAATTAATTGCAAACATCTAACAAAGACGGCAATAAAATCGTAGAAGGTAATTATTGAAATGTTTTTTTATATTAAGATAATACAAAATATTCTTTTTGTATACATACCGTGCTGACAAGAATTGTGTAATGACCAAATCTTTGTGAGAAACTTTACTAAAACTAGTACTTCAATAACAGAATAAGTCAGATAAAACTATTCAGGTAGTATCGGTTAAACTTCTGTTAATTATTACAAGAATAAAAAAATTACTAATGTTTGATGTAAAAAAAAAATTCAGGTAGTTTCTTCTAACGAAACTACCACGTGTTATTAACGTAGGATTACTTATCGTTACGAAGAGAAGGATGAGTGACAACCCTAGGCAGAATAGGTCAATGGTAAGAAAAATAGTTATATATGTCTAGTCTGCCACTCTTGATTTATAACTCGCGACGACGATTTTAGAGTCATAAATTTTGCTTTACCGCGGACCGTTATCGAGGAACGTAATCCTACGGCAAAAAAATCTTGAACCACTTGAATTACGCAAGTTTAACTATCGCGGATTTTTTGCTTATTTGCCATAACTCAAAAGAATTTTTTTTTCAAATTCAGTTTCTTAAACACAATTTAAAGATTACAAAACACATTTTACTAGTACCGGCAGTTAAATTTTATAAGCTAATAACTTTACTGAAATTTATATACCAAACGTATTGCTTCAGACACTCAATAGCAACTGTACTTAATGTTTTTGTGTTCCTGTGTTAGTGTAGAGCACTGTTGGTACTCAATTTTAAATTTATGAAACCTGTTGTGTTGCTGTAAAGTGTTCCGCTTGACGTTTTCTGCGTGTTATCAAACAGTATTAAGAACTTAGATTTGGGTGCAACAGATATTCTCGGTTTTTCTCTTTTTCGTAGAGATCCTACCCCTTACCATCCTAGCGAATGGGAAGTATAAACTGAATTTTTAAATTTAAGTAAGGACATACAGTATTTTTCATATTCGCCCTTGTTATAAGTAATTTACATTACATAGGAGAGCTTAATTTAATATCATTATGAAAGCTAGTAATAAGATATTTAACAAACAACAAAAAACTGTCATGCATGCCTAAGAAATACAAATGCAGTTCCTATCAAAGCGACAATACATAAACGTCAATTATTGATACTCAAAGATTTTTTTTTTAAACTAAGCAGAACTTGAAAAGAAGTTTTATTTAACATCGTTTTTAAATACTTTTCTCACGCCCAGAGATTTCAAAAACAAAACATTCTGAAAAACCATGCTCTCCTGGTGCCACTCAATAAGAGATTTTGGAATAAAAAAGTAAATAACTGGCAGACAATGAGCTACATATCGCACCTTATCACGAAAACGCTCAGCTTCGTAAAATATCGTCATGACAGATTAACTCATAAGATCTGAACCCATCAAAACACACAGACAGATAATGTCAAGTGCCCCGAAGAAACAAGACCTCAAAATGGGCACTTAGGGCCGACAATATTGTTTCATCTCCAAGGAGATCCGGAAGTTATCACAAATTTAAAAGACTAAATACAAAAAGCAGTATTTGTGCAAATTGGTAGTTCTTATACTGCGAATGGACTTACCAGCGTTTTAGCCTGCCGTATTTCGAAGGGGTTGTCTTTAAGCAAAATTTAACCTTAAGTTTGTTGCTCAAAATTTGTATGAATTTTCTATTGCTTGAATTCTTAGTCATTAATTTGCAATCTCCTTCAAAATGACATTCCATGTTTTAATGTTGTTAGATAAGAATATTTAAAAGAGGATATCCTTTAAAGAAAAAAGATGTTGAAATAAATTTTTCATGTAATCCATTTTTACGAGCCTGTAGAGAAGTTAAGTCATTATTTAAACGGATTTCCTAAACCGAAAGCTTATTGTTATTAGTGACCAAAATTTAGTTTTAATGAGCATTTATAACTCATAGATGTATGATCTGAGACAGCCATTTGTCCATTCATTACCGCCATACAGGCCTGTATGTAGTCCCCATTTTGATCTGATGCTTATGAAGTGTTTTCTTATAGTCTTTTCTAAAATACCCCATTGTTTTAAACTAATATATTACAGAGTTTTCAAAGCTCATGGAATTAGTAAATTTAAAATTAAAATATTCATCTACACAACTTTAAATTAGAATTGTACCACCAAATTTTTTCCACATAAATAATTCACTTGAAAGATCTTTTACCTTGAAATATACATTGGTATGTATTTTTGCACAACGTATTATCTTAAAAAGATAATCGAATGCGTAACGTAGCCGAATAAGGAAATTTGAATATCGATATTTGGTAAATTGCATTGGCGTGTGTTTAGGCGAGATTGGGAAACAAGATAGAGGCTCATGAATCAGCCTGTATATTTAGAAGCTCTATATGTTTCGAGTGAAAACAAAATAAGTGAACGCTTTAAAAAAAGGATTAGTTTAATATTAAACTAATTTTTAATGTAATGTGAGAAATAAATGCGAGTTCGTCAGAATAGGTTACCAAAAAGTAAAAACACTGTGCACAAGTACCGATAAGTTATACGTCGGACAGTGCAAAGAGGGAATCCTTAAGACACGGGATTTTAATAGCGGAAATTTACATCAAAATTATAGTTGTTCAGGTTGGGAAATACGATAGCGTTTCAGATAAGGTCTCACCGATATTTTAAACCTATTTTCCCCGATAGCTTTAAAATTTACAGCTACATTTTAAAACCCAAGTAGTTGGTGTTGATTTGTCCCTAAATATAATATCTAACCCACTAACATTGCAAGTCATAAAGGAACTCTGCATAAAATATCAAACGCTGGAATATATGAGTATTATTTAAACTTCGCAAATGAACAATATTTAAAATTTGAAAGTAAACGCTTTTTCTGAAACCAATCTTTCATTATATTATTTCATTTTCATACATTGAAAACACGTTTGTATTATTCTTTTTTCGGGGGAGTTTTATCTTCATTTCCATGTTAAATCTGAAAAGTCAAGCTTTGAGAGCCTACCTTTGGCTTTGTGCCTACATTCATCTATCTCACCGTTATAAAAGTAAATAATTGAATTATAGTTTGCTTTTCGTGATTTGGACATCCCTTCAGATCATCTCCAATTTTATATGTTGATTTTCAGTTACGAGGGATATAAATAAAAATAATTTGTTCACTGAAACAAACAAATAATCATTTAATTCTTTGCGTGCATAAATAACACATGTTAGAGATTCAACAAATCTGATTCAGCCAGTAGCGCGGAGAAAGTAAATGTGCAACGACTCCCTCTTTAATGCTACCTCCAGGCAAGTGAACTGCAGGTATATAACAAAATAAATGAAAAAAAAATAAGAGTCGCCCATCTGCTTTTTTTTTATAGGCTTATGTTCCGCAACTGTTACAGGTGCATAATTGCAGTGTCAGGTACGCACCTGAAGAAAAAATTATCAATCCTTAGATGTATAAACAGTGTAACAATGGCGATAACATTTTAATCACATCCAGATTCACCCATGAACAAGGTCAAGCCAGATGATTCTTTTTGATGTAAGAAAACTGTTATAAAATGTCCAAACTATGATTTTTTAAAGTGTCTGAAAAACATTAGAAATAATCTCCCACTTTGAAATATCAGGATTATTCAGATAAATTCATGACTGAGTGTCAGGAAAGAAAATTGAGTTTATACCACAAAAGCAAATATATTCAAGACAACATCAGAGGTTTGAAAACGACTATATCCAGGTGAACGAGATAAATGAGATTCACTTACAACACAGAAGCATGTATTTCAGTTACACATCATATAAAATATAAATTGCCGTTCTATAATCACATTAAATTCTTACCCGCATTCACATTTATACCTCATTACTGCAATGCTGTGGAATTTTTTTAAATTAATATTTCGTTTCTTTGATGACTATTTTAACGTTTTCTAGATTAGAAGCTGCGCTTCTTGGCTATCTTCTTCACGTGACGTTGACGAATATTAAACGACTAAATGTTAGGTATTACCAAAACTCACAGATGTGGGGAAAACATAACACCCAGGCGAGAACATTAAGTTGAGATATTGTGTATGTGTGTAATTGAAGTGGAACGTTATAACACAAATAATAACTTAAAACAAAAAAACACAAAAAAAACTTAAAAATTACAACAGAGTAAAAGTCTACTCATTGCGTAAACTTTGTTGCTTTTATTTCATTCTGTCTCATGCCACATTTGGAAAACCTTGCACGTATACCAACCACAATGTAGTGCAAAAGTCAAAAGTCTCTTCCATTCCTGCACAATCTCCAATGTCCGTGTTTAGAAGCAATAACAAGCGATGGGATTCGAGAGCACAAAGCTATGAATAAAATTGGAAGACGTGATTTATCCTATTTCCTTAAAGTTTTCTTCTCATCCTTGTATGAGGAAATAAAGGCGGGATACATACGACCGAACCAAGGTAAAGAAATTTGCTGTTATCAGGCAAATAGGCAATACAATTTTAAATGTAGACTCCTTTCTAATATTAATTTAATCCTCAATAATTTAATTATTTTGCAACAACTTTGTTTAATTAAAAATTCTGAAAAACACTTTTTTATATTCACGTTAAAAAAACTGCACATATACTCGTACTTAAAAACTGCACATATGCAAATGCACCAGTTAAGTCACACAAACCATGATGTATATTTCTTTGAAAATCAGAAATAATGTATCTCTTGTATTTATTTACAAATTACTGACACCATTCGATGAATGGAAATAAATATACAAAACACAGTGAACAATGCAATTTTGAAACAGAGGAATGTGAAAAGGAAATACTGAAGTAGAGAGAATGCAATGCATGCAGCTTATTTCTGTCTTTCGGATGAATAGTGGATTATGAAACACCAAAATTCCACAGCCATCAAATTGTGTTCGTTGTCTACATGAATTGAATTCCGAGGTGAGATTTTAAACTGAATAATTTCATATCCACGAAGAATTTTGTTGGAAAAAAATTACATCGGACAGCATATTTTCAGTAATTACTGAAAATATTAAAATCACCAACACATATCTGAATTCTGAGTAAAAGTAACAAAGTGATGCAAAATCTCATATTTTGGACTAACTTTTTTTTAAAGTTTAATGAATCGATCCAAGAGTAAAGAAATTGAATTTCTTTGAAAAAATGGGAGTAGAGTATCTTGTTAATAACTATGTAAACTAGAAGTTGAAGAGCCTGAAACGTCTAAAAGATGCAAAATTAAAAGTTAAATGCAAACAAGCGAAGAATCTACCAGAGTTTAAAACAACCTCCTACTGAAAAAGGCGAGATTCGACATTTATGTAGACGAGATGATACAAATAAAAGCTTTTAAATTCAGTTTATCGTAAATATGTATAAAAAGTAACTTGTTTAATAAGAGAAATGCAACACACGAAATTGGCTATTGCAAACTCATTGATGGGGTCTCCTTATGTAGAACATTAGAGTAATAATTATTTAAAAGTCCACTCTAAGAATATTTCGATATTATATTCATATGAGCTTTACACATATCACTATCACTTAACATATCAGAATAAATTATAAATGGATAAAGAGACCAGTTATTAAAAAGGATCACGTTTCTTCCTAATTACAACAGAGTAGCAAAGAAGCAACTGTGATTGGGAAGATTTGGAATCGATACAAAAGTAAAAGGATTCCGAGAAAAATTATTTCAATACTGGCATTGAGTATTCCCTCTTATGAGATATAATTGTGAATACCCCTTTCCTCCCCTACCCTCATTCGTGAGAACACCTTGTCCCCTCAAGAGAAAACTGTCTTGACCTATTTATATATTTCACCATCAACACTGAAATGCTCAAAATTGCGATATTTTATATGGTAGTTAAAATTTTTTTTGATGTTACGAATGAATAGTGAAAATATAATCTCATAAAACAGATTAAATACGATTAGTCGGGCAAAAGTTACGCCTTTTACTCTGCACCTGTCGTTATTTTCATCAGTTTTGGGAGTGATCGTTTACTGCAGTCGATATGAGAATTAGTTTACCACCATATTCCATGAAAATCAACCTTGACCGTTAATTCTTCCATCAACACTCATACACACAGATTTAAACTTTCTATCAAAATGTTTAAGTACCAACTGAATACTAATTTTTTTTTTAATCTCAGACAGCAAGTAAAAGAATCATCGCCAGATAACACAATTATGTAAATATGTTAAAATCTTGCTATGTTAGACCTTACGAAACAAACTACAACAAAATAAGGATTCAACAAATACATAAAGATGTTCCCGATTTACGCAAACAAACTTTCAGTTGAAAGATAATTTTTTACGAATGAGATATCTTAGAGCGAACGGCATCTTCAGAACTATAAAGTAATATCTATCGAAATAGCACGAAGATCAGATTCTGGTTTCCACACAGCAATAATGCAATTTCAACACTGCATAAAGTTGTTCAAATATTTTCGATTGGAAACTAATATACGCTTACAGAATGTCCAAATAAATTTGCTGCAATATAATTTACGGAATTTCACATTTCTTTCATCAAATTACCAATCTTAAAATTTATTTTTCTAAATATTCAATTCTAAAAAATTAAGAATTATTTGAATTTTATGAATATACCGATTTTTCTTTTCAGACGAAATAGAGAAGCAACGGAAAAGTACTCACAGTTTACAAATCCAGCATGCAAATTCCACGTGCTCTTCTCGCAGCTGCACAAACTCTCTTCGAGCAACGGCAGCTAAATATCGTCTGTTCCGATATAAGTTTTCGCTCGACGAAATGATATCAAAATCTCAGCCGACGCCTCTGACTTCGCGCATGCGTTGTGACAGTGAGAGGGAAAAGTTTTTGCCCTGTTTTTTTTTATTTTTTTTCTCCCCGGAGCTGAATTATTGCAAGTGAATACAACAAAACAAAAATCGTAATTAGTTCGTCAGCGTATTTCAGCTGCAGTTTAACGTGTATCTGATTAATTATGCAGAGGCATTACATTCTGTTTCGGAGTGGTTGCTAGTGTTGTATTCCTAACTGCAGTGTTTCAGAGGGTAATTTTAAATAACGTGTGCATTACACAGTAGTACTAAATGTACTCTCGATATAGTATAAAGTTGGATACTTTTATTTTCATCACATTGTTGTAACTGTTGTGTTAGTCAAAGTGTAAAATGATCATTTTTATATAATCCATTTTAGAAGCCACTTTTTAAAATTTATTTTTAAAAAAATTTCCCGGTTAAAAATAGTATTTTCTTCATGGAATACAAAAAGGCTATTTTAATGACACTTTATCAAGGTTAAAAAATACAAACTGAAAGAGAGTTCCCGCTCTCTATATAAAAAGGCTTCGTTCCAAAAGATAATAAAATTAGAGAGAATATTTGGCTGATGCTGAGTAAAACCACCAAATAGGAGAAAAAATATATTTATCTTTCTTTTTAAGTCTAGAATAATGAAAATATATTCAAATGTAGAAGTCAACCTGTAAATATCGTTTAGAAATAGCTGTTGCATCAGAAATATCGACAATGGTAGAATTTTAAAGATTTTTTTTTCTTTAGCCTCCAACACAGACAATTATTTTGATTTTTGTACTAGAACCTCTAATACCTCTAATAGTAACTTCTAGAACCTCTAATAGTAACGACTAGAACCTCTAATAGTAAAAGTCTGCCAAAATTTTGATTTAAAAAAATTTTACGAATACTGATTTGTACAGTATTTATTGAAGGGGTATATTGCGGTGAAAATGTAATTATAGATGAATGAATCAATAAAAACAGATTATTGCAGTAGCTTCCCGTATGACTATTATTATTATTATTATTATTTTATATATACAATGATTTCTTTAACACTGGTTGACGTAACATTCGAAAGGAAATATTCTACCAGGTGATACACCTCCCCATGATTACAGAATAATTTTTCATTTACTTGCATGCAATAAAATAAAATCTGAAGTGAAGTGAAAAAGCTGCATGGGAAATATAGATTAGCAGTGCAAGAACTACCTATGTGTTTATACCTTAATGCGTTTCTTTTATCATCAAATTGTTCCTCGTTTACTTTTATTTGTTTGCATTCTTAATCGTGCCGCCAAATTTAAAAGTAACTTTTAAATCGCTCTTCCAAATTTTTTCAATATCATACAGTTTAGGACAATGTTAAGAGAAAAATCGTAGTATAATTTACTAGACATGACGGCAGAATATTTTTTAGCCGATGAAACAAAGGTGCCAGAAGTTCGTTTAACACCCACAATAAGTATGGCCAACTTATACGAGAGTGACCGAGAAAAAAATTAAATTTAGTTGAAAATTCACCGATATATTCTCAAATTTAACAAAATTCAGTGAACAAGAAAAAAGATTTATTATAAAGTTATATTGAGCTTCTCTGTGATAGGCAATATTTTTTTAGCCTTTTTTGGTACTTTCAATTGACCCTTATACTGAATTAGCTATGAGTTTTAATGGCGATATTCAATTGATTCGTCCGTACATTTCAAACGAAACCCAAAAAGGGAAAATTTTTGCATTCAGTTGCCTATCAAGAAGCAAATGAGTATTAAACGTAAAAAGCAGTGAATGATACTCCCATGGGATGAGTTTGCAAATGCAGTGGCGTAGCGAGAGGGAGGTAAGAGGGTCTATCATGCCCCGGGCGCCACTCGTAGAGGGGCGCCAAATGATCCTTTTCACTAATTCTGTATATTATATTACTACATGGTTTTCGGGGGGGGGCGCCAAAAAGGTATCGTGCCCTGGGCGCCAGTTATACTCGCTACGTCACTGTGCAAAAGCAACAGAACTGCATACTTATTCAAACAGTAGTCGCATATCAGTTTTAACCGCATAAATGGGACCTTGGTGAGGACATCACCGATGAAACAAATTGATAATACTGCGCTGTAACAGAAAAAAAAAATAATACAGAAACCGGAATTCCAAAACGAATGGAAATTAAAACGAATAGAGAAATACATTTAAAAATTTACTGTGACTGCTAAAATAACCCTCTATTGGAATTTCAAAGGCATAAAGTAACGTTCTCCATCTGCTGTGAGACTAAGTCTTAAAATTACTTTTATCTGTTTCTCTATTTGCAGAAAACGGAAGTTATGTGCTGCAGAGTACACAACAGATACATTCTCAAAAAATATTGCTGGCGATAAGCACGATGGCTGTAAATTCCGCAGAATAAAGATGGACATTTTAGAGCCTGTATATGGAGGACTGTTTTACCGAAAATCGCTCTCTCATGATGGTAATAGAATGATAAAGCACGTTTTCATTTTCATTTCTTATGCAGGTGACGTTCCACTCACTGCAGGCAGAAATGCAAATAATCCGGAACGCACAGATGGAGTGGAGTTATGGACAGGTCGTAGTGACTCACGAAGAATCTTCTCACACAGGAAGGATCACTTAGCCTCGTACAACTCAAAATGGACGTCAGGATTCATTCAAATTGCAGTACTCGAGTGGATAAATTAAATTTTGTTAATTCGGTATGTACAACAATAGCGGTGTTTATAGAAGGAAGTTTGTTATTTTACGTTTAAAAAATTAAGTAACAAACGGAACAATACCATTATTAAGGCTGCTAGGTAGTAGCCATTTTGGATTCGCTCTGCTTTATGTTAACCTATGGAGAAAATGTTCCCAATGATGTTCCACTTGGATTTAGAGATTTTTTTAAATTATACTCCGTAATAGAGAAAGACATTTTTTTTACTCGGGAATCTTTTTCATTCTTTAAAAGAAACGCAAATAATATTTTAAAATTTAAATTATTCGGGGGAAAATGGGATACAGTGTGTTTTAAACATGATTCATTCCTGTTTTTTTCCCCCTCCCCCTCGTTAAAACCGAACTGTGGTCGGGCAAGAATTTTACCCATTATTTTCAGCAACCCGAGTCGATATTTCAGCATCTCAGCTATATTACCGAGTCGTTGATCGGCTTCGCGATGTTGTAACAACGACCATACAACTAGTTTTCAGACATTTTTATATCACAACGAAAAACAACGAAATATAAAATTATAAAACAACGAAACTGGCACGAGAGTTTAACCTTCAATCGTCTGCTTAACGCTATTTTTTTTTTTTGGGGGGGGGGGGGGGGAGGGAGGGAGGATAGGGGGATAGGATTATGATTTTCACGGAAGAGACAGAATAGTAAAATTGTAACAAAAATAATTTTCGTCACCGCTAAGCCTAACCGCTAAGCCTAAGCACTAACCTTTCTCCCCCGAGTGGTCATAGTAGACTCATCGGAATGCGGGGAGAAATTATGGTCCCTACCTAGAGAGAAAATGAGGGGACAATGCAATCAGTGTATGCATCGACGTATATAAATAAAAGAAAGGCTTTGTCGGTCGGTGGAACAATTCCGGGTGGACCGTTTCCAGTACGTAATTTCCGGTATGGCGTCCGTTATGAAATTCGGCCATGTTTGAAAATGTCGATATCGATGTATTTTTTTTCATGAAGGTGCATAAATGTTACATATTTGGAAAGAGCTTTAAAAACAGATAATTTTTTTCTGCGTACACTTATTCTGTTACTTTAATAGTTTTAGAGATATTTAAAATCTAAATGCATATTCCCCCGATCACAATTGGCCGTACAAAATATAATCTGCCATGTTTTAAAAGTTAAAATCTATGTAATTTTTTTTTCATAAAAGTACATACATTTTACATATTTTGAAAGAGCTTTAAAAGTTTATAATTTTTTCTTCGTATACTTAATCTGTTATTTCAGTAGTCATTTGGATTCTAATGAGGCGTCTCCTGTGAGATCATCCATCTTTGACGATATAAACAAAGTGTGATTCTTTCACAGCGTGATTCTCACTAAAAAAAGAATCACTGAAAAGAAATGTTTCACCGTGTGTCTAATTTTTAATCCTATTTCTATTTTTCATACTTTTAATTCAAACTTTTTAATCATAAATAGATCATTTGAAGATGAACTGATTTTTGAGGGATTTTTTGGCAATTAAAAGTGGTGAAAGAATTTAAATTCAAGTAAACTGTGATTGGAGTGTCAAGTGATTCGATAGCTGGGCGAAGCCCGGCTAGTGTGTAATAGTGTAGGTGTACATGACGAAGTGGTTTGGTGATAACATTGTAATAGAGTGTTTGTCCAGTGTGTGCGTTGCTGTAACTATGTGCTACCTGTGTGTGTTCTTAAAATGTGTCCGTCCGTTGTATATATGTGATTTGTGACAAGATGTCCTTTGTCATAAAGTCTATGTCCAGCTAGCCGAATGTCGTTATTGATTCAAATTAGGACATTTGCCTCAATATATTATACTTAAAATTTCCAAGGATTCAAATTTGAGAGACCACGCTTAGTAGTTACGTAATTCGTTCGAAATGTCTTTATTATTATTTTTATTGCACACATTTTATTATTACTTCGGAACCAACTGAAAGTGCATTTTACAGCAGCAGGAGAGGATGCTAGCAGGTGATACCAAAATTTCAGGTTTCAGAATCACGGATAGAGGGGATCGAACCCAGGTCAGGTGACTGATCACGAAAAGGAACCAGACTTCCGAGCTTCATTTTCGAAATATATTCCAATTCAAAATATGTTTTTGTTTCTCCTCTGGAGCAAGGAACACATGTGAAATTTCAAAGCACTGGAGTTATTGGGGGCACAACCTTTCGAAATATGAGACTCAATGTTTGATAACACAAGTGAATTTTATTACGTAAAAAGGAGTGACAAAATGAATAAAGTGTACTGTTAAAGTATTATATATATATATACACACTCACTTCCAAAAGTTAAGCACGGAGAGGAAAATGTTAATTTCCGTAAGACAATCTGAATTAAAGAAGATGAAATTTGCTGCAAAGGTAGAAGGAAGTATGCAAATATGTTAGGTAACAGCCAATCACGGTTTCGCGTCGAGAAATATGCAAAACAGGCAGTCTTATAAGAAGCCGGCATTGTGAAGGGTTACAGGAGTTGCATGTAAGTGCTGATGAAAGGTGTTTAGAACATTCGTACGATTTGTTTTCGAGCTATACGTGTTTCTATGGATTCCAGAAGACGAATGGAAGATTCTGAGCGCTGTCGGGCTGTCGGACGCATTGAAACAGGATAGTCTATCACAGATGTTGCTCTTTTCTTCAGCGTTCATCATTCCGTCATTTCACGATTATGGAAACAATTCCAAACCAGCCAAACAGTTGTCCGAAGACCTGTAGCCGGTCGTCCAAGGGTTACGACCCCCTCGGAAGATCGATATATTGCTGTTGTAGCCAAGCGGAATCGAAGATCGACCTCCACACGTGTGACATTTATGGTTGCAGCGGCCATTGGTAAGACGATACCTGCCACTACTGTTCGTCGAAGGCTACACATGAATGGTTTTTTCGCCCGGGTACCACGAGTTTGTGTTCTTTATCCGTCCAGTCCAGAGGGGCACGATTAAAGTGGTGCCGCCAGCATGTGAATTGGTTGGTTGGTTGGTTGGTTAGGGTTTAATGGCGCAAGGTCCAGAAAGGACATGCTGCGCCACATGTGAATTGGACTGTGTCTGATTGGAGCAACGTTATGTTCACAGATGAGTCTAGATTTCCCCTACAACCCGATGATAAGCGTGTAAGGGTCAGGAGGGAACAAGGCACACACAATGGGCCAGAGAACATCACCAAACATCACTCATTTCGCGGGGGAAGCATCATGGTCTGGGCAGGGATTTCTTCGGGATATTGCACCGACGTGCACATCTACATGCGAAGTTCTGTGACGGCTGTACGGTATCGAGATGAAGTCCTAGACCCTACTGTGAAACTGTACGCTGCAGCAGTTGGTCCTTCTTTCGTTTTAATGGACGATAATGCCCGTCCCCATAGAACTTCCATCGTTGACGACTTTCTGGAGAGTGAGGGGATTGCGCGTATGGAGTGGCCGGCTTACTCGCCGGACCTTAATCCATTTGAAAATCTTTGGGATGCCCTCGGGCGTGCTGTATGTAGACGTTTCCCACCTCCAGCCACTCTCAGAGATTTAGAAACTGCCCTACAGGAGGAATGGCGATTACTGAATTCTTCGGTGGTTGATCACCTCGTAAAAAGCATGATCACACGCTGTACACTTTGTATGAAGGTGAGGGGTGCTCACATACCCTATTAATGTCGGTTTTTGTCGTTTGTTTTGCATTTAAACATCATTTTGGTAATGACGCAAATATGACGTCATCTTATAATTTATGAAAATTCAATATTTTTTCTATCTCTGTATGTAATTCTTTGTTTTGTTTCATGAATAAACATAGAGCTACTTACTTGCAGTATTTCATGTCAATCAAAACAGTACTTGTCCATTTTTTCGCATTTTACCACTCCGTGCTTAACTTTTGGAAGTGACTGTATGTACCGGGTGATCCAAAAGTCAGGACGAACTTTAAAAATGAATAATTCGAAAACGAATAAAGAAAAAAAGATGCGGTTTGCACCAAACGGATGGAAAAGAAGCCGGGTTTTGTGTGGCAACGAAAAAAAAAATAGTTCTGTTGGCGACCAACAGATGGCGCTGTCGGATTTCTGATATAGGATTATGCAAAGCAACAAACGATATAAAAAGGAGCAACTGCAGCAGGTAATGGTAGTCAAAGATTATATGCATCGAAATGCTGTCCATAGTTGAGGAAGCCTTCTTAGTTAAACTGTATTATACGAATTCGGAAAGTGCCATTGCGATATTGCGAGCATATCGCTACATGAAGGGTATGCGCGCATTTCACACTCTCTGGCGCTGCTAACACCCACAATTGTCGAGTGTGGACCACAGAAAATCCACATGCATTTGTTGAAGTACCCTTGCAACAGCCTAAAGTGACAGTCTGGTGTGGCTTCACTGCTGATTTCATAATTGGTCCATTTATTTTTCGAGGAAGTCACAAAGACGGGTTTCAAAACAGTTTCTGTCACTGGTTAGCGATATGCAGCACTGTTACAGAACAACATTAATCCTGAACTGCAAGCGCGACAGGCACTCCAATCAGTCACCTTTATGCAAGATGGAGCACTACCTCATATTGCTCTGCCTGTGCAACGCCTGCTACGCTCAACATTTGGGGAGGATCGCATTATCAGTCGATGCTTTAATCACGCATGGCCTGCAAGATCTCCCGATCTGACACCCTGTTACTTTTGGCTGTGGGGATTCTTGAAGTCAAAAGTGTACCGCGACCAACCGGCATCACTAGCAGCACTGAAAGATGCCATCCGCCAAAATGTGTCTGCCATAACGCAAGAAATGCTACTCAATGCTGTGAACGGTGTGGTGACTCGTCTCACAGCGGTACTTCTGAATGATGGACAGCACATTGAACATTTGCTGTAATTAACTGTAATTAAGCTGACTTGTAACTTGTAAACATTTTTTCATTTGTAAATCATCTTTTGGTGAAATAAAAATCTATAGCGCCATCTGTTGGTCGCCAACAGAACTATGTTTTTCGTTGCCACACAAAACCCGGCATCTTTTCCATTCGTTTGGTGCAAACCGCATCTTTTTATCTTTATTCGTTTTCGAATTATTCATTTTTAAAGTTCGTCCTGACTTTTGGATCACCCGGTATATATATATATATATACACTGAAGTGCCACTGAATTAGGGATAGCAAAGCCTATGCAATTTGTGTAGAGCTGCGCATCATGTATGCGCAAGTGAGGGCGCTGTGGTAACTGCATACATAGCGCGTACTGTGGTTGTTCTGAATTAGTTGTTGGAATTGCCAGTATAGGTAAACTGCCTGATTTAGACGCCTTCGATCGCGGACAAATCGTAGGTGCGCGACGCACGGGCCATTCAATTTCCGAAATCGTCAGACAGCTAGGATTTTCAAGGTCGACAGTGTCAAGAGTATACCAAGAATACATGGATGGTGGAAAAAAAACTAGCGATCGGGCAAACTGCAAAGGACAATTAGCCTTGACAGTGCGTGGTGAGAGACGGCCCAGGCGTATTGTACGTAGCCAGCGAAGCCAAACATTAGCTCAAATTACCACCCAGTTTAATGACGGTGCTAGTCGTACAGTCAGTAAACGGACTGTGCAACGCTCGCTTCACCGTATGGGTTTCGGGAGCCGTCGACCTACGATAGTACCATTGCTCTATCCTCGCCATCGGGCTGCACGTCTAGCCTGGGCAAGAGAGCACAGAGACTGGAGTGTAGAGGACTGGAAACGAGTAGCATGGAGTGATGAGTCTCGATTCCGACTACTGAACGCCGACGGGAGGCTGAGAATATGGCGTCAGGCTCATGAAGCCATGGATCCTGCATGCCTGGCTGGAACTGTACAAGGGCATGGTGGCTCAATCATGGTCTGGGGTGTTTTTTCGTGGCACAGTTTGGGATCTTTGGTGCGTGTACCAACCTCCCTCAATGCAATTTGGTACGTAGAGTTGCTGGGTGATCACCTCCATCCGTTTATGCTGTTCTGTTATCCGCACGGTAATGGAGTTTTCCAGCAAGACAACTGTACCTCTCACAAGTCCCGGTTGGCTACTGACTGACTACTGGCTGGTTGGATGAGCATTCCTCTGACTTCTCTGTCATGAATTGGCCACCTAGAAGCCCAGACTTAAATCCTATTGAGCATCTTTGGGATGTTTTGGAACAAGGCGTGAAAGGCCATCACACAGCACCAAAGAACCTTACTGAATTATGGACAGCTTTAGCCAATATTTGGCAAGCCATTCCCGTGGAACGTTTCCAGAAACTTGTTGAATCTATGCCTCGTCGGGTGGCAGCCGTTATCAAGGCCAGAGGAAGCCCAACTCGTTACTAGGTAGGTATCCCTAATTCAGTGGCACTTCAGTGTATATAGTGACTTCCATCTGTTTCCGGCTTTGAAGAAGAATCTCGGCGAAGGGCGCTTTGGAAGCAATGCTGAAGTCACACAAGCCGGTAAACGATTCTTCCGTATGCAGAGACCTGATTTTTTCCTGGAGGGCTTTTTGAAGCTTATAAAGCGGTTTGACAAATGTCTCAACTTTCTTGCTACTTATGTGGAAAAATAAAGTTAGGTCTTATCTTTAATGTCTCATTATATTTTTTGTCATTCATACACACCTCTGTCCACAGTCGCCAGGGGAAACTTATTTTCGGACTCACCCTCGTATATATGTATATATATACAGGGTGTCCAGCGAAGAAGTACCTGACTTCACAATTAAAAATCTCGAAAACAATGACCTGTAGAAGAATGCAACAAACGGTATATTTATCGTGAAAGCTGTAAGAATTTTATATACTAATTTTCGAAATAGTTACAAAGGCTGCTAACAGATGGCGCTGTTAGCCAAATTTATTGCAATTTACTGGCGCAGGCATGGATTGGTCTCCATATTCGCCGGACCTGAGTCCTTGTGACTATTTTTTGTGGAGCACATTAAAAGATACTGTCTACAGGACCCATCCCACCACGCTGGACGAGCTTCAGTCGGCGATCTGTTGGCCAGTTGAATCGATTTCTGTTGAGACACTACAGGGTGTGATGGCAAATTTTACTGTTCGTATTCGCCACCTCCGTACAACGAATGGTGGACATTTTGAAAAGATTGTAATGTAGTGATTGCAAAGACTGCTTGCAAAGAGTACGAGTTTATTTATGCAGGCTGATACGAGTTGTAGAGCGCCATCTGTTAGCAGCTTTTGTAACTATTTCGAAAATTGGTGTATAAAATTCTTACAGCTTTCACGATAAAAATACCGTTTTTTTTTTTTTTTTGCATTCTTTTACAGATTTTTGTTTTCGAGATTTTTAATTTTGAAATCAGGGACTTCTTCGCTGGACACCCTGTGTATATATATATATATATATATATATATATATGTGTGTGTGTGTGTGTGTGTGTGTGTGTGTGTGTGTGTGTGTGTGTGATAGATAATAACGGCCCACCATTATATATCTATTGCGTATTTAAAACTATCCTTGTTTCTTCTCAATAAAGTACATGTTCTTTCTTCTAATTGCAACCTAGGAATTAACTAACTAACCATCCATATTACCCCTTAGTGCAAGCGCATTAAAGATATTTGTAAACATGAATCAGGACCACGTGATGTTTACTCCTCGGTGCGCTTCTCGGAACATCATGCGGCCCTTATGTAATCAAGTCAGATGCCCAATTCTAGCCAATAAAAAGATTTCCCCGTGGCCAGTACCCCTGCACTTTATAACCTTCTGCAAATGTTTACGGCGTGATTTTTACTGTATGTCTATGTCTTGTCCTGTTTACGCGCTGCTCCGCTGCTGTCCGAGATAACGATGTAAAATCTGCCTTCTGAATGCGCCCCGGCAGGGACCGGTGGCGTTGCTATTGTGTGTGTCCAGTGTGTTGCTGAATAATATTTGTCTGTAGAATAATCCGAAATAAAATAATATGCGTCGCATCTCTGCTCTGTGCGTCCCTTCAATGCATCTCCTCTCTGTGGGTCTTTCATTTCCTATGTGCGGATTACAATATGACTGACTTAGTGTTTCTCAAGTCTCTTCTCGCCCCTCTGCCTCGACTACAAAAGTGTTGAATCGCGCCCGCGAATCTTGGGTATATCATCTCCTCTACTGCGGGATGTACGGAGTATTACATACATATATATATATATATATATATATATATATATATATATATATATATGGAGAGAGTGAGAGAGAGAGATCGTTTACCCCTACAGCGGGCAAGGAGATACTCATAGTTTTCGAAAAAAAGAAAGAGAGAAAAAGATTGGTATGCACTGAGTATATTGCTAGCAACGTTGGAGTATTTTGGAATCCTAATGCCCTTCCACGGCACTCAAATTCTATGCTTTTCAAACTCCACTCGTCTGAATTCCTTCCTAAGAAAAAAAAAAAATTCTGATAGTCTCTTCTAACGAAACTACCGCGGGCTATTAACGTAGGATTACTTATCGTTGCTTACCTCTTTTGTATGTGTATATGTATGCATGTGTTATGTATATATGTATCTATATATATGTACGTATATATATATATACATACATATATATATATATATATATATATATATATATATATATATATATATATATATATATATATATATATATATATATATATATATATACAGTCGAGCCCCTTTATAACGAACTTCAAGGGACCAAAGGTTTTGTTCGCTGTATCCGAACCATTAGGAGAAATGTTAGAGTACACAAAATTTATAACTCATTAGTTGCAATGTATATTCAATAATCAATGTATATTCAATGTATATTCAATAATGATGTATTGAAAGAATGATAAAATCTATTAAAAATAATCATTTGTGAATTAAATTGACTAAAATCGATTACTTTAAATTGACACAATACTAATTAAATTAACTAAAAATGAAGACAAATGGAAATAAATTGATTTTATCTTTAATAGTTGCTCACTGTTTTGATACAGAAACAATCGGTAATCTTCTGCTGACGTGATGCCGATTTCAAAAGCATTTTATGAATTTCTTTGTCCAATACATCAAATGACTCCAACACTCTTTCTTCCACTGTTTGTGTAGACAAAAACTTATTAAATACACTCATCGCTGCTGTAGCATCTGAGATGGTGGAGATTTCGTCATTTATGTGTTCCTCTTCATCAGCATCAGAAGCAGAATCTTCGATTTCAGAATGATTCATTTTAATTTCTTCCACAATATCTTCATCAGTCAGATTTTCGCATGCAATGACTTCATTATCACATGCTTCGAACAATTGTACGCCACAACCTGAGAATGATGAAATTTTGCGCTTTTCCATCCACATCACGATAGGTAAATCTTCATCATTATCTTCTTCAACATTCTTTGCTTCTTCAACATTCGTT